>JAAXCT010000294.1:0-669393 GCA_012490785.1 Eragrostis nindensis
TGAAGAATCTGATGTCAATAGGAAAATTTTGAGGAGATGGTGGGGGAAAACTGGGCAGAAGGGAGAATTGAGGCAGCTGCCTGGCATTTTGGAAGCTGAAGATAGATGTAATTGAAAACTTGATCGCAGAGTTCGGTTGTTTTGACTTGATTGTTGGTGGAAATTACAGATCTTGTAAAGGTGGGACGACAATCAATACAACATGGGCATGGATGCTCAGCACTTCTACGAATACGCCCGTGTTGTTAAGAGAGTGAGGGCTGCAGTTGGACTCCACTAATTCTGACATGCTCCGTGCCATCTTCCATCTTTGGTGACATCTCGCTTCAGCAAATCGCCGTAAATCACATTGTAGGATGATGTAGCATCATGTGATCTGTAAATCTAGTAAACTTTGACAAACTTGTTCAGCAAATTGTAGCATCATTAGTTCTGTAGTCTAGCATGTGGATGTTCGTCTTATCGCAATGAATTAACTTTTTCATGGTTGGCTGGTCGCTTCTAGTCGTATAATAATTTCATTTTCTGCTTCTCCTTTCAAGTAGTTGCTAGGTTCGAGCATATAACATCTCAGATGTTGTGGGTTAATATTTTGTCGAGGTGTCCATTCTCCTTATATTTTAGTTTGGAATTTTGGACTATTCGCAGCTGGCTTCGGTTAACCTGATCCCTGTGGATGCTGCTGTCTGAAAACACCATCAAATTGATATCTGCTTCAGATTTCAACGACATATTTTTTTAGATATTTCTCCTGCCTTGTTGTGGGTTCAGGGTAATTGATACATCTATTTTTCTGAAGTACATGCAACTACCTGAACCGATAGGCGTAGCTGAACTCAAAAAATAGTTTGCGTACAGCATAAAAATCTGCTCGAACCAGGGTCTAATATGATCGAAACTTCATTCGTGTGTATGATTAGATGCATCTACATGCACGTCAGAAACACCCGTATGTTACCAGATACAAAAATTGCAAATGTAGCCTGAGAATTCTATTTTGCGAAATGGCTAGTAGAAATGAATGAATATCCTTGATCGATAAACAGATTTTGGATCGAATAGTTTTAAGGGTGCATCCTTGCGTGGTGCTACAAATCAAGCAAACTGAATTGCTTGAAACACAGACTCAGTGGAATGCTCCAACACTCTCCATCTACTTTACAGAACCGTGGATGATTTTGTTACATTGACAATTTTGAGAAATCGAATGATTCCTGGTCCTGGTCGCGAAAGGACTAGCAGAAATGAAGGAATATCCTTGATCCATAAACAAATTTTGGATCGAATATTGTCACAAGGGTGCATCCTTGCGTCGTGCTACAAATCAGGCAAACTGAATTGAATGAGACACATAAATGGACTCAGTGGAATGCTCCAACACTCTCCATCTAATTTACAGAACCGCGGATGATTTTGTTACATTGACAACATTTTTTGAGGGGTGATGGGTGGTAATCTTGGACCCAAAAAAAATCCATCGCCTATCTGATAATACAGCAGGCAATGTCGATCTCCATTTTATAAGATATCAATGTGGTTCTGAACTAATCTTCAAGCCCTCGTCTCACACATCACCATCCTATGAAGGCACATTGCTTCCGAGCATGCTCAGGGACTAACTTAACCAGGAACTCCATCGGCATGTTCTTCAGCTCTGTTTTGGTCCCACAAATGTAGCAAGGAAGTATCAGTTGATGATGAGTTTTGATGCTCTTATAAGCGCAAGTAAAGTCAGTAAAACAGCCTTACCGTGGGGCTTGAAGTTGAAGAGAGGAGGAAGGAAACGACCATTTGGTAATCGTGTGTTTGGATCCCGAAGTTCATCAAGAATGGATGGATTAATGTTTCCAACTGCAATGATAACCAACATGCAGTGTGAGTGACAGCAACAAAATGTGAATAACAATAGCTGATAGGAAAGGACCGTTTAGACTAAATAAAACTTAAAGCAGCAAAACAATAGTGATAACAGGAAGGAACTAAATGCTATGGAGTTGTACTTACAGCAGTGGAACGAAGGTTCGGTGAGTACTGCAGAAGCCTGGATACAAGATCTACTGCTTCAGCAGGCATTCTTTTGTGGAAGATCTGGCACAAAATGACACTAATGTAAGATTTCAACCCGTGGAGGAACAAGGAACAATCCAATACAAGGTTCTTACTTTGTGCCATGGGTGAGCTTTGATTTGCGGGAATTTTAAACTCAGTATAATTTGGATTCATGCACTTAATTTCTTCACGTGTAGGTGTACCCAGAACCTGAGTGGAAAATGATATTAATTGAAGGGAAAGCAAACAACAGGCAGCAATTTACCTGGAGAAAGAAAGTAATTTACCTTGATGATTTCAACAAGCTGATCAACACCGCTGTCACCTGGGAATAGAGGCTGTCGAAAAAATTGTTAGATTGTAGGCAAAGTTTCAATAAGTCTGGTAGTCCACCCAGGGCCCGCACAAATAATGTGATCTCTTACCTGTCCTAGGAGTAGTTCAGCAAGTACACAGCCAGCAGACCAAACATCAATTGCTGTTGTGTATTCGTAGCACCAAATATGAGCTCTGGGGCTCTGTAGTACCTAGAACAGATGTAAGAAATATTTGGTTCTCCTTTTACCTGAAACAGTAAAAACAATAAGGTATGCTACAAAACACAAGGGTTGATGTAAATGGCAACTGATTATGACCATACCAGGACTTTCGCGCTGCCAAAGTCGCACAGTTTGAGCTGATGAGTGTGTGGATTCACCTATTGCAAAAGTAATATCGCATTAAACCATCTGAAGTTGCACTTAGTACTTGATCACAGAAGAAATTCTCCAGTAGATAGAAGATTACTCTAGGTATACCAGAAGATTTTGAGGCTTAATGTCCCTGTGGCACACTCCGATGCAGTTATGAATGTATGAAAGAGCTCTACAAATCTGCCAATAGAAAAATTTCCAGGTAAAAACCATCATGCTTTCACATTTGAGTATGTAATGAATCGAATTAACCTTTACCTGATACATGTAAAGTTTTGCATATATCAATGGCATGCGTTGGTTCATCTTGTTATAATGTTTAATGACACGGTGAGCAGTCTCCGGCACATACTCAAGCACCAGATTGAGATAAAGCTCCTCCTTCTCAGTCTTTGAGAAGAAACAGTGCTTTAGAGACACCACATTTGGGTGGTCAAGCACTCGCATTGTTTGCAGCTCACGATTCTTATATCTCTTGTCTTGAAGGACCTTTTTTATAGCTACAGTCTCGCCAGTCTCCAGACACTTGGCCTACACAAGATTGTCAAAAGAAAATGTGAAGGAGCCATCAGTCACTAGCACAAATGAAATACCAACCTAGTGAACTGTAATATCAATTCATCCAGCAACAAACCTGGAAAACAGTTCCGAAGGACCCATGCCCTACCACACGCTCGGCCATGTAACTAATGGTCTGCAGTGCACACATATAACTCAGAAATTCAGTATACAAAACTTAAAATGTCATGAGGCAGCAGTAACTAGACATAGAGGTTATATAGGTTTACTAAGTACCTGTTTTGCCTGCCCATTTCTCCCATCATGTTTGTCACTATAATATGACCAGGCTCTGTTCCATTGCCATTGACTACTATATCTTCGATGTCCTGCTTGTATACAAACCAAGATCATGAATGGGTGATCACCCATTAGAAGGCAAAAGTGATGAACCATAAAACCACTCTAGGGAGATCAAGATTACCTTATTATCATCCCTTATGCTCATATTGCCCATCTCGTTCCGGAGTCGATCTGCATCACTACTAGAACTTGTGTCATTCTGAAATCCCACAGAAGGGCGCACCACGCCTGCCGAGGCCATGCTGTGACAGAATTGTCTAATACGCTATACAAACTTGTGTGTGTTGTTCACCTGCAAAAAGCATGATTGAGGCAAGTAAAAGTTGAATGAGTAGACTCCTCAGCTCAATAAAAGATTGTATCAGGGAAAAAAATGTGTGTTGGAAGCACATTCACTTGCAGAGAGATTATATTGCTAGACTTTATGACGGCATGGTTGAACTGCGGGAAACCAAATCCCTTCCAAATTGGGACTCCCTTTCCCCTAGCTCAATTTAATTCGATAACCTCAGACTGGCACACAATCAATCAGAAACGCTATATGTACAGAGTATCCACTTCCCCAAGAATAGTTCAGCTCTGATCATCCTTGAAGACATCCCAGGAGAGTCAATCGTAGCTAACAGCTTTCAAAGCTTCTATAACTATGCAATATGATTAAAGCATCCCTCGTCCAAACGAAGCCAAAATGTGACAGTAAATGGGGACATTCTCCATCCAGATCACCAAAACATCTCGTCACTCCGTTCGTCCATGCAAGAAGGAAAATCAACTCAATGAAGACCCAAATACGGAACATTTCCCCTGCTCCCAAAATTGCATGGAATATGATTAAAGCAACCACCTTTCGCGTCTCCTCCTCCCGAATAGAACCGATCACACCACCGAAAACGCTCGCCAGCACATGGGACCGCTCTCCAAGATTCCATCACACGAGCCGCGACGGCCGCCGCGGAAACCGCGACTGCATCGCACGCTCGTCACACCCAATCGCTGGATCCAAGAAATGATGCTAGAAACAAGCGCACAGGGAGGAAGGAGGCAGAAGATTTACCAAATCGGCGGGCGGGTGGATCGGCGCGCGGCGAGAGCTTCTCCCCTCTCCCCCCAACTCCGGCGCAGGGAGAATTGAAGAAGAGAGGGGGGAGGAATGGAAGGAGAAGGGAAGGGAAAGACAAGTTATAACGCACAGAAAATTGAAGGACAGCAAAAAATTAGACAATAAAGATTGCATTTTTACTGATATTATTATCCTGTCTGTTTGACCGTTGAAAGGTTCCGGTCCAGCGGCGCCATTGCCATCGGCACCATCCTCCCCTCTGGGACTTTTTTTTTTAAAAAAAATGTTTGTAAATTTCAAGGAAGAGGAGGATACGCAAGAGGTGAATTTTCAGCCCGGGTAAATTTTCTACTAGATGTAGCTTTATTTGCATAACCGCGTGCAGTGAAAATTACTTCTTCTAACATCAAATGAAGAGTATTTCCTTGGTAAATATATGGGATCAAGCAAATAAATACAGCCCTTCCCTGTCACTGACCAAAATGAGATAACTGACTCATTTGATTGATTAATGGCTATGTTCGGCTGCACCACAACACTGTAACGGATGCTGAAGAAATAACTGCGAACACTGTAGCTGCTGAATTGCAGCAGGCAAGGCGAACAAGCTAAATGATTTTCATTATTTCTTTCTTCTAGAGGAAGGGCACGTCATTTTTCTCCCCGTTGTTTTTGACAATATGTCTATATATGTTTTCTTCATAATGGTGCATCCGTAAGATGTCTCTGGTCTATTGCTTCGTCATCGCATCGAAGACACTTTTTATGACATGTTAACATCATAATTAGGCCTATAACCACTTTGTTCATGCCCACTGATTTGTACCAATCAATCTTTTGTGGGAAAATTCGAAAATTTACGTGAGTAGTTTTGTTCTTCAACGATGGGTTGAGAATATTTTGAGGACGCATAATTCAGGGGTTTAAACTGAACAAATGATTGGGCACAGGCTGTCCTGGTCGGGGCATGGAACCCACTCTGCCTCTTCCTGCCCGCAGACAAGAAAAACAAATGGATTAGATAGA
Organism: Eragrostis nindensis; assembly: GCA_012490785.1. Lineage (NCBI taxonomy): Eukaryota > Viridiplantae > Streptophyta > Magnoliopsida > Poales > Poaceae > Eragrostis > Eragrostis nindensis. The sequence goes on from JAAXCT010000294.1 coordinate 5,689, forward strand.
GAAAAGCACGGCATTGTAGCTTAGCTAGCAAACACTAGTATAATAGATAGCCGGTCACCAGACTCGCCACTAAAATCATCAAGAAAAAATCTTGCAACAACTTTTAGCTCCCCTTTTTGCCATTGTTTATTGTGCCTTGCAATCTATTTCTTCTTTTCTGTTGTAAAGATGTTCTGCGAGTGCATCTACTTATTGGTGCTTGGTGATCATGGCTGTCTCGAAAAAGTCTTCATGTACTTAGTTGGACACCTTTTTTTATTTTGTTCTGAGATTGGGGTCCAAATCGGGAGCCAATATGCATCACTATGTCAAAGTGCAAAATACCTTTCCTTTTTTCTCTCAACAGAACAAGCAATATGGAGCATGGTAGATGCCCAATTTTCTGCACTTTTATTATATATGCAGACGGCCTCTGCAGTCTATACATGTTAAAATGAGTCGCATGCGTGCCGTGCCGTCTCTTACTTCTGTCACGCGTACATCTCCATCACGTACGAATACTTTTATACCTGGATGATACGGCGTCCGACAGAGTTAAGCGACTTCTCATTATACTATATAGTAACCATCACGTCCATGTATATGCATCACGGAATCTTCAGATGCCAGCGTAACAAACTATCCAATCACGCAGTACGAAATTACTTATGATACGATATAATTTTAAATAAATGTACACAGTTTATAATTTAAGACAAACCAAGAAGCAAGAAGGAAGGAGGAGGAGGCTCGGGCCGACATGACAGGTCAGCAAGCTGTTCATCACCGGCCGCTTTAGGGCCGGCACCCGCTCGTCGACTAGATCAAGAATTCAAAACACGACATCAGTCCGGCAAGGCGGTGTTCTTTTATTTGCTTAATATAATCATTTGCCTGCCGATAAAATGTTTGTGCTTTCATACTGGCAAGCGGTCCTCAAAGTTTGAACTTTGAAGAGCATTTCAACCGTCAGGCATAGCTGAGTTCCACTGGTTTGAATTTTTCAGCTGGTACTCTTCATTTATTTTTTCAGCTGCAGTTGGTATGTTGGGGGGAGAAATTTGGTGCGTTTTTATGTCACTAGACTGCTGTTCCCCTGACATTTCGTTGGTATGTGAAACTTACGCAGTGCACTCTTTTTCCAAAAAAAAAAAAAAAAAAAAAAAAAAAACTTACGCAGTGTACAGGTCCTAGTTGATTCGTATTCGCCGTTACAACAAGGCTTACTCTGCCTCCACGTGATCATATTAATTTCCATGACACATACTATGTTAGTAAGAAATTTTGGTTATGACTTGGTATGATTTGAATTACTTTCTGCGCATTCGGCATACATGAGTTTTATTCCATAACACATGCGTATAAACAGGATTTTGCATTCATTTCGGTTGACCCAATTATGCTACATACTTTTTCCCCTCTGAAATATTGTCTAATAACTCTGAGTTATACCAGTACTCCTACACAGCAGCACCTTAGGTAGGTATACTTTCACATCAACTACTTAAATCTTGACAATCGGAGAACATGCATTGGACTTTTGGTGTGATTTTTTCGAAGCTTCTCCTAAATGGATTAGGTTGTCATGGAGTAGCAACAAAATATGAAAGTGACGTGCTCGAGCTAGCCTGCCCCATTAAAGCTAGAGAGAATTTTCCTACTAACATATGTGAACATAGATTAGAGAATAAGATGGTGATTATCACGTGAATATACGAACAGAAAAAGGACATAATCGTGGAATGTTGGAAATTAATAGCGGAATTGTTGGACGCTATTGAGAAGATCATGGATAAGCTATGTATTCTAAAAACAAAAGGCTGGTACTTCGGAAGCTTTTCGTGGGCCAATTGTTGCTAACATACACCTTTTGGGCTGGGCTAGGCCTAAAAGGGAAGTTTGCCTTTTTTATATCCTACTATTTTGTTCTTATGCAATTTGCTCAATCCAGCATCCTACTATCCCATTTTGCAGTGTCATTTTCGCCATGGTTGTTGAATTGCGTTATCAGATGATGCAGATGCAGATATGCATGAGTTGCTGTCTGTAGGAGCTTGTGCAATACAAGGAAACTAGCTACAACAAGGCAGCCTCTAGAAAATTATTAATACTCAACACAATTGTTTAGTAAGGACAGAACTCTGGAAGTATAATTTTAACCCTGTAGCAGAAATTTAGGTATTAACCAACCATCAAACATCGATATCCACTTTTGAAAGAAACAGAGCTTTATCCATTGCTCTTTCTTTGTGACCTTTTCAGTTATCTCCTTTTGGTTCCAAAGCGGATAGAGAGATGATAAGCTATGGTTCGGAGTCTTCTGACCATTTTATGACAAAGCTTGGCTGGTTCAGTCATGTTATTTACATGCACTAAATAAAAATTTTCAAAAAGAATCTCAAGTTAATTAGCTGCATATTGTTTATCTGTAACTACCTACTCCATAATGGGCCTGTTCGTCTGGCTGCTTTGCAGCAGCTACAGTGTTTCAGTTATTTCTTCAGCAGCTGCTACAGTATTCCCAGCAACCGCTACATTGTTCGCAGTTATTTTTTCAGCAGCCTGCCGAACAGACTGAATGTGCTCAAAGATTATCAGAAAGCTCGAGCCTACAGGACCAATTCAGTTCTTCTCCCATTATCCAGACAGAAAATCCTAGAAGCTTCCGTTCCTAAAAGGTAAGCATCTAGAACCTTCCTGAATTTGTGACCCAAATCAACGGAAGGTAGACAGAAATATAGTATCTTGCCGCTAGAGTGTGAGTTGTGCCACGTCGCATCTTTCTCCTTTGCAGAAAAGATCAAATGAATTGCGATGGTGATGCAGCAAGAGAACAGATAGACACTTGTGCATGCCGATTTTCCTCAGCCTAAAGAGGCGCAAAAGGCATCTTTCATCCTCACCAATCACCCACCGCTATTCATTAATCCTTTTTGGTGATGACTGTTGCTCTATCATTGGTCCCGACAAAAAAATAATAAGGAGAAACTAAAATGGCGTGGATTCAATATAGCTGTTTTCAACAAGAATTTAAATGGCAGAGATTCAGTGCAACTGCTTCTTAAAAACAATAAGTACGCCGAGGCATAAGCTAGTCAAAATTTGAAAATTGAAATGTTCATGACTCATGACTCATAAGGAGAGCGTAATGGGGGCACCTACAAACATAGGAGTAGCAAATAGTGGCCTCGTCACCAAATCAAAATGTACGAGTTTGTAGTGGTCAGACCAATATAATGGATGAACTTGATCGATCCATGATCATTTACGATTCTTGGCCCTAAGCTAGGCTTCTGGAATGTATGAATGACCAAATAATTATTAGCTCCTTGGAAGAAAGGAATTTCACTACAAAAATTTGACACGAGAAACACAGCTTCTTCTTTTTTGCCGATAATCTTATAACAAACAATCCAATTCCAGTATGATCTGGACAATATCTGACACCATCCCAATGGTGTACAATGCACGGTGTCTTATATGAAACATATAAGTTTCATCCACAATCCAATGAATACCATATAATATTTCATAAAATAGTTACCCTGCCAAACAGTGATGTATCTTTGATGTGTAAAAATGATGCAGCCTTAAAATAAAAAAAAAAGAAAAAGGCCCATCGCCACTTGCGGACACCTTTCATTTTGACTTTGTTTGAAAGAAGTGAAACACGTCGACGGGGGGACATACTTTTCGCACGGCTCTGAAGCAAACTCAACTCCCAAGCGTGCACGCTGCTCTTCACCTGTCCATCGCCACTTCCTGCAGTACACCTTATCCGTTTGAAATCACTGTACTTCTCAGAGGTTATAATGGCCTCTTTTTTTCTGTTTAGAAAACAAAGTTGCCTCAACCTTCTTTGGAACTTATTAACTGGTCATGCATCAAGAACTTAATTTGTAGTCAGGTTATCATAGTAAATCAAGAAAACGGAAGTTAAATGTACCGTTGCATTACTTAAGAGCAAATAAATAAATAGATGAAGATAGAGATCTTCAGTCGTTGACGTGCAAGGAACACTTGTACGCTCTACTAATCTTTACCATGCTGTGATCCTCATTCTCAGCCAGCCTTAACCTATCCCCTGTGTTTGATTTACAACCGTGTCCTTTCATTTTTGGTTTTTTAAACGGAAATAAAGACATAGTTTATTTAATAATGCAAGTAACTTACACCGTAAGTAAAGATCATGGTTTAATCAAATCCAAAGCACATGCGAATAATATAATCTACAAGCACAATTACTGCTTTATTTTCTGAAGACACTGACAAAACCACATCAGTTCAGTACTTCATTAATTTTAGTACACATTTACCAATAATCAGTGATTTATCTTGCAACCCCTATAAAACGGACATTAAAATCGTGCCGTGGTCGGCTGCCAATCACACGGGCGAGCGGCGGCCACGTGTCCGTGCGCCAGCCGCGTGCGCGCCAGCCCAAACGCACCGCCACCACCCGGTCACCGGCTCCCTCTCACGGGTCGCCGCCGGTCACCACCGTGCCCACACACGGCACGGATAAATACCAACCAACCCCCTTCCTTCTCCCCATTTCTTCTTCCGCTCCCTTCTTCCTCCTCTCAGATCAAGGAACCGTGTCCTAGAAACCATCGAGATCGACGGCTCCCCTCCTCGAATCGCTTAAAGGCGGCGGCTTTCTGAGGTTCCCGTGCTCTCCTCGTCGGGACGAGTCGATCGGCGTGCGGATCGGGCAGTTTCTCTTCCTCTCCGGTTGCCGGCGTGGTGGCGGTGTTCGTCTTGGATCGGGAGTTGTTTGGCTTGTTGAGGTGGGGAACATGGTGGCCGAGGCGGAGGTGATGCATCAGGCCGCGGTGCCTGTGCTGGAGGTGCAGTACCACCGGTGCGTGGCAAAGGGAGTCGAGGAGGTTGTCGGGATGTCCGCCGCGGCGGCGGCCCCGGCGGAGGTTGGGGTTGAGGTGGAGGTCGCCGTCGAGGTGCCTCTTATGGTGAGTGGATGATGTTCGTGCTTTTCTGTTTTACTATTGGGTAAAAATTTCATTTTTTGGTCTGTGGATCGTTGGAGACTGCAAACATTTATACTAGCGTTTAGGACGGATTGCCTGTAACTGCAAAACCTGTTTTAGTTTATGCTAAGCATTACTTGGGTGTCCCTAAATGATAGGTTCGCCACCTGCATGTATTATTAGTTCCGAAGTTCTGATTTCAGGTGTTGCTATAAACTTAGTATCGTGCTAATGTTATTGAGGATTGTAGAGATGCTCGGGCAGTCCCACTTTTCGTTTTGGGAAAAATGATCTGCTTTGTGAATGCGAAAAGGCTGATACCCCTTGCCGAGGAAAAAGGAGTTCCTTTCTTTTTTTTGAACCTCTCATTCCTGAATATAAGAGTAGTATCTGTTCGTGTACAAAAAGAAGACAACAACACACTCACACGAACACGCCTACACCTATACCCAGAAAGACAAACGCGTCCCTCAAGAGATAGAAGCACGACTGTCACCACGCGAAGAGAGGTACAAGAGAAACAAAGTCCGAACAGATTACAGAAGAAAGATGGCATTAAAGAAAGAGACCCGAAAGAGCCCCCCAGCTCCGACGCCGCAAGACGCACTTCCAAACAAGCCGAAGCCGCCGTCGCACAACGCGCCGCAGACTCCGTACCGTCGCTTGACAAACGCCGCCGACAGACACAGCTCCAACGTGGCCGGCACGCCGCAGACAGCCGAAGCTTGAACACCATCAAATCCTCAGTAACCCTGGACGACCTCCCATGAAAATTATCCACGAGCCCACCAAAGCCGCCGGGGAGGACGACGCCATCAGCACGGAGGAGGCTCGGGAAGCTTAGTCCAACGAAGCGCCGGCGCCCCCGCATCACCGAACGCTCAAGGACAGAAAACGTCCACGGTCGCCGTCGTCGACGCCAACCGGAACAGAAGAAGCAACCTCCAAAACAAGAGTCCGCCACACCGGACCCCAACTCCACGAGCTCATCATCGATATCGGAAGAGGACATCGATGAGACGGGGAAAGCTCGGGAGACCTTATTCCATGGGGACGGCATTACCACCGCCACAATGCCGCAGCCCGGAAACCCTAGGCTCTCCTCTCTCACCAAAGAGAGGAAAGAAACAGCCCATGTACCTCAGCCAACACCGGAGAAACTCGCCGGAGAAGCCGAGATACATGACAGACATCTCACTCTTCCTCCTCTCTAGGCGCCGACCAGCAAAAGCACCACGACCACACCAACGGCGACTCCTACCAGGCCACCACCGACAAATCACCACCAAAGAAGAGCACCATCACCTCGGGACCTTGCAGCTGAGGAAGGGGACGCTGAAAGCTCAGCCCAAGGTGGGCGCGCTCCTGCCGGAAACAGAGGGAAGGGTAGGCTGCGCTGACAGCCCGCCCACCACCGGCACCTTGGGGACGGTCAGCGACAGCGCTTGAAGTAGTCGGAGGCCTCCATCAGCGCCGCCTCGACGAAGAGCCGCCGCCGGAGAGCCGCAGCGCAGGCGACCGCCGCGTCGGCCTCTGGCGACCCGCCGACAGAGAAGAGAACGAGGAGCAAAAACAAGCTAAAACCTAGCAAAAGAACAACACAACCGCCAGATCCAGATCCCCTCCCCCTCCGGCGCCGGCAAGGCCGCCGGAGGGGAGGGCGAAATCGACGAGATCGGCGGCGGTTGAGAGATCGCCCGAGAAATCGCCCTTGGGTTACTGTAGAGGGGAAGAAGACTCGGGAAGACGAGCATCCTTGATGGATATGATTGAGCGTCGCTAAAAGGAGTTCCTTTCTAGGGAGCTCTAGTGTGGTGGTTGTACAGTAGTAGGCCGGCCCAGAGTTGACAAAGTGGGTGGTGAAATTATTAGATCCATTGCTCTATGCGTGGTGTTTGTTGAGCTGTAGTTTGTGTGCCTTTGCCTAAGTTCAATAAAATCATGAGTAGATGTAGTCTTAATGGTTCTTAAACTAGTCATTACTTGTTTGACCATTGCTGCAAACACATTTGCATCCATAGTTCCTTATCTTGTGTCCAATAGTTCCTTATCTTGTGTCAGCATTCAGTGGTAGTGGGTGAATAACATGTAAAAGGCTTGTTCTCTTCTTCTTAGTTGTGTAGAATTTGCTGTGCATAGGCCATTAAGATTCAAGGATGATGATCATTTGTTCCTATTTTCTTGGTAGTATTCATTGAGCAATGTACTCATCTTTGCTTTTGATATAGGGGTTGGAGCAGCCGGATGCTGCATCAAGTGTTTCTGTGGAGATGCTGCAGTTTGTGCCCAGCATTCGGTCTGGTAGCTTTTCTGATATTGGGCCTAGGAGGTACATGGAAGATGAGCACATTCGGATAGATGATCTTTCAGCTCATCTTGGCTCCCTGTTGGTCTGTCCGCTGCCTAGTGCCTTCTATGGGGTATGTGGTCTTCTCTATAGTTGGTTGAACGAGTTCATCAACTGTTCTAACATTGAGCAAACTGATTGTGTTGCTAACTCACTGTTTCTTTATGCATCTCAGGTTTTTGATGGCCATGGAGGTTCGGATGCTGCTGTCTACATGAAAAGGCATGCAATGAGGTTCCTGTTTGAGGACAGTGAGTTCCCACAAGCATCGCAAGTCGATGAAATATTCCTGCAGTCTGTTGAAAACTCCATTCGCAGAGCTTTCCTACAGGCAGATCTAGCTCTGGCTGATAATTTGGATATCAGTCGCTCTTCTGGAACCACTGCACTCACTGCATTAGTATTCGGGAGGTAAGTGTACATTAGTGATAGCAGCTATTGTCTCTTTAATTGCTTGTTCTTGCCTCGAGTCCTAAACATGTCTGGGCCTTCCCTACTTTGCAGGCAACTGTTGGTTGCAAACGCAGGGGACTGCCGAGCGGTCCTGTGCCGCAAAGGAATAGCAATGGAGATGTCTCGAGACCACCGAGCAAACTATGTCGAGGAGTGTGAAAGGGTTGCTGCATCAGGGGGATACATTGAGGATGGCTACCTCAATGGGGTCCTCTCAGTGACACGGGCGCTAGGGGACTGGGACATGAAAACGCCCAGCAGCTCTACATCCCCCCTTATTGCAGAGCCAGAGTTCCAACAGACCACGCTAACCGAGGATGATGAGTTCCTCATTATGGGTTGCGATGGGATATGGGATGTGATGACCAGCCAGCACGCGGTTAGCATCGTCCGTCGGGGCCTTCGTCAGCATGACGACCCTGAGCGATGTGCGAGGGAGCTTGTCATGGAAGCGAAACGGCTTGAGACTGCGGACAACCTGACTGTGATTGTGGTATGCTTCGTGTCGGAGCTCAGCGCTCCACAGCAGGAGCAGCCCGCAAGGCCAAGAAGCTGCAAGAGCCTGTCTACAGAGGCACTCTGCAACCTGAGGAGCTGGCTGGAGACTGACCGCTAGGGAGAGGGCGAGCGAAGTGAGTAGCGAGAGGGTGGCGTGGGCTCCCACCGTGTAAATACAGCTGACATTGGTTTGACGGATCATCAGCGCTCGTTTCTAGTTCCATTTGTTGAGGCTGCGGAGTAGGCAGATCAGCTGCAGCAGCTAGCAGTTTTGTAGGTTATTTTCTCTTTGTTCTTTTTTACCCTTTATTAGTCTTTGCTGTTATTGTTAACTCTACCTCTGTTGTACATATATCTATTGAAGTTAATGCCATTCGTGTGATATTGCTATATTACGTGATGTTTCTGTTGAATTATGAACTCCAGCTAAAGATTGCGGCCCATGCCTGTCTTAACATTTTGCTACCTAGTTGACAGAATTTAAGATACTTCAGGTAGCCGGCTGCCAGGTAGTTAGGTCGTTGGGGAGCCCAGGGGTTGAAATCATCAGCAATTCATGTGGATGGTCTAGAGGCATCTGAAGTTCCGAGAACCTGCCTATTAGCTGTGGCGCGCTCATCTAGTCTTCTTTGTCTGCGATAACATGGTATCAGGAAAATAATATTAAAAAAAAGATTGAAGTAACATCTATCGTCAGTCTCCTAAAAGAAAAGAAAAAAAAGGAAAGAAACATATATGGTTCGTTGGTTCATTGTCCCTGCGCCCCAGCCGCCAACTTCAGAAAAGGATAGCAGAACAAGCACAGCCACTGCATTTGACCACGCAAGTGACAGGATAACACAGGGCACAATCACAGCGACAACGCTGGGGAAATTGATATCGTCTTCGGCCGATCGAGCAGGTAGCAGATGGTAGTGGACTACCTGGTGCTTCAACCAATCACAGTTCACCAGTGGGTGGGTTAGCACAATGCTGCCGAATCCACAGTAAACGACAACAGATAAAAACGCACAGATATATTGCAAGTCCACTGTTGTGAGATTATGAACGAAAATTTCTTGTCACAAGCTCATGGATGTTGTCTATTGCTCTATGACTCTATCCGCACTAAAGGCCTGGCCTGTTTCACAATCCAGATTGTGGATGTGAACTTATACGAAATTCCTGTATCCCGAAGTAGGCCTAAACAAGGCATAAAAATGTAACTGAAGATCTGCAACGTGTAGCGAAGGTTAGCAACTGGCCGTGTCTCTCTTCAAACTCCAAAGCCAACAGCACTAAGGGCGCGCTTGGTTCCTGGCCACAGCGCGCCCCGCCAAAGCTACGGCGACGCCACACTTGCTGGCTGCTGCTTGGTTGATGTTGATGCCACGCAAGAAATAGCTCTGACCCAGCAGTTCGCCACACATTTCTTTGTCTCTTTCTGTGGCGAGTGTGGCGGATGAAAAGAACGCCACACCGTGGCGTGGTAAAAGCTTGCAGGCTGCACTCGTTTAGTTGTTTGAGAGAAACATGCCAGATTGAACATCTCGTTATAATAAGTTGTGACAAATCCCCGGATTACAGAAGGGTTGCAAGCACAATGCAATAGATATATCGATTATGTTAGAATACAATATAGACACTCATAGAAAACACAACTATAATACAATCCACAGACAAGACCAACATTTTGACACGAGTCACGTGTGGCGAACACGCATCCGCCCAACGGACATGTATTCTACTACGTGTTAGCAGCAGTGAGTGTTTTGCTCCATCAGATTCATCTTTTCTTGCAGGGTGCTAGGACCACATTGCATGCTAATGATGGTATCTACTTCCTTGACGTCCATGACGACATTCCGTACTCAAGTCCTGAAGGGCCATGACCGCTATGGGTGCTCCAATCTATGTGACTCGGATCCACTACGTCTGTGTTCTCAAGAGTTGTCAACAATAGGTGCTGCCTCTGCCTCCCTTATGCGTCCAGGTGAATGATAAACACTTTCAGCTTCACTGACGATGTTCATTCTCACAGGCAGGTCGCACCAACCTCATGCTTGTCTTAACTCTTAAGCGATGCCCTCTTGACGACACTTCGAGAAACAGCCCATCGATAACTGCAACATGTACTCTGCTCTCTGGGAGCGCTATAATCCACACCCACTTAGGGATGCTTTATTCTGTGTGCGCACTCCAGTGCTTGTAATCGTCGTTGATTGAATATATACACGAAAAATATCAAAAAAATTGACACGCGTCGAAAAGCAGTCACCAATCGCCAACAAGCAACACCATAAAACAACATAGGTCATTGCACTTCCACACCACTCCTCGTAGCTACGCCGCTCCATTATCACACTCCACCATACAACAAGGCGAGGAATCATTCAGAGGACTTAAGGCCCGTCCAAAGAAATGCATACTAAGAGTGAGGGAGACACCGTCAACCATGACATGCTAACACATCAACCTCCCTTGAAATTGAGAGTCATTTTTTGCAACATATTCCTCCATCAAGGGGTCCAATGATGAATTAGAGGCACCAGCAGAGTGCACATGACGGAAGCCAACAATAAGGGTAAGACCTTAGGCCAGGCTAACGTATGAAAGGAGGAAAGACACTAACCCCCCCCCCCCCCCCCCCCCCCCCCCCCCCCTCCCCAACCCACACATAAACTATGAGGGGGCAAGCATCGATGAGATATGGCTGAGCATCCTTGTTGTCTAGTTGTACGCAGGCAAGAAACCTCCCCGCGCATCGGATGCATCATTTCTGTTGCATAGGTTTAGACAAATTCCAACATTTTACAACCCACTAAATAATGAGGATCGACAGAAGTAATATGACCACCACGGTCACACATCAACCACCCATAGATGAGAAGCAAAGCCACCAACGTGACCATTTCACCAGGCCAGGGCAAACGCAGCAGTAGAAACACGACCAACAACAAACCATAAGCCAAAATAATGTGAAAATGAAAGCTTTCAAGGGGTTTTCCTTATCGTTCCCGTCTATTTTCAACCCTAGCGCCTGAAGTGTGACAGCGGCCTAACGCCTACGCCCCGAGACGCAAGCACCTCCTCAAACACGAGCAAAAACACATGTTAGTGAAGAGAGGCACCATGGCGAGCCCACAAGCATGCCGAAATCCAACCCAAGAAGAAGTACGACAACCAAAATTAGCATGCCCCTGAATGCTTGGAGCTTTCTCGATGTGGAGGGGCCAAGTGCTCCAGCACCAAACCCCCAACATGGAGGAGCAAGATTCACCCCAGGTGGCCGGATCTGATGGGGAGGAGCGCACATGGGCCATTCACCATTTGGGGACAGCATAGGGGATGCTACAAATATAATGGCTACTGTTTTTTGATTTCTGTCGCTGGCTAACATCGGTGACGACAACGGGGATAGCTAGTGGTCAAAGTTGGTCGGGTGGTGTCCGGGGGGTTGCCCCTCCCAGCGCCCCAAGAGCGACACTGGGGGGGGGGGGGTACCGCAACAATGTTTTTCTGCCTTTTTCGAGAGCTAATGAAAATGCACTAGGTTTAGTACCACACAGCTAATCAAAACCGAAGCAACCCAACTTTAATAGCCGCCCATTCTGCCAGACTCGCCGGGCTTGGTAGCGCTAGCCTCTGACTCCAGCCACTGGAGGGCAAAAGAGTTGGTGTTGTGACATGGTCTTGGCCCAACCGTCGGAAGTGGAAATACATGGGCCACGGCATGGGTTGTGAGTTTGAGCTAGGGCTCAAGGCCGAGAAGGTTCATGCCGAGAGCCTTGTTGTCTTAATACTTTATTGAGCATCATATGCCTAGGGGCATTATGTGTCTATATTGTATGAGGACACGGCTTTGGCTCCGGAGTCTTACCACTCCCTAGACTCAAGGCTCTATATGAGTTGTTTCATCCACCACATGGCAAATCTGCATCGCATGTGGTGGATGAAAGGCCTCAAATGGATCCGGCCCATAAGTTTAGTAGCTCTCGATGTAAGGTAAGGCATGGTTCCTGGCCGAAGCCCGACATGGCTTCCCGGGTTTCTCCTTACGGGCCCTCCGTGTGAGTTGCTCTGGTTTGCTCACTAACCACTCTCACCAACTCTTTTTTGTTTTGCTCAAAAAAAAAACCAACTCTTTTTTGTCAACTGCAAAATCATCACGTTAATACGACGCATTTTGGTACACGTGTCATTCAAATGGCTTCTGTCCTCATTCCCAAGTATTTGTCGTATATAAATACCACATATACGGTACACCTCACACGGCAAATGACGTTTGTGTAACTGTGTTTCACACTCCCGATTGTGCAGCAAAAAGAAAAACAAAAGAAAAAGGATCCAGGTTTAAGTAGTTTTTGATGGATTGTGCACAATGCAGTTTCTGGATTCAGATTGTGCAGTCCATGGGCAATCAAACATGCCCTAAAGCTAACAGTTCCCGAAAGACAGTAAACAGCGTGTCTTCTGTCTTCACAGGCTAAACAAATATGTAAGCATTCACTGACATGGTAGGGCGTCGTTTGTTCAATACCCATCCACAACTCTAGAAACAACTTCAGGCTAAAGTAAAAGGTTCCCCCGGACACCCTCCAAAAAGAGTAGTATTTACATCATTGTTTATGCATATATCAGATCCTACCCAAAGGAGCAGTCAATCTGGTCAGCCTTCTTCAAGGCCGATTTACACAAGAGCTAAATCCCTCATTTTCTTATTTTATTGGCGTCTGGACGGATCTTCCGAAAGGGAGAAACAGGTCTACCATGGATTCATACTCCTCTCTGCTAACCTGAGCAGCAGTCAACATCTACACCATGCAACAATATAAGAAAAATTACCATAAAAAAAGTAGGCATCATGATATCATCAGGGAAAGGTATCGTCATATGTTACCTTCTGTATAAGCTTCGAATTTGACATGACAGGAGCAAGAGCAGGAAGCCGGTGAATGGAGAGTGCATCAAGCAGCACCAGAACCATCAGCTGCCACTGCCTTGCTTTCAGAGAAGGCAGCGCATCAATAAATGACATCGTATCAATCAAGCACCCCTGGTAGCAAAGAAATGACAAATGTTAGATGATCCAAAAGCACCAGGCAAAGTACATACATGTAGACGCTAGTAGCTCCATATCTGAGGACCCATATCAACTACGTCAGATACTAGCATCAAGCTATAGCCTACAAATTATCAAAGCAAGGATGGCACATATCAACTATGATATTAGTAGCTTAATACACCTGATTCGTACCAGAGTAAGCTCCAACTTTGACACAGGCACTTGCAACCTCAAGTTTGATATAAGTACCGGCACAGCGTTACAAACACATGTATCTAGAGCTCTTCTAATCTCTGAGGACTGCCCATCCTTCAAAACTATCTTATCAGGATATTCCCTTCCACTGGCAACCAACAGATCTTCCACAGAATCCCCATCAAGCCCATATACATAGGCCAAAGATGATCGGGATATCCATCCAAACAGCGCTGACCACATTGTTGCGAAAGGTGACAGCTGAATAAAAAATGCACGTCAAGCTGAGATTTAAATGATAGAAACAAAATAATACTTCTCTGTTTCTGAAGAATACTCACAGTTAAACTAAAACCTTCTGGTGGTGTGTCGTGCCAAGAATCATCAACTTCAAACATGTCTGTGTCCATAAGCACAGTCTTCTTAGGCCACTTCACAATACCCCTATCTATTTCATATTCATCATCTTCACCAGAGGCATTTTCATTTTCGAATTGTTTATGGTGAAGCGTGTCAGGCAATATGATGATTCCGGCCTTTGAAACTGTATTTAGGAAGGTATAAGTCAGCACCGAGAATAATGAGCAAGAATTATGTGCCTCAAAGCATAGCAATGTTAGGGACTATGCTCACCTGCATCATCCACTTCTGATGTGCCTGACGAAATAGCTTCCGCCGCCTCAATAAGCGCAGCTGCACAAGCCTCTGCAGATGCACGCCTTAGTGAACTATCGACGCCTTCGTCAGATTGTTTTATATAATTTGAATGGCTATCATATGCTTTGGTTGTTTCTAAAACGCTTCCCTTCTCATCTGCCCAAGACACGGACTGTCTTCCACTCTTTGACCCGGAAATCTTCAATGAAGACTTGAGTGCAGTGGTCATCTTCTCATCACTTGTCTCATCTTTTCCAATGTTGACTGCTCTACTAAATTTTTCATGCAGCTGTTCTGCATGAGCTTGCGCTGAATCTTCTGCTGCATATTGTGACGATGAGGGATGATTATCTGCCAATATGGAACTTGACATGTATTTATACTGACCCATAGTCCCTTGATCCATGTTTGTCAAAGAATCCCCAATAATGATGTTACTCGTAAAGTTCACTTCATGCTCGTCACGTGCAGCAGGTTTTGCAGTAGGCTTATTCTTCTGTGCTTTTGACGATGCTTTACTTGCTTTCTTTTTCTTGCTGCTCTTTTTCTCTTCCAAAACTACATTCTCTAGTTGTTTTGCAATGGAATCTGATATGCAAGACGATAACATATCACCATTTTCCTCCTTAAACATCTTCGATTGGGTTTCAGTTGCCTTCTTTTTCTGTGTTTTTGTTTTCTCACTAAGTACCATGTCACCCATCCTTTTAGCTATTACTTCTGAGTTGACATGTGTTCCAGCTGAAGAAGATGAAATTGACGTGCCATTTTCACCAGGACCAGTATTTCTTGAATCCAGAGTCGTATTTCTGAGCTGCTCAAATCCCGCAACTTTGTTCGGCTTAGCCTCAGGCTTTGGCCCTGAAATACAGAACACAAGCTCACTCTCTTCAATTGTTCGAAATTTAAGACAGTCCGAACAAAGGGCAAGAAAGCAGATAAGCATCCTTTTATGTGTGTGCCTGCAAGTAAAACTACCATTACTCTTGTAAAAATTGATACACCAGTTACTAGTACTGAACAAAAAATCATAATCAAGCCATGATGCTTGCAGAACCCTGATTTGTTTCTATTGTACAAGTTTTTTTTTCTTTAAAAAAAAGGAAGAAGTAGAAGCTCTGCAGAAAAGGTGTGGAACCTCAAAAAGTTGTGATTGCACTTCAAAGTGCAGGTTGAACTGCATCAGTGCTTGTGATGTTTAAAATTTGGATGCTGCAGAAAGCTGCCAGGGTCCTACACCAAAAGCTGCTGGAATGGCTGAAATTCTGCGGTTTGAGTGGCACAATCGACCACATCACATTATGGCTTTGCCTATTCTTTAGTGTTATAAATTACTACCACATTGCCGGTTTGATGAAAGGTTCAAGAGTCAGAAAAAGGCATGAGAACTCTCTATTAGTTGAACTTCCGTGTAACTTATAGTTACTCTTAAACAACTAATCTATAAGCTGGGTAAGAGCAGCTTAATGGATTATGATAATCTAGCCTGTGAAATGTTATAATCTGAGACCAGTTTGTTTCAGCTTACAGATTATAAGCTGGATTATATAATCCTGGTGGGAAACAAACAGGCCCTAAAAAAAGTGAGACTATTTTTTTTGTCAAAATTAACCACACTGTTCACTCACCCAAATTATTCTCTTTTTTTAGATCTATACTCCAATTTCGCCACTGATCACCCCATACGGCAGCCATTAAATTCTATATCACTACTTAAGTAACTAAACGCCATACATCACATCAACATTCATGTTTCATGGCACTAGTGCCTTGGATATTTTCATACAACCGGCATTGAAATCAGAACAAAATGCAAGTGCAGCGCTCACCTTCAGCGGTGCGGTCGCGGCGTGGCACATATCCCTCAATGGCATCCGAGGGCCCAATCCAGTCCTGCAGCGTGACCTCCCCAGCCCCGGCAACCTCCCTCTCTTTAATCTCCACCTTAATCCCCTTGTTTTCCTTCTTTCCATCCACCGCAGCCCCAAACCCTAGCTCCTCCCCGCCGCCGCCCTCGACGAGCGCGACCACGGCGTCGAGCCGGTCGGGCGGGACCCCGAATGGCCGTTCGGTCGGGAGCGATGCCGCGAAGGCGGCGGAAGAGACGAGGCATCGCTCGGAGCAGAACCTGCGCGCCTCCTCGAGGTCGTAGACGCGGTGCTCGCGGAGGGAGATGTGGAACCGCGGCTTCCCCTCCTTGGCGGCGGGCAGCGGGTTGGGGCACGCGGGGTGCCCGCAGAGGTCGTAGATGGTGCGCTCGGTGACGACGTCGTCGTAGTCGGAGCGGGAGAACAGCGCGGGGGCGGTCGCGTGGAGGAGGGCCTCGTTGTTGGCCGCGCGGCCGTCCAAGAGGGCCGTCTGCAAGCGGAACACCGCCGAGGCCACCGTCAGAGGCGGCACGCCCGCCGCGGCGGGGGAGGGCGAGGGCGCCATGCCGTGTGAGCGACGAAGGTTCTAGAAGGCGGCGAGCGAGTTCGTTCGGCTCGGCGGCGAGGGGTTGATGGAGAGTTTGGCCGTTTTGGGAGTGGTGAAGACGGAAGACGACTTGACGAGCTGCGGTGAGGCGGTTCTTTGTACTGGGCCCATAAAGCCCTCAACGAGTGGGCCGGACCTCTTCGTTTCGCTACCATGGGCTAAGTCCCACGTAATTGGAGCAATATTTGAGATTTGGGCCGGAGGCAACGATGACTGCACAGATGCATGCAGATTTGCAGCCCGTGTGGAATGCGGCCTACGAAACCCATTTTATGGACGTTGTTCTTTTTTTTTCTTTTTTGAGAGAGGAGGATTCATGGTCCTTGAACGGCTTAACTAATCGATAAAGTATTGGGCGCGTCGTGCGCGAGCGCGCGTCCTGCATGACTCGGTCCAGTCCCGTGTGGCCCAGCACACGTACGAAGCGACACGAGAGGAAGAAGAAGAGAACGGAGCCGGTGGCGGAGCTGATGGCTATGCGGGCGGTGCGACGCGGCGGTGAGGGCGCCGCCGCGTCGCCGGAGGTGGTTTAGCACCGGCGGGGTTAGGGTTTTCGGATTGCTAGGGGTGAGGGAGCTCTAATATCTGACAACCATAGAAAGGGGATCGGGGACCGCGGCCGCGACCCGGCGGCGGGAGGCGGGCGACGCGGCGCGGCGGCGAGGGCGCCGCCGGCCGCGGTGGTGGAGGAGGGCGGTGGGCGGTGTAGGCGGCGGGGGCGTCTTGTCGAAGAGGTTAGCGGCGGCGGCGGCATGACGGGCGACAGGAGCGCGTGCGGGCGGCACGGCGCAGCCGGCCGCCGGTGGTGGTGGCGGGCGGAGGTCTGGGAGGTGTGGCGGGCGGCTCTAGCACCGGGGACTGTGTCGGAGTCGATGGTGGCAGGGGCACAGGGCGGGGCGGCGTTTGGAATCAAAGAACGAGGACTTGTCGGTGAGAGGTTGAAGACAAAGAACCAGGAAAGGATAAAGGTACGTGAGCCACATGGCGGCCGATGCGGGGGCCGGGGGGGACGCGCGGTCACGCACTGCGCGACCGTACGTGCGATAACGCTCCCCTTAACTAATATACCACTCCTATCGATGGAGTTTGGCCGTTCTGGCATACATTGATTATTAACGATGGCACAGACGTGTGGGCCACGTGAACTAGCAGTCAAGCCTCTGTGAAGATTTGGGCTGGAGGCAACGATGACAGCACACACGGGGCCCATTTCATGGACGTTGTTCCTTTTTTTTTTCCTTTTTTTGGGAGAGAAGAGGATTCATGGTCCTTGAACGGCTTAACTACCACTCCTATCACTGATTTAGACGTGTGCTCTAAGGAATAATTTATCGCGACCGACACCGATGAAAGCAGGCCCAAGATGGAAACCCCACTTTTCCTAATTGTGACCGAGCGACAGTGGCCGCTGCTCCACATCATTCCAGGGAAGGTGTTTGGGTGTGTCGGTCGTGCTCTTTACACTCTGTTTGCCCACAAGCTCAACAGAAGCCACTAGGCACTAGCTACACTGGTTATGGATGGTCTAATCGAAAAGAGAGGAGCCAAGTTGATTTTTGTGTGGCACTTGTTCTTCATTGATTCGGAAAAACCGAAAAAGAAGTCTAAAGAGAACGAGTTCTAAAGTTCGTATAAGGCTTTATACTTTCTATAGTATATATATAAATCTTCTACTTGTTAGGCATGAGCACAGATAGATAACATAAACAACTGCAGCGTGCCGGTTGCTCTCACCGTCGGTATCACACAGCAACTGCCGGATACATAGGTCACAACAGCGATATCTGAACTTACAAAAAGGAAAATTAAAGGTGGCACATCCTCCACCAACCACCACCTCTCTGATCTCTCTCGCTGTGCATGCTCCATCAAGAGTGTTCATCATCTCATCATGATCCTTTTCACTTATCCGACTGCTCAATTAACACACGGACACAAGCTTTTTGGTTACTCGAAACGAAGATAGCCAGAACTGATAAACAAACGAACAAATGGTGTCAACATATCCCGGGCCGCCCGCACCAACCATGCCAAGGACGGACACTGCAGGATCGATGATAGGTGGACCTCTTGACAAAAATGAAAATCGCACGGCGCCATCATCATTGCAGCGGCACGCTATATGGTTTTACTGTTATATGGTAAGGATCGAGCCAACTTTAGCGGCTTTAATTGGGAGGATTGCTTCATCAGCATACAATTTATGCACTACATGCTGCGTGCAGCACCTTTCCAGATGGTTGTACGGGTTTTATATATGAACTGATCACTGATGAATTAGCAGTGCCTAATTTGCTGGTGCATGGCAGCATCTCTTTTAGGGGTTTTATTTAAGGTTTTGCCCATGCTTAATTAGATCAAGTAATCATGGGACAGTATGATGTTCCAATTTTGGGGTTAATAATCATATGACTGTGTAGCTTTGACACGAAAATGATAGCTTGTCATTCTGTTCCTTGTTTGGAACATTGCTACTCCACAGCAATCTCATTGACGAAAATAACATGGCAAGATACATCGATCACTAGTCACATACTGTATTTAGTAGCCAACCCCAGTGCACACATTGACTTCTGTTCCACAGGGATGTACCTGAATTCCCTATGTATGCGCAGTAGTGCCGACTAAGCTACTGTACATGAAGTACAGTAAAGTATGTACCATTTTCGGTAACTATAAATGTACTAGCATAAACTTGCTATAATATTTGTACTCCAATTGAAGAACAACAGAACACCAGGGGATCACACATTTTCAGGTCCCGTGCTTCAAAATTTTTTATGCACAACCAAAGCAAAACTACATAATTCGTGCTTACAAAGTTTAAATAGACTAAGCAAACTTGTAAAACCACACATAATGAGGTCCTTTCAAAATTTGACCCCTGATTCTTTTTTTGTTAAAAGAAGATTTTGTTCTCTGATTTATATCATAACTCATTTAAAAATCCAACAATAGTATAAGTCATGCCAAATTCGTAATGTCCATTTGAGGAGGGAGCACAAGAAAGCCACTAAAAAATATATATAAGCCTAAAAGAGCTCTCAAGTAATAATTGTTAGTCACGACTTTATACATATGCCTATGCCTAAAAGAGCTTTCAAGTAACACACATGATGTATTATGTCTATCATAAATATTAAAAACATTGATATATAGCTAAAGTTTTAACTAAAACATTGCATACTAAATTATTAATTACTAGACTCAAAATTTCTCCTTTAGCATAATAGTGCTAGACACAAAATGGCAATCATACGAGTCTAATGATACTTACTACTATTTATATATCTAATTAAATATATTATCATAATAACTGTTAGTCATGACTTTATACACACGCGCGTGCCTTGTAGATTGAGATGGAGGGACTAGCCAGTAGCAGTTAGCCGCCCCAGTTGTCTGTTGTCACATGCATCATTTGCAGACCCTTGTCCTGAAAAGTTGGTTGGCTCCTTGCTCCTACAGGAATCTTTCTATCATATGCTAATTACAGCCCAAGCAAAGTACAGTGTACTACTACAAGCTAGAGTAATTAACATAACTCGATCCACAGGAACAAGCATCTCAGGATAAAATTAGCAACCGGTGGGGATAAAGCTGATCAGGCACATGTAACTTGTGGACCAGTCCCTGTAATCAGTTTTAAATCGACGAATAGGAAGCAAAGGCCGATTAAGAGGAAATCAAAAGTACTGCAAAGGCAAAGTACAGGGACTAATAAACGATAAAGCATCTTCGGCCTTAGCCCGGCGGCTATACATGCATGCATATGCTATCATAAAGCTTAATCCTACGTAATTAACAAGTAGCTAGCATGGCATGAGTCATGATGGCGATGGAGCTTCTAGGAAGCTAGCTGGCCTTGCTTGTTTTGGCACGGAATAAACAAGTTGCGTGTGCCGTGTACATCGCCGCGCATTGAAAGTTAAACGTGGCTTAGCATAGCAAAGAGTTGGGCTGCCTTTATCACCGCCCTGCTGCATGCTGACACGGAGATTTGTTATCATCATGCGCGCATCTCGGCCCGTTTCGTTTACCTATCTGACGTGACGGGTCACCAGTATTGAAGGCACCGTTAAGTTTGGGAAGGATATGCATGACGATCACCTGGCAGAGTGACAGCTAGCTAGCTGTTTATACACGCCGGCGATCGAGAGTAGTGAAGTAATAATGCAGAGCAGCGATCGATGGTGTTGGGAGCAAGGAAAGCCAGAAATGGTTAACAGTGACACGTACCGCGCGCCGGCCGAAATGTCAGCGAGCAGTCGTTGCAACCGTTTGCAGCAGAGAAATCAGTTAGTAATTAGTTTGCTGACTTGTAAATTAAGATTGCCAAAACTATGTGCGTCCTTGCTTGTTTAGCTAGACTTCTCGCTCTCTGCCAGCTGCTGCCTGATCTATCTCTTGGCATGCATTCATGTCTTTCGTACAATATCGCTCGACCGATCGATCGATGTGTGCGTTTTCGGCACTGTACTGCCAGACCAGGAGCGCACGCACGTACGTGCACCGTTTGAAAAACGGGCAGCTAGCTAGCTTGCTGGTCGTCGCCGTGTAACATGTGGATCGATCGATCGATCGATCATCAATGAGTTGGGTAGCCAAGTGTGTCGAGGAAAGGAAAGGAGAGGAGATTGATGTACCGGTGGATTGGAACGTGGCAACCACCACCAGACCGGACGGATCCATGTCCATGATTGCACAATGCATGTATCACAAGCCAACAGCGCGCCAAGCCATGTGGCAAAATAGCAAGGCTGGACCAACGAGAGACTGGCCGACGACGACGAAGCTAGCGACGGCCGCAAGCCACGGGGAACAACAACTCGCGGCAAGCTTGCCGGCCGGCGGCGAGACCAGACCACGCGTGGGCCGCGCGCGCGTTCCTCGAAGCAGCAAAGCGCCGGCGACCGGCCGGGCCCACCCCTGGTGCACTCGCCCATCTCTCCACGTCTGTACGTATGGTAGGTAGCTAGGTAGGTTGGTAGTGAGAGACACGTCTCTCGCTCTCTCACTCGTATGGGACGAGTAAGATTACGAGACAGAATGATGGAATCGAAGATTAGTCGATCGGAGAAGAGGATGGAGGCCGGAAGGGGACAATGGAAGTAACCAAACTCGCTTGCTTGTTTGTCCAACTGGGAGGCGGCGACAGAATTCAAGCAGCATGTGCATGCACTTTGTCCAAGAAAACATGTACTATATCGTCGCTAGGTACCAAGTACATTACTTCCAGGGAGAAAAGAGGGAATTTTCTCGCAAAATACATGTTTTTTTTGCTGACAAAGATATTGCAACACTATAACTTGAAGATACAACTTGATAAACCTAAAAACTTTATGCTTTACCACAGAACTATGGAAGGGGTCTTGCCCTCTTAACCTCACGAGTGAGCCCCCATTAGGTTAGGGGAGATGATGTAGAATGAGCATACTCAGATTGTTAGGTTCTTTGTGGTGGAACCAACCTATATCGATCTAGGTTTAAGTCCCAGACTTGGCACGTGTGTTGTGCATTAACGGTTATTTAATTTTTTTAGTAGAAGGCGACGTTCCCGTACGTCGACAGCGAGTTGTCCGTAGTCACTTCGTGAACTTCAAGATCAGCTAACAAGTCTTTGGGGGACCATCATAGGGTTAGAGTTGGGCGTGTGTATTTGTAAGGATGAGTATTCGTGCGTGTTTGTGTCTCTCTGTACCGTGTTTCATAAAAAATGGGAAGGAAAGAGATTGAGATTGGAATCGGAATATTATGGAGAAGAGGATGGAGGAAGGGGACAATGGAAGTGGTGGCGAAACTGTGTTTGCTCCTTTCTCCAACTGGGATGGAGAGGAGGGAGGGGCCGAATTCAAACAGCATATGCATTGCACTTGCGGGTCCTCCCAAGAAAGCATATGCATGCTAGTGTTAGTACATATCTAGTGGTTGCCAAGTTGCTGTTGCGTTGATCGTACCATGTAATGTTAATCATTTATACGACACTGGTGGTATGTATAGATGTACGTGCACCGAGTGTATACGTACGTGCGTGTGTCGTCGGTCGTTCCCGTTGGCCGTTCGCTGTCAGATGAGTGAGTCATCACCGGTCACACGCCAGTAGTGGCCGTTAAATATTTGGCCGGGGCGCGGCAATAAGCAGAGATCAGGGCCGGTTCACTCACACAAGTCCATATATACCCCGCGCCACGCTCCGGCTGGCCGCATCACCGCGCACCAAGACAAGCTAGTAACACCAAGATAAGCTAGTAACACGCTCCATCGAGCTAGCGCTGCGCTGCGCAAAAGTGAGCTCCACCAACCAGCTGCAGGAAGGAGATGATGAAGGTGTCGGTGGTGGCGGCGCTGTGCGCGGCGGCCGTGCTGCTGCTGTCGCCGGCGCCGGCGGCGGAGGGCAGCCACCTCAAGGTTGGGTACTACAAGAAGAGCTGCGCGAACGTGGAGAGCTTGGTCAAGTACCACGTCGCAAAGGCCATCAAGGCCAACCGCCGCAGCGGCGCCGCCCTCGTCCGTCTCATCTTCCACGACTGCTTCGTCAGGGTAATTCATCAACCATTTCTCTACCTTAGCTACGTACTTGCAATCATAGCTGGAATTAGCTTAGCCAAGATGCCACCTGCTTAATTCGTCAGGGTAATTAAGCATTTCTACGTACGTACTTGCAAACCATATTATACCTCCACTTCCCTCCAAAAAAAAGTTATATACATCCACCAGCGCTCTGGAACTGTATGCACTCCGTACGCTCAGCAGCTAGCTGTGACAAACACAGGAAAACGCATAGTAGCGCAATGCAGAATTAATCAGTGCTTAAAAAGATGCCTATGAGTGACACACTCTATCACGTCACACTCGCAGTTAGCATCGATCGACCTGGAGAGAGACTAAATAATCGTCCGATGCAGAACAAGTTACAGTAATTTGCTAACCGTGTGTCAGTCGATCGTGCACCTTAATTATAATCTAGCCTAAAACAGTGTGTTAAAAGTTAACCGTTGTTTAACGTACGAACACGGAGCGCCTGCGCCGGTATAGCTAGCAGTTAGCCACACCCACCAGTCACTACCTACAGTGTCAAAGTTAACCGTCGTGTAACGATCTACTCCCTCCGGTTTTAAATTGTCGACGTTTGATTATTTTTGAGTTACGTTTGACCATTCGTCTTATTCAAAATATTTTAAATTTTTTCATAGATTTTGCTATTATTAGTTTCATCACTAAAGGAAATTGCAATATAACTTATCATTTTGCATATTTAAGCTAAACTCAAAAATAATCAAAAGTCAACAATTTAAAACCAGAGAGAGTATATATCACCGTTAATTAACCGTTGCCAAGCGCCTGTGCACCCGCGGTTCCAGTCACTACCCAAAATGTCAAAATTAACCGTTGTGTAACGATCGATATCACCATAGCTGGAAAGCACCCATAGGCTCCTTACTATTTCGGACTTATTAGCTAAGCGAGAACCATTTTCAAACTTATTTCTTTCTAGTCCATATCTTCATCATCATTGCCGCACGCTACTGAGCTTGAATAGTCTGCAATCGAGTTTCGTGCGCCGGTTGTTCACTCCAACATGGCAAAAAGATCCGTCAAAAAGAAAAAAAAAACAGGGCAAAAGGCAAAGATAGATAATTGATGGAGAGGAATGCGATGCGATGCGATGCGATGCTTTCTTGGAGCATATGGATATCAACTGACATCCAAAGTCGACTTTTCTTTTAATTAGCTATATGCCCCACTGGGGTCACTGTCTCTTCTTACTGGCTCGCATGTGTTTCTGATTGATGAATGAGATAACTAACGTTCAACTACCAGGTACTAATGACTAACTTTTTAGTAGTAAGAATAATTCACGCTAATATATATCATATGGTCCTAAATTCCTCCTGAGAAAATCTGTCCCTCGACTTATATTACAAAAACAGCCGTACCCCTGTCCCCTGTCATTGAATAATATGACTGGCAATATTGCATTAGTCAAGCACACATATAAATCTGAGTACAACAATTGCTGGTTGAGCTAGTGCAAGGCAAAAGATTCAACCCCTCTTTGATCTAATATAAGTCTTGTCTTTCCTCAAAAAAAAAAAGAAGAAGATTCAACTATAGGAAAACATTTTTTTGAT
Source organism: Eragrostis nindensis (assembly GCA_012490785.1). NCBI lineage: Eukaryota > Viridiplantae > Streptophyta > Magnoliopsida > Poales > Poaceae > Eragrostis > Eragrostis nindensis. The sequence goes on from JAAXCT010000294.1 coordinate 30,457, forward strand.
TAAACGAGGAGATGATCATAATTTTTATGAAAAGAAAAGAAAAGAAAAAAAGAAATTCTTGTGCAGAAAACTCTGTCCAGTGTTGAGAAAGTTCTTCTGGATTCCTGACGTACAACCCAATAAATAAAATCAATAGTGCTCTAATGATAGTGCAAATAGCCCTGCCGACAATGCATATGAGATATGACAATCCTTTTCCAACAACTAGCTAGGCCGCCGCTCGAGCACGTTTCAGATCCAAACAAAGCTTCATTACACTGTTAGTAGTATGTAGCACTAGCAGTACCAATAATGACATGACTTGCCATGCACACTTGACACTGCACGGAACAGCAACGATACCGGCGATCGATCAGGACAACATACATACAGTACTTGATCTGATGTACTTGGTGCTTAATTAACCCAACTTAATTTGTCCATGCTCATCAAGTTGTAGTTTTTTTTTTGCGTGGAAAGTGTATGGAGATGATTAATTAGTAATTAACCCCATGCTAAAAAAATTAAAAAAAAATTCAGGGCTGCGACGGGTCTGTGCTTTTGGACCCGACGCCGGCGAACCCCTACACGGAGAAGACGGCGCCGATCAACATCGGGCTCGCGGCGTTCGAGGTGATCGACGAGATCAAGGCGGCGGTGGAGGCGCACTGCCCGGGCACGGTCTCGTGCGCGGACATCGTGGTGTACGCCGCCCGCGACGCGGCGAGCCTGCTGAGCAACGGGCACGTGCACTTCGACCCCCCCGCGGGGCGCCTCGACGGCGTGCACTCCCACGCCGCCGACGCGCAGCGCGACCTCCCGGACTCCACCTTCACCATCGCCGAGCTGATCCGCAACTTCCGGCGCAAGAACTTCACGGTCGAGGAGCTGGTCATCCTCTCCGGCGCGCACGCCGTCGGCGTCGGCCACTGCTCGTCGCTGCGGGCGCGGCTGACGGCGCCGCCGGCGCAGATCGTGCCGGCGTACCGGAGCCTGCTCGCCGGCAAGTGCGCGGCGGGGCCCAACCCGGTGGTGCCCAACAACGTGCGCGACGAGGACCCCAAGGCGGTGGCGGCGGCGTTCCCGTCGTTCTTGAAGAAGCTGCGCAAGGCCAAGGATTTCCTGGACAACAGCTACTACCACAACAACCTGGCGCGGATCGTAACGTTCAACTCGGACTGGCAGCTGCTGACGGAGAAGGAGGCGCTGGGCCACGTCAAGGAGTACGCCGAGAACGGCACGCTCTGGGACGAGGACTTCTCCGACGCGCTCGTCAAGCTCAGCAAGCTGCCCCCGCCGCCGGGCAGCAAGGGCGAGATCAGGAACAAGTGCCGATTCGTCAACCACTACTAGCAGTTCGATCCTTGATCCCTCCCTTCATCTCCAAGATCGATTGGTTGCTGCTATACCACTAGCTCAAGCTCTAATTAAGATGTGATTCTTTCGCTTCATTTCTTATTGTCGTTTTTTGCTTCTTGTTTTTGTCAAATGGATGGATGGCTTATTTGTTGTAATACTATCACACTTGCGTATGGATGTCGTCGTGTGAACTGTGAAGGAAACATACCATGGACATGAGAGTGTGTTAATGTCAGTTCAGGGCAGGTTTTCGGACAGTACATTTGGATCAGTCGGCCTGCCAAATTTGTAGAGTTAATGTCATACCCCAATTCTAGAGTATGACGTGCATTATGTATCAGTCCCTGGATCAGTAGCTGATACGCACAAGAACACAGATATGATAGCCAAAGCATACTTCGAATAAAGGAAGTATTACCTGCTAAAGAGCCCTTAGTGGCGGTTCGACAAGGATTAAGACCATCCATGTCCATCCGACCAACTAACGGCGAAGCAAACAGCGGAAACCACGACCCAAGCCACAAGCAGACTTGAGAAGCAGACCCGAAAACCAACATGTCGCCGCTTCCTACGAAGCCTTCTCTTCACTAAAAACAGCAGGCGCAAACGCGTGAGTACATAAGGTACTCAGCAAACCCTAACACAAGGGGTAAGCATATGCAAGGTATATCAATGGTAAAGGCTGGGGTTCATTGTATTGGCGGAAAAGCCAGTTTTCATGCAAGGGTTGTTTTGCAAACAAAGCCAGTTCACAAACTACAGTCAAGATTATTATCATATAATGGGGTTGGTCGGCCCTGGGGGAGATAATGGTTCAATCCCGCCAGTTCCTCACTTTTAATGCTGGCCGGAATCCAGCGCACGGCTCCACGCCGGTGTATTCCGAAAACACGCCAAGGACAACTCACACAGAAATCTAATCATAGTGTGGCCGATACCTTCGCGTTGTCCAATACCGTGGAACACGGCTTTCCGGAAAGTTTCTTAACCTTGGCCAAGGGTGCACAAATTTCCCCACAAGGTAGTCCAGTCCTCCCCGGGGTCCCAGTTCGGACTGTCCTACTAAAGGTTCCATACCTACTTGGTACCACCACGGCATCCCCCACGGACATCACCAGGGGCTTCACAATTCAATAATATGGCCAGAGTCAATAAATGCCGGACTCAGCCGCCACCCTCGTCGAGTCTTCTCCTGGGACTCCGTTGCAATCTCCTGCCTCCGGAGGGTACCGGGTGAGTACTAGTAGGGTGTGGTTCCAATCCCGTACCCATATACGGCTTGTGGCTGCGCGTAAGGTGCTAGGCAAAGGCGGTACAAGAACCGGTCCTTATACGACCGAACCAGGCATCTTCAATAGCCAATCCCCACGGGGAAGGGCGTCCCAGAGATAGCCTCCCCACTGAGGACTACCTCGCCTGGTCCCGCCAAAACATTCCCTCACTAGGGGTTGCACTTATTACCAATCCCACCCATTTTCACATTTACACACATCACCAAGACTCACGCATTTTAACACAAAAGCATGTGAGCAAGATTAATTAAACACATGGTGATTGTAACGTCCCAGGCCGAAAATACGGCTCCAGACCAGCTCGCACGTCGAGCGGTCCCACCTTACAGAAATAACTCTTACGCTTTCGTCCTCGCTTCGCGTAAAAGGGTTAACCCGGTTATTTCTGTCATTTTCGACCGGGTATTTAAATTGGTCTTGCTCTAGCTAGATTAGCAGTATGGGACTATCTTTACGCTGCTACAGTAGCCCGTGAGCTACAGTACCTCGTGTACAGTACTCCGGTGCTACAGTATTCGCAATTCAGCCCAAACTGCTCCAGCCCATTGGGCTCTATTGGGCCGGGCTGTTACATTCACCCCCCCTCAAAGGACTCGACGTCCTCGTCGAGCAGCGGACCAATTTACCCCGAGGGGACAACTGTACAGGATCGCCTCTCTTGGCCACGTCCGTACGCCCAGTGCCGGCATACGTGTCATGCCGTGACCACACAGGGCTCACGCACCATGCACACCGTATCCGCGCCTTCTGGCTCGTACGCCCCCGTGAAACCGCGAGAGTCGGCTCTGATACCACTTGTAACGTCCCAGGCCGAAAATACGGCTCCAGACCAGCTCGCACGTCGAGCGGTCCCACCTTACAGAAATAACTCTTACGCTTTCGTCCTCGCTTCGCGTAAAAGGGTTAACCCGGTTATTTCTGTCATTTTCGACCGGGTATTTAAATTGGTCTTGCTCTAGCTAGATTAGCAGTATGGGACTATCTTTACGCTGCTACAGTAGCCCGTGAGCTACAGTACCTCGTGTACAGTACTCTGGTGCTACAGTATTCGCAATTCAGCCCAAACTGCTCCAGCCCATTGGGCTCTATTGGGCCGGGCTGTTACATTTCTGGAATCTACTGTGCATCCTGTATCAGTCCCTGGATCAGTAGCTGATACGCACAAAAACACAGATATGATAATCAAAAGCATACTTCGAATAGATAAATAAGTAAGATACCTGATATAAAACCCTTAGTGGCGGTACGACAAGGATTCAAACTATCCAAGTACATCCGACCCACTAGAGGTGAAGCAGACAGCGGAAACCATGGCCCAACGCCACAAGCAAACTTGAGAAGCAGAACCGAAAACCCAATCGTCGTCGTCATCTACGAAGTCTTCACCTACTAAACCAACGATTGCAAACACGTGAGTACATAGGGTACTCAGCAAGCCCTACACTACACAAGGGTATACATACATGCATATTTGGTCTTAGCAAGGAATGGGCTATACAGTTCATTTGCAGCAAGCAAATTTTATGCAAGGTTCACTAAAGCATATGAAGGAATTTTCAGATAAAACAGAGAAGTATTGTCAATATTTTAGTTGGTTGGCCCTGGGGGAGTATGAGGCATTCCCGCCAGTTCCCAAGTTTTAGTTGGGCCCTCTGACCTCAATGGTCATACCGACCCGGCACTCTTGCCATCACTTCCAAAACACGAGCAGACTACTGCTCACTCACACTTCAAGGAATGAGAGGTGGCTAATCATATCGAACTCAACATAGATGCGTCATATGCCGTGACAACGTCCATCCGGATGAATTTTTATACTCTGCAGAGGTTGTACATCTTTTCCCACGAGCTACGCACCCTTTGCAAGGGGGTACGCAACGCTTATTCCATCTCCTCCGAGTAGTCTCACAAGTCCACCACGAAATCACACTCAGGGGCTTGTGACAGTGATAGTCCTAAGCAGCATACCAGCACATCATTAATGAATTAATGATGTGGGTTCCTAGGTTCAACAAGGAATCAGGATATTTCAAGATCAAGGTATGGCAATCAAATATTACTAGAACCTTCTAGCATTTAAATCACATTTAAATACCATGCACATTTATTTATAAACAGCTCTAAATAGGATGATTTCGCAATCATAGGATCAATATGATCAATGGGAGTTAGGGCTTGCCTGATAATCGCATTCCTAATCTTTAAGTTCTGGGTCTTAAGACTCTTTTGTCGAAGTTGATGTCTTCAAGTCTTTTCTTGAAGCTTTGACCTTCTCTATTCTTTCTCGAATTCCTCTGGCTTCTTCTCGAAGCTCACGCAATCTAGCGTATAAAACAACGCGGATAAACAAACTACCGCAAAAGAAATAAAGATCGAAAAGAGCCAATTAAGATCCAATTAATTCCAACTGGAAAGGCGAAGGAATACCAAAGAACGACAAAAGACACAGATTATGCATGATGCAGTAAGTTTTACATTAAGAGCGATTATATTATTTTATAGCTAATATGGGTGATGCATCGAACACTAGGGCTTTTGATTGTAGATGAGGGATGCTAAACACCATGAAGAAGGCATGAGTGCATGAGAAGGTGGAAGACGGCGGGTGCACGCATTTGTTGTACATTTATGGCACTAAGTCTTTATATAGGTTGTAATCTATATAAAGGCTTATGCAACACATATACAACGTGCAAGTGTGTCATTTTAATTACCTATTAATTACTTATTATGGTACTACCTAATGATCATTAGCTTATTATCTAATAAGTTTATCTGTCACGTGACGGGCGCATGACGGTGGTACGTGCACGTGCTTATATGAAATATGAATGCACGAATACAAATAAAACACGGGAAATTACAAGGCAATTAAAAGAGAGGGATTGATCAAAGATCATTAAAAGGGATTGATTCTGGTGGCAATGAATAGAGCGTGATTTTTATATAAATTTTGGCGAAGGAATCGCCAAAATCGGAGCTCGAATGAAAAAGATATGAATTTTGGAAGTTTACGGAGAAAGGAATTAATTAGGATCATGCTTAATTAAGCATTGATATAATCCTAATTATTTTGGGATGAATAATGGTTGGAAGATGTTGAGAGCGGCTCAAAATATTTTCAGGAATTTTTCTGGGATTTTTCTGGTATTGGAAATTGGTCGTAAAAGATTCTGTGTACAATCGCTTTTCCAATCTCAGAAAAATCCCAGAAAATCTCCAAAAATGCTAGATTGTATTTTAAACCTTTTATCCGACCCTTGTTGCTCCAGATTAATTAGGATTCTGGCGCGGGTGTGAGGCTGATATGAATTTAGGAAATTTATAGAAAGGAAATTAATCAGGATTAAGCTAAGAAATTAAGTATAGACTGTGTGAGTGGTGGACATATGGGTCTGTTGAATGCCGAGTGATGATTAGGCACTGGGGGACATTGAGATGGGCGATGTAGGATATTCCAAGACGGAATTTTTATCAAAAGAGAGTGGAACTTGGAGTATTGATGGCTCATAGATGCATTCTAAGCATCAAGATGAGTACCAAAGGGTACTATGCGTTGCTACGAACGCGTGAGCGCAAGAATCGCTCAAAACGGAGCTATGGTTAAGAAGTTACGGAGATTTAAAGATTCGGGGGCTTGTTTGTAAGATCAGAAAGATTCTGAGGGTTTATTTGTAATTACAGAAAGGACAAGGGACCTATTTGTAATTTATGGAAAAGTTTAGGGGCCTCGGTGTAAAAAGATAGGGCTGAAAGGTAATTTCAGAAAAGTTTGAGGGGTTTTCTGTAAAAGGACAGGATCTAAACGGAATTAGTGAAAAGATCAGGGGCTTATCTGCAAAAATACAGAGCCCTGGGGATTTTCTGGTTTTATGGAATTATTTCTTAATTGAAAAAGGCTTGTGCACCAGGTTCACGGTGGACCAAGGGGTTCACGTGCCTCTGGTTCACATGAACCGAGCACACAGAGAAAAGAAGGGAGAGGGTGAGGGGCTGACAGCGGGGCCCACACGATGACGTGGCCCGCCACGTCGGCAGCGGCGGGACTGGGTCAAAGGGCGGCCGGAGGGGCGCGAGCGCGGCGGCGCTCCACCGGAGTTTGTCGCCGGAGGCGGTGGCCGGTGATGAAATGCGACGAGAAAAGGATGCCGAGGTCGAGTGCGCGAAGGCGAACAGGACGAGGGATGATGTCGACGTGGAGGAAGAAGGAGCAGAGGCGCGGGCTCGCCGGAGAGGGGCGCGCGCGGCGGCGCACGGCCGGAAAACACGTCGGCGGCGGCTTCGGGTTGTGCGACGCGACGCGGACGGGTTCTACGGAGACAGCGCTCGAAGGGGAGCTCAAGGAGACTTGATGTCGTCGAAGGGAAGGGAAGGAGCAATGGCGAGGGCTCGCCGGAGTTGGCGGTGCTCCGGTGAGTGAGAAGGAAAAGGGCGAGGGGAGCGGGATTTCTCGAGTGTGTGTTCACTAGGGGACGCGCGCGGATGCGGGGAGTGCGGTGCGCGCTTCGGCTTGGCCGGGCGCGACCGGAAAGCCTGCCGGCGACGAGGTCGCACGGCGGCGGGCGGCGGCGCACGGCGCGGATGCTCGCGCGCGAGGGAAGAGAGGAAGAGGAGGGGTGCGAGAGATAGAGGAGGTCGCGATGATGCTCACCAAGTGCTCGGTCGCCCGGGGGAGTGACGGAAGATGGCCGGAATCAGGGAAGGAGACGGCGGCTAGGTCGGCGTCGATCTCTCTCCTCGGGGCACGGCTGCGTGAACGGGGAACACGACGGGGTTAGGCACGCGAAGGAGAACAAGGTGATGAATGACGTTGACGTGGAGAGGAAGTGCGGCGGCGGCGCGGTGGCGCCGGAAGTGGGCGGTGGCTCACCGGAGGGAGGAGAGAGGAGAAGGGGAAGGAAGTGGGGATGGGCTCGAGAGGAGGGGGCTCGGCTCTTTTTTAAAAGCCAGCGAAGGCGGTGGAGTTCGGCATACGTAGCGGGCGCGCTACGGAAGAAAGAGGCGGTGGCGCGGCGGTCAATGGCGGTCGCCGGAAGCCTTGACGGGCGCGCTAAGAAAAAGGAGTCGATGGGACAAGGCAAGGAGGGGAAGAGTAGCGGCCACGCAAACGAGCTTCACGTGGGGAAAACTGGAGCTGAGAGGTGACGGAGGCGGTGAAGACCGGCAGCGAGGGATGGGCGCGTTTCGTCGACGGGACGAGACGGGAGGTGGAGGACGACGGCGGGGCCCGCTGGTCAGCGGCGGAGAGGAGGGAGACGGGCTGCGCGAGCGGCTGGTGCAGCGCTGGGCCGGAGCGGGGACGCGGCCCAGAAGGGAAAGAGAGGAGGGGAAGGGAGGCGGCTGGGCCGGGAGAAGAGAAAAGGAGAAGTGCGGCCCGAGAAAGAAGAGAAGGAAAAAGAAAAAGAAAAAGAGGAGCGGGCTGGGCCGGACTGGGCTGGTGCAGAGAAAAAGGGAAAAGGAGGCAGCCCGAGAGGAGAAAAGGATTTGATCTTTTCTGGATTTCGAATATGAATGAATTTCAAATTCGAACAAAAACGAAAATCGATTAAACACTCAAAACAAATCCAAATAAATCCAAAAATGCGCATGATGTGATTTTGATGCAAGTTTAAATTCAAACTTTTGAAATTTGGGTTGCAACTTGATCTACTTTAATTAAATTTGTTGGAAATTCAAAAAGGCTCAAAATTTAGTGGAATTTAAATGGAAGCAAACACTTGAGCATTGATTTTATATTTCAAAATTTCAAATTCGACTACGCTTTATTTATTTTAGTGAGTTTTTATTTTCAAAAAAATCATGGCAAGGTAAGATCACACAAAAAGATTTAAATTTTAGTGATTTTTACTGTTTTGATTTTGGCCTCGGATTTTAGGGTGTGACAGTTAATAATTGTTCTGTTTTCCACGCAAAAAAAAAAAATCGTTCTGTTTATTTTGGAGTTGGTTCTTCAGTTCAATTCATGCTTTTGTAATAAGGCTGATCAATGAAATCGATCAGTTAACTAAACCTGTACCAAGAATATATTCCTTCATGCCATGCACGCTCTGGCTGGCCGACAATGGAGCTCCAGGGAAGTACTTCTGATAACAATTGATTGATCGGAGCAACTGGGGAGGTATGAAGATGTGCCCACTGCGATGCATGATGAGATGCCATGGGCCATGCATGAATACTTGCTAGTGGCCTATATCGCACACATTAGCTTTATACAAGTAGCTTATACTTTAGCTTGAGCTCACAAAAAAGCAAAAAAAATATAAAAAAAGAAGATTAATCTAGAGAGAGAGAGAGAGAGAGAGAGAGAGAGAGAGAGAGAGAGAGAGAGAGAGAGAGAGAGAGAGAGAGAGCAAAAAAGCTAGCTATACTTTAGCTCAGCTTCCAATTCGTGGAACAGCTAGCTACCTACAGTGGTCGTCTCAGTGCTGCTAGCTGGAGTAGCAAAGTGCTTGGTGCATCGCACTGCAATCTGGACATGGATCATCATCATCAGCAGCATCATCATCGTCATCGCAGTGTCAGCTACCAAGAATTCGTCTTCCCTATTATATAGAGAAACGGCACAAAACTGTCCGCAAAGCCGGACGAAACCGCTCCGGCCCAGACTAGACTGGATCGTGGGGCAGCAAATGGGCCGCAAGTGTTGTGGCACTGCAGTACGAACATTTTGCTGTGAATGGAGTTGGTTCCAAATTTGTGTGGATATCCTTAGCAAAATTTCGGTCGACTGAAAATAAGTAAATTTGAAAATTTAATTGTACACTTGTCAAGTTACCACTAAGAGTAACAACGAATGAATTGACATGCGATCGAAGAATATACAAGGTGCGCTGAGACCAGTTTGATCTGGGCCGTCTGGCTTAATTAATAAGCCTGATAAGCTAGCGCTAACTGTTGATGCCGTTGTTGCAGTACTTCCAGACCTGACCATCTTCACCAGCACCGTCGCAAATTAACCGCCCTCCACGCCGCAGGATCAGCAGAACACCCCCGCCGTGTGAGTGCTGTTCAAGAGCTGCTGGTCGGAAACTTAACGAAGAGCACTTGCCCGTTAAGCTACTGTAGTACTGGCTGGTATATCAGCCCATTTAATTTGTCACTGCGTCGAGGGGAGTCGATGACAAACACACCACGTCAGAGCGCTTGGGATTTGGTTCCTCCAAGCGAGCCCGCGAGGAGGAGGGAGCGGGTGGATCCTCTTCTGGCAAAATTTAAGCGAATGGAAGAAGCTCCCTGAGAATTGGGGTGACAACCATATATTGAGCTCCTTCTCGCAATATATTTATGCCGTCATCTTCTATATATTTCATATTCAGTTTAGGGATACTGATGGCTTCTTCTCTCGTTGAGGACCAAGCGTCGATGTACCGGAAGGTCCCGACAAGTTCGTCATCAAGCAGCAGTTCGTATGCATCTGATTCCGATAGAGGGCCTGTGGACACGCCTTCAACCCCGACGGAAGCGGGCATCGCGAAAGTGTCAGGGTTAAGGCGTGGTGCCCTATTGGTCATCTGACCCCTACAGTCCCTCTGTCGGAATCAGATGCGAATGAAATTGCTGCTGGATGAAGAGCTTGTCGGGACTTTCTTGTACATCGACGCTTGGTTATGAACGAGGAGAGGAAGAAGCCATCAGTGTATCCATAAGCTGAATATATATGATCAACGACGACATAATTACCTTGCGAGAAGCTAAGGAGCTCTTGCTTATACAATGCACCCTCTGCCTCCTCGCGAGCTCGATCGTTTGGACGAACCAAATCCCCTCGACGCGTTGCCGCCTCAAGAGGGACGTCGTCCACGAAAGGCACGATCGATGCAGGCCGTGACGCCGGTTATCGGCCATTGCCAAGGAGCGGAATTAGCATCGACCAAGAGATCAAGGCTGAGAAAGAAGCTAAGCAAGAGAGAAGCGTATATATGAGATCTCAAGCAACAAGCATGGAAGGCAAACACTAGGCCGGCAATATATATACGTGCCCCAGCCAACGCTCGGTTGCCCGACTGGTCAGAGCAGAGTGCTCCGGGGGCGTTTGCCCCTGTCGACCGGGGCTCGAGCCGCGGCACCCGCGTGGTACTGTAGCTCGAGCTACAGTGCCGCGCGTGTACTGTAGCACTTGTGGCTGAAATATGCCACGCTGCAGTGCAGAGTAAAAAAAATCTCCTCGTCCTCCCCGGGTCAAAGCACATGGTAAAGACTCGCGTCGGAGCTCACAACGGCTAGCTGAGTCCCTGTGTAGGATTGGAGAGGGGGTTCGGGGGTTTTCTCGACCTGCGTGAGAGGTTATTCTCCTTAGTAAAATGCCTTTGGGGACGGTCTTCCCCCGGCAGGTCGAGTTTTTATATATACGTGCCCCACAAGACGAGAGAGACGGAACCTGCCTGAAGCTAGATCGCGATGCTTCTCGGCATGGAGTAAAAGCGATGGCAAGCTGAATGCCTACCCGCTCTCGATCGTATGAGATATATATATACACCTGAAGCGGTGGAGATAAAGCGATTTAAACAAACCAAGATAAACCTCGATCAAAAAATTGAACGATCGAGGCGTCCAGTCAGGATACGCGTCTAGAAGCTAACAGTTTTATATCTATACAAAGCGTGATTTCCTTGTTGAGCAGGTTCGTGCCGATGCGTGGGATGGCCACATAGTTCGATCCTTGATCCCTCCCTCCATCTCTAAGATCGATTGATTGCTCCTGCTACTAGCTCAAGCTCTAAGATGTGATCTTTCGGTTCATTTCTTGTTTTTGCTTCTTGTTTGTCAAATGGATGGATGGATTATTTGTTTTTTTTTTTGAAGGAACTGGAGGGGCAAGCCCCTACAGATTATATTATATTAAAAGAGAAAACATGATAGAAGAAGCACTAGCTCAAGCTCTAAGATGTGATTCTTTCGCTTCATTTCTTGTTTTTGCTTCTTGTTTGTCAAATGGATGAAACGATTATTTGTTGTAATACTATCACACTTGCGTATGGATGTCGTCGTGTGAAGCAAACATGCCATGGACATGAGAGTGTGTGTTAATGTCAGTTCAGGGGAGGTTTTCGGACACTACATTTGGATCAGTCAGAGTGCAAATTTGTAGAGTTAATAATCATTGTCTGTTTTAATTTGGAGTTCGTTCTTCGATCTAATTCGTACTACTGTTGTAATAAGATCAATGAAATCAATTGGTTTAATTACTGAATCTGTAGGACCTACGAGAAGAATATACCTTCATGCCATGCACGCTCTGGCAGCTGGGAAGTACTTCTGATAACAATTGATTGATCGGAGCAACTGGGCCTGAAGATGTGCGCACTGGGATGCATGATGAGATGCGATGGGCCATGCAGATATACTTGCTAGTGGCCTATATCGCACACATCAGCTTTATACAAGTAGCTTATACTTTAGCTTAAGCTCACAACAAAGCCAATAAAAAAAAAGAGAGAAAAGATTAAGCTCACAAAAAAGCAAAAGCTATAATTTAGCTCAGCTTCCAATTCGTGGAGCAGCTAGATACCTACAGTGCTCGCCTCACTGCTGCTAGCTGGAGTAGGAGTAGCAAAGTGCTTCGGTGCATCGCACTGCAATCTGGACATGGACGAATCATCATCATCCCCATCATGATGACAGTGTGAGTAGCAAGAATTAATTCGTCTTCTCTAGAGAGAATACATGGCACCATTTTTTTTTTTTTTTTTGCGGTGGTAATACACGGCACCATGGCAAAAGGAGATCAATCTTTACAATCTGACGCACAGGAGGCAAGACAACCATGAGGGGAACCAATCGCCTTGGATCGTCAAAGTAAAATGATCACCTGGTTAGTAGATTATAATATGCCTTTCTGTAGTTTTGCTTGGCCAGAGATTTGGCCGAGACCACAATTTTTCTTCCCTTCTCTGAAACATTTTCGTGAGCCAGCCTTGGCTGCCGGGACTGTATTAACTCTAACTTAATGCAAAGATAGAGCACCTAGAATATTTTTTTTGAGGCAGAGCACCTAGAATATTTCGTAAAAAAGAAGAAAGAAACTCAACTGCCCGCAAAACCAGACAACACTACGATCCGTCCCAGACTAGACTGGACCGTCGTGCAGCAAATGGGCCGAAATTGTTGTGCCACTGCAGTACGAGCAGACCCGTTAGTTCAGGCGATTGAGCATGCAATTTTTCAGCTCCGTATACTGTATTCCAAACAACTCGACATAATGTAAGTTTGGCCAATTAACTCTAATGTAAGTTTGTATGTTTATATCCTCCTACAACCAAAAAACCATACTTAGTGGAGTGAATGTTGTGGATTGAATAATATAACCTTTGTTCTCCGCACGAACTACTGAAGTGCGCACGCTTTGCAATTTGCGAGGAGTTGCATATTTTCTTGTTGCTGAAGTACATGCTGACTTTGCTCCGTCACCGGAGCAATCTTGCATTGTGTGCGCGACCGTACTAATAGTTTTATGAACGATCGACTTTGAATTTAGTGATTCCCAGAGGACTTCTAGTGAACTGTGTTGAACATTTTTCATGCTTTCAAACTACTATATATGAAACCTGCTACGTACATATTTGCCTGTCAACAGCTAGTTTCTCCATATTTTTCATGCTTTCAAACTACAATGAAACCTATATATTTGCCATTCAACTGCTACTTTGCTCCTTCTGTTTGCCTGTCGGTACGTAGCAGTGTTCCGTGATTAAAGTCAACAGCATAATTAGCTAGAGAGCGAGCTAACTGGAATCTTGTGGGAGGGAACAATTGTATCTATGTTCACAGCCGCGAACCAACTAAATAAATAGCGCACGCTTTGGTATTCGTGATGAGTTGCATATTTTCTTGTTACTAAAGTACATGCCGACTTGCTCCATCACCGGAGCAATCTTCGCGTTGTTTGCGCAAACGTACTGATAGTTTGACAGCTTATTTTTATTAGCAATTCCCAGAGAGGCAGATACTCCATAACTTCTAGCTAGTGAACTGTATTGAACATTTTCCGTGCTTTCAAATTAGCTAGTATCAAATCTACATTTGCCAGTCAACCGCTAGCAGCTCCTACCGTTTGCGGTTTGCCTGTCGCTAGCAGTGTTCCTAGACTAATGTCAACATCTTAGTTAGCTAGCAAGCGAGCTAATTGGAATCTTGCCTGCCCTAAGCTGGGTTCTATATGTGACATTTGTCGCTTCCACGCCCAGAAAGTCAAATGTGCTCAAACTAAATGTCTTTGCGTGTCAGCGCGGTAATGTCAACACGCCTATAAGCATCGCTAGCTGCACCGCCATAGCTTCCGATGATTGCAGCCAGTACGTGCTGGTAGAGTAACCTCTCAATCATGGTTTGCGGTTAACAGTATTACTATATGTAAAAAATATTTGCAAGGAAAGGTTTGTTCTTCATCGTGTCGTTCACCCGTGATCTATAAATACCCTATGGGACCAGGCTACCGTCACCATCAAACATTCCCTTCAAGTCTCTTTCAGCAGATACACACACAGATTGCTTGATCTATCTCTCGATTGCTTTTCTGAAAGCCAAATACTACTACATAGCTTGTGCACCGGCAATGGCGACGTCAGCATGCAATGGCTTCATGTTGCTCGTGGTGGCCATTGCTGCCGCCCTCCTCAGCACGGCGTCGGGGACATTGCAGTACGACTTCTACAGCAAGACGTCATGCCCGAAAGCCGAGGAGGCTGTCCAGAACGCCACATGGAACATTATCACGAAGGACCGCACCATGGGCGCCGCCATCATGCGCCTCTTCTTCCACGACTGCTTTGTCAGGGTAATCACAGTTTCAGATGTGCCAATCTTTTATAGTCTCACTAGATTGTTCGATGTCATAGTTCTTAGTTTGGTTCTCTCCCTATATCTACAACTTTTTCACACCCGCTAGGGCGACTCGGGCGGCGACTCACCCGCCGCCACCCAAGCCCTCCCTCCGCCCTCCCCTTCCCCGGCCGCCGCCAGAGCTCGCGGCTGGAAACCGGCTCAACGGCAAGGACGGCGGCGGCTGGGCGTTTTCGTTTCCCATCTCCCTCTCTCCCTCTCCCAATAATGGCGGCCGGTAGCGGAACCCTAAGCCGCCGCCGCCGCCACAGCCTCACTCCCACGCCCTTCCCGCCTCGCTGACGCCCGAGCGCGTCGCCGGCGAAGCCGCGCGACCGCAGGGAAGGCGAAGCGGGGCCTTCTCCCCCACCGTCGCGTGCTCGCCAACATCCCCCCCCCCCCCCCCCTGCGGCGACTCCGGCCTCTTCTCCATCGGATCCGGCGCCTCCGGCCTCTTCTCCATCGGATCCGGCGCCTCCGGCCTCTTCTTCGACGGATCCGGTGCCTCCGTGTCCGGATCTACACGGAGGAGGGTTCTACGGCCTGGTGCTCGCTCCTCCACTCTGCGTGGCTGCCGGCGACGTGTCCGTGTCAAATCTTGACGCCGACGCCCGCCACGCTCGACCTCACCGTGCCGCTCTCCAGCGCGGCGGCGGCCATGTCGCCTGCTGCTGGAATGGAGGTCGGGCAACGCGGTGGCGCACCGCGGTTAGTGGAGGAGGTTATCCCCGAGCCGGCGTTGCCCGGTGACTCCCCGGCGATGGTTACCCCTCTCAGCTGCAGCTGCGGCTGGGCTCCTGCACCTGCTCGGCGGCGGCCTTATGGTCGCGGTTCTAAGCCGGCGACGGCGGCAGGCGCAGGGGAGGGGGCTTCATCGACGACGGCCTGAACAACACGCCTGGAGTGTGATAAGGCACAAGGGACCGGGCGAAAGCCATTACCAGCCCTATGCTCGTGCCGGCGGTGGTGACGCCTTTGGGCGCCACAATTCTCCGTGGGACGCCGCTGTGGTGTCTTGCTACCCTTATTCGTGAGCTTCCCAGGTGAAAAGCCTCGACGACGGCGTCCTCGATGTCGTGCTCCTCCTTGGAGGCGTCGATTGGGATCCTCAGCGCTCTATGGCGTCGGCCTTGCCGGAGAGTCACCAGCAGGTTTACTTTTTGTTGCTCCTTGCTCTGCTTGGTCTTCGTCAACAGGATCCGGTGAGCTCTGTTGCTAGGTTCATTGCTTCGTCTCCTTCGTGTATACATGGTTGGCTGTAGCTGCATTCTTCAGCGGCCCTTCCCCCCTTTGGGGCTTCCTTCCCCTGCAGGGCGTCGGTGGGCGTTGGACTCTCTTGCAAATGGTAAAGTCAGCCCCTGTCCTGGCTTCATGCGGGCAGCCACTACCAACCAAACAGCTGTGGAATGCTAATCTGGTGTTTCGCTTAGTTGTTTGTGGACCGGAGGAGTTCGTGTCCGATTGGTGCTACACTTGCGTTTTTCTGTCTCTTGTCTGAAGCCGGGTTAGCGAGGCCAGGGGGCTCGTTCTCCTTATGTGACCCCTCTCCCTCAAGCTTCCTCATCTTCATCACCTTGATGGGCGTTGGAGGACACAAACAGGAGTGGCGACCAGACGGCCAAGGTGTACAGAGGTTCTCCACACCTTGGTTAGATGAGGACAAGAGCCGAAGCTCACAGGTTGTTGGCAGGGATTTGGCAAGCGGTTTTTCTAGTGATGGTTCAAACCTGTGAACAGCGACTTTCAAACCAGTGGTAGCTCTTGGAGTTGTTCTAATGTGTTGTACCTCTCCCTGTAATTTCTACTCGGTATGCCGAGGTTAATCTTGTGTTTGGTCGCTCAACCGAGCAATGTACATTGTAATGATGTACTTTTCGCGCTTCTCGCGCATTCGAATGAAAAGTAGGTGGGGAATTCCCCCCCGAATCGCTCGAAAAAAAAAGATTGTTCGATGTTGCAGGATTATTTCGTGACCTAATGGTTTTGAAGTTTGATTGTAGTATGTGTTTTGAAGCGTGCAAACTATATAGTAATATATATGAGCATATGAGCATTATATATTGAAAACCTAAAACTCTGAACATTTCCAAGTCCATGTAATCATGAAAAATAATTTTAAAGTTGGTTATGGATAAATGGGGTATTTCAGGGCTGCGACGCCTCCATTCTGCTCGGCCAGTCGAACAGGAACCCGCAGCCTGAAAGGGATGCCATCCCGCTGCGTGGATTGGACGTCATCGACCAGATCAAGACCGCCGTGGACAGCTTCTGCGGGAAGGGCGTCGTCTCCTGCGCCGACATCCTCGCCTTCGCCGCCCGCGACACCGTGGAAATTCAGGGCGGCTTCACCTTCAACATGCCGGGCGGCCGCCGCGACGGGCTCGTCTCCTCCGCCTCCGACGTCATCAAGTTCATGCCAGCACCGTTCATGAACGCCGACCAGCTCATCCAGAGCTTCGGCGTCAAGGGCCTGAGCGCCGTCGACCTCGTGGCGCTCTCCGGCGCGCACTCCTTCGGCGAGACCCACTGCTCCTTCGTCACGCCACGGCTGTTCCCGACCGTGGACCCCACCATGGACGCCACCTTCGCCAGCAGTCTGAAGAACACGTGCCCGAGAAGCAGCGGCGGCGGCCGGGCGATCAGCATGAACAGCGTGGCGGCGGACCCGAACGTTCTGAGCAACCAGTACTACAGCAACGTGCTCGCCGGCAAGGTGATGTTCACGTCGGACCAGACGCTGGCGAGCAGCAGCAAGACGGCCAGTTTGGTGAAGGATAACGCCGGGTACCCGGTCGCGTGGATGGCGCGGTTCGCGGCGGCGCTGGTGAAGATGGGCAACATCGAGGTGCTCACCGGCACAGCCGGCGAGGTCAGGAACGTCTGCAGCGCCACCTTAAACTAAAACTGGACCAATGCTAGCTGTTGCTGTTGCTGCTTCTGCTCTTGCTCTGCATGCATGCATTGCATTGCAAATCAATCCCAATACGACCCACATTCTGGGCTGTAACAATTTATTATCAGTCGATTGTGATTTGATTTTGTTCCTTGTTTTATAGCACCATTTTTTTCATCATGTACCTGTTAGATGTATATGTCCCTGAAAAAAAAAGATGTATATGTATTTTTGTACTTTCCTTTTTGTATAAAGTTTTTTTTTGGGCATATTTGCTCACACCTGTATGTATAGATTTTAGGCCTCGTGCTCCATATTGAATGTAAGTGCTATTTCTTTTTAGCAGGCCTTGTTGTGGTCACCCTATCAACTGGAATGCCACGCACTGAGTCTAATTTCCAGGGACACATAAATAGGCTTTTGCTAGCTCTTTTGCTCTTGCACTGCATGCATGCATTGCATTGCAAATCATTCCCAACACGGATACATTCTGGCCGCGGCTGTAACAATTTATTATCAATCGAGTGTGATTCTATTTCATTCCCAACACGGGATAAATATTGGAGTGACTAAGGACATCGCAACCTATGTTACAAAAAATGTATATCTCATAATGTTTTTAATTGTCACCTGGCCCTATTTGTAAGCTGGCCAGCTTGGGTACGTACTACCCTTTACGCCGGGAATCCCTTTCGTCGCGTCGCAAGCTTCAGGCAGGTTCCGTCTCTCGTCTTGTGCGGCAGGTATATGTATTGCCTAGTGTTTGCCTTTCCATGCTTGAGATCTCATATATGCTTCTCTCTTGCTTCTTTCTCCCGCAATGGCACGTGACGAAGGAAAACGTCCCGCCGCAGACAAGAAGCCCGGCAGTTCTCGTAGGGTTGAAGGCTTGCCCACCGAGGAGCGGGTCGACCGACGGTCGTCGCGGCGGGAGAGATCGCCGGACGTCAGGCCTTGGCGTCACGGCCATAATAGCCTCTGCATCGTGCCTCCCTCCACAGGCAGCACTGCGTCGAGGGGAGTCGATGACAAACGCACGACGTCAAAGCGCTTGGGACTTGGTTCCTCCAAGCGATTCTCGGGGATATTCTCCCGTTGTAAGGCGCATCCCATGGAAGAGGATTCTGCAAGTGAATACGAGCTCGTTTGGCTGAACCAAATCGCAGGCGCTCTGATGTCGTGGGCTTGTCATCAACTCCCCTCAGACAGACTCGCGCGTTGCCGCCTGAAGAGGGATGTAACGCTTATTTCCATTCTGTTTCCTTCTAGCTAAACTATCTTTAGTTAAAAAACACTTCTCTTTAAGTACCACATGAAAATCTTAATCTTTAGGGGCATCTTTTAATTTTCAAAGATTCTTATAATACAATATGTTTCCATTGCTAATGAGGATATTGTACATTGAGCTCACTGTGAAGGTGCCGGTTTGATTGAGATTCTATCTAAAGACATCTCTATCATTACTCAAATGCACAAGATAAATAAAAGCAACCAATTTATGCCATAGAGTAAGGGTCTTGCCTAGCTACTAATGTCCATCTAAAGAAGACGTTAAGAGACACTCTATCAAAACCTGATTGTAACGTTTCATGTTTTTTGAATGCCAAGTGCGCCTCTTGCACGAGAGGCCTATAGGCGATCCGCGGCAATAGCCATCATCTACGATGAGTCGATGACCAACTGGCTCGCCCTAACCATAACGATGGCAGGTGCCACCGACAATGTTTGTTCTTTGTTCTTCAGGTTGAAAAGAATATGTACAAGTTGCAATCAATTGTGCAAAGATGATAATGTCACACCCGTGATTTAAATCTTACTTCTGGTGTTAACTGTCCGCAACAATCCTATGTTA
Source organism: Eragrostis nindensis (assembly GCA_012490785.1). Lineage (NCBI taxonomy): Eukaryota > Viridiplantae > Streptophyta > Magnoliopsida > Poales > Poaceae > Eragrostis > Eragrostis nindensis. The sequence continues at coordinate 49,649 of JAAXCT010000294.1, forward strand.
GGGTAGTGTGGTCTCGTCCAGAAACTTTGAAAGGTTGCAATTTCTACCATTGTTAAAGAGGTATATGTCATCTGAGGCAAAAAGTGCTAATTGTCTTCCTAATGAAGTATGTATGTCTTGCTAAGGTTCTATGGATAATGAGGCACCATTTTGGTTCTTCAAATCAGTTGGGTGGACTTCTTATATTAAGCAGTGCTATGTGGCATGGGATCCGCAACAAATTTGTCAAAATCTGGTTGGAAATTAAATCCTAGGAGCTCTATAGCTATTAATCCTCCTCAGAACAGGTTGCAAGCTTGCTGAAGTGCTTCATGCCTAGCTTCTGCTATGTGAACGATGCAATCTGGAACTTTCATTCTTTTTCCAGTTGTTCAGTGAGACATTCACCAATACAGTGATAAAGCTTAGTGTTCACCTTAAAGTTAAATTCTTCATTAAATTACAAAGGTTTGGATCACCCTCGTTACAGAATACATGTCATCATAGCATTCAAAACTTTCTCGTATTGCTCATCATTCTCGAATTTCAATGCACTTTTAGAGTTGAATAATTCACCATCACTACGTACCCCTCACTTATTTGTCCACATGTCCCATATAACATTAATCATATCCTCTCTCTCTCTCACCTCTCATTGATAAGGGTAGCATGTAATACTTGACACGTCTTTTGTTTGATGTGTGATTTGAGAGAAGTCAAGTAAATTGGAGCAAAGAGTACATCAAGACTCTTTTTATAGCTATTACAGTATATCATCCAACTTCATGACAACAAGTGTTTCCTACATGCTTACTTGGGCATGTTGTTGGAAAAGTGTCAAATGGCATATTCCGTATATGTTTGCCGATCCAACAAATCCCTCAACTCTATATATTATCCTTTTCATTTAATTAATTTCAAGTTGTATTTATGCTTTAATTTAAAACTAGATTTAAGAAATTTGTGGCTCACGTCATGTACATGAATTTTCGAGAAGGTACAAGTCTCATGCCGCACTACTCTGGAGGGAGTGTACATTTATTTTGGGATGGATGGAATATCAGTTAAGTTTGGTTCGTCAAATTGTAGATTATGTGCCTTTCTTTTAAGAATAAAAAAAATACACTGGCACACATCTATAATACAACACGCTTGAACTTTTGTTTTAAGTACTCTAGAAAATGCCGTCTTCCAATGTTTAAGCTAATGACTAGGAAACAAATGATGATTCAAATGTAAAAGTGGATGACGCCGCGGAGGGGCGCGCGGCGCAGTGGCAAAGGCCACTGGCCTGCAGCTCTCCCGCCCGGGTTCGAAGCCTGGGTGACGCATGGCACTGTAGTGCGAGCTGCAGTGCAAAAAAAAAAAAAATCCCCTCGCTCCTCCGCACGCCAAAGCTCAGGTTAAGAACTCGCGCCGATTTTCACCGGCCAGCTGAGTCCCTGTGTACGGGTGCGGAGGGTTCGGGAGTTTTCTCGATTTGTATGAGAAGATCATTCTCCTTAAAAAATGCCCGGGGGCCGTCATACCCCCGTAGGTCGAGTTTTTTTAAAAGTGGATGACGCCGAATGGCACGCTCAACAAATGATGATTCAATGAAATAATGTTTATATGCGCACCACAGCGACAAAACGAAACACTTAAACTTAGAGACTGAACACGTCGCCTGAATCAGCTCATGGCGCACAGGGCCTCCACGAAACGGCTCATCGTCTGGCGGATGCACCCTTTTGGCAATGCGCTGCGGATGTGGATTCGAACACTCCCGCATATGATCCTCAGCAGTATCTCTCTCCGGTCCCCAGGCCTCTGCAATTGCGCTTGGCCTAGCTTCGTCGGTGGCAACAACAATGACACGCCGGCGGCGACGCGGCATGGACACTGCCACGCCTCACGGAGCTAACCTCTTGAGGATGATGACGATGGCGGTAGCGGACATCAATGACCTGCTGGGGTGGTGCCCGGTGCTGTTGAGCCTGGCGATCTGCTTGTGCAAACCCCAACCGCAGGCCGTAGCGAGATTCTTCGGATCACGTGCGAGAACCTGGTAACCTTGACCATTATAGTGTGGCACATGTACGCCGATTCGTGCATTAACTAGAACGCGCCCTTGCTAGCTCGAATGGCTACTGTGGTGGCCGTCGGGGTTAATCTACATGTGACCTGGTCGCTGGAGGAGTGGATGCCAAGGGTGCACACCCTCGGGATCTTCAATGGGTATGATGTTGGAACGGGCGAGATAGCGATCAAACAGGTGAGAAATCGCGGATGGCGCAATTGGCGAATACAAATTGGGGAACAGCATCGCGGTATGCTTCGCTTCCTTCCCCACCTACAGACACTTCACCTGCAGGTTAGCTATTAACCTCATTTCACTCTTGGCGAGTGTGGCTCCTGGTGCGACTTGCTACAGGGTGATTCACAGGCTGCCACGGAGGACGACCGTTCGGCAGATAGCGGCAGCGAGGATGACCAGAAGCTTCATCCCCAGATGAGATGTCAATACACTCGAGCAGGGAGTCGATGACAAACACACGACGTCAGAGCGCTTGGGACTTGGTTCCTCCAAGCGAGTCTCGGGGATCCTCTCCCGTTGTAAGGCGCATCCCATGGAAGAGGATTCTGCAAGTGAATACGAGCTCGTTTGGCTGAACCAAATGCTCAAAAAAAAAAAAGAAGAAGAACAAGACGCGCGCGCTGCCGCCTGACCACCTCCAGGGGAGGCACGATGCAGGCTAGGATCGTGGCCTGTGACGCCGCGTGGCCTAGCGCCTGGTGATCTCTCCCGCTGCGACGGCCGTCGGGCGGCTGCATATGAGAACTGCCGGGCTTCTTATCTGCACGGGCCATTGCGAAGGAGCAGAAGAGACGCGGAGATCACAAGACGAGAGAGACAGAACCTCTGCGTGAAGCTAGATCGCGATGCGACGAAGGGCAAGGCGATCGCAAGCTGATGGGGCTACCCGCCGCTCCGTGGACGTGTATATTATATACACACACAAAGATTTAAACAAACGAAGACAAATAAACCTCGATGATTTGAACGAAGGCTTCCAGTCCGTACACGCATCTAGCTAGAAGCTAGTAAGAGTTTTATATCTGTACAAAGCGTGTTTTCCTTGTTGAGCAGGTTCGTGCTGGCGTGGGATATGGCCAGATACGCTCATGTACATGGAAGTGAAATCGGTTCAGGAGATTAATTACAGTGCAACCAGCTGTACATGGACGAGTAGCGGTGGCGTGCTTGGTCTGGCTTAAGAGCGTGCCAAACGGGCTGCCAGTATTTTATTGAGAAAAAGAAAAAGAGAGCATCCCAACGGGCTGCCTAAGAGGCAGCAATAATAGTATTTTATTGAGAAAAAGAAAGAGAGAGAATGTTGCTACATCTTTGTCGTAACCCATATTTTCAGATATTCCCGAAGACTTAATTTGGTATTTTCCGAAGACTTGTATCACACGAAAGGAAACTTGTAGATGGACTCCGAATCTGTTACAATAGATTGATTCCTCTCATCGGAAGTCTTATAGAACAAGGCAAGGACTCCTAGAGGCGGTAACAGGACTATAAATATATATGTAACCCTCCGATGAGAGGACATCGACAATTACATCATACACATCACCATATTCAACACGACATACACTGGACGTAGGGTTATTATCCTCCAGAAGGCCCGAACCAGTATAAAAACTCTCCGCGTGTCCTAGATTGATTCCTCGATTGATCGTTGTTTCCCGAACCAAATATTTGCCGTTCTCTCGATTATTCGAGCGACGACAGAGGCGCGCCAGGAAGGGGGACAGCGCTGAGGATCCGTCTAGAGCATCAGATGGCATTGGCGAACAAGATGAAGTTCCCGGCGGGCGCCGAATTTAAGTTCGGGTCTTTTACGTTCGTCGCGGACAAAGAAGGAAATCTCCAAGAAAGGACGTCGTCGTTGGCTGTTGGCAGTCCTAAGGCCTAACAGAAATCAATCCGCAAGCGTACAGATACCGGTGTAGCTTTCACCAGGGAGTATTCCAAGGTATCGTATTCCACAGGGAACGCGAAGTGTACCACTACTCAAAATCTAAGGAGAATTACCGTACAAGTGGCACAGTGAGATAGAGATAAATGCAGTAAAGAGTGATAGTCCTCTGGCCAGGTAATCTAATACAAGGGATTATATAACTGAGCAAGTCGATAAGGGTCTTTCTCTATCATCTATTTCGGGCACAGACGTGCCAAAGCAGCAACCCGATAACTAGGTTCAACTACTTTGGGGATCCGCTGCTATTCAGCCTCTGCAGGTATTAACCCGAACGTGGTGGACTACAAAGCCCGGTACGCCTGTCACACGTACTCGCGGTTACCACATCATTCCGTGGGGTTAAGGGCAATTCAGGGATAACTCTAAGTATAAACACCACGTTTACACCTATCGTCACTGCTAGCGAGCAAGTAGCGAACAAGCATAAGCTAACCTATGTAGTAAATAAATAAATACTTACTACACACCTGAATCCCATAGATAGATATAGTAGAATACCTTACTTCATTACTCAATAAATAACCTCCTTACATGTTACCCGGCCTGGAAGACTAAGGGGACTACTCCCAGGCGGAGCACATACCCGAAGCTTGGAAGAAGAAGAGTTCCGACATCCTCCGGAACTTCCTCTCTTCTCTTGCCTCTCACTCACTCCCTACTTCTAAAATAACTCGACAGAGCTTTGCTTCTGAAAATGTATCTCAACTCAAGTGTGAAGGTGCGAGTTGAAATGGAGCCGGCCACCTCTATTTATAGCCTTCCCAGCAGGTGTGGGTACTTATGCTCGAAGCTGGGACGTTGGTGGCGCGAAGGTAGGCCGGCCGGCCACCCTACTAGGCCGGCCGGCCGTCCACAGTGGCGGTTGGCCACCGCCTCGCCTGTGGACGCTCCTGATCGCCTCCTGGAGTCGGTCCGAAGGTCGGTTACTTGCTGGGGGCGGCAGAAGTGGAGTAACCGTCAAGTTTAGGCCCAAAAGCCTACTTTCTGGATGTCGGTTTGCTTCCACATGTGTTGGGCCTTCATTTGTGGCGTGGACGACATGTGCAGCTCACTGGAAAAAGATTGGGCTGTTTGGAGAAAAACATAGGCCGGCCGGTCTAGGGTGTAGGCCGGGCGGCGGGCATTTTCCTCCGATTGCCACGATTTTTGTGGGTCGGCCTCTTATGACGTGCCCAACATGATCCACGGTCTGGCTATGCGGTAGGAGATGTGTTTGAGTGGGTAATAATCTGATTTTCTCCTATATTTCACCTGCAATCAAATAATTCACCAAAACTCGTGGAAAGTCATTAGTCCATAAAAATATTTATTTTATTCTTGTTTGATGACTTTTTATAAGCTGGTGTTGGCGGTAAAAGTGATCGTTAAGCACCGCCAACATCCCCCCAGACTTAGATCTTTGCTCGTCCCGAGCAAAAAGGTTGAACTAGGGAAAAGATCATCAAAGAGTTATGGCAAAGTTATTTCGAAAGCTTCTTCAGGCTCACTATGTGGTAGTGGCTAAAAACTCATTGCCTTGAGAAGTTGAGAGATTGAACAGCATGAGTCAAAAGATTCTTCCAAACTCAAAATTCCCTAGGATTCAAAAACAATTCCCCTTCTTGAATATCACAAAATTCAAAACATGAGTCGCTCATGGTGGTGAAAAAGCCTTTCTTCTCTCAAATATATTTCCCTATTTCTAATAAGCTTGAAATTGGAGCTTGGTAGGGAGAGCACAAATCTTTGCAAAATATTGTAAGGTTAAGAAAGAATTCTAATGGAGTATAGCATATCCTCATGTTCAGTCAAAGACGGAATGAATGCAAAATGGGAAGGGAGAGAATGGACTCACACTATGGAAGAATTTTGCTTTATGTATTGCCCCGGCTTTTTTTTTTTAAACAAAGCCATAGTGCCCTTTTTATTCTGACATCCGGGAACTCCCTTCTTTTCTTTTCAATGGAGTTCCCGCGATGTGTGAGGCAACTTTTGTGGCTCATATTCATCTTTTGATTTTTTTTAATGCCTTGGGGGTATTTGAACATAAAAGTAAAAATTCTTTTTTGATGGTGGTGAATGGATTTGCTTGGATTTGATTTGGAAGCATTCAAGAACACACGCAAAGGAAAATGACTGAACTTTGAGGAGTGCCATATTCTCAAGAGAATTAAATCTTAACCGAACTCAAAGAAAAAGATGGCTTTTGAGGAGTTTTATTCCTATTTGGATTTTTGGCTCTAATGGGCTTTTTAAAGAATTTGTGACGACAATCAGAGGAAGAGTTTTGTTTCCCAAGAAAAATCAAGAGAGGACAGAAATCAAGACTCAAGCGTATATCGAATCTCACAACAAAATAGACAAGAGCGTCCTTAAATTATATTTTTGTGAGCAAGAATAATCTCCGAAATAAAATCGCCATAAGAAAATGATGATGAAAAAGTTTAATTGGTTCGTCTTCGGTAGATGATTATTTCTCCTTACTGGATGAACAGAGCAGAGGGGTTAAGATAATGATATTGGTCAAACTTGGGCCCAATTGGAAGTTGGGTCAGGACGGCCAGCCTCGGATGTGGGCCGGTCGGTGGGGTTCCTCCTCCGATGCTTCTCTGTTTCATCATATTGTCGCGCCATCATGTACCTGATGTATATCCTGCGCACTTCGGGAAAATGTGAGTGTACAAAGGTTGGTTTATGTGGTTGCCCACATAAACCAACATAAATTTTAATAAATTTCTCACATTTATGTCAAAGAGGTCATCATTCTTTTTTTTATGAGCAGAGTTTTATTGTTGTAAAAGAAAAAGATCTAATAAAAACATGGCTCGGTTAAGGTCGGGGCTAGACCGTAGATGACATTCTTTTTAGCCTTCCACAAATTCGAGGACATCTACTTCCTCGAGTGGAGGCATGGAGGGTTCCAAAAAGGTTTTCAAGCGTTGTCCATTTACTTTGAAGTGATATCCATCATCACTTTGGAGAGTGACGGCCCCGTGTTTAGATGCTTCTACTACGGTATACGGGCCGTCCCATTTACTCCTAAGTTTACCGTGGCCAAATAATTTAACTCGAGAATTAAAGAGCAGTACCTTATCTCCTAGCGCGAAGTGCTTCTCCAGTAAGCGCTTGTCGTGCCATCTTTTTGTTCTTTCTTTGTATATCTTGGAGCTATGGTACGCCTTTTCCCTCATTTCTTCAAGTTCGGCAATTTGGATTCGCCGCTTGACTTGGGCTTGGTCTAAATCCATATTCCACTTTCGGATTGCCCAGTATGCTTTGAATTCCAATTCGACAGGTAGGTGGCATGTCTTTCCATATACCATTTGGTATGGAGTCATACCGATGGGAGTCTTGTATGCCGTCCTGTAGGCCCAAAGTGCTTCGTGAAGTTTCCTTTTCCAGCACTTTCCCATCTCGTTGACGGTCTTTTGGAGAATATTTTTGATTTGTTTATTTGAAGTCTCCGCTTGACCGCTTGTCTGTGGGTGATAAGGGGTTGCTATTCTGTGCTCAATCCCATGCTTCTGTAGCATCTTCTTGAAGTCCTTATCAATGAAATGTGAGCCCCCATCACTAATCAATACCCTTGGGGTGCCGAATCTTGGGAAGATGGTTTATGTGAGCATTTTTCGTGAATGGATACAATCAGCATTGCAACATGGTATTGCTTCTACCCATTTCGAAACATAGTCCACGGCCACCAGGATGTACTCATAACCTTTTGAATTTGGAAAAGGTCCCATGAAGTCAATGCCCCAAACATCAAAGATATCAATTTGGAGATTATTTGTAAGGGGCATTGCGTCTCGGGCGTTGATTCCTCCATGTCTCTGGCAGCGAGGACATCTCCGTACATACTCTTTCGTGTCTTCATACATGGTTGGCCAGTAGAATCCACTTTGCCAAACCTTAGCATTAGTACGGTATGCTCCATAGTGACCCCCGTAAGGTGAAGAATGACATCTGTCAATAATTTGCATCGCTTCACAGGCGGGCACACATCTTCGTAGCAAGCCATCAGTGCAAACTCTGTATAAATATGGGTCATCCCAGAGATGAAATTTGCTATCTCTGATGAGCTTCTTCTTATCTTCCCCTGGTGGTACGTAGCCAGCTACTATGTAGTTGACAATGTTAGCATACCACGGGTCTGTACTTGTTACCTTGAGTAACATATCATCTCTCAAGTAATCGTTGATGGGTAATCCATCAGGATCTTCATATTGCAAGCGTGAGAGATGATCTGCCACATTGTTTTCTACTCCTTTTCTGTCTCTGATTTCTATGTCAAATTCTTGAAGGAGTAGGATCCATCGGATAAGACGTGGCTTTGCATCTTTCTTGGTTAGAAGGTATTTGAGAGCTGCATGATCAGAATATACTATCACCTTTGCTCCAACCAAGTATGACCTGAATTTGTCAATGGCATAGACCACTGCTAGCAACTCCTTCTCTGTGGTTGCATAATTGAGTTGTGGCCCTGTGAGGGTCTTGCTAGCATAGGCTATGGCATGATGCTTCTTATCCTTGGTTTGTCCCAACACTGCCCCAACAGCATAGTCGCTTGCATCGCACATGATTTCAAAGGGGAGATTCCAATCTGGAGGCTGGATTATGGGAGCTGTGATTAATGCTCGCTTGAGTTCATTAAACGCCTCCATGCATTTGTCATCAAAGATGAATGGTGCATCCTTAGCCAATAGACTGGTGAGAGGTCGGGCCTTCTTGGAGAAGTCTTTGATAAATCTCCTATAAAACCCTGCATGTCCCAAGAAGCTGCGGATCCCTTTTATATTCCTCGGGGGTGGAAGTGACTCTATTACTTCAAACTTTGCTTTGTCAACTTCTATCCCTCTGGCGGAGACCTTGTGTCCTAGGACAATTCCCTCCGTTACCATAAAATGGCATTTCTCCCAATTTAGTACCAGGTCTGCTTCCTTGCATTTTTGTAGTACCTTCTCCAAGTTTTGTAAGCATCTATCGAATGTTTCTCCATAGACAGAGAAATCATCCATAAATACCTCCATTACTTTCTCAACAAGGTCTGAGAAGATAGCCATCATGCATCTCTGGAAGGAGGCAGGTGCGTTGCATAATCCGAACGACATCCGTCGATATGCAAAAGTGCCATACGGGCATGTGAAGGTTGTCTTGTCTTGGTCCTCAGGATGGATAGGGATTTGATGGTATCCTGAATAACCGTCGAGGAAGCAGAAGAATGAGTGCTTTGCCAATCGTTCGAGCATTTCATCGATGAAGGGAAGAGGATAATGATATTTCTTGTTGCCTTATTCAACTTCCTATAATCGATGCACATTCGCCACCCTGTCACTGTGCGTTGAGGGATCAATTCATTCTTCTCATTCTGCACAACAGTCATCCCTCCTTTCTTCGGCACAACCTGAACTGGACTGACCCACTGACTGTCTTGTACTGGATAAATAATCCCTGCCTTGAGTAGCTTCAAGATTTCTTTCTTCACTACTTCTCTCATGGCATTGTTCAGACGTCGTTGGTGCTCACGAACAGGCTTGTGATCAGGTTCCATTGGGATTCTGTGTGTACAAAACCCTGGACTAATCCCCTTGAGGTCTGCCAGTGAGTAACCTATCACTGATCGATATTTCTCCAGCAAGGTTACTAGCTTCTCTTCCGTAGTGGATATCTTGTCACTGATGATGACAGGGGTACTTTGATCTCCAAAGAGGAAGCTATACTTGAGACCTGGTGGTAGCGGCTTTAACTCGATAGGTATTGGAGTAGCCTCTTCTTGTTCATTCAACCCAACATACGAAGAATGATCTACATCTTCGGTGAAGAATTGAGTTTGTTCTTCGATGTTGGGTTGTGATGCTTCCAAGAATTCAACAGCAGCTGCTTCCTCAAAGGCTGCGAATTCCTCCGTATACTTAGGCGGTGCTTCAGACTTGGTATTGAGTGTGCGTCTGAGGTCAACGGGGAAGCTTTGTTTCCCAATTGGCACATCCAATCTCTCCTGATGGTCTTTTATTTTGGAGAGTACACGGATTGGAGTTCCAATTAGAAGGAAATCCAGGTCGGGTATGTCAAAAACGTGGAAGTTCAATGTCATGGTTTGCCCATTTATTTCCATTTCCACATCCCGCAAGACTCCTTCTGCTGGGTAACATTGTTTTCCAAAGATCAACCTTTTTCCTGACGATGATAGGTTGTCTAAGGTAGGCGCATGAAGGTTGGCTACATATCTTGACATGATATTGACTTTAGCCTTCAGATCATATATGGCCTTCCTTCTTGGTGTGCAGTGATGTTTCACAAGAATGACATCAGGGTCTGGATCTGGCTTGATAATTTCCCCTATGCATTCTGCTTCTTGAAGCCAATCCTCACCAAGAACAGCGGATAATTGTTGCAATCTCTCATCCTGTTCTTTTTTATCTTCCCAATCTAGCTCTACAGGGTCATCCTTGTCAAAGTGACAATCTCTCTCTAGCGGATATGCTCTTGTGTCCCCAAATTTGGTTAAATCAATATCTTCCTCATATGGGACTAGAGGAAGAATTGGTTCAATCTCCTGATAGGGTTGGACTTCAGCGAGAGAATGACCACCTTGGAACAATCTAGGATCCGTCGGACAGACATAGAATGGTTCAGGCAATGTCCTTTGGTCTGTTGCTGGCTGAGGAATCTCTGGTCGAGGTTGTACAGCATATGCTTTTTCTTCTTGTGGATCAGAGATGATTTGGGATGCACTCGGTGTATTATGCGTTTCTTCCTTAGGTAGCTCAGAAGCAGACGATTCAGGTACATCCAGATATTTGCGGACCTTCCCAAGAAGGTTGAACCCTTCAGCTGGCGTGTTTTCCAGAAAACTTCCTCCTGATGCAGTATCCAGAAAGGTACGACTGTCAGGAGTGAGTCCCCATTCGAAATGCTGGAGGAGTACTGATGGTGCAAGTCCTAAATCTGGTCCTTCAACAGTGTACAATTGGAAACGCTCCCAGGCTGCTCCTAGTGACTCATTACTGCCCTGCTTGAAGGTAAGGAGTTCCATACGGAGAGCGATAACCTTCGAGACTGGGAAGTAGTTGAGACAGAAGAGTTTCCTGAGAGTGATCCAATCTCCTTTTGCCTTTTCTACATTCAGAGCGTACCAAAGTTCTGCCTTCTTGCTGATTGAAAATGGAAAGAGTTTCCATTTCAGGTTATCCTGTGGGAAACCTTCAGTCGACACTGTGGAGCAGAGCCTTTCGAAGTACCACATGTGGGTGTAGGGATTTTCATCATCTTCTCCATAGAAAACAGACTCCCGAACCAGTGATATCAGCTTAGGACGAATCTCATAGCTTTGAGCTGTGATTGTTGCCGATGATGGAGGAGGCTCCAATAATGCTCCATTCGGAGCAATGGTGTCGTAGAGGGAGGATGTGTCCATAGTGTAATGATAAAAGAAAAAGAAATACAAAAAAGAAAATAAAAACAGAAAAACCTTATACGGGTGATCCTAGACTCGAGTTAGCACAGCTACCGTTCCCCGGCAACGGCGCCAGAAAGCTTGTTGGCAGTCCTAAGGCCTAACAGAAATCAATCCGCAAGCGTACGGATACCGGTGTAGCTTTCACCAGGGAGTATTCCAAGGTATCGTATTCCACAGGGAACGCGAAGTGTACTACTACTCAAAATCTAAGGAGAATTACCGTACAAGTGGCACAGTGAGATAGAGATAAATGCAGTAAAGAGTGATAGTCCTCTGGTCAGGTAATCTAATACAAGGGATTATATAACTGAGCAAGTCGATAAGGGTCTTTCTCTATCATCTATTTCGGGGCACAGACGTGCCAAAGCAGCAACCCGATAACTAGGTTCAACTACTTTGGGGATCCGCTGCTATTCAGCCTCTGCAGGTATTAACCCGAACGTGGTGGACTACAAAGCCCGGTACGCCTGTCACACGTACTCGCGGTTACCACATCATTCCGTGGGGTTAAGGGCAATTCAGGGATAACTCTAAGTATAAACACCACGTTTACACCTATCGTCACTGCTAGCGAGCAAGTAGCGAACAAGCATAAGCTAACCTATGTAGTAAATAAATAAATACTTACTACACACCTGAATCCCATAGATAGATAGAGTAGAATACCTTACTTCATTGCTCAATAAATAACCTCCTTACATGTTACCCGGCCTGGAAGACTAAGGGGACTACTCCCAGGCGGAGCACATACCCGAAGCTTGGAAGAAGAAGAGTTCCGACATCCTCCGGAACTTCCTCTCTTCTCTTGCCTCTCACTCACTCCCTACTTCTAAACTAACTCGACAAAGCTTCGCTTCTGAAAATGTATCTCAACACAAGTGTGAAGGTGCGAGTTGAAATGGAGCCAGCCACCTCTATTTATAGCCTTCCCAGTAGGTGTGGGTACTTATGCTCAAAGCTGGGACGTCGGTGGCGCGAAGGTAGGCCAGCCGGCCACCCTACTAGGCCGGCCGGCCGTCCACAGTGGCGGTTGGCCACCGCCTCGCCTGTGGACGCTCCTGATCGCCTCCTGGAGTCGGTCCGAAGGTCGGTTACTTGCTGGGGGCGGCAGAAGTGGAGTAACCGTCAAGTTTAGGCCCAAAAGCCTACTTTCTGGATGTCGGTTTGCTTCCACATGAGTTGGGCCTTCATTTGTGGCGTGGATGACATGTGCAGCCCACTGGAAAAAGATTGGGCTGTTTGGAGAAAAACATAGGCCGGCCGGTCTAGGGTGTAGGCCGGGCGGCGGGCATTTTCCTCCGATTGCCACGAATTTTTGTGGGTCGGCCTCTTATGACGTGCCCAACATGATCCACGGTCTGGCTATGCGGTAGGAGATGTGTTTGTGTGGGTAATAATCTGATTTTCTCCTATATTTCACCTGCAATCAAATAATTCACCAAAACTCGTGGAAAGTCATTAGTCCATAAAAATATTTATTTTATTCTTGTTTGATGACTTTTTATAAGCTGGTGTTGGCGGTAAAAGTGATCGTTAAGCACCGCCAACAATGGCACAGGAGGTGTCCCCGGCGGCCACGAAGGCTCTGTCTCCAGATGGATCTGCTGAAAAGAGTTCGTCGGCGACGCCACGCGTGTCGCCGGCAGCTACATGTACAATGTTCGGACTGCGGAATTCCGCGGCCGTGTTCCAGATCGCCTCGCGGGTATCGGGCTCTCCGTTTGGAACCCTCCTAGAAGACGGATCCACCTCGGATCCGCCACCTAGCTCTGCCCTAGAAGCGAGGATGCAAAAGATCGCTCTCGACATCACCGAGGGGCGGTATTTTCCTGGGTTCGGGCTCGGCTATCCCGATTACGAGTCCTACTTCAGCGACGATGACTGCCTCGAGATCGGAGAAGATCCAAACCAAGGTCATAACCCGGCCAGGGAAATTTTTATGGCGGGGCGTGACGATGAGGCGTCCAGCGATCTGCGCACCATTGCTTCGATCAGATCTCGTTCGGTTGCGCCATCCAATGTGACGCTGAGAAACCTCAACACCGACTTCGATGCCGTCCGGTTCCAGACCGCGCTGGATTCCCTTGCGCGTATGGCTCCCGACGGAACACCATTAGCTCCGATGGTACAACAGGTCGTGGAACTCGCTGGCCGTGTAATCCCACAGCAAGAACAAGAGGTGGCGGCACCGGCCAGGACTCCGGTACACAGATGCCTGGGAGCCACTAATGATCAGAGGGCCGACTCATCTTCGCATGGATCGTCCTCCGATCACCCTGAGCGACGTCGGCATAACCTAGGGCCTTCGGACGCAAGACATCAGCTAAATCAGCGGAGGAATCAAACTGGCAATCCCCCAAGGGAGGAACCAGACCGGCATAGAGGGGTACGCTCAGAGACGGCTCTTAAGGCGCCCCCGTATAGGGCTCTGGGTCGTTATCTCCGAATTGTCGAGTGGCCAACCAAGTTCAAAGTGGGATCCATCGACAAGTACGACGGCACCATCAATACAGAGGAGTTCCTGTCAATCTACTCCACAACGATAGATGCCGCGGGAGGGGATGAAAGGATCAAATGCGCCTACCTGCCTACCGCCCTGACCGGAGCAGCGCGGTCGTGGTTGCTAAACCTCCCCGCATATCACTTCGACTCCTGGGCGGAATTATGCGAGGTCTTCAAGGGAAATTTCCTGGGATCGTACAATCGCAACGCAACGCCAGAGCAGCTCCGAGGTGTTAAGCAGAAAGCTGATGAAAGCCTCCGAGATTACATCAAGCGCTTCTGCCTAATGAAGAACACGATTCCAGACATCTCTGATTTGGAGGTGATCCTTGCCTTCCAAGAAGGGTGTTTGGATGTGAAGATGGTGGAGACCATAGCAGAGAATGAGCCCAAGACTACCGCAGAACTGTTTCGATTGGCAGAAATCTGTGCCAAGGCGGCTGATGCCCGTGCTCGCCTCTCCGATGGCTGGGGCAAGGCTCCGAAGAAGAAGTCTGAAGACAGGGAGGTGAACGCGGTGGATCGGCAAGGGCCAGATCGTAATCACTTCCGCAAGAAGCGAGGTCGTCCCGAAGGCGTGGCTAAATGGTGTCCGATACACCGGTCCCCCAACCACGAACTAGAAGAGTGCTTTGATTACCTCAAGCTCGAAAAGAAGCGTCTGGAAGAATGCAAGATCTTGCGGACAGCTAGAGAAGAGGATCAGAGCCGAGAGAATCAAGATCGGGAGCACCGGGATCGGGAACACCGAGATCGGGAGCACCAAGATCGTGGGCGTCGAGATCGGGAGTACCGAGATCGGGAGTCTAGGGAACGCGATGACCGTGATGAACGCCCACGCTACAGAAGTCACAGAGATCATGACGATGACGAGGAGGAGAGGTACCCGGAGATTAACATGATCTTCGGAGGGAGCTCCGCTCTGTCGTCGAAGAGCCAGTACAAGAAGCTACAGAGAGAGGTGGCTATGGCAGAACCCTGTTCTAGAAGACTAGAATGGTCGGACACCCCGATCGCGTTCGATGCCAATGACCACCCGAAGACTCTACTGAGCAACCCAGAGTTGCCCTTCGTCGCCAAGATCATCATTCACAAGAACAAGATCGCGAAGACGTTGATCGACAACGGAAGCGGTCTCAACTTGCTGATGAAGAAGACATACGACCAGATGGGTCTGCCGATCACCGCTCTCCGACCAGTGGAGGAGTCATTCCACGGCATCCTGCCTGGGGTGTCTTCACGTCCTCTTGGGAAGATAGAGCTAGCAGTGATGGTGGGCCCGAAAGGGAATAGAAGAACTGAAGTCCTGATGTTCGAGGTGGCTGACTTCGAATCTGCCTACAACTGCATTCTGGGAAGACCGTTCCTATTCAAGTTCATGGCTGCTGCACACTTCGCCTACGCCATGCTCAAGATCCCAGGACCTGCGGGTGTTATTACACTGTACGCTGATCAGGATCAGGCCGTGAGGTGCGACGTCAACGCGCTAATCATAGCTGGGCACTTCAAGGACCCTAACTCGCAGCGCCAGACAAAACCCCCCGGGAGGACAAGTGGCAGGAAGCAGCAGTCGCCGACACGAAGGCTTCAGATGTGGCATCTCCGTCTACAGCGGCCGCCCAAGCGCCAGCAAAGACTGTCAACGAGCCAAGCACGAAGGAAGATGAACCTGCTAAAAAGGGCAGCAAGCAGTTCAGCCTCAGCTTCGTCGACCCCGGCAAGAAGACCAACGTCGGGGACGATCTCGACCCTAAATAGGAAGACGCGCTCGTAGCCTTCCTCCGGGAAAGTATCGATGTGTTCGCATGGCAACCATCTGATATGCCCGGGATCCCCAGGGAGGTGATCGAGCACAAATTGGGGATCGACCCGGCCTTCAAGCCGATCAAGCAAAAGCAGCGAAGGTACACGCCGGACAAACGCGACGCCATACATGAGGAGGTCACTAGGCTTCTCAAAGCCGGGTTCATCAGAACGGTAGACTATCCTGAATGGCTAGCAAATCCTGTACTAGTTTCTAAGCCAGATAAATCTTGGCGCATGTGCGTCGATTACACTAGTTTGAATAAAGCTTGTCCTAACGACGAGTACCCTCTTCCGAGGATAGATCAGATTGTAGACTCTACATCTACTAGTGAGTTATTAAGTTTTCTTGATGCTTACTCTGGATATCACCAAATTAGCCTCAATGTCGATGATCAGGAAACGACGGCCTTCATCACGCCGTTCGGAATATTCTGCTACGTCACAATGCCCTTCGGGTTGAAGAATGCTGGGTGTACTTATCAGAAGTGCGTGAACATAGTCTTCGAGGATCAGATCAGGAAGAACGTCGAAGCCTACATTGACGACATCGTTGTCAAGACCAAGAAGTCCGACGATCTCCTGGCAGATCTGAAGCAAAACCTTCGACAATCTGAGAAAGTACAAGATGAAGCTTAACCCTGCCAAGTGTGTTTTCGAGGTGAAGTCCGGAAAGCTACTGGGGTATATGATTTCTGAGAGAGGTATTGATGCAAACCCAGTAAAAGTCGCGGCTCTTGAAAAGCTGAAGCCTCCGAGAACCAGGCGAGAAGTCCAGAAGCTAGCAGGCATGATGGCGGCCCTGAACAGGTTCATCTCGAGATCGGGAGAACGAGGTATGCCATTCTATAAGTTATTACGAAATCAAGATGGCTCTCAGTGGGATGACCAGGCAGAAGAGGCATTCAAAGAGCTCAAAGCTTATCTAAAAAATATGCTCACCCTGAAACCCCCACAGCCAAACGAAGAACTGCTACTGTATGTTGCTGCCACAGAATCAGTTGTTAGCGCCGCTCTGACAGTTGAACGGGAAACAGAGACTGGGCCCAAACAGTTCGCTGTTTATTTCGTCAGTGAGATATTGAAAGATGCCCAGACGCGTTACCCAATGGTGCAGAAGCTTTTATATGCAGTGTTGATGACATCCAGAAAGCTGAAGCATTATTTCTTGGCTCATCCAATCAAGGTAGTCTCGGATAGACCGCTCCAGACTGTTTTGCAATGCAAGGATGCCATCGGCAGAATTGCTCAATGGTGTGTAGAGCTCGGTCAATATCAGATTGAATATGTCCCTCGAACAGCCATCAAAGGACAAGCTCTAGCGGATTTCATAGCAGAGTGGACCGACGATGGTGACGATGACAAGAAAGATCCAGATCACTGGGTCATGTATTTCAATGGCTCCTTCACATTGAAAGGTGCCGGTTCTGGAGTTGTTCTCATATCTCCAGCAAGAAAAGTATTGAAGTATGCCATCCAGCTGCTCTTCCAAGCTACGAACAATGTTGCAGAATATGAGGGCCTCGTGACAGGTCTCCGCATTGCCAAATCTCTCGGTATCAGCCGACTGCTCGTGAAAGGGGATTCACAGTTAGTCGCCCGGCAGGTACAGAAAGAGTATCAATGCTCTGATCCGAAGATGGCCGATTATCTTGAAGAAGTTCGGAAGCTGGAGAAAGGGTTCGATGGTCTCGAAGTGCGGTACGTACCACGGCTGGACAATCGTGATGCTGATCATTTAGCTTGCATTGCGTCATCGCGATCTCCAGTCCCCGACGATGTGTTCTTAGAAAAGCTCCACAAGCCATCGGCGGCAAGTACACATGCCGAAGTGGAAATGATGGTTATCGATGCAGGGGAAGGCTTTGTCGAAGACTGGCGCACACCAATCCGCCTGTTTCTCGAAAACAATCCTATCCCAGATGACGATGCGGCCACGGAACGGCTGGCACGCAAGTCCAAGCAGTATGTGTTGATCGATGATGTACTCTACAGAAGAGGTCTCAATGGCATTCTGCTGAGGTGTGTCTCGACGGAGGATGGTATTCGACTACTGCATGATATACATGGTGGGATTTGCGGTGCCCATGCAGCTTATCGCACTCTCATCGGCAAGGCATTCAGGCACGGATTTTACTGGCCCACAGCGAAGCAGGATGCCATCCACCTCGTGCAGACATGTAAGTCCTGTCAATTCTTCAGTAGGCAAAGTACAAGGCATGCTCAAGAGTTGCATACAATTCCAATCACTTGGCCTTTTGCTATCTGGGGAATCGATATACTGGGACCGTTTCCTAAAGCCAAAGGAGGTTACAAGTTCCTATACGTCGCCATTGACACTTTCACCAAGTGGATCGAGGCAGAGGCAGTTGTGAATATCACTCAGATCGCTTCTGTCAAGTTCATGAGGAGTATAGTCACAAGGTTTGGCGTCCCTAAAAAGCTGATATCCGACAATGGTCGACAGTTCGTTGGTAGCCAGTTCGAGAGATTCTGTGCCGATCATGGTATCATTCATCCAACATCTTCGGTGGCCCATGCTCAGACCAATGGTGCTGTTGAGCGAGCCAACGGGATCCTTATGAAGGGGATGCGTGCGCGAGTATACGAAAAGCTAGCAGCTAAAGGCAGGAATTGGATTGAAGAGTTACCGACCGTTCTGTGGTCAGCACGGACGTCCACCAGTCGAGCTACAAAGGAAACTCCATTCTTCCTAGTCTACGGCGCTGATGCAGTACTTCCGCCCGAGGTTCACTTGGGGGCTCACCGGATCACCAACTTCTATGAAGACGACCAACCGATCTCTAGAGAGGTTGATCTACTGCTCCTCGAAGAAGAACGAAACACAGCACTCTGTAATGTGGAACATTATCAGGAGGTTCTAAAGAAGCAGTACAGTCGCAAAGTGGTCGGCCGACATCTAGACGTGGGAGATCTGGTGATCAAGAAAGATATCACTACCAAGGATAAGCACAAGTTGTCTTCTCCATGGGAAGGACCTTACATAATGTTGAAGATGCTGGCATAGGGGCTTATATTTTAGCCCATATTGACGGCGATATATTGCCTGGGACATGGAACACTGATCAGCTTAGACAGTTTTATGTGTAATCCATTGTCGATGAATAAAGATGTGTTCAGTTTCTTCATCTACTGTGCAAGATCCCAAAGGCTGACCCAGGTCGGTCTACTATTTGGCTGATGTCTTAGCCACATGAGGGTTATAAGGCATCGGTACGAACAACCTTTTCAGGCAAAATTTCGTCATAAGGCTTAGCTACACTGTGGTTCATAAGTTAATTGACCCCATGATGTTCTAGCGAGGGACCCTTAGCCCATGAGGTTAATAAGCTGCTCTCCCTAGGCCGGTTGCACGATCAACCAACCAACAGACTGCAAGTCTTATGTCATACGGTGCTACACGATAGCTGCCGATGGTTCATAAGTTTCGTAAGTCTCCCCGAGTGTCTGAAGTAAGAGCCTTAGCCATCGAGTTATAAGTGCCAACTTCAGACCATGTTGCAAGATCAACACCCAACAATCTTTTAGCTTGAAACATAACTTGCCATGGCAAAGTCAAATGTTATACAGCTATCATCAACCCCAAATATGGAGACAAGATATCAGCAACAGCTAAATTAGTTCAAACGTAGCTTGTCACAGACAACGCAAAGCGTCAATGAATTAATGCATTTAGATATTGCACCATAGAAACAATGCTTTCCTGCATACAGTTAAAACTGTATCAAAGAAAGCAGGGGGCTGGGCTACTATGCATATCTAAATCACATTAACAGAAGCTTGAGCTCCAGCATTACATCAAAATATTGTTTGATCGCAGGGCTTTACAAACAGTTCATGGCCTCTCCTCATCAGAAGGAGGTGCTTCTAAGTTCAAATCCATGATGAACTTGTGGGCTGACTCCATCAGTCCATCAACAAGTGCATCACGCTCAACTACAGTACAAGTAAAGCCTTGCTCTACAATCTTCACATCCAATTCAGGATGACGATTCTTCAAAGCAGCCAAAGCAAAGGCACGGCCATTGACTAAACTATCAGCTACCTTGTCAGCAAGTTTGGTCTTCTCTGCAGTCAGGATCTTGTGTGCATCCTTCAGTTTCTTCACCTCCCCCTGCAGAGTTTGGATCACTTGAGTCTTGGCTGTGTTCTTAGTGCTCAAGGCTTCATTTTTAGAGCTCAAATCTACGACAAAAAAATGTTAGATTACTTCAGGAATATGCAAAAGGCAAAAAGATAAACAGTGTATGACAGGAAGAATTACCCTGCACTGTTTTCGACAGAGCCTCTCTTTCCACACGCAGATCCTTGAGGTACTCCTTATGTTCAGCTTTCATATCTGAGATCTCCCTGGCATGAGATGTCTTCGCTTCATCATGGGTCTTGTTCAAAGCAACAAGAGCAGCTTCGATCTCTCGAATTTTATCATCTTTCCCAGATGAGGCATAGGCAGCTTCAGTGTCAGAAAGTTTTTTTTGAAGAGCAGCAAGTTCTCCGTCCTTCTGCTTTATCCTGTCAGTGAGGCGCTTGCAAATCTGCAGATGCCACTTCTTGGTAGCAACTACCTCCTGACTCAGCTTGTCGAACACCAAGTTCTCCCCAACTGTTCCGGATGCCGAGGCAGAAACAGCTAGAGCTTGTTCAGCCACTGGTTGTACATTTGAGGCCAGAGGGTTGGTGGCAGAAGCAGGTTCAGCAGAAGAGGATGGAACACTATAGCACGCTCACACGTCAGAGGGTCGTATGAAAATATTTCAAGCGGCAATGGAACTTAGCAAGAATACTTACGAAGTATCTCTCTTGGTGCAGAAGCGTCTTCTCTTGGAGGCAGGGCTAGAAGCAGATGTCGCCTGGGAAGACAAGACTTAAGAGATTTTGGAAAACCCTTTAAAGAGACTGCCGAAAACTATTTCGATGGGTACCTGATCACCGGTACGAGGATTAGCGACGCGAGTCGGAGCCAGTTTAGGGACATCAGTGGCAACAATTGTTGGAATCGCTGAAGCTGCTGGAGCTGATGGGGTTGCAGGATTAGCTGTTCGGAAGCGCTTGCGGGTCGTCATCTTTGTTTTTGTCCCAGCTGGGGGCTTCGAAGACTCGACAGCAGGTGGAGGAAGATTGGAGGCTTCGATACCCATCGGGATATCACCGAGCGTGGGATCGGCCGCTGGTTCAACCCTTTCAGTTTCTCCGGGCGCCTCAGATTGTTCGCCAGCAGCAACGGCAGCCACCTTTCGCTCAAGAGAGCTGGTAGCGTCATCAGCAATGGTAATGTCCTTTTCTTGATTGCCGTTGTCTTCTTCGTCACTGTCCCCGATGACTATATCAACATCAGGTTGGATATCGTCGGGGCCAGGTTCATAAAGGTTCTGCAGAATACAAGACTAGTATGATGGAAAATATATCTTCAAGCAAAGCGAGGAGATCTACGATCAGCATACCTCGGGAGGTGGATTTTCTGCACTATAAGGAAGAGGTACTGTCGAAGGCTTCTCTTTTGGTCCAGTACCCATGATATCGTATACTCTCTTAACGACATCGTCTTCGGAGAGCTCAAGAGCTGCAAAGGAGAGAAAAAGATGACAGGCTTATCAAACAGAAGTCAGATATCAAGTATATACTGATATATTGATGAGTAATGGACATCTACCTCCTACTGGTAACCAATTAGGTTCACCAGGACCTGTGTAATGCATAGCCAGTGGATCACGCTTCTGAAGAGGGAAGATGCGTCTTCGGACAAACTCTTCCACAACGTGTTCTCCTCTCAAGCCCAACTTGATCAACTCATTGACTCTGGCTATCATCTTATTTAATCGAGGAACATAGGTCGGAAGACCCTTGTCCCACTTTTCATGATTCGGCATCAAGCCGTCAAGCTTGATTGCAGTGTTTTTCTTCCCCATCTCCAGATCAGATATTTGGTATCATATGAGCTCCAAGAAGACTTGTATTTGTACGGGATAAATTCATTCTTGTTCCTATCTACAATGCCCACTGAGAAGACCATCATCTGACCCTTGTAGTATCGGGGCTGGTGATAATGGCGCCACAGATTCGAGCAGGGGGCTACGCCCAACCAACATTCACACAAGATGGCAAACATGCTAAGCATCATCACAGCATTGGGTTTGAGTTGAACAAGCTCTATATGGTAGAATCTACAGATCTGCTCAAGAAATTTGGACGGTGGAAGATTGAAACCACACATGAGATGAGCTTCAAATACCGGGAGCTCCGTGGTGTTGCAATGATGATAGTCGTAGTCGCCGTTGTTCCGTTATTCCCCTTCTCTCCAGTTCATCCAAGTATTCCAAGGTGAGAGTGGATTTCTTCCAGTACTCCTGCAGATTTGGGATTTCTCCCTTCTTCATCTTCTGCTGAGCCTGAGTAAGGGAAATGTTGGAGTCTTGGGAGTCGGAGGATTGATTTTCGTTGGGATTGCCGGAGATTGTGGCGGACGAGGATGCGGTGGCCATGAGGAATGTTTAGGGTTTGAGGAAGTGAAAAGGAGTGCGGACTAGAGGATGGAGGAAAAAGAATACGGCGTGAAGGGCTTAAGTAAAACCCGGCGTGACGGTTCGCCTCCCCGTAAATGCGGGATTTCTCTTCCTTGGGTTACGCGCGGCATATACCGAGGTGATGCTCTTTTCTGTTATTAAAATAACGAGTTTGGATCTGTGCTCGGTTTTTGGAAGGATAACTACCTGGATATGAGGTGAGAAGTTGGAATATTTTCTGGGATCAGTTACCCAAATAATTAAAAATGTTTGACTAATGATCCGGATCAGAAAGAGCCTTCGGTGCGTTAAAAACGTGTTGAGTAATACTCCCGAAGAGTTCTCGGCCAGTGATCTGTTAGTTGCTACGAAGACTCGTTCCGTCAAGGCACGTTGGAGAAGCTGAATTTAGTTATCTCGAAGACTCATGCAAGGCATATTGTCAAGACAAAAGAGAAGCCAACATCATAGATGTGATATCATTCAGAAATTGTAATCTTGGATTGAAGGCAGCCCTTGATGTGCCCAAGGATACATCCCAGGACGACCTCAAGAAGGCCTACCGAGAGGTAGCCAAAACAGAGTACAAGCAAGACATGCAGAAAACTATCTAAGTTCTACACATTGTCCTGCTTGACAGAAGAATAAAACAGGAGAAGAAGAAAAAATAAGAAAACCTAGGCTGCTGCAAAGAGAATGGCATGATAGCCATCCCCTTATCCCTAGTTCCGTTGATCATCAGCGTCCTCAGGGGCTGCAACAGCAGCATCAGCAGCATCAGCATCAACCTCGTCCTCCTCATATGTGATGAGGGGAGAGGAGGCTTCGGCAGCAGCAGCAGCAGAGCCCGCACCTACGCCGCCCTCACTCAGAGTGATGAGCGGGAGGGGTGCCTCGGTGGTGGAGAGGGTAGAACCCTCGTTCAATGCCATGACCGGGTTGATGACCCCGGTAGGAAGGAGAGGATCTTCTGCGGCGACGGGAATGGAGCCACCCGCCAGACTGGACCCGGCTTGAGCGCTCGTCCAGGGAGCCCAGCCAGGATTGTACAGGACCATGGCCTTCTTCTTGGCCGGCTCGTCGTCGTCGCTGTTGTTGTCGTCGTCATCGTCGGAGTCGTCGAGGAGGATGGGTTTGGCGTCCGCCGGGATCCCGCGTGGCCCCTTGTTCAGGGCGATGTGAAGGCGGCGCGCGAACTCTTCGTCTCCCGCCGTGTCCGCCTCTAGGTCAACGACCTGAGATGGATCTGGAGGGGGACTCGGGGGAGGAAGTCCGTAATCCTCCGCGGAGAGTGGAGGAGGAGCAGCAGATACCGGCGGTGGGGCGCTAGCGGAATGCGCGGAGGAGGATCCCGACCCGCCGGCGAGCTCGTCGTCGAACCACTTCATGAACTGTGGAGTGGTGGGTCTTTTCTTGCCCATGGTGGATGGTGGGTGCGAAAGTGATACTTGGGGGCACCGCCGTCACCATCATTTATAGCCAAAAGGTGGCCCTTTGGAAACCGAAAGGTCAAGTGCAAAGTGGATTTTTTATGTTTCTTTCTGGGGAACCGTGTGGCGACGCGGTGAATCCAGAGGAAGCCTTGGTGGGCCTGGTTTGGAGAATAAAGACAAAGAGCCGAAGGGTCGCGTCAAAGTCTTTTCAACTCTGAAGCGGATTCAATGCCATGGCTGGACCAAGAAAAAGGGATAAGGATGAGAATTATTATTGTTTTCTCCGAACTCCCTGGATTGACGGTTCTCTTAAAAGACCTGGTGTTCTGATCACTCAGTACAGTTGTCCCGATGACCCGGTTCGTTTAGTTGTTCTGAAGATCTGGCACAGACAGTTATTCCGAAGGCTCGGTTCATTTAGTTGTTCCGAAGACCTGGTTCGATCAGTTGTTCCGATGATTCAAAGGTTGAAGATGAGAATATCTGAAGTATGTGTGCTCAGTACAAAACATATCCCTTGTTAGAAGTTCGTATGAAGATGAAGACCTCTTCGTATCAAAGACGAATCAGCCAAGTGACATGTTCGGGGGCTTATGTCGTAACCCATATTTTCAGATATTCCCGAAGACTTAATTTGGTATTTTCCGAAGACTTGTATCGCACGAAAGGAAACTTGTAGATGGACTCCGAATCTGTTACAATAGATCGGAAGTCTTGTAGAACAAGGCAAGGACTCCTAGAGGCGGTAACAGGACTATAAATATACATGTAACCCTCCGATGAGAGGACATCGACAATTACATCATACACATCACCATATTCAACACGACATACACTAGACGTAGGGTTATTATCCTCCGGGAGGCCCGAACCAGTATAAAAACTCTCCGCGTGCCCTAGATTGATTCCTCGATTGATCGTTGTTTCCCGAACCAAATATTTGCCGTTCTCTCGATTATTCGAGCGACGACAATCTTGTTCAAGAGTTAACTCTTAGCATAAATGAGACACTGTCATGTGAACTCTACACATAATGATTCTCTGTAAGAGTTAGCAAGCTGCCTCTACTATTGGGTATGCTCTAATAATCTGCCTGATAAGCTAGTGCTAACTGTTGACATTTCGGTCGACTGAAAACAAGTAAATATATAGTATGAAAATTTAATTGTACACTTCTCATGTTACAGCAGTACCAACTAAAAATGAATGAATTGACATGCGATCGAAGAATAAATGGTGCTTGCGATCAGTTTGGTTGGTCTGGCTTAACTAATCAGCCTGATCAGCTAGCTCAGTTGACGGCGTTGCAGTACTTCCTGACCTGACCACTGGTCCCGGTGAGCACCTGTATGCCGCCCATCTTCACCAGCGCCGCCGCAAACTTCCCCATCCACGCGGCAGGGTCGGCGGCGTTGTTGGCCACGCTCGCCGCCGTGTCGGTGCGGTTCAGGAGCTGCTGGTCGGACACGAAGAGCACCTGGCCGGTGAGCAGGTTGCTGTAGTACTGGTTGCTCAGCGCGTTGGGGTCCGTCCCGGCCACGCGGCTGTTGTTCAGCGGCGGGTCGGGGCCGTCGGTGCCCGGCGGCGGGCACACCGTCCGCAGCGCGGCGCCGTAGGTGGCGTTCATGGTGGGGTCGATGGTCGGGTACAGCCGCCCGCTGACGAAGGAGCAGTGAGCCTGGCCGAAGGAGTGCGCGCCGGAGAGCACGACGAGGTCGTCGGCGCTCATGCCCTTGGCGGCGAAGTTGGCGATGAGGTCCTTGAGCTGCATCACCGGCGACGGGATGCTCTGGAGCACGTCGAAGAAGTTGGAGACGACCCCGTCGCGGCGGCCGGAGGGCATGTCGAAGCTGGGGAAGCTGCCCTGGATGACGGCGGTGTCGCGCGCCGCGAAGGCGAGGATGTCGGCGCACGAGACCACGCCGGGGCAGACCTTCTCGACGGCGGTCTTGATCTCGTCCACCTCCTTGAACCCGCGCAGCGCGATCGCCTTCTTCTCCACCGACGGGTTGCTGCTGCTCTGGTCCAGCAGGATGGAGCCGTCGCAGCCCTGAAATATATAAGCAATTTATGCCCCATTAATCTCTTCTTTGTTACAACATATGATATATTCATTGTCTTTCTCACTCACTTCATCAGCTAGTCTTATGTGCAACAAGCTTTGAAAATGTCATCTGATCTGGACGGTTACATTTTGTATTTTCGCTGAATAATCTGAATTTAAGCTGCAATGTGAAGCTGGATTACGTACCCTGACGAAGCAGTCGTGGAAGAAGAGGCGCATGAAGGCGGCGCCCATGGTGTTGTTTCTTGCGATGATCGTCCCGGTGACGTTGCGCACCGTCGCCTCCGCCTGCGGGCACGACGAGCTGTAGAAGCCGTTCTGCAGCGCCGCCTCCGACGTCGTGCTCAGCGCAGCCGCAGCTACGAGCAGCAGCACAGCCGCCAGGTTGCACGTCGCCATCGCCATGGCTGAGCGCTGGATGATTATCTACTAGTAGCTAGCCCGTTAATGAAGCTAGTAGTTGTTAATTGGCTTCTGTATTGGGAAAGAATGTTTGATGGTGACAGTGCTGTGCCATCCGCAGGGTATTTTTATAGGCCATGGCACGAGGAGTAAGAACAATCCTGATCGCAACATGTTTATTCAATTTTTCAGAATGTTAACTGACACGATGATTAGTCAGGAGGTTATATTACAAGTGCACCACCATGCACCGGTTAAATTATTGGTAGGTACATGCAAGGTTGCAGCTTAGCTGTGTTAGCGAGAGACGTGTTAACAACTTTGACATTGCCACTTGGGGATATATAAAGTTCCTGGCTAAATGCATGCCTTCCGTCGTTGCGACCTGGAAGGCTTGTTTATGAGTTTGAAAGCATTTGACTCTTGGTATGATCTGTGTAAGAAAATCCCACTAGTAGCTTCCGGCAAGGTTCCAGTTGATCGAGCTGTTGGTGGACTTTAAATTTAAAACTCTCACACCGTAAATGAACGCTGTTGCCAGATCATTCAGAGAATAAATTTGGACTTCCCGGCAGTCACACGATGGTTTTCCGCAGTTGATGGACAATTCTCAACTCAAGGTCATAAATTACCTTCTTTTTCTGTCAAATTCATATATCTGAAAGTGGTACAAGTTTATTTGCCTTCAAGAGGTTCTATTTGATAATATTATTTTGCTATGTTTCATAATTATACGACACCACAAACTATAGCTGCTGTATTTTTCCTTGTGAGCACTGTGTTGTAGAAAAAGCGTGCTGACTTGGTGGACTAAATCTCTACTACTTAATAAGTCTCAAAGGGATCGTCAGCCCAAAATTTTAGATTTCAGACCTCTGCCGTTCGAATTCTTGTTCGATTCATTTGTTATTTTTTGGTTGTCTTATAGCAAACGAATTGAATATTTTTACAAACCAATGTTTGGTCTGGTGGTAAGAGCGTTGCCTCTCTTCCTGGAAATCCGGGTCCGAATTCCACTCCACTGACAAAAAATTGTAATGATTGCAGTAAGGCCCCTGTAATTGTCGAATGTTATGTTTCGGATGCCGTAGTACAGAGTTTTGCAATTAGATCCTTATATCTCCATATATTGAAACATGCTTTTATGACTTTTATAAACTTTTTACCACTACTTGATGCACTCTCGATTAACAATAAAATGTTATGATAGCCGTCATTATAAACCATAATCTCTTGATTCAATTTTTTGTTCATATTGCAATGCATAGGCATAGAAATATATTTACTAAATTCATTACTTGATTCTGTCTATTTGATTTATTTTAATATATTGTTGCCGTTGGCTCACATGGCAACACTCCTCACCCGGTAGAAATGTAGGGCAATTTGCCAGGATGATGTATATATTCTTCAACATCCTAAATTGTGAAGTCTTCCAATAATCTTGTATAATGTAATTAAGATAGCTCTGAAGTTCTAAGATTTGTCTAACTTTACAATCCCGTTGCAACGCACGGGCTCTTTGCTAGTGATATCTCAAGTTAGGATTTTTTTTTCTTTTTCAGACATCAACGATCACCGCTAGTCTAATAATTTTACCATTTTGCCAGTATAAAGTTTTGCAACATGTAACAAAACTTTAATATATTACATAACTTTGTTGGGCAATAAAGTTATCTGTACCAATCCGCAAATTCAATGGAAATATCCAAAAAGATTAGCGTGGCCAGATATAAAATGTGTCGATTGCATATATGGAACCCAAAACTAAGCATACCCATACGGTTCAGGATTAAAATATCTATTAGTGTCGGGTACCCATTTTTTAGGTACCCGATACTACATACATACTCAGTATAAATACCAACCAAAGCTCAAAGATCCTGAGCGGAGAAGCGTCGCGGAGCGCTGGGCCTACGAAGGGCCCAGTTAGGCAGAAGGCGCAACTACCGCCCTTAGCCAAAAAGAGTCCCCGCTCCGCACAGCCTGATAAGGGCCCAACCACACATGGCCACGTGGTCGCAGCTCCGCGCGGAGCCACGGCCGGCCCGCATTAAAGGAGCCCGACTCGGACGGAATGCTCACCCGACTCCCCCAACGGGAGTCGGGCGCTACAGGGTCGAGCGACATAGCTCCGACCAAACTCCGACCAGCCGTCGTCCGTCGACCGCTCGCCCCGATGGTGGTCGGGATCGACGGAGGACGCCAACCCGAACCATACCCGACCCCAACGGCCGGGAACCAAGCACGGGAGCAGCGGCAATACTCCGGTCAACTTCCGGCGTACGACCGCCTGGTCCAGGATAAGGATTCGCTCCACATTAATTCCTGGGCGGTGGCAAAGTACACTATGCCTGACGCACGACGGAATGGAGGGCGTCGCATCAAGGCCAAGCGTGGAACGACGAATGCATGCACCAAGTACGCACACAGTCAACAACATTTCACGGAATGACCGTCGCCTAAGTCTACAGCAGTCCACAGCACCGTCAACAGCGATTAACAGTGTCGATCAGGGGATGGGCAATCCACAGCGCCCGGACAAGACCCGGATGACCTCATCATACGACCAAGCAAGAAGATTGCGGCGGAAGCCATCGCGTCCGACGAGGGTGGCCCGACTCCATCTCCACCGCCTTCCTTTGCCTTTTCCTTCTTTTCTTTTTCTCCTTTCCTCCATCTGTAACCGTTTTCCCTTGGCATATAAAAGGGAAGACTGGGCCCAGGGGGAGAGGAGAGAGTTCTCTTTGACACTTTGAGACCTCTTTGCACACAGAGAGTCCGAACACACACACACTCAAGCACACGCGAAAACACAAAGGCAGAGACTTGGGAGAGGATCCCTCTCTCGCCCGCAGCTTGTAGCCCCTACTACGAGCAACACGAGCAAAACCTCGAACTGGACGTAGGGCATTTCTTGGCATGAACCAGTATAATCCACCGTGTCATTCGCAAACTCACTGATCGCCGTCGAGTCGCGCACAAATCTACTCGTCGGCCGGTTACTAAACGCCGACAGTTGGCGCGCCAGGTAGGGGACCTCCACAATGGCTTCGTGGCCGCCAGCATCCCGCGGTCGTCTCCCGTCTCGCGGGAGCGTCCGCGGAAGGGACCGGAGGCGCTCCGCCGCGCCGTCTTCCCGGTTCTACGCACCGTTCACGGTCCCGTACCGCGTCTTCCGCTTCGGCGACGTGGACTTCTTGACCGACCACGCCGAGCTGCAGCGGATGCGCAGTAGCGCCGGCTCGGAGCCGCTGCGTGTCGACGTCCACCTCTCGCGTGGTCCGGGGGCCGAGCGTTGCCCGTGCGCATCGAAGCGTACCTCGGTGCAAACCCCCGGCCAGACGAGTGCCGGCGCATCTTCTACGCGCT
Source organism: Eragrostis nindensis (assembly GCA_012490785.1). NCBI lineage: Eukaryota > Viridiplantae > Streptophyta > Magnoliopsida > Poales > Poaceae > Eragrostis > Eragrostis nindensis. The sequence goes on from JAAXCT010000294.1 coordinate 79,192, forward strand.
GGCCCTCCTCAGCAACTGCCTAGTGGACGGACCACCGCTCCCGCCCGGCTACGAGGCCTGGGAGCGCCGAGCCTCCCTGCCACCTCGGCTGCGGGAGTCGATGGAGGCGCTGGAGCGCGAGCTCGCATGCCGCTTCCCGCCTGGCTGGACCAGACATCCCGGTCCCGTCATTGGCACACCAGTATCCGTGGGCGCGGAGCCCACCGATACCCAGTACCGCGATTCTGTCGAGGACCTGCTCACTGAGTGCTTCGACGCGCTCACGTTCGATCCGTCCGCGAGTGCTTCATGGCCGAAATCCGGGACGGGGATCTCGCCGACCCCAGCGATGGGGAAGGCAACGACGGGGCGAGCCGTCTGGAGGTGATGGCCCGAACCCAGTACCAGTGCCTGTGGTGGGGGACGCCGCACCCCCGTGGCAGGACCCGCCAGCGCTGGAACAGCTGCTCGCGCGGAGACGTGAGCTCGCCGACATGGAGTGCGGCATCGAGCGGGAGCGTCAACTCCTGGAGCAGGAGATCGCCAAGCGACGTGCCCCAGGGGGCACGCCCGCGCCATGGCGCGCGACGTGTAACACCGCATCGTGCACGACGTCGCGGACACCCCTCTTCACCTCCCGCGCACCAGTCAAAACCTGGCAGCGGCCGCGGCCCTCGCGCGAAACCTTCCGCAACCGGCAACCCTGGAGGACAAGCAGAAGCGCAAGGAGCTCCTGCGGCTACTCGAGGTGGCGGCGGAGCAGCAGGCCGAGAGTTCGCTGTCCCGGCAGCGCGCTCTAGGCGCTCTTCAGCGCTCCGCCGACCGCCACGATGACAAGGAGGCGTCCGTCGCGCAGCCGTCGCGCGGATCAGGCGGCCGCAACCTGCCCCCCATCAAGGAGCGCGTGGGGCCCGTGCGGGATGTGCGCGTTCTCCTCGACGCGCGCAGGCGTGACCAGGCCCAGGGCACCCGGCGCGAAGCCGAGGTGCGCGGCTACCACCCTCGACGAGGTGCCCGGTACGACCCGGAGGAGGATCGGAGCCCGAGCCCTCCGCCTCCGGGACCGCGCGCCGACCAACATCACCAAGTACTCGGGTGACTCCAACCCGGCTATTTGGTTGGGTGATTACCGACTCTCCTGTCTGGCCGGCGGAGCCGACAGCGACGAGTTCATCATTCGCAACCTCCCGCTCTACCTCGCCGACTCGACGAGGGCGTGGCTCGAGCACCTCCCAGAAGGGATCATCCAGAACTGGGAGGACTTGCAAGACGTCTTCGTCGGCAACTTCCAGGGGACGTACGAGCGTCCCGGGAACCCGTGGGATCTCCGGAACTGTCGCCAGCTCCCCGACGAGACCCTGCGCGACTACATCCGGCGGTTCTCGAAGCAGTGCAACGCGCTGCCCAACATCGCCGACGCCGACGTCGTCAGCGCGTTCCTCGCCGGGATGACCAATAAGACCCTGGTGCACGAGCTGGGGCGTTGCAGCCCCCGCACGACCAAGGACCTCCTTGACATCGCCACCAACTTCGCGTCCGGCGAGGACGCGGTGGGGGCGATCTTCACCAAGACTCCAGCCAAGCTTAAGGCCAAGGCCAAGGGGGAGGAGTCGACGGGAGGGACTGGCCCCTCCGGCCAGCCCAAGAAGAAGAAGAAGAAGAAGGGCAACGTCGCGCGACAGGAGGCGTCTCTTGTCGCTGCGGCGGAGCGCAAGCCGAAGCGCGCGCCTGCGGAGGTCGTGCCCAACTACTTCGAGAAGAAGCTCGAGGAGCCCTGCACCAACCACCCTTACGCCGTCAAGCATGCCCTCAAGGATTGCGGGCTGCTCCGCAAGTTCCTCGCCGGCAGCTCCAAGAAGGCGGAGCGTGACGACCCGCCGCCCAAGGGCGGCGATGAAGACAAGGGAGGGGACGACGATACTTTCCCCCACCCTGACGGCTGTCTCATGATCTTCGGGAGACCGGAGGCCTGCGCGCCGCGAAGGCAGCAGAAGCTCGTCCGCCGTGAGGTCTACTCCACGGAGCCGGCTGTTCCCACTTTCCTGAAATGGTTCGACTCCGCGGTCACGTTTGACCGCTCCGACCACCCGGAGCACGTGCCCCAGCCGGGGCGCTATCCGCTTGTTGTCGACCCCATCATCGGCAAGAAGCGGCTCTCCAAGGTCCTCATGGACGGAGGCAGCGGCCTCAACATACTATACGGGGAGACCCTCGATGCCATGGGGATCAGTCGGGATCGTGTCCGACCGACTCGGGCCCCGTTCCACGGCATCGTCCCCGGCAAGCAGGTGGTGCCGCTCGGGCAGATCGATCTGCCCGTGACCTTCGGCACCGCTGCCAACTACCGCACCGAGACGCTGACCTTCAAGGTGGTGGACTTCCCCGGAGCGTACCACGCAGTACTCGGGCGGCCGTGTTATGCTAAGTTCATGGCCGTCCCCAACTACACCTACCTCAAGCTGAAGATGTCGGGCCCCAAGGGGGTCATCACGGTGAGCATGTCCATCCAGCGCGCTTACGAGTGCGACCGCGAGGCTTACGAGATCGCGGAAGCACTCCTGCACAAGGACGAGCTCCCGGCGGCCGCTGCGACGGCGGAGGAGGCCGGGCCCGACTACAAGAGCACGACCGGGTTGTTCGACCCGGCCAAGGACATCAAGGAGATCCCGCTCAACCTGGCCGACCTCGACAGCAAGACCGTGCGCATCGGCACTGCGCTTTCCGACAAATAGGAAAGCGCGCTCGTTGACTTCCTCCGTTCCAGCCAGGACATATTTGCGTGGAAGCCCTCGGACATGCCGGGTATCCCGAGGAATGTCGCCGAGCATTCTCTGTGTATCAAGCCGAGCTCTCGGCCGGTGAGACAACACATGCGCCGTTACGACAAGGAGAAGCACAAGGCCATCGGCGAGGAGTTATCAAAACTCTTAGCTGCTGGGTTTATTAAAGAGGTGTACCACCCCGAGTGGTTATCCAATCCTGTACTCGTGAAAAAGAAGAATGGAAAATGGCGGATGTGTGTTGACTATACGAATCTCAATAAGGCGTGCCCGAAGGATCCGTTTCCTTTGCCGCGTATTGATCAAATCGTAGACTCGACCGCTGGGTGCGAAACCCTGTGCTTTCTCAACGCGTACTCTGGTAATCACCAGATCCCGTTGAAAGAGTCCGACCAGCTCGCGACTGCGTTCATCACCTCCTATGGCGTGTATTGTTACGTAACGATGCCGTTTGGGTTGAAAAACGCTGGGGCAACGTTCCAACGGTGCACGATCAAATGTTTCGGCGATCTCATCGGTCGGATCGTCGAGGCATATGTGGACGACATCGTGGTGAAGTCCAAGAAGACCGACGACCTTGTCGCCGATCCCGATCAAGCTTTTCGAAAGTTGAGGGCGTGCGGCATAAAGTTGAACCCAGAGAAGTGCGTCTTCGGAGTTCCGAAGGGCATGCTACTCGGATTGTGCGTCTCGGAACGCGGCATCGAAGCCAACACCGAGAAGATCGAAGCCATCGCGAAGATGGGCCCCATCCAGAACCTGAAGGGCGTGCAACGCGTCATGGGATGCCTCGCGGCTCTCAGCCGGTTCACCTCCCGACTCAGAGAGAAGGGGCTGCTCCTGTATCGACTGCTGAAGAAATCCGACCACTTCGTTTGGAGCCCCGAGGCACAGGCTGCACTCGATCGCCTTAAGACGGTGCTATCGAACGCACCCGTCTTGATGGCTCCCACTGAGCGCGAACCTCTCCTCCTTTACATCGCAGCAACAACTCAAGTGGTCAGCTCTGCGCTGGTGGTCGAGAGGGTCGAGCCGGGACACGCTCTAAAAGTCCAGCGACTGGTGTACTTTGTCATCGAGGTTTTGTCCGACACAAAGACTCGCTGGACCCAGCTTCAGAAGCTACTGTACGAGGTCATGATTACGAAGAGGTAGCTTCGGCATTACTTCGACGCGCATCCGGTTACCGTGGTCACCTCCTTCCCTCTCGGTGAGGCGCTAAGGAGCAAAGAGGCCACGAGCAAAGCCGCGAAGTGGGCTCTAGAGCTCATGGGGCAGGAACTCTAGTTCGCCCCGCGCACTGCGATCAAGTCGCAAGTACTCGCCGACTTTGCGGCCGAGTGGACCGAGATCCAGCTGCCGCCCGCGCCTGTCGAACAAGAGTGTTGGAAGATGTTTTTCGACGGCTCGCTGACAAAGAAGCGGTTTCCTGCTCGTCTCACCGCTCGGATCCCGACTGCGTTACGCAGTCCGACTCAACTTTCCTGCATCCCACAACGTGGCGGAATACGAAGCGCTCGTAAATGGGATGAAGGCGGCGATAGAGCTCGGCGTCAATAGGCTGGAGGTCTTCGGCGACTCCCAGCTCATTGCCGATCAGGTGGCGAGCGAATCAAAGTGCTCGAACCCGAAAATGGCGGCGTACTGTGCTGAGGTGCGGCGACTCGAAGAGAAGTTCGAAGGCTTCCAGATCAATTAGGTTCTTCGTCGCTACAACGAGGAAGCGGATGGCCTCGCGAAGATGGCCTCCAACCGGGACCCAGTCCCTGTCGGCGTTTTCTCCCACGACCAGCAGAAGCCGTCGGTACGGGAGGCGCCGACCACGCCCACGGCGGACGACTCGACGACCAAAGCGAGTGACGCCGACCACACAGCTGCTGAAGGTACATGCCCTCCTCTCGGAGGTGACTCGGATCAAGCCGTGCTCGCCATCCCGACTACTGACGAAGCAGTCGGGGGCTCGGGGGCTGCGCCCGACCCCGTGGCCGACTGGAGGACACCATTTCTCGACTGTTTGCTCTGAGAGCAACTCCCCGCCGACCAGACAGAGGCAAGACGCCTCGCACGCCGAGCCAAGTCCTTTGTCGTGGTTGACGGCGAGCTTTACAAGAAGAGCCACTCGGGAGTGCTTCAACGCTGCATCCCCATCGAATGGGGGAAAGAGCAACTGTCCGACATTCACGCCGGTGAGTGTGGCCACCACGCAGCCCCAAGGAGCCTAGTCGGAAAGGCGTTCCGGCATGGCTTCTACTGGCCCACGGCCGTGGCCGATGCCACTGAGGTAGTACGCACTTGCGAAGGGTGCCAATACTATGCTCGGAGGACTCACATGCCGGCGTAAGTCTTGCAAACCATAGCCATCACCTGGCCCTTTGCCGTGTGGGGGCTGGACTTGGTTGGGCCATTGAAGAAGGCGCCCGGGGGCTACACGCACTTGCTGGTTGCCGTCGACAAGTTCTCCAAATGGATTGAAGCACGACCCCTTGTGAAGATCAGATCAGCCGAAAGCTGTGCGATTCTTCACCGACATCATTCATCGCTTTGGAGTACCGAACTCCATCATCACCGACAACGGGACCCAATTCACCGGCAATGAGTTCCTTGAATTCTGCGACGATTACAATATCCGGGTCGACTGGGCGGCGGTCGCCCACCCGCAGGCCAACGGTCCGGTCGAGCGGGCAAACGGCATGATCCTGCAAGGGCTCAAACCGAGGATTTTCAACAAATTGAAGGTACATGCAGGAAGATGGGTGCAAGAGTTACCTGCGGTGTTGTGGAGCCTGCGGACCACCCCGAGTCGAGCAACAGGGCAAACGCCGTTCTTCATGCTCTACGGGGCGGAGGCGGTGCTCCCGACCGACATCGAGTACGGTGCTCCTCGGGTTCGCGCCTTCAACGAGGAGGCCAACAAGAGGTTTCTCGAGGACGCCCTTGATCAAATCGACGAAGATCGAGAGGTCGCTCTCATGAGGTCGGCCAAATATCAACAAGCCATGCGCCGCTACCACGGGCGGCGAGTCCACGGCCGCGCTCTCAACGAGGGAGACCTGGTCCTCCGACTGGTGCAGAGCAACAAAGATCGACACAAGCTATCGCCGCCGTGGGAGGGACCGTTCGTCATCGCTGAGGTACTGCGTCCCGGAACGTACAAGCTCATAGACTCGGAAGGCCAACTCGACGCCAACACCTGGAACATTGAGCAGCTACGTCGCTTCTACCCTTAGCTCTGTAAATTCGTTTGTTGTTTTCTTCCGTTTCATCAACATCAAACGAACTCGGTGTTTTCTTTATACACCTCTTGGGCAGCCGTCTGGGTGCGCTCCCCTCGGGGCTCCACCCGGCGGGTGTGGCTTTGTGCCGCGTCAATTTTGTACATGCGAGGAACGGTGCTCTTAAGAGAAACAGGGCAATTCGACTAAGAGCGTACCCCCGCGAATGCAAAACTTACGTCCTGAATCTCGAAGTGTGACAAACTGCAACGAAAATCGCGAGTCCTAGATGTTGGCTTGAGGCTCGGCTAGTTCGATCGAGGGCACCCGACGCACCAGTGGATAGGGACGGCCTGAGCGGCTGGTCGGAATTAAGTCGACACTCCGGGACTCCGAGCTCTCGAGGTGGATTGTTACACGAAAAAACGAACAAAAAACTTGCGAAAAGCGAACCGAAAATTCATATAAACAAACGGGCGCGCATGCCCGCATCTTTGTTCACAAAATAAGTCCCGCACGGGCCCGACTCCGACCACGACCCCCTAGCCTATTGATTTTCACCTTCGCCTCGGCGCGAAGGGATCATGTCCAGGTTGGCATCCGCAAGACGACGCGCGAAAGGAACCACCTCCTCCTCGATCTCCTCCAAGACGGCCTCGCTGCAGGAAGGTTCGTAGTCGTTCGCCAGCACGTCGATCTTGAAGTGATCCCCGTAGTGGCTCCTCGCCACGGCAAAGGCGAGCTGGACCCCGGTCCGGAGGCACTCCTCCTCCTGCACTCGGAAGTAGGCGGAGAGCCCGGCCACTTGCGGGATCACTGACGTGGCGTGCGGCGGGCGCGGCACCCCGACCTCGTTGCACGCGATCTCCATGGCCTGCCGCAGCAGGTTGAGGTCCGCCAGCACCTTCTGCGACTGCTCCTGGAGCTCCTGTGCATCTGGCCAGAGCGACAAAACCAGTCACCCGACCGAAAGGGAACGAACACTGGCATATCGGAATGAGCCGAAGAACGAAGTAAGTCAACTTACTCTTCAGCTCCCGCTGCGTCTTTTGGAGCTCACTGGTCACGTTGGTCAACGACGACTGGGCGGCGACCTTGAGCTCCCTCTCCTTGCTCAGCGCTGTCTCGGCCGCTGCTACCTTGCCTTCGGCGATCTCGGCGCGCTGAGTGGCTGCCAACAGCGCCTTCTCGGCAGCGGTTCGGAGGTCACGCTCCGTCTGTAGCTCTTTCTCCCGAGTCCGCACCAGCTCTTCCGCTGTCTCGGCGCGCTCGACCATGTCGCCCAGCACCGACTCCGCGTCTGCGGCTCTCTTCTCTGCATCCTCCGCTGCTTTTGTCGCGGCCTCGGCAGCCTCGGCTTGGCGGGGAACGGAGTCGAAGATTTGCAGCCGCGTGCCAGCTCTGCGCCCCGAGCGACGTACTCCTTGAGCAGATGCCGGACGAAGTTCGACTTGAGCTTGCTGTTGGCAAGCAAAGTCTGCGGACGGCGAGAAAAAGTCGTGAGGCGAAAAAGCGAATGCGGCAAACCCCCAAAACAGCAGAGGGAACCCAAAAAAGAGAAGAGAGAGAATCCTCCCACTCACCTCAAGGGGAACCCGCGCGTTCATCATCAGCTCCTTCGCGGCGTCGACCTTCGCCGTGACCGATGCCTTGGCGTCCAGCCTGCTGTAGGTGTGGGAGAGCTCCTGGGTCATGTACACCCAGGCGTTCGACTCCGACGAGTCGGACAGGGGAACCGGGCCCTCTGGCGTGTTCACGAGCACGTCCGGCCCCCAGCTGGACCGCGCCAGACGCTGGATCCTCGGCACATCGGCAGCGGCCGCGTCCCAGCGCGGGTCGCCGACCGCGCTCCTCGACTGAGAGGCGGCTCCCCGACGAGCCCCCGCAACGTCGCCGGCACCGCCGGCCCTCGATGTCGACGGGCCCGACTCCGGACGGACCTCGACGGGCCGACCCCCTGTGCCATCAACACTATGTGCAGGCAGTGGGGCGGCGCCTGGCCGGGACCCGTCAGCCTGAACCTCGGAGTTGGGGGCCGCACTCGAGGCGGTTGCGGAACCCTGTCGCGTCGCGGCGCCGTGATCCCTTGGCGCGTCGTGCTCCCGCTCCGTTCCCTCGGCCGCCACAAGGACATCCGGCTGCCTCTGCGCGGCGACTTTCTGCCTCAGAGCGGAACCCTCCTGGCTCCGACTCTGCTCGGCGGCAAGCCGCAGAGCCTTGTGAGGGGCGAGTTGGGTCCCGTCCCATTACGGGGCAGCGCTGCAAGAACGCATGTCGTCGTTCAGAAAAAGAGAATGTGCACCAACGAAAATAGCGATAAAAGGCAAACCAGAGTTAACTTACATCTCGGACCGCTTGCGCTTCCGCGTAGGCTTCCCTGCTGGACGCCCCGAGTCCTGTCCGGCGGCCGCCCGCGGCGCCGCGTCGGGGGAAGGCCTCTCGCCACCCCGCGCCCCCACGCCGGGGGTCGGATGCGACTCGCCGGGCCCCACGGGCGGGATCACTTCTCGCGCGACCTCCGTCTTACTGTTGACGGCTCTTAGACCCAATATTTACCCGTCAACTAGCTGCGCTTTTTATAATAAAACAATCACCAAAAGTAGACTTAGGTCTTTAAACTAATGATTTCCACAAGTCTTGGTGAATTTGTGAGTGCAGCTGCAATTCATAGGAAAACGGGGAAAAGGAAGCATAAAAGGCCCAAGTTGGAAACCCCAATTTTCCCTGGAATAAAGAATTCCTCTCTTGAAGCCCAAAATCCAAATATCCTGGCTTCAACTCCACCCACAGCAGGTGGATCAGAGGACAACACAGCCCAGGGAAGCAGCACGAGGAAGACCAGGCCCAGAGGGGCAAACCAGGGGTCGGCCGACCCCAAACCCTAGGTCGGCCGACCTGTGGTGGAGGCCCCCCTGGCCTATCTTGTTATGTCGGTTCGCCACCGCCTTCCAGAGGTCGGTTCCACCTGCAATCAATGCCACCGACCTAAGGAACCGCCTCAAGTTGCCGACCTTCTTGGGCTATAAATAAAGGGGTACCCCCTCCTCCAAAGCACATCACAAGACACAAGTCATTCCACTCCCATCCAGGCCAAGGGCCTCTTGTACAGTAGTACAATAGAGGAGAGGGCAAGGATCAAGGAGAGGGATAGCTTTCCTTTGGTTATTTCCTTATCTTGTACCCTTGGCGGATATTTATCTTATTAATAGTTCATCGTTCGTTCTTCGTTCGTTCGTCGTTCGTTCATCGTTCTTCGTTCGTTCTTCGTTCGTTCGTCGTTCGTTCATCGTTCGTCGTTCGTTCTTAGTTCGTTCATCGTTCGTCGTTCGTTCGTCGTTCGTTCATAGAACGATCGTTGTTCTTATTCGTAAGATTAGTAATCGTGATGTTATTGATCTAGCGAGCTTTAGATACTAGTCGTTATTCTTGTTATACTTGTTTACGGGATCATCGCTCCGAGAGGGGTGCTCTAGCCTTCCAGATTGGTACCAGGACCGGGGTTAGAGTAGTAATCGACGGCATAGACGTGGTGTCTAGGCTAGAGGTTACCTTTATTTGCAGCGTGCCCCACGGTTTGTAGAGGTAGGCGGCAGGTGGTGACAGCCCTGTCCGTCCCTTGTAATCCTCCACGTTCAGGTTCGTCGTAGAGCTACAGGCTGGCATGACTTGGCAGAGCAGGTCTATACCAGTGCCCGAAGTAAACAAGTAGAACTTGAGAGCGATCGTCCTGCGGGACAGCTAGATCTTTATTCATCCTCTCAATCCTATACTACTGCCATTCTTGTGTGTCCTTGGGTGAAACTAACCTTGCTGCAGATTATCACCGTTCCTTGGGGAAAACAAATACGATACCTTGGAATACTCCCGGGTGAAGTGCTACAACGGTATTCCGTCCGCTTGCGGATTTATTGGTGGTGTAAGAAATACCAACAAGCATTTCTGGCGCCGTTGCCGGGGACGGTTGCTAATTCTGTAGCGGACCAGGTTTGCCCTCGTAACTTATCTTTACATTTCCCGTTCAATTAAATTAGAAAAGAAAAAAAAAGAATACACACATGGAGTCATCACCCACAATCCAATCTTTTTCCACTCCACGGGGCGAGCTCTTAGAGCCACCATGTTCATCTCAACTTGTTGTTTCAACAAGCTATGAGCTCTGCCCCATTTTTATCTCTTTGATCAAAGGACTTTCTTTCTCTGGTCTTAAAAGCGAAAATCCTTTTGAACACTTGCGAGAGTTTGAGCAATTGTGTGCATGCCGATTGATCAATGGCATGACACATGAAACTTTAAAGTGGAAATTGTTTTCCTTCTCTCTCAATGGGAAGGCGAAGCAATGGTACACTTACACCGCTAAGAGAGTGAATGGTGATTGGAAAGAATTGCGAGACAAATTTTGTCTAGCATTTTTTCCCGTATCTCGTATCACTGCTCTACGCGCGGAAATAATTAACTTCCGCCAAGAGGAGGAAGAAACCCTTAGTGCGGCATGGATACGGTTCTGTTCATTAACAGACTCCGGTCCAGAGTTATTGCTCCCAGAACCCGTTCTTTTGCAACATTTTTATTCAGGGTTGAGCAAACACACCGCACTTTATCTTGACACGGCTGCCGGTGGTTCTTTTTCTCATAAGACCATAGTGGAAGCAAAAGATTTGTTAGAAAGGATTGTTGAAAATACACCTTTTTCCGCTGAAATACCCGAAGAGCCGGGGTCAAAAGATGAGGAACTCATTGTGGAAACACAGCAAAAGGTGTCTACCTTGGTAGACCCAACATCCGAGTCCTCATCTAATTCCCGAACAATGACAGAGGATGATGAACCTCTAGAGTTCCCATTTGAGTTTGAGGAAGAAATTTTTGAAGATTTTGGAAACACCTCGAACTATTTGTTTCAAAAGAGACCGCCTGTTCCTTTGCCACCTCCCGAACCAATTGAAAAAGAATATCATGTGGAGACTGTTCGGGAGCTTACTTCAATCATGAGCGATGAATGGTTGAGGGAGAATGAGCTATCCATGGATATCATTCGGCTCTGCCCTCCCTCAACCAACATATGCTGCTCCATCAAAGGAACCAAGGTGAATGCACTCGACAACCCTCTTGTTGGTGCCAACATCCTCTCCGACACATATGCGTTGTCAATCTTTGGCAACCGACCATGGACATCAACAAACAAACTCCTCAAGCACCCATCAGGCCATATTCTTGAGAGTTTGGGGATTGTCAGAGATGTGACTCTCTATCATGAAGACCTTGAGGTTATCCTGGATTTCTACGTCTTCGAGGTCCTAGACTTCGACATTATGATAGGGCATCCTATAGAAAAATTCCTCATCAATACCCCATCATTTGGAAACCTCAACTTCACCCTCGGAAAAGAGTCATTCTCCATTCCAATTACCACCTCACGAAACACTCTTTCCGATGAACCACTTGAGGAATATCAAGTGGAAGAGGTCATGGCCATTTTTCCTCACATGGACCTCGAGTTAGCTTTGGAAGAAGATGCACAAGACTTTATCTTAGAAGAAGCCGACTCGGAGGACACCTTTGAGCCACAACAAACCACACCACCGCCACGACCTCCCATTGATCTCAAAGCGCTACCTCCCGGTTTGCGCTATGCTTTCTTGCACGGAGATCCGCAAGCCCCCGTCATCATAAGTGACAAGCTTTCGGAAGAAGAAACCACCAAACTCATAGCCGTGCTTGAGAAACATCGCTCCGTTCTTGGCTACTCACTTGAAGACCTAAAAGGGATCAGCCCCGCTCTCTGCATCCATCGCATTCCCACGGATTCTGAAAGTACACCTTCAAGGGAACCTCAAAGGAGGCTGAATAATGCGATGAGAGAAGTTGTGAAGAAAGAGGTCTTGAAGCTATTACACGCCGGGATCATCTATCCTGTTCCTCACAGTGATTGGGTGAGCCCCGTACAAGTGGTACCCAAGAAAGGAGGTATGACGGTCGTTCATAATGATAAAAATGAACTTATTCCTCAACGAACCGTCACGGGGTGGCGAATGTGCATTGATTACAGAAAACTTAACAAGGCTACAAAGAAAGACCATTTTCCGCTGCCCTTCATCGATGAGATGTTGGAACGGTTGGCAAATCATTCTTTCTTTTGTTTCCTTGATGGGTATTCGGGATATCATCAAATTCCCATCCACCCCGACGATCAAAGTAAGACCACTTTCACATGCCCGTATGGAACTTATGCTTATCGTCGCATGTCTTTTAGTTTGTGCAATGCACCTGTCTCGTTCCAACGTTGCACGATGTCTATTTTCTCTGATATGATCGAAGACATTATGGAAGTTTTTATGGATGATTTCTCTGTTTATGGAAAAACCTTCGATCATTGCTTAGAAAATCTAGACAAGGTCTTACAGAGATGCCGTGAGAAGGACCTGGTACTTAATTGGGAAAAGTGCCACTTCATGGTCCGAGAGGGCATAGTTCTTGGACACCTTGTGTCCGAGAGAGGCATAGAGGTGGACAAAGCAAAAATAGAAGTTATAGAAAAGCTTCCGCCTCCTGTGAATATCAAGGGTGTTCGTAGTTTTCTGGGTCATGCTGGTTTTTATCGTCGCTTTATAAAAGATTTCTCTCAAATTGCACGACCCCTTACGAACTTGCTTGCTAAGGATGCACCCTTTGATTTCAATGATGACTGCATGCATGCCTTTGCTACTCTTAAGAATGCACTCATCTCTGCTCCAATCATTCAACCCCCTGATTGGACGCTTCCTTTTGAAATAATGTGTGATGCTAGTGATTATGCTGTGGGGGCAGTTCTTGGTCAAATGAAAGACAAAAAGCATCATGCAATTTCTTATGCTAGCAAAACTTTGACTGGAGCTCAGTTGAATTATACCACCACTGAGAAAGAGCTCTTTGCCGTTGTTTTTGCTTTTGACAAGTTTAGATCTTACTTAGCTGGAGCAAAAGTTATCGTTTACACTGATCATGCTGCTTTGAGATATCTGCTTGCTAAGAAAGATGCTAAACCTCGTCTCATAAGATGGATCCTTCTGCTCCAAGAGTTTGATCTTGAAATTAAAGATAAGAAAGGAGTAGAAAATTCTGTAGCAGATCATTTGTCGCGTATGCAGTTCACTAACTTGCAGGAGTTACCCATAAATGACTTCCTACGCGACGACATGCTGCTGAAAGTGACGGATTCGCACCCTTGGTACGCCGACATTGTGAACTTCATCGCCACAGGATACGTACCACCAGGGGCGGATAAAAGAAGATTGATTTATGAAAGTCGCCGTCACTTATGGAATGAACCATACCTCTATCGTGTCTGCGCCGATGGACTGCTTAGGCGATGTGTGCCCACTCCCGAGAGCACACAAATCATTGAAACATGCCATGCAGCCCCATACGGTGGACACTATGGTGCCTTCCGTACCCAAGCAAAGATCTGGCAAAGTGGATTCTTCTGGCCAACCATGTATCAAGATACAAAAGAATTCATTAGAAGATGCCCACAATGCCAGAGATTTGGAGGCATCACAGCACGAGATGCAATGCCCCTCACATACAACCTTCAAGTCGAACTCTTCGATGTATGGGGCATTGACTTCATGGGACCATTCGTAAAGTCCCAAGATTGTGAGTACATATTGCTGGCGGTGGATTACGTATCCAAATGGGTAGAAGCTATGCCATGCCGAGCTGCCGACTCCAAACACGCTCGCCGGATGTTCCACGAGTTCATCTTTCCAAGGTTTGGAACTCCGAGAATGGTGATAAGTGATGGAGGGTCTCACTTCATTGATAAGACCTTCCGTAGCTTTCTAAGAGAGCTTGGAGCAAAGCACAACATTGCCACTCCATACCATCCCCAAACAAATGGGCAGGCCGAAACATCCAACAAACAAATCAAGCGGATCCTGCAGAAAATAGTGTTGGACATGGGGAAGGGATGGAAGAACAAGCTACCCGATGCACTATGGGCATATAGAACAGCCTACAAGACACCCATAGGCATGTCACCATACCAACTCGTCTATGGAAAAACTTGCCATTTGCCAGGCGAGTTGGAACATAAGGCATATTGGGCCATGGGAACTTGGAACATGGATATGAAAGGAGCTGGGTGGAGAAGAAAAATGGAGATAGCTGAGTTGGAAGAATGGAGAGACAAAGCATATCACAACTCAGCCATCTACAAGGAGCGTACAAAGCGCTGGCACGACCGGCGAATAAGGATAAAAGAATTCAAAGTTGGAGACAAGGTGTTGCTTTTCAATTCAAGGGTAAAGCTCTTCGGGCATGGAAAATTGAGAAGTAAATGGGACGGACCATACACCATCATCAACACGTCGACTCATGGGGCAATCACACTCCAGGACGACGGAGGTAATATATTCAAGGTAAATATGGTCAGCGTCTTAAAATTTATCTTGAACCCGAAGCGAATAAGGAATTCGATGTCATGCACTTAATTGATTTAAATATCTTTTCGTAACCTCTGCATCGAAATATCCTTCTGTACCCTGTATACCCCGAAGATACCTTTCCCAACAAAGCTCCACGAAAAATAGTAAGGCCAGAACCTGCCAAGGCAGGTCGGTCGACCTGGCTACCAGGGTCGGCCGACCCCCTCTGGCCACCTCTGCCTTCCATCCTTTGCTCATTCTGCCATCCAAGGTTTCCTTGTCTCGTCCAGCTATGCTTTGGAAATAAATCCTTCGTTTCTTCGTCGGAAGAGGGAAAACCACTATAAATACAACCCATTGCACCCCCTCTCCATTCATCTCTTCCAAGCTCCACTCCTCAAACCAGAGTCTTTGCCTCAGCCATGAGCAGGGATCGCTTTGCAAATTTCTTCCTCAACCTTGGAGGATGTAGTAGGGATCCTCCTGTTGCACAGCTCCCTTACAAAGAGCGCTTGGGAAAATATGTCAAGGCTTTGGACAGGGCTTGCGCTAAGATCAACAGACTTGAGCAAACGCTCGCCCTGATGGAGATAGAAAAGAAGGAGGCACAGCGTCTCGCTGATTGCCTCACAGGAGGATGGGCGCAGTTTGACCTGGCCCTGGAAGAGATAGAGGAAGAAAAGAAGCAAAGAAACAATAAAGAATAAATAGAATAAGAATAGGCGCATTTGTTTACTTCTGTTTATTTTCCCTTATCATTTATTTCCCTTCAATTGTAATGCGCCTATCAGTTTTACAATTCAATCAATGATAGTGCTCCCCGGGCTTGCATACCGGTAGAGCAATATTTGTGTTTCCATATTTTTGTCGTTTTTGAAGGAAACAGGCAAAAAGGCAAGTGTGGGGGGGGGGGGGGGGGGAACATCGCCATATCTGGAACAATCACGACCAAATCATCCAGAATCATACGAGGCAACTCAGGAGCGGTCACCACGCGAAAACACAGCACCAGTGGGGTCCAGGCCAGGTCGGCCGACCCCACCAGGAGGGTCGGGCGACCCCTGGTGGTCCCCACCAGGCTCCAGCCTCCTCCTGCCTCCTGAGTTTGCACCACACTTCCACTTTTTGCCTGCTACACCGTCAAGTTCATTCTGATAATCTGAAAATTAAATAAAACTTGACGCACTAATCTTTTGGGAAAATCATAATTGATTTATCTTTTGCCCACAACTCTACCTCTCACATTCATGGACTTGCACACTTGTTATTTCTCGCTTCATCGCTGAATGCTTGTGAACACCTTATCATTAGGAACCCATGTTTTTCCTAGATAATTGGCATGTGAGATATGGTTTGTCAAAATGATCTTTGCTTAACCGTCAAGTCCTTGGGAATTTATCTTTATAAAAATCAAAAATTCCATAGTATGATGCTCCTCACTTGATTTATATTTTCCTACCAAGGCCAAGAACTCTACATGAATACTTTGATAGCCTATAAGCTGCTAGTTGTCGATTTGAGCTTTGTCAAATTCTTGGACCCTAGTGAGAAGCTTGTCATACTCTTTTGATCAAGATCACGTACACTCCACCTCACATGCTACACTTCTACACTGGAAGTTGAGCAACATTCCATCATCCATCCACCAAATAAATACTCCAAAAATCTCTGTTACCTTTCTCTCTCAAAAATATCATTGGAGACATGGCTATGCAAAAAGAAAAAGAATAATCCCTGCTCATACAAAAGTAGAGCATGATGAAAAAAATGATGATGGGAAAAATAGAGAAAAAGAAAAAGAAGAAAAAAAAATATGATAACCATGTCCTCCTCAAAAATTTCAAAAGAGAGAGAAGGTAACTCCATAAAAAGGAGTACAAATAATTTTCCACTTCATACCACCACCACACATGCACATCTTGATCAGATTGTATGACTTGACTTCTCCATTGGATCCAGTCTTTGACTTAGCAACAAAAGAGACACTAGTATGCTCCACTTTACCCTACCTTGAGCTCCACGAAAAGCCTGATCAAACACAAGGAGGGAAGAGGCTAAAACATGGCCCTTGAGAGGATAATACACAAACACCATGAGCGACTTGAGAGAGTCACTTGAGGAGCATGAAACTATGTTTTTATTTCTGAAAATTATGTAAAAATCCCAAGGTACTTGACAGAGAAGGCGAGGTGATTTGAGACATGACCGTTCCACTTATCAATCATCCAAGGAATACATGTTAGACACCTCAAAGTTCACAGGTATGAAGTGTGGCTTGCAATAACTTGTGTGCAGGCTCTCATTTATGAGGATGAGTATCTCCCGCCTTATGCTCGCAACTTTACTCGAGGATGAGCAAAGAGCTAAGTGTGGGGGAGTTGTTGACGGCTCTTAGACCCAATATTTACCCGTCAACTAGCTGCGCTTTTTATAATAAAACAATCACCAAAAGTAGACTTAGGTCTTTAAACTAATGATTTCCACAAGTCTGAATTTGTGAGTGCAGCTGCAATTCATAGGAAAACGGGGAAAAGGAAGCATAAAAGGCCCAAGTTGGAAACCCCAATTTTCCTCGGAATAAAGAATTCCTCTCTTGAAGCCCAAAATCCAAATATCCTGGCTTCAACTCCACCCACAGCAGGTGGATCAGAGGACAACACAGCTCAGGGAAGCAGCACGAGGAAGACCAGGCCCAGAGGGGCCCACCAGGGGTCGGCCGACCCCAACCCCTAGGTCGGCCGACCTGTGGTGGAGGCCCCCCTGGCCCATCTTGTTATGTCGGTTCGCCACCGCCTTTCAGAGGTCGGTTCCACCTGCAATCAATGCCACCGACCTATGGAACCGCCCCAAGTTGCCGACCTTCTTGGGCTATAAATAAAGGGGTTCCCCCCTCCTCCAAAGCACATCACAAGACACAAGTCATTCCACTCCCGTCCAGGACAAGGGCCTCTTGTACAGTAGTACAATAGAGGAGAGGGCAAGGATCAAGGAGAGGGATAGCTTTCCTTTGGTTATTTCCTTATCTTGTACCCTTGGCGGATATTTATCTTATTAATAGTTCATCGTTCGTTCTTCGTTCGTTCGTCGTTCGTTCATCGTTCTTCGTTCGTTCTTAGTTCGTTCATCGTTCGTCGTTCGTTCGTCGTTCGTTCATAGAACGATCGTTGTTCTTATTCGTAAGATTAGTAATCGTGATGTTATTGATCTAGCGAGCTTTACATACTAGTCGTTATTCTTGTTATACTTGTTTACGGGATCATCGCTCCGAGAGGGGTGCTCTAGCCTTCCAGATTGGTACCAGGACCGGGGTTAGAGTAGTAATCGACGGCATAGACGTGGTGTCCAGGCTAGAGGTTACCTTTGTTTGCAGCGTGCCCCACGGTTTGTAGAGGTGGGCGGCAGGTGGTGACAGCCCTGTCCGTCCCTTGTAATCCTCCACGTTCGGGTTCATCGTAGAGCTACAGGCTGGCGTGACTTGGCAGACCAGGTCTATACCAGTGCCTGAAGTAAACAAGTAGAACTTGAGAGCGATCGTCCTGCGGGACTGCTAGATCTTTATTCATCCTCTCAATCCTATACTACTGCCATTCTTGTGTGTCCTTGGGTGAAACTAACCTTGCTACAGATTATCACCGTTCCTTGGGGAAAACAAATACGATACCTTGGAATACTCCCGGGTGAAGTGCTACAACGGTATTCCGTGCGCTTGCGGATTTATTCGTGGTGTAAGAAATACCAACACTTACTCGCCCCCGTGCCAGTCTCGGGAATGGCCGGTGAGGCGGAAATCGTTCTGGCTGGAGAAGAGGTTCCGACCGGGGCGGCCACGGCGACGAGGATGTTGCGACCCCCCGCCGCCGCCGTTGACGTCGCGGCGACAGTGACGTCGTCACCTGAGCCGCCCGATGGGGGACCCAAGTTCTCGCCGGCAGAATCGCCAGTCGGACCCGACGGCACGCCGTCGTCGTCGGGGATGACGCGGTCGATCCACGAGTCGTCGTGGTGACCGTCGTCGCCGGAGCCCTCGCTGCTGCGGTCGAGCCCCGAATCCGTGTTGAACTCGGACTCGGTGTCGACCACCTCGCCGCCTCGGCGGCGCCGCGCTCGGTCCGTCCTCCCCGCCTCATAGGCGTCCTTCCTGGCTTTGCGGCGATCTTTCCGCCGCTTCACCTTCTCGGCATGGGCGCGGTTCAGCGCCCTCCGGTCCGCGTCCTCGGGCAAGGGGGCGGTCGAACGCCAAACGACCAGTCCCGGCTGCACCGAAAGGAAGGAGTAAGGACGCGATAGGCGACACCCATGAACCAACGACGCAAATAAACTGGTAAATGCGACGAAGAGACTTACGAAGCGAATCGCGTCGGCGTGCGGCAGCGCAGCGGGGTGGCCCGCGACGGGCCACTCGAACTCGTTGTCGACGAAGTGCAGGGCGGACTTGCCGGCCGCCTCCGATAGCCGTGCCCCGATCTCACGGTGGCTCAACGGCTCGCCGATCACCATCGCCGTCCCCCGGAGGTCGGCGTCCGGTGTCATCTCCCACATGGGGAGCGCTCGGCGCATCAGCGGCAGCACGCGCATGCAGTGAAAGTGGCCCGTGATGCCGACCATTGACACCCCTCGGTCGCGCAGCACCGCCACGGCGTCGATGAGGGGTTGGATCGCCGCGACCTCCTTCGCCCCGAGACTCCAGTGCCAGCAGTTAGGGGGTCCGGACAGCCGGGCGTTGGTGAACGTGGGCAGCCGGCCGGTGCCCTCGTTCTTCAAGTAGAACCACCGGTCATGCCATCCCGAGTTGGAGGAGGTGTGCACCCACGAGATGTAGCCCGACGCCCGCTCCACGCGGAGGCGCAGGCTCGCGGAACCCATAAGCGGGACTCGCCCGCGCACGGGTTGGAGCGACGCCCTGAAGAAGTACCTCCACAAGCCGAAGTGTGGGGGATGCCGAGGTAGGCCTCGCACAGCGTGATGAAGCCGGCGATGTGGCCGATCGAGTTGGGATTGAGGTGCTGAAGCTCGATCCCGTAGTAGCGCAGAAGCCCGCGGAAGAAGGGGTGCGCCGGCATCCCGAATCCGCGGGAGTGGAAGTGGAAGAAGGAGACAACGTAGTCGTCCGGCGGGGAAGGCGACCGATCCGACGGTACCATCCACTCCATCGCGTCGGAGAGCGGGGGAAGGAGTCCCTTCGCGACCAAGCCGCGCAGCAACTCTGGCGTCACCACCGACTCCGGCCACTCGTCTCCCCCTTCCGCCATCAGATCCAGCGGGATGAGGGGTCGCGGACGACGCCGGGCTCGAACCGACCGGCGACGATGGCGGATCGGGCGGCGAATGGTGGCGGACGAGGCGAAGAATGGCGCGGAGCGAGAGGAATCGAAGGCGATCGCAAGGGGAGAAGAAGGACCAACAGTGGCAAGCAACGGAAGTGGCGAGAAAACTTCCCGGATAGGTACGACTTATTTATATGCGCCGAACCGACGTGGCGCCGTTTCCCGCCTAAAGCCTCGCGTCCCTTCGTTTTTTCTGCCCTAACGTGTGCAGGTGGAGATAACGCACGCAGCATCAATGCATCTCGCCCCAAACGTCGCGCCTCTAGATCCGCGCCAACGAAGCGACGCGACGCCTCGCGTCCGTCACCACACGGGCCGAGCTGGTAGGGAAGCCGGCTTGGGCCCCCAGGTAAAGTGGCTAGGAGCTGTGAACGCTCCGACGGCCCATTCCCGGCCCAAGAGTTCGTAGGCCGGCCCGACGTTGGGTTCGAACGGCCGCTCTGGGCCAAACGAGAGTGAGGGGTAATCCTAAGGGGGCACCAGCGGCCAGTACCCATATGCGCGAAGCGTGTGGGCCCTTATCGAATACGCCTGAGTCGGAGGACGAAATAAGCCCATGGTTTGCTCATCGCGAGTTGGCAACGAGCCTCCGAGACCGGTCGAACGAACTCGGAAACTAAATGGGACAATCTCCCGGATCTTATGGCACCGACCCCAGCAGGTCTCAACCGGGTCCCCGCTAAGGGTAAACCGGGGCGTCACTCGGACACACCCGTTTGCAACTCAACGGGCACCGCCCATCGAACCATCGAGGAATGGCGCGGACGGCCCTACACCTCCATCCTGCCGACAGGATGCGGAAGGAGAAACGAGCAAAGTCGAAACGGCTTTCGGCCGGACCCCTGAAATGCACGGCGGCTCGAAGGCATGCATTCGCACAAAGAGACCAACAGCGTGGTCGCAGCACAAACGAAAACGAGTCTTGCAAAATAAGCCTCTTTATTCTGTGATTTTCTTCGTACAAAGTCGATCGAAAGACCATTAACACGAAGGGAGATTACATTAGTCCCTATGACTAAGGCCACAAGCGGCCGGATAAATAGGCTTAAAGGCCAATGCTGGTTCCATTCGCAGCAGAAATTCCTAGGAGCGAATGGTACCAGCATATCGGCGCCAAAGACTCGACCTCGAGGGTGGCGGTGCTCAAACCAAGGCCACGTAATCCTCGCAGGAGCAACTCCTAGGACACCGAGGGTTGACGGAAGCCCGTCTAATCCTCGCGGGAATGACTCCGGGTTCGGTGCGCAACACCAAAGCAGGACGAGAACCTGCGGCGTCGCCGGCGAGCACCGGCCGAATGACGACGGCCGGACCGGGTCGCCTGGCCCGGGTCATCATCTTCTCCCTCGTCAGAGGAAAGGACGATGACCTCAGGCTTCTCCGACTCGGGCATCGAGCTCCCGGCGACTGGATCCGGAGGCACCACCGCGAGCGGAACCACTTCGACCACCGGGACCAGATCCTGGCATGCGTCCGGGGAAGGAGGAGGCAAAGGGCGCGAAGTCGAGGAAGGGAGTGCGACACTCTCTCCTCCTCCTTCCTTTGAGCCTCCCTTGCGTGAGCAAACTTTCTGGTGCTTAGACATGGTGAGTTTGAAGAAGTCAGGCCAAGGGCGCGGCTCTATTTATAGGCACGCCGCATGGTTAATGGCCATGACACGCAGCCGTACCAGCCCCGGCGACAGCACGGCGCTCTCGTCGGGACTCGGGGGCTACTGTCGGGTACCCATTTTCTAGGTACCCGATACTACATACGTACTCAGTATAAATACCAACCAAAGCTCAAAGATCCTGAGCGGAGAAGCGTCGCGGAGCGCTGGGCCTACGAAGGGCCCAGTTAGGCAGAAGGCGCAACTGCCGCCCTTAGCCAAAAAGAGTCCCCGCTCCGCACAGCCCGATAAGGGCCCAACCACACATGGCCACGTGGTCGCAGCTCCGCGCGGAGCCACGGCCGGCCCGCATTAAAGGAGCCCGACTCGGACGGAATGCTCACCCGACTCCCCCGACGGGAGTCGGGCGCTACAGGGTCGAGCGACATAGCTCCGACCAAACTCCGACCAGCCGTCGTCCGTCGACCGCTCGCCCCGATGGTGGTCGGGATCGACGGAGGACGCCAACCCGAACCATACCCGACCCCAACGGCCGGGAACCAAGCACGGGAGCAGCGGCAATACTCCAGTCAACTTCCGGCGTACGACCGCCTGGTCCAGGATAAGGATTCGCTCCACATTACTTCCTGGGCGGTGGCAAAGTACACTATGCCTGACGCACGACGGAATGGAGGGCGTCGCATCAAGGCCAAGCGTGGAACGACGAATGCATGCACCAAGTCCGCACACAGTCAACAACAGTTCACGGTATGACGGTCGCCTAACTCTACAGCAGTCCACAGCACCGTCAACAGCTAACAGTGTCGATCAGGGGATGGGCGATCCACAGCGCCCGGACAAGACCCGAATGACCTCATCATACGACCAAGCAAGAAGATTGCGGCGGAAGCCATCGCGTCTGACGAGGGCGGCCCGACTCCATCTCCACCGCCTTCCTTCGCCTTTTCCTTCTTTTCTTTTTCTCCTTTTCTCCATCTGTAACCGTTTTCCCTTGGCATATAAAAGGGAAGACTGGGCCCAGGAGGAGAGGAGAGAGTTCTCTTTGACACTTTGAGACCTCTTTGCACACAGAGTGTCCGAACACACACACACTCAAGAACACGTGAAAACACAAAGGTGGAGACTTGGGAGCGGATCCCTCTCTCGCCCGCAGCTTGTAACCCCTACTACGAGCAACACGAGCAAAACCTCGAACTCGACGTAGGGCATTTCTTGGCCTGAACCAGTATAATCCACCGTGTCATTCGCAAACTCACTGATCGCCGTCGAGTCGCGCACAAATCTACTCGTCGGCCGGTTAATAAACGCTGACAATTAGTTTGAGCGGGTTGACTCTTATCTTTGGTTATCACCTATATATTCACCTGCACCGGTGGAGCTTCAGCTTCTCTAAGGCCAACAGCCCCCCCTCGGCCTAAGAAAAATCATCTATTTGAAAATGAAACATGTATACTTCACTTCAAAAGGTTCTATACAATAGTATAATTTTGCTATGTCAATAATTAGACCACAACACAAATTAGCACCTAAAGTTGCCTTTTGAGGCCTGCGTCATCCTAGAAAAAGCGTGTGGCTTGGCGGACCATATTCTACCTCACGTCAGGGAAAACAATGTTTTTCTTTCATATATAAAAAGAGATATTAGTGGCCAGAATTAAAATGTTTGAACAGCACAATGGAACCCAGAACACCCATTCTCATATGGTTCGGGATTAGAATCTCTATTAGTTTGCAAACTGAATGTAGCTCAGCTTCATATTCATGTTTTTTTTTCAAAAATATTCCATGCTCCCTTCGACAATATTCACAGCATGGCTTGACAGACCCAGCAGGCCGGGACGAACTAAAAGGTAATCGGGCATTATTTCTTTTATTCAACATATGATTAAAGTGGCGGATTCGAATATCATACAAATATATTTGCCTGGCGTGAGGATTTGTGTATAGTTTGGCCGACATTACATCTCACCACTAATTATGGTGTTTGTTTGTTCAGAAGAATGTCAACTCCAAAGAAGGGTCGTCGTTCATTGACAAATACCATATTAGCTGTACGTATGTCTTCAGATTTTGTTTCTTTATTGAAGAGTGATCTTGCAATTTGCGTTCTCTCATTTCTTCTTAAATCTGTTAGGATCTTGTAATCATTGGATTTGCATAAAGCTCACAAATCATTGGATTCACATAATACACAGGCACACTCAATCTCCCAATAGACAATCCCTAACACAGAGCATATGCTAGCCCAATATCAATAGAAATAGATAATATTAGAAGTTGACACTGCATTGCATAATTAATCAGATAACTGATCCATCGAATATTTATTTTTCTAGTTTGAATGCATTAACTCAACGAAGAATGCACAAAAATTTATAACTCAACTAACTTATAACTATAACGCCCTTAATTCGAGAACTCATCTAATAACATTCAAACATGATATGAAGCTAGAAATTTTCTTTCTTATACGAAATATCTAAGACTACTTCAACCGCAAATTGTTTGAATTTAATTAGCAAACATATATTAAATTTGACATGAACAATTTTTATTGGAAAACAGCTCAAATACTTGGGACCATAATCTATAACATAATAAAACAATATCGCCTAACCGTAGCAACGTAACTACTCAATGACGAACGGGATTCTTATCTGGACCTTTGTGGTTAAAAAGGCAGTCTCAATAATAGAAATTTATGGCCATTAATAAATCCCAAATAATTTTTTGAGAACACTTGGGACCATAATCTTGAACTACATTGCAGTCATCTAGATTCTTATTACAAAACAGGCTTGAACACATAAAAAAAACTCGGCCGGAGGGATTGACCTCCACCCGTGGCATAGAAGAAAGGCCTTCTCACATCGGCCGAGAAAATCTCCGAACCCCTCTCCCACCCTTACACAGGACCCATTCCCCAGGTGAGACTGGGCCGGGTTTTCAACCATGCTTTGGGAATTGGGAGGGGCAAGCGGATTTTTTTTTAACCTCAGCCCGAAATTCACTCCCACCAGGAAATATTAAACTCGAGACATGAGGTGGTGCCGCTAGAGCTCCTAGTAGCCAACCGGCCGGAAGTCCTTTGGCGGCTTGAACACACATGAAACCTCGTGTTTTAAGATTTAGCTGCTGTTTTTTCAACATACTTGCAAAATTGGGTTAAACAACTCGGGGTTATGTTTGAAGTTAATTATATACTGAGTTCAAGTTTTTTGTTTACCCATTTCGATGTTTTCGGTTGAAATTCGAATGATAGCCATATTTCAAGATTAAAAATTTGACTTGAAAGGCATCCAGCAACTAAGTTATGCCTATTATGATCAACTATAAGTGTTATAGAATGGAACTAGCTGGCTGTTGGTCGTTTGTACGCACCTAACTTATATACCGCAAGTGGACGGTGTACGTTGTAGCTTTTTCCCCCAGAAGAGTATTCCAAGGTTTAATCGAATCCACAGAGACCAATGGGAATTAAGCAGAATTATCAGTAAAAGAGTTAGCCAGTCTTTCTAGTGAGCCTGAGCGTGAGTTTTGGAAAGTCGGGGGATGTGCCGATCGGCACAGCCAGTGTGCCGGTCGGCACGGAGGCTGAATTGTCCGAGTGTTGCTGGAACAGCCTAAGGAACCTGATTAAATCACGGGTTAAGTTAGCCAAAGTCTGCTAGTTGAGATCGTAACCAAAAAGCCTAATTGAATAGCATCATAAACGGATTGACTTGATTATTGATAACCGAAGATCGGCAGGAAGAAACCCCTTTCCGTCGAGCCCTGTCACGACCAATCCTCCTTAATCGGTAGCCTCCGCCCACTCTACACATCATCTCAAGGATCTCGCATATTCCAGCGCGTTGAGGTACAGAGACAATATGCAATTATGGCGCATTACAAGATCCAGATATTAACTTAACCACAATGGAGAAGTGAGAGATTGAATCTCTCACCTCTTATTGCCACCACAGTTAAGATAACATCTAACACTTAGTCGTCACTAAGCGTAGGAACAAGTGCATGTAAAGACCATAAAATCCAGGCAAGCAATAATCAAAACTAATCCAGGCAAGCAATAATCAAAACCATTCATCCACATATTCAACCATACTTTGATAATACATAGTACAAGATACATCACCATCTAGTAGGCCTACCTTGATGGATCACCTCTTAGCACCAGCGGTTCTTGATCTAACAACTAGAGAACATGAAGAACGGGGCAAGCCCCGGTGGCTCTAAACTTACTAGCTGTGTTGTCCCTCTGGCGGCCGATCTCGAAACCCTAGGGCTTTACAGGTTCATATAGGGCTGTGCCTCGAAAAGGAAAAGGATCTCGGGAAGAGAGTCCTTGTGCCGATCGGCACAGTGCCGATCGGCACACCTCGTGTCCAGCTCAGTCTCCTCTCTAAGTCGGTTCCAAAGTCCTTGGTAGCTTCCACGTGAGCCTTCCAATCAGTTTTCTTCGAGATCAAGTCTTGCATTGCTCTTTTAAATCTTCGAGTATCTTTTATCTCTTCGTGACGAATATGTCACAAGATTACTTTGGATGACTTCCTTCTAGAATCAACTGAATGGTGGGCCAGCCTCGATTGCCTTAGAGTCCCTTGTGCCGGTGCCGGTCGGCACAGTGAGCCTTTTCTGCTGCTCTTCTTCTCTTCAGGTCCAGATCAGCCACAATGCCCAGAATATCGTCCTTTTCATCTGTTTCTGCAATAAATCTCCAGAACGACATATATACAAATATGGTGCTATTATCAAGGGTTAATGGCATATAATGATGACATTTATGCTCTAAATAAGGCGCAGTTGGCATATAAAATGGTATGCTAGAAATCGCCAACACTGGCCTATTTGTGTTATTCTAAGGTCCAATATGATTAGATGATAAACAGAAATATTATATCTGGCCGATAGGATTAGGATATATATAGTCTTGGTGGATCGACATTCTCTCCACTAATATATCGTAGAATATAATGTCAACTCAATTATTGTTAGAACAGGAATATTTCGGTTTCCAGTAGTGCCTCTCGTTTTTGCTCAATCTTTCTGTGTATGTAAGAATTATCAATTGAATATTATTGTTTAAATTCACACATATCAAGTTAGAATGAAGTAAAACAATAATAACTGATCAATGTGGCAGGATGGCATATATTCATATCCGGATGTTTTAGTTTTGTTTTTTTATCTGTAGAGGAATTACTCTTGCAATGGGTCCAATTTCAAAGCCAATATGCCTAAACATAATACTATTGATGAGAACCCTATTTTAATATTTCACTATCTAGTACTATTCAATTTGTCCACTTAATCCTCTAAATATAGTTTCATCTCAGTTTATATTCCCCCCACTAAGTTAGACCAATTCACTAATATAAAATGCCTTTTCTAATCTTTGTATAAGTAATACTTTAGGTTAAGATTTTTCACAGTGACGGAGGACAATAGTTACGAGGGTGAAAATTACTAAATGAAAGTTGGAAGACGTTTTTTGAGGAGATGAAATGTGGAAACTTGATAACTCCATTAATAAATAGTCAAATATTTTTAAAATATTCTGGAAAATTATCATATATAGTTGATGCAATATTATGGTTGCGCCAAAACTTGCAACAGCAGACTTGATATTTTGCAATATACAAATATAGTAAAGTTAGTGCTTAGATGCGCTAAGGATAAAATAAATATTCTGTCATTTTTGTGCATACCAGTGGAATATCCATCATTTTTTAATCTTGCGACGGTTATTGAGTTTGAACCGGCAATTACGGCTGAACTATGAGTTGCATCAACTCTTGATGTTATTTTCTTTCCAGAATTTTTTAGAACCCCGAACTATGTTTTCTTATGGAGTATTTAAAGTTTTCAATTTTTCTTTGTGTTCACAGTACATGCAACCGTACTTACCAGACGGGCGTTGTCATGTTCTTAAAATTAAGTCTGCTGTGTTCACAGTACATACAACCGTACATGCAACCTCGAACTATGTTTTTTTGTCCACTGATTCCTGTTTTTGGTGTCAGTTTAATGGAACCATATCCTTG
Source organism: Eragrostis nindensis (assembly GCA_012490785.1). Lineage (NCBI taxonomy): Eukaryota > Viridiplantae > Streptophyta > Magnoliopsida > Poales > Poaceae > Eragrostis > Eragrostis nindensis. Next base: position 106,539 of record JAAXCT010000294.1, read on the forward strand.
TCAAAAAAAAAAAAAGAGAAATGGCCACCTGCCACTTATTAGGCCATAATAATTGCATAGCCATTACTAATGTACATTCTTTTTCGATGCAGATATAGTATTTCTCTACTATTGTTGACAGATTTGAAGAAAAACATGGTAGAATTTTGTGACGCATAAAATAGTGTTTGTGCTCGACGTGCAATATTCCCCATCCGTATATCTATCTAGTTCAAGTTCAATGCATGCTAATTTGCGGCAGAACCAAGTTAAGCCTGACCATATCGTCTTACAGCCTATAAACATCCAATTCATAGATGGATGTGCATCAAGTTGTTATACTCAAGTCAACAAGATAGTTAATCATGCATCATCCCTCGTCCTTAACTCTTTGTTAATCCACCGCTCCTGCCTAATGTAACGTTTTTCTTCACACACATCACATAAATGATTGGAATGCGTGTGAAATGCACAAGAGATGTAAAGAACTTAGGAGTTAGCAGGACTTAAGGAATATTGAAATTGTACATTCTCTCGCAGAACATTGTATATGAACGCGCCGTAAAAAGCATCAGATCACAGTAATTTATACTCCCCCTAATTATATGACGCCGTTGATTTTTTCTTTGAATTTTGACCAACAATTTGTATTTAAATAATTATTTTTCGAATGTGAAATGAATATCATTGGATTCATCATCAAAAGCACTTTAAAGTTAACCTTTACATTTAGCTATTTACGCAAATATTTTTAATAAGACGAACGGTCAAACGTATCGAAAAAAGTTAACGGCGTCATATAACTAAAAGCGGAGGGAGTATATATTAATTTTCACCTGTTTATAAGCACATATATATAGACCTTATCCACATAAAAGTGCTAGGATAGTTCACCATGGATGGGAACAGAAACAAATCCATTAATCTCTTCCAATGTATCAGTGCTACTTATTATGCAGCAGCCGAATAAGGAGATGCACAAGTGGTCAACTCAAGATATATGCAAGCTAACGACCCCTCAGTAGTTGACATTCTTGTCAACAGCCAGACAACCGTAATTAGTGGAGAGAATGTTAGAGAAACATGTATAGCTAGCTATGCTCTCAGCGCGAACCAAATAAATAAATAGCGCATGCTTTGCTATTCCTGATGAGTTATTTTTTTGATACTAAAGTATATGCCGACTTTGCTCCATCACCGAAGCAATCTTCGCGTTGTGTACGCGAACGTACTAATAGTTGGACAGCTTAATTATCCCTCATCCTTAACTCTTTGTTAATCCACCGCGCGCTCCTGCCAAATGTAACGTTTTTCTTCACACACATCACATAAATGATTGGAATGCGTGTGAAATGCACAAGAGATGTACAGAACTTATGAGTTAGCAGGACTTAAGAAACATTGAAATTGTACGTTTTAGCAGAACATTGTATATGAATGCGCCGTAAAAAGCATCAGCTCACAGTAATCCATATATATTAATTTTCACATGTTTATACACACATATATAGACCTTATCCCCATAGGCCATAAAAGCGCTAGGTTCGTTTACCATGGATGGGAACAGAAACAAATCCATTAATCTCTTCCAATGTATTAATACTACTTATTATGCAGCAGCCGAATAAGGAGATACACAAGTGGTCAACTCAAGATATAATATGCAAGCTAACGACCCCGCAGTAGTTGACATTCTTGTCAACAGCCAGACAACCGTAATTAGTGGAGAGAATGTTATAGAAAAATGTATATCTATCTATGTTCTCAGCGCGAACCAAATAAATAAATAGCGCACGCTCTGCTATTCGTGATAAGTTGCATATTTTCTTGATAACTAGTATAGCTGCCCGCGCATTTGCGCGGCTAGAGTTGATTGTTTTTACAACGGTAATACTATAAAATTTATTAACTTGTATGTAGGTATTTTATGATATTTTGTAATAAACTTTTATATGCTTTCTTCTACGATCGCATCCTTGCTCGTAATGATGCTCAGCTATTTGTCACCTTGGCTTGTTGTCTAGCTCACTTGTTCCTCTAGTACACTTCTGCCAACTCATTATCTGTCCTGCCTACTTGTCGTCCACTCTGGCAAGGGCAACTGCCTTCACGTGTCACCTTCTTCCCTTGCCTTCCTACTGGTATGTTGGTCATCTTGTTTTTCAGATTGCCTGTTCGTCGCCCTCTCGTTCAAGGCTCTTTCCGTCCTCGTTTCTAACTTGTTTTTCGGTTCTCTCAGTCATCCTTACTCTGTCATCGTCATAGCTTGTTTTTCAGCTTGCCTACTCATCACATTATAAATTTAGCTATTTTAGACTCATAATGGTATGGTGAGAAAATTAGAAATAAGAATTAGGTATATTTTTAGCTATCTTTTATAACCCAAATTTAATTATTTTGGACTTATAATGGAATGACGAGTAATTTAGAAATAGGTGGGAAGTGTATTTTTGTTATTTTATTATTTCGAATTTAGCTATTTTTTGACTCATAATGGCATGGTGGGTAATTTAAAAATATGTTCGAGGGTATTTTTGGCTATTTTTATTATTCCGAATTTAGCTATTTTATAAATATTATAGGGGGTTTTGTGACTAATTTTTTCATAATGACAATGGTGGGTAATTTTCTTTTCTTATTTTCTCGGATTAACGTGAGAATTTCTAGTATTTTAGAGCGAACGTGGTGACTCCTTTTTCTCGTCAATTTATATATATAATAGATCCTGAAGTGCATGCCGACTTTGCTCCATCACCGAAGCAATCTTCGCGTTGTGTACGCGAACGTACCAATAGTTGGACAGCTTAATTATTTGTATCAGTCCCAGAGAACTTCAAGTGAACTGTATTGAACATTATTTTTCATGCTTTCAAACTAGTATGAAACCTGCATCTTTGCCAATGATCAAATGCTAGCTGCTGGCCCTGTTTGTCTGTCGGTAGCAGTGTTCCACGATTAAAGTCAACAGCTTAATTAGCTAGCGAGCAGCTAATTGGAATCTTGCCGGCACTAAGGTGGGTTCTATATGTGACATTTGTCGCTCCCACGCCCAGAAGGTCAATGCGCTCAAACTAACAAATCTTCCCAAATCACAAAATGTGATTAGTGACAACAAGATTCATCAAGCATGAACTAACGGCTCTGCGTGTCAATGCGGCAGTGTCATCACGTCTGCTAGCATCGCAAGCTGCACCGCAGTAGCTTCCGATGATTGCAGCCAGTACGTGCTGGTAGAGTAACCTCCCAATCATGGGTTGCGGTTAACATTATTATTATATGTAAAAAATATTTGCAAGGAAACGTTTGTTCTTCCACGTGTCGTTCATTCGTGATCTATAAATACCCTTTGAGACCAGGCTACTGTCACCATCAAACATTCCCTTAGCTTCTTCACACGTCTCTTTCTAAAGACACACAAACAGCTTTCTGAAAGGCAAATAGCTTGTGTGCACTGGCAATTAATGGCGACGTCAGCAAGCAATGGCTTCATGCTGCTGGTGGCGGCCATGGCTGCCGCCCTGAGCATGGCGTCGATGGCAGCGGGGACGTTGCAGTACGACTTCTACAGCAAGACGTCATGCCCGAAAGCCGAGGATGCTATCCGCAACGCCACGTGGAGCATCATCACTCGAAACAACACCATGGGCGCCGCCTTCATGCGCCTCTTCTTCCACGACTGCTTCGTCAGGGTAATTACAGTCGTCTTATTTCACATTTGTGAATTTTAAAGTTTGATATAAAGTATGTATCTGAAGTGTGCAACTGCAAACTATATATCGAAAAGATACAAGTTTATCAGCATTTCCAACTCCATATTGAAAAATAAGCATGCATCAATGTGTACCATATTTCAGGGCTGCGACGCCTCCGTTCTGCTGGGTAAGTCGAACAGAAACCCGAATCCTGAAAGGGATGCCATCCCGCTGCGTGGACTGAAAGAAATCGACGAGATCAAGACCGCCGTGGACGGTTTCTGCGGGAAGGGCGTCGTCTCCTGCGCCGACATCCTCGCCTTCGCCGCCCGCGACACCATCGCCTTCCAGGGCGGCTTCACCTTCAACATGCCGGGCGGCCGCCGCGACGGGCTCATCTCCTCCACCTCCGACGTGATCCAGTCCATCCCGTTCCCGTCCATGAACGCCGACGAGCTCATCCAAAGCTTCGGCGCCAAGGGCCTGAGCGCCGTCGACCTCGTGGCGCTCTCCGGCGCGCACTCCTTCGGCGTCACGCACTGCAACTTCGTCACGCCCCGGCTGTACCCAAACGTGGACCCCACCATGGACCCCACCTTCGCCAGCAATCTGAAAGACGCGTGCCCCAGAAGCAGCGGCGGCGGCCGGGAGCTCAAGATGAACAACGTGTCGGCGGATCCGAACGCGCTGAGCAACCAGTACTACAGCAACGTGCTCGGCGGAAAGGTGATGTTCACGTCGGACCAGACGCTGGCGAGCAGCGGCAAGACGGCCAATTTGGTGAAGGACAATGCAGCGAACCCCGTCGCGTGGATGGCGCGGTTCGCGGCGGCGCTGGTGAAGATGAGCAACATCGAGGTGCTCACCGGCACAGCCGGCGAGATCAGGAACGTCTGCAGCGCCACCTTAACTTAATTAAGCTAGACAACCAAGCTGCGCCTGCTTCTAGCTACTCTTGCACTGCATATATACCCACGTACGCGTTGCAAAATCAATCACAACACACAACATATATAGATTTCGTGTTGTAACTTGGGGAGTTTGTGATTATTTAATTGTGATTTAATGTATTTCATTCTTCGTAGCTTCAAGTTTCTTTTGTAGTTCTATTTATATATGATTTGGTACCATTTTTTTCCTAGAGGCTCAGTTGAATCTATATATGATCTGGAGAAGCATAGTACTTTAATACCCACACCCGTCCACGTTTAAGATGCTTCAGCCCACATCCTCTGCTCCACCAACCCATATTAAAGTAGATTTAGCCCACATCCCAGAGAATGGAGATAAGAATTTTTAATTGACCTGTAATTACACCAACAACTTTTCTTTCAACTCAAGATCAAACATCAGTGGCGCTGAGTGCCTCACGTGTCACATAGTGGCCCTGCTCGGGCTGGGCCGACCATGTCCCAGATCTTGAAATAAAGCTCCAAATGCATGCTACCTCTCCTGTGCGTATACAGTTGACAGGAGGCAACAGTCACACGGTTGCGTTTGAAGCCACGGGATGGGACGATGTTCTTCCGCCACCTGATGCCTGATGCATGGTCAGATCAAGAGAAGAGCTGGTGCATCGCGAGCACTATCTCCTATCTTGCCTCCACCCCCGGGTCAGATCAAGAGCTGGCGCATCGATTCCTCGATCCAATTTACCACCTTGTGTGTTAATTAAGAAGACACAGCTGCGGCCCAGGTTCTTCCCTTTGTGAACATCATCGTCGGTGCGGCCAGGTCCTGCCACAAGAAGGTTGACCAATTTGACGCTCACTCTACTACATGCAACACTGTAATCACCTTCTACTCTTCACCATGCCTCCACGGTGCCGCCGACGAGGGCACTCCTCTCTTTCTTCATGCCCACGTGAGTCATGTTCTGCACGTACTTTGAAGTCTTAATTTTTTTGCTATCTTCAGACTTGCATCATTATGGTTCGTGAACAAACAAATTACGGCGTACATTTACATCGACCTCGGGCGAAGCTAGGTAGACGCACTGGAGTGCACTGGCATCAGGGAAAAATCAAAATTGCAGTGATTAGTATATATCTCATTTCCACCTCATAGGCATCACTCACCTAGACTCATTCATGTGCACTCAGTAGCACTCGGGGACTTCGAAACGCTAGCTTCGCCATTATACACTGACAGCAGGAGAGAAAACAAATTAAGAGATGCTTATATGAATGAATCCACGTGAATTAGCTTGTCTCAAAGATTCTGACGGCAATTTATATCACTGCAACACATTGTCCCATATGTTCGTTGTGGTGGTGCCCCTCTTTCAAAAATGCAAAGTAAGACTCTTTCGCATCGGTTTCCTTATTTCTACTGCGATCCGTAACCGGCAACCCGTAACCGGCAACCAAGAAGAAGATTCGTTAAATTCATTGCTTCCGGCAACTAACCAAGAAGAGGATTACCTAGATTATTTTCTCAAATTGAAGTCAAACATCGCCGATCAGATTAGCTGGAGCCTCTGCTTGTACGTCCTAAATAATCTAGTTCTGTTTTACTTATGGCACCGTGAACTCTCCGATACATGGCAGAAGTAACATGGCCTCTAGCTATAAATACACCCCAGAAACCACACCATTGCCACCATCAAACATCTACATACATTGCCTGTATGCACCTGTCTTGCATCCGCTGTTCGCAAACATAGCTTCACACGTCACTAGCTTGCTACTATAAGAAGCTTCGATTAGCAAGAGTTGATTAAGATGACGAAGCGCATGGTAATGGCTGCATGCAAGGCCAATCTGCTGATGCTCCTCATGTTGGTGGCTCATGCATTGAGCAGGAACACGATGGCAGGACCGTTGCGCTACGACTACTACAGCTCATCGTGCCCGAAAGCCGAGGTGGTGGTCCGCAATACTATGGGGGAGATTATTATCAGGGACCCAACAATGGGGGCCGCCGTTCTCTTAATGTTTTTCTTTGATTGTTTTACCCAGGTAATCAACCAATTGTCTTTCTTTATTTTTATATATGAAAAAGCAACAATTGATCTTAACTTCGCTATTACCTGCAGTGAGTCAATTGCGTACAGTATATTTCAAATTACTTGTCGTTTTGGTTATGTTTCTGGGTGTCTAGCATCTTCTATATATCCGGCAAGAGCTTTGTCCTGGTGCATATATAGAAGATGGTATGTACGTACTACCTGATACACTGCCAGAACGACAAGGTAAATTTGAAATAGAGGTAGTAGATTACGTGTCCTCAATCAAGGATAACTATAAACAAATTCACGTTTGTTGCAGGGTTGTGATGCCTCCCTTCTACTTGACCAACCGGAGAACGCCCAGGTGGTGGAGAAGTTCTGGATGTCGAGGTACCTGCGCGCCTACGGCGCCGTGGATGATATCAAGGCAGCTGTGGAGGCCGTCTGCCCCGGAGGAGTTTTACTGTCCAAAATAATGGCCATTAGTTTGACAAAACTAATGGCCATTAGTTCAAGGGTATATTTGTAATTTACACTATAATTAAGCAAAATTTATGTTTTATGTCACAAAAGATAGCTACCACGTCATACAAAATAATAATAATGATGAACAAATTATTTACTATATTAATAAGCATTAGGGATTAATTAGATTACGTGTTTGACTTTATTTATAAAAATACTATTGCGTATTACAAGTCTACCACTCTTTTTTTCCCGATATTACCCTCAATTTGATAAAATAATGGCCATTAGTAGTGGATCTTTAAGATCAGATCTAGACCGTCGGATCAAACTAATGGCCATTAGTTGGGAAAAACTAATGGCCATTATTTTGGACATTAAGGCTCCTCCTGCCCCGGCGTTGTCTCCTGCGCCGATATCCTAGCTCTGGCGGCCCGTGACTCCACCGCCATCTCCGGCGGATTCATCTTCCCCATGCCCACCGGCCGCCGCGACGCGCTGGTCTCCATCGCGTACGACGACCACGCGCACGACATTCCTCCTCCGAATTTCGGGGTCCAGGCCCTCATCGACAGCTTCGCCATCAGGGGCTTCGACGTAGACGACATGGTGGTGCTCTCCGGCGCGCACTCCTTCGGCAAGACACACTGCGGAGCTGTCTACGACCGTCTGTACCCGACGGCGGATCCGACCATGAACGCGACCTACGCCGACGAGTTGAGGAAGGTGTGCCCGCCGCCGTCCGGCGGCAGAGGGGACGTCGGTCCTGAGCTGAACAACAACCGGGTGTCGACGGACCCCAACGTGCTGAGCAACCAGTACTACAGCAACGTGCTCTCCGGGCAGGTGCTGTTCGAGTCGGACCAGACGCTGACGAGCCGCAACGACACGGCGGCCAAGGTGGCGTTCTACGCCGGCAACCCGCTCGCGTGGAAGGTGCACTTCGCCGCGGCGCTGGTGAAGATGAGCAAGCTCGATGTGCTCACCGGAACTAAGGGTGAGGTCAGGAAGGTCTGCAGCGTCGCCAATCATTGAGTAACAGCTTGCTGCGGCCGGGAGATACTAGTACTTATGTCTTGGGAATAAATTATGTTTTGATGTTAATTAGTTGTGCTATGTAGTACGCATTTTCATACGCCACTACAGTCGTATACCTAGGTGTTGCTACGTGCATGCTATCGGGTTACGTACGAACTCTTCCAGAGTGTCGTCTGTTGGAGCACCGCGTCCTTAACTTGCTATGAAACTAAGAGGATCACTGAGTCAGAGCATATGTATACCTAAATAATTTGCTTTATGGTGCATTTGCAAGGTACTGCGATGTATTCTCGCATACAAGAGATCCAGTGATGATTGAACAAAGGGTACTTTAGGCATAATCTATACTTGAACATGGCATGTTAATGTGACGGCCTGCCTGCCGAACCCTGCTTTCAATTTCTGATCTAACCTGACACAGTAAAGGCGGACAATTTACTCAATATTTTTGGAATAATTCATTGTATACCACCACTATCAATGACTATGGTGGGCAGCATATATAGGCCATAGCACATCGATGGCATATCGGGTATTAGAGAATTTAATTTATCGGTAGCATACAAGGGAATTCTCCTAATACTTTGCACTGTTAGTTGGAAGCACTGTCGTTTATGGAGGGGACACCATGGACATGGAGTTCAAAGAGTGGAAGCGTGAAACACGAACTTAAATATACAACTCGACGATAACTAGTCAACTAGAGTAAGGGAAACGCATGAAACCCACTAGGGTGGGCGTTCGGTCATATCCGATATTTCGCTCCGTCTTTTTCGGTCTTTTTAATTTTCGGTTATCTATAATTGCTACCCGAAATGACAAAGAAAATTTGAATACCCGACAACTTCGGATACATAAATTTCGGTTCGGTCTTCGGTTATATATACCGAAACTACCCAATATTCGCACTAATTTTCAGAAAAAATAAGTCAACCCGATTATACTTAAAATACACTATGCAATTAATTTGATAATGAGTTACCATTATATGATAGAAAAAACGTGAATATGATGAATGAGTAACAAAGGATGCTACGTGGCCTTGGCATGAGTCTATGTGGTACATCCTACACAGATCAATAATAATTCACGTATTTTGGGTAATATTCGGTTATCGAAGCGTACTACCCAAATTTGAAAAATAAAATTCGGTTATCTAAGTCTAGTACCCGAACACTTACCCGAAGACCGAAATTTTGGTTTTTATGGTTTCGGTCTCCGTTTTTTCGGTTTTGGTGTTTCGGTGTTGGTTTGTTTGCCACCCCTAGAACCCATCGGTGCATGAGAAACCTGTTTTGCTGGATATCCTCTGATGTTGGCAGCTCCAACTACTATTGCACTATTGCATTCACTAGTTTGTTTGGAACACAAACTTGAGAAATCCGCAGGGGGGGGGGGGGGGGGTTGTGTCCCTGTACTTACGTGTTCATTCCATTGATCAAAAAGTCACGGTACAAGTCCCATGGAACATTAACATGCCCCGGCATCCGCGGGACAAAAAACATGAGAGAAGCCGAAGCAAATGGAATACATGAGAGGTTATCTATCGTGCACTATGCTGTACTGTCTGTGCTCATTCATCCATACAACTGATGGAGCAATCCTGTAGGACGGTATGCCATATTTACCCACCACTGTCATTAGGGAAACACTAGCCTTTCAACTCGTGCACCGCATGGGCTAGAAATTAGAGAGATACATAAATGGATATAGTTTTATTTAGAAAATACTTTTGCAAGCATAATGATTGAGAAAATTGAATACTAACTGCTTTGGTATTAAATCTGTATTTTAAACTATGAAATTTTATATCACATCTCAGTTATATTATTGATAATGAGTATGTGTTAGACTATATTTCATATTAGATGCAATATCACATCATATGACTTTCCAATTGGTTTTAGTCCATGAACAATATCCTTTAATTAGATCCATGTTGTAGTACACTTGTTATACTCAATATATTAGTCCTTTTGCTTGGTTTTATTTTACCCCACGTGAAGTTTCGTAAATAGCTTAATATAGCTTAAAGCCACCACACTTTGTTTGTTATGCCATTATCCATGACTTCCCATTAAGCTTGGCGTGATCGAAAACATTAATTTTAACTCCTCATACCAATGGCACCGACTAATGAGCAGTCCATTTTAATTTACAGTTTACTATATCGTAGAATACATGTTACTAATTTCACTAAGCTTTTGTGAAAAATGACTATTTTCAATAATTTCATTAAACAACCATTATGGGCTTTTTTAAGGTTTATTTCCCAACAATTTAAAGGGAGTTATATTGACTTCCATTTGATTTTATTTTTAATTTCACGTATTTTCAATTGTGTTTGGAATATTTAAATAGACTTTTACTCAGCATTTTGCAAAGTGGGTAATTTAGATATAGGATTTAGGAGTATTTTTGGCTATTTTTATTTTTCCACATTTTGCTATGTTTGGACTCATAATGGCATGGGGGCAAATTCAAAATATGAATTGACCGTATTTTTGGATATTTTTATTATTCATAATTTAGTTATTTTTGACTCATAATGTCGTGGTGGGTAATTTAAAAATAAGTGGGTTTTTTTATTATTTCGAATTTAACTATGTTTGGACTCATAATGGCATAGTGGGTAATTTAGAAATAGGTATGAGAGATATTTTTTACTTTTTTATTATTTTTGAATTTAGCTATTTTTGGTTTCATAATGGCATGGTGGGTAATTTAGAGCATGTTACATCTAATTGGCCACGTTTATCCTACTTTAATTTGTACAGCCGGTTTTTTTGCTTTTTTGTGAGAATTTCTAGGTCTTTTCTTTCGATTAACGTAGGTGCCTCGAAAGGAGACTCCAATTAGTAAATATAAGATTAGGACAACATACCCCTTTATATGTTTTAAAATTACCAAACATTGCGACCACAAAAGGGTAGACTAAAATACCCCTACATATTCTTTTGAAATTACTTACCATTGTCATTATACAAGTTCATAGATTACATATTTTTACTATTATAACAATAAGAGTAAATTTCATAAACCCATGGGTTCTGTGGTCCTTGTTGCACAAAACTCCAGATATTTTGGCTCATGTCACTTAACCACATGTATTTTGGTGCAACTGTTTCATAAAATCCTACCCATATCAAAATAATATGAATCTTACGTATAGACACTATTCTAATTTCTGTAGACTACATGGTTGTGCATCCGACTAATTTTGTTAATCAAAACAAAAATTGCATCATGCAAGTACAAAAACATAGTTTACGTGTCCTATTAATGGTTATTTTCAAAAGAGGTGAGGTTATGTGAAACAATATAACCATAAAACATGGGTTAAGTGACACAAGCCAAAATACATGTGGTTTTGTAAGACAAGGGCCATAAAACCTAGGGTTTTACAAAATTTACTCTAAAAATAATAACACATGAGTTATAGTGATATAAAAAAAACAATCATAGTGCAACAAGAAATTAATGAGACATTTAAATATAACATTGCATGTAGTCAGACTACTGTTAGTATTACTAATGCGTGATATGAATTTTATAAAAATCCCGAATCAGTAAAATTGAAGGGCAAGAAGCAAAATATTAGAAATGGTCTTAATAGTTTAATAACTTGATTTGATACAAGTCGATCGAAGTATGGAATTCAAAGAAGTGTATTAGATAACTTCTATAATAAGATATTAAGACTAACCACGCAAAGGTTCCGGTAGGTTGACTAGTTGAGATGTCTTAAAATGGCGGGAGAAAACCAAGAGATATAAATGAATGATCGCATGTGAATTCCAAATATTGTGATGGAAATATCAGTGTTACCGACAGGTAATAACACATTCTCCCATATGTTCGTTTTGGTGCTCGTATTTGGAAAATACAGAGTAAGACTCTTTTGCATTGGTTTTCTTGCCTAATGCAGTAGTAGTACGGTACCCTGAGCCTACAAAGAAAGAGATTCCTTTGACTTGATTGGGTCAACCGACCAATGTTCTTAATTACTATGTTCTTAATTAAACTGCTCCCGCTACGGTAGTCCCAAATTACTGTGAACCGTCAATTTGAGTAGATCTTGAGGCAAAACGTCACCTATAACTATTTTTTTGGAAACTAGTGCATAATTATTGGCAGATTTTACCATAGTTGTTAGGATTTTGCATGAAACGTGATTTTTTTTTCTTTTTTTTTCTGGCTATTTGGCATAATCCTGATGTTTAAAGATGCCATGAACGTGATATGTTTGATTGGCATGTGTACATTTAACCATTTTGGCATGGACCTGATACGAGGTTTTTTTTTCTTCTTCTTTCTTTTTGAATGAATGTGATATGTGTTTTCCTTTGTGAACCTATACATGCCGTGATTGTGCATCCGTGATGGTGAGGTACGGGCTTCACCTATAGTTTTGTTTTTTCACAAAAGTAACAACTACCGAGCAGCATGTCACGACGGGAATAAAAATTGTTGAACAACGTAAAAGCATGTGACATGGCCGAATTCCCGCCGTAATCCTGAGCGCACCCTTCCGTTTTATTTAGCCACTTCCGTTTTATTCTATTTTTTCTTTTTGGAAAGTATATTTTAAGAAACAAAGCTACGTGGAAACTTTTATTTGCCATAGAAATGTAAGAAACAAAGCAACGTGGAAATGTGGAAACTTCCTAATTTGGCGTGAATTGAAGTACCATAAAAGAAGCTATTTTTTATTTACTTCTTATTTTACAAAATGAAGAGCTCAGATTGATTTCTACTCTTGCAAGAGTTGAGAGGAGGGCCTACCGTAACACTGCCCTAACTAAACTGCTCTGCAACTGCAGCACCAGCAGGCAAATATCAGCGGAGGCACTGAGGGTTAGTTTGGTTGCCACCCTGCCAAACTTGACTGACTCAGGCGTGGCTCTCAGGCGTCCGATTTTGGACGCCTGAGGCCACGATGCACGCCTGACGCCGCAGGCTGCCTGGCAGGCAGCAAGCAAACAGCCCCTGAGTGCGATTGGACCTCCCGCACGTGCTGGGGCGCCGAGGCGTACGTCAAGTTCGTGCAGGCTCGCGGCGTCGCCTCCTCCTGCAGCTGGACGTACTCCCCCGCGCGCGGTTGCCGTAGCAGGCAGGGCCTCAACGTCGTGTGCTGAAGCAGAAGAGTTCAGCACGTAGTGCTACCGTTTCTGAAGTGTTTACGTTCCAAACAAACGAGTGAATGCAATAGTGATTTGCTAAATTAAGGTTATGGAATTGCGTGATAATATTTACACCGTCGACGGCGGGAGAAAGCATAAAGACGTGTAAATGAATGAACCCCACGTGATTCAGCTTTTCGATCCCGAAGATTCTGACGGCAATATATATCACTGTAACACATTATCCCATGTGTTCATTTTGGCGGTGCTCCTCTTTCGAAAATGAAAGTACTCTTTCACACCGTTTTCCTTGTACTGCTGCATCGGTAACCGGCAACCAAGAAGAGGGTTCTTTGAATTGCAACCAAACAATAAGAGGAATATCTGAATTATTTTCTCAAGTTGGAGTCAAACTTCTACGATCAGACTAACTGGAACCTGCTTGTCCTAGCTAATTAAAGAATCGATCTCTGTTTTACTTTGACACCGCGAATTCCGATACAGGTCATAAGTAACACGGCCTACAGATACACCCCCAAAACCGCATCGTTGTCACCATCAAAGCTATATGCACTTTTAATTTTTTTTCTCCGCTGTTCACAAACATAAATAGCTTCGCACGTCACTAGAAGCTTTTGTCTAACAAGAGTTGATAAAGATGATGAAGCGTACGGTGACGAGGGAGGGGATGGTCCAGTGCTGAACAACAAACCGCGTGGCGACGGACCCCAACATGCTGAGCAACCAGTACTACAGCAACGTGCTCACCGGGCAGGTGCTGTTCAAGTCGGACCAGACGCTGACGACGAGCCGCAACGACACGGCGGCCAAGGTGGCGTTCTACGCCGGCAACCCGCTCGCCAGTTTCCAGCACTACCAAAAGCATTTATAAGTTTCCATGTTTCCCTCTCCTTGTATCATTGATTGAAGTTGACGAACTCAATGACTAGAGTGGAGCCGTGCCGTGTGACCTCGCCGCCCAACGGCGCGGCGACGGGTTCAGAGGTATACGGCATGAGGACATGACACCGATCCACTATCAATCCCGCCGGTCGATGAATTGGTCGCGTTTTGATTTGTCGAGAACACTCCTCTCAACCCGTTCCGGCAAGCACTCTCGTTCGATCCCCTCGAGAACACTCCCACCGTCTCGTCCAGCCAGCATTTGAGCGTTGGCGCCGGAGAAGGACACCGGCTTTGTCGTCCTCGCCAGGCCACCCCAAAGGGGGGTTCTCATTTTGTTTTGGGCTCAGCCACGATAATTGTTGTCTAATGAAGTCCGGCCCACTGACTTCTGAGGATCCATCCCTTCGCTTCTCTGTTTTCTCCCTGGATGCTTCGCTCTGTTTCGGAAAATTTCTCTCTCCAACCTTAGGATGCATGGGTTGGCCTGTGCCTGGAGTAGGAAAGGACGCCATGCGTAGGGCTCCGGCACTGGCACGTATGCCCTGATCTTGAGACTGGAAACAAGCATGCCGCAGCACCAGCCGTCGGTGACGCTTGGCACCGGGCACGGGCTAGGGCTATATATAGAAGCAGGTTGCCGGAGCAGAGTTCAGTATTGAGCGGGTTCCGAGGACCGCCACAACGACGTCGAGTTGCAGGTAGTGTTACCGTTTATGAAGCTTTTGCGTTCCAAACAAACGAGTGAATGCAATAGTGCATTTGTCAAAGGTTATGGAATTGGATGATAATAGGAATCTGAATGGCATATCTTAACAAGTGAGGCATATGAGTGGTTGCGACGCACTTTTTTTTTTTAAGTCATGGCCCATAAGCATCCCACATCTTTCAAGGCCTTTAAAACACGTGGACAGCCACGATCAGATCAACAACATTAACCTTCACTAATACATGATATTTTAGGCGATTTGTTTCACATGTTCAACGATACACAATCGATAAATTTTTGATTACTTTCGTCCTAAACATCCACATATATTGTATATCACAATCCATGTATAACACAGTTTATATTTACGCCTTTCATGGGCTAAGGAATAAATATGATACAGTTTCAGTAACCACTAAGGTAATACAACAATTTTCAGGTCCTAGGAGCAACGTAATAGTTGCATGCCCCAACGAGCCCACACACTTCCTGCCTGTTTCATTTACAGACTGAAATTTTGCGATCCATTCGTGTGAGTCGTCTTAGCTGCATGCCAACACCAGCAGATTATCAGGCAAAAAAGGTTTCTCACTTCATTGGATTGTTCGCATCTGCAGACCATTGAAAGTCTAGTTAGTTCATTGTATTGTACAGACTAGACATATCAAAACTGAAAAATGGATTTTAGTCAACAGGAATGACATCAATCTTCACCTGCAACATATGCAGCCACCGGTTCTAGTGGAGTGTCAGGCACGATCAAGATTGTGGCAAATGAACCCTGTTGCTTCAAAGCATGGCAATACCTTGTATGGCTTCATTGCCACATGCCTCCCAGTCATCGAAGCACAAAAGGAGCATTGGACGCTGTGATTTTACGATTTCTACCGCTTAGCAATCTTTTCCTTATAAAATGAAAGGAAAACAAGATAAGACAAACAAATATTCAAAATTAACATACCACTCAACATATTCTAATGGTGGACCCCTCATCCTTTTAATCTGGGCTTGGGATTGGCTGTGCAACACTATGTCCATTCCAAATATATGTATTTGTAATTTCCACAGGCAAATTTCCACCCTTCCCTTTTCGAACCCACTACAACTAGAATTTTTTTAATATTTTAATCCTTTTTTAATTAATATTTTAATAATAACCCGGACGAAACTAAATTTGCAAATCTAGCCTATTTAGTCGCGCCATACTGATTGGCGTGATCGAAACTAAAGTCGCGCCAAACTGACCGGCGTGACTAAGTGCCACGTAAGTGTGAACTTCCACGTCAGATTTTGGTCACGCCAAATTGATTGGCGTGACTGAGGTTTGAGTCGCGCCATCTTGCTCGGCGTGACCGAAACTCTTGCGTGAAAAATCTGCCGTACCTCTAGCGGCCATGCCGCGCTTATCTCAAGGCCGAATCTGCGCAGCTCACTCTATCTGCCGATGTACAGGCCCACAACTGGTCACGAAAGAGCACCTACTACTTGCAAGTAAAATATTGCTTCTTGTAACAGAGTTGTCATACCCCATTTCTAGAGTATGATGTGCACTATGTATCAGTCTCTGGATCAGTAGCTGATACGTACAAGAACACAGATATGATAGCCAAAGCATACTTCGGATAGAGGAAGTATATTACCTGCTATAGAGCCCGTAGTGACGGTACGACAAGGATTCAGACCATCCATGTCCATCCGACCAACTAACGGCGAAGCAAACAGCGGAAAACCACGGCCCAAGCCACAAGCAGACTTGAGAAGCAGACCCGAAAACCAACACGTCGCCGCTTCCTACGAAGCCTTCTCTTCACTAAAAACAGCAGGCGCAAACGCGTGAGTACATAAGGTACTCAGCAAACCCTAACACAAGGGGTAAGCATATGCAAGGGTATATCAATGGTAAAGGCTGGGGTTCATTGTATTGGCGGAAAGGCCAATTTTCATGCAAGGGTTGTTTTGCAAACAAAGCCAGTTCACAAACTACAGTCAAGATTATTATCATATAATGGGGTTGGTCGGCCCTGGGGAGATAATGGTTCAATCCCGCCAGTTCCTCACTTTTAATGCTGGCCGGAAACCAGCGCACGGCTCCACGCCGGTGTATTCCGAAAACACGCCAAGGATAACTCAAACAGAAAAGTCTAATCATAGTGTGGCCATTGCTTTCGCGTTGTCCAATACCGTGGAACACGGCTTTCCGGAAAGATTCATAACCTCGACCGAGGGTGCACAAATTTCCCCACAAGGTAGTCCAGTCCTCCCCGGGGTCCCAGTTCGGACTGTCCTACTAAAGGTCCCGTACCCACTTGGTACCACCACGGCATCCCCCACGGACATCACCAGGGGCTTCACAATCACATAATATGGCCAGATTCACAATAAATGCCGGACTCGTCGCCACCCTCGTCGAGTCTTCTCCTGGGACTCCGTTGCAATCTCCTGCCTCCGGAGGGTACCGGGTGAGTACTAGTAGGGTGTGGTTCCAATCCCGTACCCATATACGGCTTGTGGCTGCGCGTAAGGTGCTAGGCAAAGGCAGCACAAGAACCGGTCCTTATACGACCGAACCAGGCATCTTCAATAGCCAATCCTCGCGAGGAAGGGCGTCCCAGAGATAGCCTCCCCACTGAGGACTACCTCGCCTGGTCCCGCCAAAACATCCCCCACTATGGGTTGCACTTTATCACCACTCCCACCCATTTTCACATTTACGCACACCACCAAGCACTCACACATTTTAACACAAAAGCATGTGAGCAAGATTAATTAAATACATGGTGATAGTCCTAAGCAGCATACCAGCACATCATTAATGAATTAATGATGCGGGTTCCTAGGTTCAACAAGGAATCAGGATATTTCAAGATCAAGGCATGGCAATCAAATATTACTAAGACCTTCTAGCATTTAAATCACATTTAAATACCATGCATATTTATTTATAAACAGCTCTAAATGGGATAATTTTGCAATCATAGGATCGATATGATCAATGGGCGTTAGGGCTTGCCTGGTAAACGTTATCCTAATCTTCAAATTCTGGGTCTTCAAACTCGTCTGTTGAAGTTGAGGTCTTCAAGTCTTTTCTTGAAGCTTTGATCTTCTCTATCTTTCTCGAATTCTTCTGGCTCCTTCTCGAATCTCGCGTAATCTAGCGTATAGAGTATTACGCATAAATAACTACCGCAAAAGAAATAAAAGATCGAAAAGAGATAAATAAGATCCAATTAACTCCATCTGGAAAGACGAGGGAAAACCAGAGGACGACAAAGGACACAGATCATGCATGATGCAGCAAGTTTACTTTAGGAGAGGTTTTATTATCTTGGGAAGGCTGTTAAGGTAATGCATCGAACACTAGGGCTTTTGGCGTAAATGAAGGATGCTAAACACCATGAGGAGTGCATGAGTGTATGTGAGGGTAGAAGCGAGCGAGTGTACGTGATTTTACGTACATTTGCAGCATTAAAACTTTATATAGGTCGTAACCCATATAAAGGTTCATGCAGCACGTATACAAGGTGCAGGTGTGTCACTTTAAGAGCTTATGATATTATTTAATGATGATTAGCTATTATCTATTTGGTCGGTTGTCATGCGTCTGGCGCATGACGATGGTACGTGCACGTGATCATGCATGATATGAATGCACAGTTGCAAATAAAATACGAGGACCACACGATTAATAATGATTAACAATTAAAACAGCAATGAACAATAACTCCAATAAGATCCAATAAAAGAACACAATTAAAGAGAATAACAAATCAATGAAGATTGGTAAAGATCGGGGGAACAATGGGTTAAGTTGGAATGAGCGATGATTGAGCTAGGTTATGTTCGGGGTTGAGTGTGATAAAAGGAGGATGCTATGCTTTGCCGTGAAATGACACAAAGGGTCGGCTAGGTTTAGTGCTAGCGGACGAATGAGTAAGTGCAGCAGACGGGGTTGGAGCAGGAGGTGTTACGATGAGATAGGTACGGCAAAAAGGTACGGCATGATTGGTTTGGCTCATGAAAAGGCGAACCAGCATTTGAGACATGCGAGATTGGCGTCGCATGATTCGCCGAGACGGGATTTTATCAATAGAGGGTGGAACTTGAGATATTGATGGCTCATAGATGCATTCTAAGCATCAAGATGAGTACCAAAGGGTACTACGCGTTGCTACGAACGCGTGAGCGCAATAATCGCTCAAAACGGAGCTATGGTTAAAAAGTTACGGAGATTTAAAGATCTGGGGCTTGTTTGTAAGATCAGAAAGATTCTGAGGGCTCATTTGTAATTACAGAAAGGTCAAGGGACCTATCTGTAATTATGGAAAAGTTTAGGGGCCTCAGTGTAAAAGATAGGGACCAAAAGTTAATTATGGAAAAGTATAGGGGTGTTTCTGTAAAAAGTCAGGACCTTAACAGAATTATTTGAAAGGTCAGGGGTCAATCTGTACAAAGACAGGACCCAAACATAATTACAGAAAAGCTTGAGGGCTTATCTGTAAAATGTACAGGGCCCGGGGATTTTTTGGTTATTCCGGAATTATTTTCCTATTGGAAAATATTGTGAACCGAGTCCACGGTGGACCAGAGTGCTCATGGGTCTTTGGTTTATGTGGACCGGGTGCACGGAAGAGAAGAGGGAGTGGGAGGCTGACTGGGCAGGGGACCGGGTCAAGCTGGGCCCACGGGCAGACGTGGCTTGCCACGTTGGCAGGCGGCGGGTTGGGTCAACGCGGCCGAAAAGCGGTGGCGCGCGGCGGCAGTTCGCCGGAACGCTCGCCGGCGGCGCCTAGGAGTGCGGAGGCTCGACGAGAAGGGCACGTCGGGGATGTGCACGAGTAGGTGAAGGTGATGGTGGGAGATTTAGTCGACGGCGACGAGCGGAGCGGCGGTGAAAGCTCACCGGAGATGGGCGGTGCGGCGGCGAGCGAAGGGGAGAAGGGGGAGGGGCGCGTGAAGCTCGAGTACGTGCTATCTGAGAGGTGCGCGAGGAAACGGCGAGTCTTTCTGGGCGCGCGGCTTGGCTGGGGAAGGGCCCACGGTGGCCGGCGGCGAGAGGGAGAGCGACGGCGGTGATGGTGCTCGGTGCGGAGTGAGTACGAGTGGGAAAGGGAAAGGAAGGAGGGGTGCATGAGGGAGAGAGGGACTTGGGGAGTCTCACCGAGCGGTCATCGAGGCCGGGGAATGGTGGTGCCGGCGTCGACGGAGATGGCGGCGGCGCTTAGGGTTCACCGTCGATCTCCTCGCGTGGGGCGCGGCTGCGCGAGAAGAGGGGATGCCAGGGTAGCGCACAGCTCGAAGAGGCTCGGTGAAGAAGAAGGGAGGAGGGGGTGAGCTTCTGCGACGGTAGGAGAGCTCGCCGCAGAGCTCGACGGGGAGAGGGGAGAGAGAAGAGGGGAAGAGCGAGTGTGGCAGATGGGGAGGAGCTCGGGGCTAGATAAAGGAGGCGAAGGCGGTTCGGCACAGAGAGGCGGCGCAGCACAGTGAGGCGGCGCGGCACAGTGCGGCGGTGGATGACGTCGGCGGTATGGGCGGCGGCGCGTCGATGTGACCGGACGAGGGAGGAGGAAGAACGCGTGGGACCCACTGGTCAGCGACACAGGGGAGAAGGAAACAGGCCGGTTGGGCTGGGCCAGAGAAATGGGCTGGCGCGGGAAGAGAGAAAGGAAAGAAGAAACTGGGCCGGGAGGAGAAGAGATGGGCCGAGAGAGATAAAGGAAGGAGAAGGAGAAGCTGGGCCGACAGGGAAAGAAAGGAAAAGTGCGGCCCGGTAAAGAAAGAAAAGGCTTTTCTATTTTCAGGGATTTGGATTTAGTCAAATTTGAATGAATTTTAAATTTGACAAAGGAGAGAACAAAACC
Source organism: Eragrostis nindensis (assembly GCA_012490785.1). NCBI lineage: Eukaryota > Viridiplantae > Streptophyta > Magnoliopsida > Poales > Poaceae > Eragrostis > Eragrostis nindensis. The sequence continues at coordinate 127,256 of JAAXCT010000294.1, forward strand.
AAAAGCACTCAGAATAAAACTAAAAACTCCCAAAATGCATATGATGAGTTTTGGTGCAGGTTTAAATTCAAAGTTTTGAAATTTAATTTGGAGAATTACCTATTTTGATTTTTGTTTGTTGTAAATTCAAAAAGGTTCAAAATTTTAGTGGAATTTAAATGGAAGCAAACACTTGAGCATTGATTTTATATTTCAAAATTTCAAATTCGACTACGCTTTATTTATTTTAGTGAGTTTTATTTTCGAAAAATCATGGCAAGGTAAGATCACACAAAAAGATTTAAATTTTTAGTGATTTTTAGCGTTTTGACTTTGGCCTCGGATTTTAGGGTGTGACAAGAGTGTACACAGGCGCGAGTTAATGCAGCAGGGCATCTTCTCTACTCATTTGAAAATAGTTGTACTGGCCTTATTAATATTTACAACCCATTAGTACAATTTTATGCACACTCTGTTAAAATTTTATCTTCATACTTTTACAAGACAATGGGCTATAAAATGCACTAATGTAGTTATACATTTCGTTAATAAATTTTGTTTTCAATTTTCGAAGCACTAATGTACTACTGTGGAAAATATTTACCAAAAATACCTCACGAGCCATGTATTTCGTCCCGGCTCTCCACAGGCCGTACGATCCACATAAGAAGACATGTGCCAAGGCACTGAACAGAGGGCGCACAGCCTCCCGAGTCCCGACCCCCGCCCTGCCAAGATCCCACCCACGCAGGTCGTCGGCCCGCCACACGTCGCCCGCTAACTAGCATCGTCAGTATGAAACATCGACATATATCACTACATTTTTGAAAATAAACTTGCAATTGGAAACAATTGGATGATTTTCGATGAAACCAAAAATCCTCGATAGTTAGTCCTTATGCAGTTATCTCGTGCAGTCGCTCTGTACACTGTCCGATCCGACCTAACAAATCCTATACACTGTCCGATCCGACCTAACAAATCCTATGGCTGGCAAAACAGATCATGTCGAAATTGTTTGCTTTCTTTGGCGAGAAGCAACAGCTCGAAGCACATGGATTGTTGACCGTGAGGTCCAACTAGAGGAGTGTTGGTGACCATCAAAATGTATTCGTTGGGAGACGTAGAAGACAAATATGTGATTTATTTTGTTCCACCCCATAAATAATTTCACTAATTTCATGATTTTTGCGACTAGAGTTTAGGATGAGAAAAAAATGAAATTAAGGAACAATTTGTTGATTCCGAACAAATCCACCGAAGCATGCAACTTGTCCGTGACGATTTGCCATCTTCCAGCCTGCTAGGAGTAGTTTTCTCCTCTCTATGTCCGTGACGATTTGCCATCTTCCAGCCTGCTAGGAGTAGTTTTCTCCTCTCTATAGGTAAAAAGCCAGCGGCACAGTGCATGCATACATGCTGTGTGCAGTGGCTGCGGCCTGCGGAGCAGAGCCAATTGCTTGTAGCAGAGCCAATTGCTTGTGTCAGAGACTTTACTTCTATCAAAAAAAAATCGTATGTGCAGCCTTTTCACCTCACTGTGCTGGCGTTTCACTTCGCTCGAGCATGTGTGCTGGCGGGTATGGTGAGATTGGACTGGGGTGAATGGCGACTTTTGCCGCTCTCACGCCTATTTGAATGCGCGACTCCAATTTCAGTCACGCAGTCCGGTTTATTAAAATCTGACGTGACATCACGCTTACGTGGCACCTAGTCGCGCCGGTCAGTTTGGCGTGACTGTAGCCGGTTGTTGCTCAACAAATTCGCCAAGCAACACCAAGATAACTATCGTACTTTCGCGACGACGATCGACTGATTTCCACGACAAATCAGTAAAGCTTTCTCTCACTTTCGCAGGGAGAACGCGAGTGTTTTTCACGACAAAACACCAAAGAAAAAGAAAACAAAAATAGTAGATTGAAACATAATGAGTATCGATTGTATTCTGGCTGATGTCCACGCTAACAAGACCAAGCATATATAGGAATAGACCTTCCCCATTGTTTTCCTATCAATCTCAGGACATTTGGACTTGATCATTTTTTCTTTGAGCTCATCAGAAACGATCACATTTTTTCCCATGGTGGTTTCAGCCTGATCAGTCCAAACCAAAACTTTCTTTTCCTCAAAATTAATTGTGTTTGCAGGGAATGGATCAACATCCAGTCTCAACCTACTACCATCTCCAAATGTCAATTCTGCATCATTCAAGGCCGACTGCACGTTGGTCGCTGAAGAACTCCCTATCGTCATCCTCTTGATCACACCACTCCTGGTCATTCGGAACTCCGCCATTTTCTTCTTGAGCAGCTCAGCCCTCTCCTCTTCAATCTCACGCTCCACCTCCATGCGATACTCTTCTGACAGATCCTCAAATTTGACAACCATGATGTTGTTCAGATCGATCTCTGAGTCATCGCCACTTCCTGCCGGTTTCCTCCCCAACAAGTCCACCTTGAGTACATCCTCTGATCGGAAAGACTGCCGATCAACCGCAATCTGTTGTTGTTCAGACGACGTGACTCGTTCTTCAGGTTCGAACCCCAAACCTCCAAAGGTTCTTGCCACAATCTCTTTGACAACATTTGATACTTCATAACTATTGGCCATATTTAAAATATATGTGTGTTAATTAAATGGGCGTTACCTCAGCCTGACGTAGATTTTGAAGACTTCAAGTATACGTGGCCAAGTTCCTCAATTCCCCTCCTTGCCTGATGACTCCTTTATGCAAGGAGGGGAATTGAGGCAAGAAAACTGATACTTGCTGTATCGATTCCTATATATGCCTGATGACTCCTTTATGCAAGAGCTAACTATTGGCCATGCTTGGTCTCAACAGCGAGCAGCCCGGCTTGTGCAACACAGCCGCTAGTAGATTGCAAGCGCACGCACAGAAAGTACAAAGAACATAAAAGGTCTGACGCATGAAGAATAATAGCAGACCAATTTTGTGATACAAAACAAAATTTCGGCTGTGACCTAGCCGAATCAACCTCGTCCCCAAGGGACACCGATCAACAGCAACACCACCACCACACACGAATAACGAACTCGTTCCCCAGCGGAGTCGCCAATTTGTTGCTCAACAAATTCATCAAGCAACACCAAGATAACTATCGTACTTTCGCGACGACGATCGACTGATTTCCACGACAAATCAGTAAAGCTTTCTCTCACTTTCGCAGGGAGAACGCGAGTGTTTTTCACGACAAAACACCAAAGAAAAGGAAAACAAAAATAGTAGATTGAAACATAATGAGTATCGATTGTATTCTGGCTGATGTCCACGCTAACAAGACCAAGCATATATAGGAATAGACCCTTACGTAGCTATCTCTATCTAAAAGAAAACTGACTCAAACCGACTAAGACTAGCTCCCAGAATCGTAACTACTGAATATTCTAGCTAACAACTTATTCTTAAACTCACGCACACCATTATCTCCCATGAAACTGGGGCTCTTCCATCGAATCACCATCGTACAGAGCCCTGTCCAATGCCAAAGCCTTCCGCTCACATCTGCATACACAGTTCTCTAAACACTTGGGCCTGTTGACTCGTTCTCTGAAACAACAAGACACTGTCTGCATTCTACAGCGACTTGCAAACAGAGCCATCTCTTCTCTGATCATGTAAGTCATCGCAGGCCACAAAGCTCCATGAAGAAGACCACGTAATTATTCAGCTCCATAGAAAAATTATCATCCGACTCCATGAAGAAAGCTATGTAACTTGAGCAGTCATCAGACCACGTAACTTGATCAGACCACGTAATCATCACCTTGCCGTGCACCAGCTTGACTCTACCACTTGGAAACCACCTGCCAAATTTCACCACTAACACCGGTCACACCAATCAGTATGGCGTGACTAAATAGGCTAGATTTGGAAATTTAGTTTCGACCGGGTTATTATTAAAATATTAATTAAAAAAGGATTAAAATATTAAAAAAATTCTACAACTACCCCATCCACAACCCACACAAGCACACACAGAACATACACTAGGAAGACCTAGAAGAGATTAATTATCAGAGCCTATGATAATATTTTTATGCATTATATATTGAGAAAAAGATTGACATATAAAACAGTAAGTTCTAAAAAGGGATTGAGATTTTTTAAAGTTTTCTAAAGAAACATATGGTTAAATTCTTGGATTTTATGTTTTTTATGGTAAGAATCAATTAGTAGAAAAACCATTAAGATTGATATGGAATAATTTTTTGTTTTATTTGATTTTTTATATTCTTGACTTTTTTTCTGGCTTTGCTGAGAACTAAGTTGAAATAGTATTTTCCTGTCTTGCGGTAGTCTTCAAGTGAGCCAACCTATCAAAAAAAAGGAGCGCAAATATAAATTTGATTTTGTGCAAATCGAGACATTTAAAGAAGATAAAAATTATTGTATGCCATTCAAACCTACAATTTCGTATTTGCTATTCAAAATATACACCTCTTTTCTGTGCCGCTATTTTCAAATTCTCCATCCTTCTTATGTCACTTACTCCCTCCATCTCGATGTAATTGAAGTTTTAGCTCTTGACACAGAGATTAAGGAGAGTTAGTAAAGATAGGTGCGCATGAAACGAGGAGAAGAGAGATAGAGATAAAGGTGTATTGGGAAGAGAGAAATGTGCATTGGAAGTGAGAATGCCAATTTATTTTGGGAAAACTGGAGGAAGCTAGAGTGCCAATTAAACTGGGACAGAGGGAGTATGTTACATCAATGAGACACGGTTGATGTTAGAGCCTTCAAATAATCTATAACTGTTATATTTTTTTAATGTAGCAAAAATACATAGAAGGGGTGAAAAAGTCGAAAGCAATGGCATAGAAGGAAAGTACATGTTTTGGATCTGGTAAGTGAGAAAAAAGTACAGGTTCCAATCACATACAAGAAATTCTCTCTGAAAAACACTGTTTAAAGGTCGATTGAACCAAGGCACATATTTGAGAGGTAACAATTTGCAGATACCAAAATGGAATCACTGAATTTTGTATGTAAAAAGCAAACACTGACAGTGATATGATACTATTGCACTTAGTTGCTTATTTTTAAGAGAATCAAACCGTCCACGGTTGTTCGGGAGACAATTCCACTCAAATCAGTCCCTTTTTTTAGATAATGGGTATCATCCCAGCCTTGGCCTCACAAGTAGGTTACAGCCGTCTTATTACAAAAATGCAGCACTTCCGTCTGCCAAATATGAATGAAAGTAACACACACATTACTAACTGGATGACAAGAATTAATAACAAAGTCTATTAGTAAATCTCCATCCATAGTGTGCATAAAACTCCATTGCCAACACCTCTAAGCGTCGGCATGCATCTACCATCGTGGTTTTGTCGTCATTACTCCTTTGCAGTTGTGACCAGAACTGGAGCCAGTGAGTCCCTCTGAAGAGTACCTGCATATATGTCATCATAGGTGCTTTGTCAAAAATAATATCATTCCTACTTAACCAGATAGCCCAGCATAAAGCTGCGACCCCAACAAATAGTTGTTTTTTTAACTTTGCACCTATACCATTCATCCATCCGCCAAACATATGTACTATATTATGGGGTGGTTTAAATCAAAACAAAAGTAAACAAGTCGCCATAAGAATTTAGCATAATGGCAATCAATAAATAAGTGTTGTATGGTTTCATCCTTAGAACAAAAACAACATTTCTTACTACCATGCCAATTACACTAGCAAGATTGTCTTTTGTTAAGACTACCTGTTTATGCAAGTACCACATAAAAATCTTGATTTTTAGAGGTGCTTTCATTTTCCAAAGTTTCTTGTTATAGATCACATTTCCGTTATTCAACATTGCTTTATACATGGATTGCACATTAAAGACTCCAGTTGGTGTGAGACTCCACCGAAACAAGTCTTTAGTATCTGAAAGTTGAATATGAGCAATGCGAGAAACAAGGTTATGCCAAAGGTTTAAATTCTGACCATACAAAGTTCTTCTAAAAGATATGTTTAAAGGTATTGTACTAAACACATTGCAACTGTTGCATGCTTAAGGTTGCATTACCAATCCATTTATCTTCCCAAAATCTGATTTGTTGGCCATTGTTTAAATAAAGCCTCCAAGATTTAAGAAAGTACCTTTAACTTTCATTAAGCCTGCCCAGAAATGTGAATCTCCCGGTTTCCGCTCTACTTGTGTTATAGTTTGGTTTCGTAGATATTTCTTTCTTAGCATCTCTTGCCATAATCCATCCTCATTGATGAGTTTGAAGAGCCATTTACTCAGTAAGCATTGATTTTGAACATCAATGTTCTGAATCCCTAGCCTCCCTAATTCTTTAGGTTGGCATAGGATGCTCCATCTAGCAAGTCTATATTTCTTTTTATTTCCCTCCCTTTGCCAAAAAAATCTTGATCTATAGTAATCTAATTTTTCAAGGACTCCCCTACGACCTCAAAAAACGATAACATAAACATGGCAAGGCTTGTTAGTACCGACTTTATTAAAACTAAACGGCCACCAACTGACATAAGTTTTCCTTTCCAACTACTCAGTTTTTTCTCAAACTTCTCCTCTATGACTTTACAATCTGCATTGCTTAACTTCCTAAAGTGCATTGGGATCCCCAGATATCTAAATGGGTAGCTACCCATTTGGCATCCCAAAAGTTGAGAGTATTCTGCCTCATGATCTTTTGCTTGACCAAAACAGAATACCTCACTCTTATGGAAGTTGATTTTAAGACCCGATAATTGTTCGAAAGCACACAACAATAGTTTCATGTTAGTTGCTTTCTCCATGTCATGGTCCATAAAAATAATAGTGCCATCTGCATATTGTAAAATAGAAAGGCCACCATCAACAAGGTGAGGAACTAGGCCTTCAGTCAGACCATCCTCTTTTGCCCTGTTAGTAAAAATGGCTAACATATCTACCACAATATTAAAAAGAATAGGAGAAAGGGGATCCCCTTGTCTCAAACCCTTGTATGTTTGAAAGTTTTACCGACTTGGTCATTTATCTTAAGTCCGACATGACCTCCTTGAATGAAAGCATTAATCCACTCAATCCATTTCGCGGAAAATCCTTTCATTCTTAAGGTTTGCTGTACAAAAGACCATTTGACCTTGTCATATGCTTTCTCAAAGTCAATCTTAAACACTACACCACTTTGTTTCTTCCGATGAAGTTCATGAATTGTCTCATGTAAGACAATCACCCCTTCCATGATGTTTCTATCCGGAATAGAAGCAGTTTGTGTTGGACTTATGACTTTTTGGGCCACTGTTGATATTCTATTAGTAGCCACTTTTGTGAATATTTTGAAACATACATTCAACAGGCAAATCGGATGATATTGTTGTATTTGCTCAGCATCCCTACATTTTGGTAGAAGAATGATAGTTCCAAAATTGAGACAGTGTAATGGTAGGTTACCTTTATGGAATTCACCAAACAAAGCCATCAAGTCAAACTTAACTAAATTCCAGAAAGCCTGATAGAATTTGGCTGGGAAACCATCTGGCCCGGGGGCTTTGTTGTGCTCCATTTGGAAGATGGCTGCTCTTATTTCTGTAAACTCACCAGTTAATGTCTCATTTTCCAGATTCATTACTTGTGGTATGTCATCCACTCTAGTCTCATCCAGATTAAAGTTATTAGGTTCTGGTGGACCAAAAAGACCTTTATAATAAATGTATTTCTTCAATTCATTATCCCCATTAATAACATGGTCTTCATCCCGTAACTGAAAAATTCTGGTTTTTCTATGTTTTCCATTTGCAACAAGCTGAAAATACTTGGTGTTTGAGTCACCCTCGAGTAACTCCCTAACCTTAGCTCGTTGGTACCATTTTAATTCCTCCTCTCTCAACATATGTGCTAGCCGATTCTGGAGACATTATTTTATATCTAATTCTTGTTGTGATAACAAGTTAGTTTCTGCTTTTTTATCTAAGACATTTAATTTGTCTAGGATGTCCTTTTTCTCTTTTTTGTTCATCCCACTAATATGCTTGGCCCAACCCCTAAGATATTGGCATAAGGCACGTATTTTTCCTGTCATTTTTCCATAGGAGTATTACCGCCATGCTCATTTAACCATATGTCCTTTACCATGTCAGCGAAACCATCACGTAATAACCCGCCTAATTCGAATTTGAATAAAGGCTGTTGGTTATACATAGATGCATCCCCAGAATTTAGAAACAAAGGCGTATGGTCTAATATATCTCTAGACAAAGCAATGACAGTTGATAACGGGTACTTCTGTTCCCGTTCCGTACTGACTAATACTCTATCTAATTTCTCAAAAGTGGGATTTTGTAGAGAATTTGCCCACGTAAATTGTCTCCCTGACATCTCTATTTCTCTTAAATTTAAGCCATCGATTACAGCATTAAAAAGAAAAGGCCATCGATGGTCAAAATTATCATTATTCTTCTCTTTTGGGCTTCTCATGATATTAAAATCATCACCAATTAACATTGGAAGGTTCTCATGGCTACACATATGTACTAACTCAGTTAAGAATTGTTCCTTTAAGTCCTGCTGTGCAGGTCCATAGACAACTACTAATGCCCATTTGAAGCTATCAATTTTATTGCACAAATGGAATTTAACATAGAAGCCGCCTTCATCAATTGCCCCAATATCATAGATATCAAGATCTACGCCCAAGAGGATTCCACCGGAGCGACCTCTAGGTTCCTTACAGTGCCAAATAAAATTCCGACCTCCACACAAATTTTTGAGGAAGGGACCAGTAAAGTTTTTTCTAACAGTCTCAGAAATGGCAATAAAACTAAGGTTATGTTCCTTCGTTAAGTCGGAAACAAACCTATGTTTTTTTGGATCCTTGAACCCTTCACTATTCCAAAAGATTCCTTTCATTTTCAAATATTTGTTTTCTGTTTTCCTCTCCGTCTATCCTTGGACTTGTTATGAGAAGGGGTAGCATGAGTCATCACAATGTGCTCACTACCTGTATCCATAACTTCATCTGTAATATCACTACATAAGTGATTAAGGATAAACCTATCCATTTCTTCTTCATCAGCAAATCTTTTTCCTCTCTATCAAGTACTAGAGTTTTCACGTCTTGAATTTCGCAAGCATTTAACCTTTCACGTTCCACTAATTTCAAATGATTAATAGAAGCTACAACACTAGCGTTATCAGACCTAAGGAAATTCCTATAGAACTGAAGCTAGAAGAGATTAAATTATTGTCGAACTGTAAGAAAGAAGACGTGTTTGTACCTTTGGCGAAGTCGCCATCTAAGTTGCGCGCAGCCTTTGAGCTTCTCAGCACGCTCTGAGTTGATCTCATCACTGGATGCCGCCCTCCGCTTGCTCTTGCGCAACGAGCCCCCCATGGCCTCTGGAATAGCACCCAGTGCCGGGGCGCGAGGGGTCCGGAGTACCTTGGCCTTGAACTCCTCGTACTCGGCCAAAGCTCCAGGCGAAAGCTCCGCGCCAGAGTCCGAACTGTCGGGCGCGTCGCCGCATTCCATGTTCGCTTGGGTCGCAGGTGCAACCATTTTGATCAGCGGCAGCTCAGGCGCACGTAACAGCACATCGTGACCTAGTGGCGCGGCAGCCTGAAGCACATCATGTGCTGCTGGCGCGACAGGCCGAGGCGCTGTCCCACTGCCGCGCGAGCCCACCCGCTGTTCAGCTCTCCCGGACGCCAGCACGGCGGAAGACGTAGTCGCAGACGCATCTGACGGTATGATGGACTGATTTTCTAGCACTTCCTGCGACAACTGAGAAGCTCCATGTTTAGAATCTAGGCAATTTTCTAATTAATTTAATCTATAAATTTCTCAACAAAGTGATGGCGATGAACAAACTGAACAGAAAGTTAGAAACGTGCCCAGCGGACGATCCTGCGCCGGAGGCGCTGGAATATCCATTCCCAAGAACCATTGTTCTTGAGTATGTTCGATGTAGTCGATCTTAGTCGGTGCAGGACGTTGTACGCAGTGCAGAACCGCCGCGCTCCGGGAAGAAGTCGATCGAAAGCGAGCAGTCGCGTTGTCGCTGCCCAAAAACCTAATCGCCCGCACACCCGGCAGATGTCCCTTACGGATCGGTGGTTTCGGAGGCCTGCTCTCCCAGATTCTGTGCGCGCAGAAGTCCGGGACGGAGAAGTCTTCGAAGGCAACAGCGAGCGGAAGTATGGAATGCGAGGGCGAGTGAGCGAACGTTTCAGGCGTATGGAAGGCGCTATATATAGAGACGGAACAGACGGACGCCTTCGAACGAACAGACGCGACCCTTCGTAACGAACGAACAGGTGCGACGTCTTCGTAACGAAAAGGCGTCGGTTCATCTGAGATGCGCCGTTTCGATATATCAAAACTTCCATAACGGACACGCGCGCCCGCCTCGCCTCGCCTCGCCTCGCCCGCCAGCCAGCCACGCCACGCCACGCCTCGCCACGGCACGGCTCGGCTCGGCGGCGGCGGCGGCGGCGCGCGCGCGCATGTGGTTCACCACTAGCCTCTGTCAACTTCTCTAGGGGATCAACCGGAAATCCACCTAATAAGTCGAGTCAATTAATGATAGGAATCCCATGTGGGACTAAACCATTATTGCATTAATTATGGGCCTAGACTAAATAGAATTATTGCTCTATTATGGGCTTAAAAGCCCATAAATCTCAACAATCCCCACCAAGTCTAGAGCTCATAAGGAATGCACTCAAATCATCTTCCTCTCGTTTGATATGCCGGTGTTTCGATGGAGACTGTTAAGTTGAACTTCCATCTAGAACAGAGGTTACACCTTATTCACAACTGAGCAATGGACTACGCCTTGAATTGTCAGTTTTGTGCGAAAGAGGTTTTGCCTAAGTCCTTTACCGATACTAGGTTGCCAAAAGCATCCCCTCTGTCTTGAAGCATATAAGTCACACTTCTGGCCCATTCATGAGTATCTAGAGATCCCCACCATCTCATAGACTGTGACTAGCAGTCGAACTCATATAGGTGTGTTCCTTAAAGATATCCTGTAGGACGATATCTTTGCTTCTCATAAGCCACTAGGAACACATTAAGGTTAATAAACCAGCCTGCCTTACAGTTCTCTAGGAAAGAAGTACATCTGAGATAGACCAGTCAAGGATCTTTCCTCTCAAGCTGTCACTAGCTTGTTTCACCATTCTACTTCACGGGATCTCCGATCGCATAGAACAGGTTACCACTATGACAGCCTATCAAGTGGGTCTGAGGCCCATCTCACTCGATGCACTGTTTATCACGTTACGTGACAGTCCTTGGTAAATTGATCTGCCAGATTTTTAGACGTATGGACATAGTCCAACGAAATAACTCTGGTGTTTCTCAATTTTCTGACAGATTTCAATCGCTTTTTACATGCCTTGTCGATTTCATGTTATCCTTTGAACTGTTCACTTTGACTATCACTGTCTGATTGTCGCAGTTCATGGAGATAGACGGTATTGGTTTTTCAACCACCGGTAAATCCATAAGGAAATCACGAAGCCACTCGGCCTCAATACCGACAGTATCCAAGGCTGTAAGTTCTGCCTCCATAGTAGACCTTGTCAGAATGGTCTGCTTGCAGGACTTCCATGAGACAGCGCCACCTCCAAGTAGAAACACATATCCACTCGTGGCATACATCTCATCAGCATCAGATATCCAGTTTGCATCACAATATCCTTCTAGTACTTTAGGGTACCCAGAATAGTGAATGCCATAGCTCATAGTACCTTTAAGATAGCGCATTACTCTCTCAAGAGCTCGCCAGTGATCATCTCCCGGTTTTGACACAAACCGGCTCAATTTGCTCACAACAAACGAGATATCAGGCCTTGTAGCACTAGCCAGGTACATAAGCGAACCAATGATTTGGGAATATCTCAATTGATCCCTTGCTATTTTTTGGTTCTTCCTTAATAGCACGCTAGGATCATAAGGCGTAGGAGCAGATTGAATATCGCTATACCCAAAGCGACTCAAGATCTTCTCCACGTAGTGAGATTGTAAGAGAGTAATCCCACCATTACCTTCTCTTTGTAGTTTGACGTTAAGAATAACATCTGCTACTCCCAAATCCTTCATCTCAAAGTTGTTGGACAGAAAATCCTTGACCTCCTTAATCACATTAAGGTTGGTCCTAAAGATCAGTATGTCATCAACATATAGACACAGGATGACTCTCTCGCCCCCACCATACCGATAATACACACATTTGTCGGCTTCGTTCACAACAAAGCCAGCCGATGTCAAAGTCCTTTCGAACTTCTCATGCCATTGCATAGGAGCTTGTTTGAGGCCATACAGGGATTTTAACAATTTACACACTAAGCTCTTTTGACCTTCTATTACAAACCCATCAGGCTGATCCATATAGATCTCCTCATCTAACTCTTCATAAAGGAAAGCTGTCTTAACGTCCATCTGATGGACGAGAAGACCATGTGAGGCTGCCAGGGAAAGTAATACTTGAATCATGGTCATACGAGCAACAGGTGAGTAGGTGTCGAAATATCTTCACTCTCTTTTTGTGAATATCCCTTCACCACAAGCCTTGCCTTGTACCTCTCAATCGTACCATCAGGCCTAAGCTTTTTCTTGAACACCTATTTGCATCCTATGGGTTTGCACCCGTAAGGACGCTCGACCAGCTCCCAAGTACCATTAGACATGATTGAATCCATTTCACTCCTTATTGCTTCCTTCCAAAGGTCAGCATCGGGAGATGAAAGTGCCTCTTCAATGGTTCTGGGAGTGTCATCCACGAGGTACACAATAAAGTCATTTCCAAAAGACTTTGCAGTCCTTTGTCTCTTACCCTTACGGGTGACTAGATTGTCATCCTCCTCAGGAATGTGCACAGGGGGTTCCTCATTTTGTGTTATCGGAATGAAATGCTCATGGGGTAATGTAGAATCATGACTAGATGTGCTAGGTGCATTTTTAGAAGGAAATTCACTCTCAAAGAATGTAGCATCTCTGGACTCCAAAATTGTACCGACCAACATGTCAGGTATTCCAGATTTTACTACTAAAAACCTATAACCCACGCTGTTCATAGCATAACCCAGGAAGATACAATCAACAGTTTTAGGTCCAAGTTTGCGTTTCTTATTGATTGGCACATTCACCATGGCCAAACAACCCCAAGTACGTAAATATGAGAGATTTAATCTTTTCTTATGCCATTCCTCAAATGGTGTGATTTCTTTATCCTTTGTGGGAACTCTATTCAGGACATGACATGCTGTCAAAATCGCCTCACCCCACCATTCCTTAGAAAGACCCGCTGTCTCTAACATGGCGTTAACCTAATCAGTTAGAGTTCGTTTTTCTCTCAGCAATCCCATTGGACTGAGGTGAGTAAGGCGGTGTCCTCTCATGAATAATACCATGTTCCACGCAGAATTCAGAAAAATCATTAGAAAAGTATTCTCCACCACGGTCAGACCTTAAACGTTTAATCTTCCTCTCTAGTTGGTTTTCTACTTCAGCTTTATAGATTTTAAAGTAATGCAAAGCTTCATCTTTGGATTTCAGCAGATACACATAGCAATATCTAGTACAATCATCTATGAGAGTCATGAAGTATCTTTTATCACCTCTAGTCAATTCGCCATTCATCTCGCATAGATCGGAATGAACAAGTTCTAATGCCTCTAAGTTCCTCGCCTCCGCAGCCTTGTGAGGCTTGCGAGGTTGCTTAGATTGCACGCAAGCATGGCACTTAGAACTTTTGACCATGTCAAATTTCGGGATTAAATTCATTTTTGCTAACCGCGTCATACAACCAAAATTAATGTGACAAAGTCGTGAATGCCAAACATTCGACTCATTCGAAGTAAGGATATTATTCACAACCTTATTACAACCATTGTCAAGTAAAGAAAAGCGGAACAAGCCTCCGCAATCATAGCCTTTTCCAACAAATGTTCCATACTTAGAAAGTATACATTATTAGACTCGAGAACTATTTTATAACCATCTCGACACAATTGAGAGCCACTAACAAGATTCCTTTTGATTGAGGGGACATGCTGCACGTGCTTCAATAGCACCGTCTTTCCCGAAGTAAACTTCAGAATGACCGTACCAACACCAAGAACACGAGCATGTGACCCATTTCCCATCAACAAGTCTCCTGTCACTCCGGCCTGATAAGAAGAAAACAATGAGATATCAGCACACATATGTACATTAGCCCCAGTATCAATCCACCACTCAGGTGTTTGACAGACAGAAAGGACAATGGCTGTAGAATTACCGTACCCATGAGTCCCTCCAGTCTCGCCAATGACCACGTTTGCAGATTTCTTCTCCTGCTTAACTTTGCGGTCTGGGCACGCACTTGCCCAATGCTCAGTGCTCCCGCAAACAAAGCAGCCACCATCTTTGTTCTTTTTCTTCTTAAAAGTGGTTGTTTGCTTAGGCTTCTCAGCCCCTTCTTCTTCTTCTTTGATGAGGTAACCTTTCGCACCATATTGGCACTAGAAGGTTCTCCTACGCTCTTTCCACGTGTGTCTTTTGCTTTCGCCCTTTCCTCAACATCAAGAGTCCCAATGAGTTCAGACACGCTAAACTCCTGTCTCTTGTGTTTCAGTTGGGTAGCAAAATCCCTCCAAGTAGGTGGCAACTTAGCGATAATACCGCCAGCCACAAACTTGTCAGGCAACACACATGGAAACGGTTCGAGTTCTTTTGCCAAAGCCTGAATCTCATGAGCTTGTTCAACTACAGAACGGTTCTCAACCATCTTGTAGTCAAAAAGCTGCTCCATGATATACAGTTCACTACCGGCATCAGAAACACCGAACTTAGAGTCCAGAGCATCCCATAGTTCTTTCGCAGAGGTGCACGTGATATATGAATCCTTATACTTATCAGCAAGAGCGCTAATCACGGCGCCTCTGAACAGATTATCAGCCATATTGAACCGTTCCTCCTCCTCTGGAGTGAACTGTTCTGGCTTACCGTTCGCAGCGTGACAGCAGTTCATTGCTGTAAGCCACAGGACCATCTGAGCACGCCATCTCTTGTAGGAAGACCCATCAAAAGAGTTTGGTTTCAGTGCAGCAGCAAAACCGCTAACAGAAAATTGCCTAATATCAGGTTTTTGGATTGTTTAGAATCTAGGCAATTTTCTAATTAATTTAATCCATAAATTTCCCAACGAGGCGATGAACAAACTGAACAGAAAGTTAGAAACGTACCCAACGGACGATCCTGCGCCGAAGGCGCTGGAAGATCCATTCTCAAGAACCATTGTTCTTGAGTATATTCGATGTAGTCGATCTTAGTCGGTGCAGGACGTTGTACGCAGTGCAGAACCGCCGCGCTCCGGGAAGAAGTCGATCGAAAGCGAGCAGTCGCGTTGTCGCTCCCCAAAAACCTGATCGCCCGCACACCCGGCAGATGTCCCTTGCGAATCGGTGGTTTCGGAGGCCTGCTCTCCCAGATTCTGTGCGCGCAGAAGTCCGGGACGGAGAAGTCTTCGAAGGCAACAGCGAGCGGAAGTATGGAATGCGAGGGCGAGTGAGCGAACGTTTCTATGGAAGGCGCTATATATAGAGACGGAACAGATGCGACGCCTTCGAACGAACAGACGCGACCCTTCGTAACGAAAAGGCGTCGGTTCATCTGAGATGCGCCGTTTCGATATATCAAAACTTCCACAACGGACGCGACGCGACGCGCCCGCCCGCCACGCCACGCCACGCCACGGCTCGGCGGCGGCGGCGGCGGCGCGCGCGCCGTGTGGTTCACCACTAGCCTCTCTCAACTTCTCTAGGGGATCAACCGGAAATCCACCTAATAAGTCGAGTCAATTAATGATAGGAATCCCATATGGGACTAAACCATGATTGCATTAATTATGGGCCTAGATTAAATAGAATTATTGCTCAATTATGGGCTTAAAAGCTCATAAATCTCAACACTCCATACAAGAGGTCATCACTAGCAGATTTTTCACATGGTGGAACACCTCCGAAGCCTGGAACAACTAGATGCACCACCTTGTGCATCATTGATTCCTGCCCAGTACCGTGTTTCGTTGCCACCCCCATGTTAATATTTTTTTTTTTTGAAAAGGGAATATATTCAATATTCCAGCCTCTGCATCGACCAATGCATGTAGCTATTCAAGAAGTTGATTATTACAAAATCACACCAAAACCATCGCCCAGCAGGACGGAAAAAAGCACACCAAAACTCCATCGTTCGCAACACACTAACGGGCAAGTCTATTATTAAGAAACCATCCATGTTTGGCAAAAATCTCCATGACCGTGGTCTCAAGCGCACAACACCCCCACATCATTTGGGGTCTGTCCTCCTCTTTTTGCAGCAACATCCATGAACGAATCCAGTACGTTCCTCTGAAGTGACCTGCATAGAAGTAACAACTTGTGCCTTGTTAAAAACCAAATCATTTCGAGATAACCAAATTGCCCAACACATAGTACTAGCTCCCATCAAAATTTTGTACTGAAGTTTCCTATCAACTCCTACAAGCCAAGTATCAAACATGTGTTGAATGCTTTCCGGAGGAGATATATTATACGAAACTTGTACTACTCGCCAAATAAATCTTGCTATATGACAATCGAAAAAGAGATGTTGTATTGTTTCGTTTAGATTACATAAACCACATTTCATACTCCCTTTCCATTGTCTTTTTGCTAGATTATCCTTTGTGAGAACTATACCTTTTATCAAATACCATATGAAGATCTTAATCTTTAAGGGCAATTGAAGTTTCCAAACCACATGGTTGCTCGGTATAACATCTGGTTCAGCTAAAGCTCTATACATAGAACGAACTGAAAACTTCCCATTTTGATGTAAGGACCACACAAAAATATCCCTCTGATCTGATAGTTGGACATCTACAATCCTAGCAATTAACTGTTGCCATGCAAGAAGATTATTGCCCACTAACGGCCTCCTAAAAGAGACATTTATTGGATTTGATCCTAGAACCGATGCAACTGTAGCACTTTTTTTCCTAACTATATTGTACAAGGTAGGATATTGGTCTTTGAAGGTTGCATTTCCTAACCACTTATCCTCCCAAAATCTTACTTGAGTCCCATCTCCAAAGTTGAAATGTCCCATTCTCAAAAAGTCTCTTTTCACCTTCATAAGGCCAGACCAAAAATGAGAATCTCCGGGCATATACTCAACTTGTGTAATGGTCTTATGTCTCAAGTATTTATGCCGAATTAAAGTTTGCCATACACCATCCTCATTTAATAACTTACAAAGCCATTTACTTAGCAGACACTTATTCTGAAGGTCCAAATTTAGAATACTCAACCCTCCTTGATCCTTTGGCGTGCAAAGAATTCCCCATTTCGTCAGTCTATACTTCTTTTTATGTCCATCACTTTGCCAAAAAAAAATCTAGATCGGTAATAATCTAGCTTCTTAAGAATTTCCATAGGGACCTCAAAGAAAGATAACATAAACATAGATAGACTGTTGAGGACAGAATTGATGAGTACTAAACGACCCTCAACTGAAAGCATCTTGCCTTTCCAACCACTCAGGCGCTTTTGAAATCATTCCTCAATTTCTTTCCACTCGCTATTTCTAAGTTTTATATGGTGCATGGGAATACCAAGGTATCTTAAAGGAAAAGTACCCATATCACATCCAAAAATATTAGAGTACTCACTCTCATTTTCCTTAGCCGCCCCATAACAAAACATTTCACTCTTATGGAAATTAATTTTGAGGCCCGATAGCTGCTCAACAGCGCAAAGCAACAGCTTCATATTCTTAGCCTCTTCTAAATCATGCTCCATAAAGATAATCATATCATCAGCATATTGTAAGATAGACAGCCCCTCATCTACCAGATGTGGGACCACTCCCCTAAACTGACCATTCTCCTTCCCTCTATCTATTAAGATTGCTAACATATCTACAACTATATTAAAAGAATGGGTGACAACGGATCTCCTTGTCGCACTCCTTTCCTGGTTTGGAAGAATTGACCTACATCCTCACTCACTTTGATGCCTACGCTACCTTGGGATATAACTTGTTGAATCCAAGAACACCAAGATGGCGAAAAACCTTTCATTCGCAACACTTGTTGCAAAAAAGGCCATTTCACCTTATCATAGGCTTTCTCAAAATCAAGTTTTAAAATTACCCCATTTTTCTTTTTCCTATGCATATCGTGTAACGACTCATGTAAAATGACTACCCCTTCTAATATATTCCTTCCAGGTAAGAAAGCCGTTTGAGAAGGCCTAATTACCTTGTGAGCGACTAACGAAACTCTATTCTGCCCATTAGATTTGTGGTCTTTGCTAGTCTTACCTCTATTCTGCCCTTTCCGATCACTTCCATTACTATCATGGTTTGCATCACTGTCATCTTCTCCATCATCTAGATTATCCATCTCCATGGGTTCCGGATTATCATCGTCCATGTTCTCCTCTACACAGAATTCTAGTCCGCAGAGGTCATCCCCAATAACCACATCCACAAATTGAGGAATAAGGTTGGGTCAAGAACAAGCACCTGTATGCGGCAAATGTCGTACCTCCTGACAAACTGCATATCCGCCCATTTAGTAATCCCGAGGATTGAGCCAACAGCCCATATAACCTCAAATTCTTGCAACTCCTTTGGAAGGCCGGTAAACTGAACCCAAACTTTTGGTAAGGTTGTTTTTACCTTGCCACCAACAGCACGCTCAGTGATCTGCATATCGGCGTTGTATTTGGTGTGGACGACACCCCACTCCACCATTCGCTGCAATTCTTCTTTTGATGGGAATGAGAACTGAAAGAATATTCCCAATGTCCTGCACATTCCACCTCCAGTTGTTAGACACCAAGCGTTCCAGCTCGGAAGTCACCTGAGAGGTGATCATGCTACCATTCGTGACCTTGATAAGAGCAACTTTGGAGTCATTAATCTGCCTGTTGGGAGACATGTACGGAATGTGGTAAAAGCCTAAGCCCTCCACGGCATATCCATACAGCGCAACAGGAATTTTTGCACCCCTAAACTTGGGGCACCTCACAGTATCATGCTCATTGTTATCATGTATCTCACAGTAGCAATATGCCGTGCAGTCTTTGATGCATGTCCCTTTAGATAACAACGATAGCAGTACGGCGCTTTGCCACTGCCATCTTTTTTTGCTGCCTGTTTGGAAGATTCAGGCGCCTCCGCACTCGGAGTACTTTTGGACAATTTCTTGATCGGAACGAGCTTTGTATTACCTTCTCCTGTAGCTACCTCATTGACTACATCCTTTAGCGGCATGGAAGCGCCTCGAGTCACAGCGAATGCCTGCTGCAGTAGCGCGGCCGCCTGAGCCACAGCCTCCGCGTTTAGCGCCATCACCTTGGCTGCTTGATCCCCGGCGTGTGGGTTGTTGTCGTCGATCTCCCATCGTTGACCCTGGCGATTACCACGGCCCCTTCCATTGCCGCCATGACGGCCAGCATTTCTCCCGCGTCCTTGCCCTTGTCCGCGGCCACGCGAGTTCCCGTGGCGGCCTCCACCTCCACCGCCATAACCTCGTCCCCGCCCCCCGCCGTAGCAGGGGTGGAAAGGCTGCGGTTGGAAGCCACCACGACCGATGAGGGCTGCCTGCCACTGCCACGGCCGCCTCCGCCATTGCCGCGATCATACCGATCACCGCAGCCCGCGTTTCCATTGTCATTGCCGCCGCGGTTGTTGTTGTTCGCTGCCGCCCCTCTTCCGTAGTCCATGTCGCTGTCGTCAGCCGAGAGCCTAGCGACTTGAGCGTACGTGCGATTGGGATTGTGATGCGAACGGAGATGCAGCGCCCTAGGGCTTCTCCCGTTCGGCGTTCCCGTTCTCGCGAAGAGTGCGACCAGGCCGGGCGTGGGCCTGTATGGCATATGTGGACCGAGACTCAGAGGACGATAGCTTGTAGTGGAGGCCTGTTCTGATCCGGTTGGTGATTCAAAATTTGAATCGTGATTAATGTCGATCAATCGTCTTGCCGGATTTTCTCTCTGATTGGATCGAACTGGCGTCACCATCACCGGCTCAGACTCCGACAATCGCCGGACCGGCGAGGAAGACCGTGTAAAGGAATGAGAAAGAGGCAGATAAGAACGACGAGAAGAACGTGGACTCACCTTAGCCTTGGCGAGCGCCGCCCCCAGGGTCATCGGCGGCGATTTGCGTGGCTTCGGAAGAGGGCCTGTCCATGGACTTCCATTCGTCATACTCTTGATAACTACTTCAATAATCTTCGATGGCAGCGAATCATTGATTTTGTCAGCCCCTGGATCATTGCACAGCTCCTTCTCCGCCGCCAACAGCTGATCGACAGAGAAACCTGCCCTAGCTGCATGATGCACGATTTCTGGTGTACAAATCGATCCTTCGTCACTTGCGTCCTGGTCGTCGTCGCCGCTCGACTCGTCTTCGCCGCCGAGGGCCCAAAATCTCGAGCCCCGGCGATCATCGACGCCATGGACATGGGGACCTGGCCTGGAAGTCTTGGCGATGAGGATCTCGGTCTCCCTCGCCATTCGTTCGCAGGCCAAGATACGCTCCGCCTCCAGGATCAATTCTTGATCCGTATCTCTTGGAACCTCCACTCGAACTCCGGGCGCCATCGTAAGCCGCCGCACCCGAAGTTGCCTCCCCATTACATCGCCGGAGGAACGAACTACACGGAGAAGAAAGGTCACCGGCGGCTGTCACCGGCACAGTCGCCAGATCGCCTCTCTCCCCTTTTTCCGCTCGCTCACTCACTTCTAGTAGCCACTCAAATCAGTCCCTATTTACATTTTGTGATGAGAGAGAAAGAGAGCACTTCGTAATGTTGGCACTGTACATTTCCTTGAATATTAGTAATGCAACAAGATAAGACCTGTATATGAGAATAAAAAAACTCAGAGATTGAGAAGCACGTACCTGCGACGCTGGGAGGACTGAATGAAATATCCATCCATATGCATGGCCTAGCTGTCTAGTGATCATCACTATCATCCATCTTGAGACACGAGAGAAACAGATGTTTTAGTAACATCTTACATACTTAAATGTTACGAGGCGATGGATTCCTAATTCACTAGTTATATCGAATTAATTAACTGGAATCTAGAACGTACCATTTTGTCTTCATTTATCCGGTTCATCATTAGTTTGGGACGTTTGGGATGACGGGCAGCTTCGGACCTCAAATACTTTTCAATTTGCTCCAGCTTAGAAAGCGTGGAACCCTCACAGTCAATGTCATAGGTTATTTCCGAAAGCCAAGGATAGAATCTAATCATGATGTCGTCATCAAGTTCGACCCATCCATCCCTGGTAGTGTCGCGTGCACTGAGAAGGATGTATACCACTTCGTCAGGCTGCAACACCAAAAGGAGGAGAAAGCAATCAATAGGTCAATCGGATGCAAGCATGAAAGCACCATTCGCTAATTAACACGTGAACGAACATAAGAGAAGATTACGTAACAGATATTACTTATTGCACCTTTATTTTATCATCAGGTAACAGCTGTCCTTCCCATTCTCTAGTGATCTGAAGTGTAGGACGATTAGGATGATGCTCAACTGCGCATCTCACCCCAGCTTCTATATCCTCAACATGTCCGCAGAAGTGATCCATGCAGTTGACCGTGAGCTTGACGTCCCTGAGTGAAAGGAGTGCCGCCAGGTTGAAGTCAAGACCATCTCCTGGGCGGACCTCGAAACGTAGGGATTCAAGCCTTGGCATGGCTCCCTGTAGAAACTTGAAATTTGTGTCCGTAGAAAATACCCTCAGATTCTCGAATCTGTCGGCACCAATAATCAATGGTTGAATATACCCGTCAACCTGTAGTGTGAGATAGAGGAGTTCTGGCAGCAGCGCCAATTTCTCCATGTCCACTTCCGTAATTTCCTCAAATTCCAGATGCAGGTACCGAATGCTCTGAAAGCGTGAGGGGTCTATCAACTGCGGGCACAGACCCATGCCCGTCTCCAGACTCCAGAGCTTTCGAGGAGGCTTCCAGCTTTCCCACGTATTCACAGGCCTGTTGGTGTAGTTATTATAAAGTCTTAGGTTTAACTCTCTTATTTCCTGAAGATTGTTTAGAGACTGCATTAATGCCGTGAATGAGGTCTCATTCAGATAATCTTCGAACACTATCCTGAGCACTCTCAGCCTTGTGAGCTTGCCAAGCGCAACCACAAAGTCATCGTTTTCGAAGTCAACCCAGAGGCTCAGCTCCTCCAGGCACACTAGGTTCCCCAACCTGTCAATTGGAACCTTCATACAAGGGCGCCAAATACGCAGGCACATCAGTTGTGTTAGCCCAAAAACTGTCGACGGCAGTTCCTGTGTCTCATATCTCATGTCGCATAATACCAATGTCTGCAGAGACTTTAGATTCCCTATTTCTTTGGGTAGCTCCAAATAATCGTTGTTCCTTAACTCCAGGTACCTCAGATGTAGCAACTTACCCAGATGTTGGGTGTCTCCTATCCTCTTTTCTGCCACTAGCACACGACAGGCTTGGAAGCTGGAAAGTGGGGGGACGTCAATTGAACAATTACTGTGAAGTGACCTCACCACCTCTGCCATGCCTATGGTGCCTTCAGGGATGCTCTGTTCACTGGAACTTTGGATGGATAGCCGGCGAACTTTCCTCTCCAAACCATGAAGACCTACTTGTTTCTTTCTTATTACACTCTCCGAGGATATAAGTTGCACCCCTTCCAATATAGTGACAAAATTTTCTTTTGCTGACAAATCACGGATGAGATCAAGCACTATGTCATGAACACGGCAACCATCTATGATGCCTGCTCTTTCCTTCTCTGCTGGCTGGATCATACTTCGGTTCAAAAGCTCATTGAAGTATCTTTCTCCGACCTCAAATAAGCTGTCACATCTGTCCCTTTGAGGCTGCACGAAACCTTCAGCTATCCACCGCCATATCAAAGTATATTTATCAATCAAAACGTCTTCTGGATACATGCTTAGATACAATAGGCATGGCTTTAGGTCAGAAGGTAGATCATAATAGCTATATAAGAGTATTGTCCTTGTGTTGTCTCCTTCATAACCAGAAATGATGGAGTCATACACTGCCTCCCAGTCCTCCAATGGCCTATCAGCAATGTTCTAAATAGCCGGCTATAGCCACCGCTATAGCCCGCTATAGCCTCCGGGGAGACGAGGGGCTAAGCTAAGCTCCGTTTAGCGCTAAGCCTCATAGCCCGCTATAGCCACCGCTATAGCCAGCTAAATCCGCTAAATTAAGGTGATTTAGCCGGCTAAATGGTGGTGCGGTGAAGGCATGAAGCTTTTCATCACGTTTGGAACTTTAAAAGATGACTTAGCCAACTAAATCAAGGTGTTTAAAACTTTGAATGATGATACAATGAAGGCATGAAGCCATCATCCTATTTTAGCCCATAAAAATTCCTTGTTGTCATGTTTTATGTCTAATAATTAACTAATTTCTTAATAGTATTTTGAAACCGCTAAATGGGCTTAGCTGTGGCTATAGCCCGCTATAGCCTTTCTTAGCCTTTGTGGACATCAACCGCTAAAGGCCTTAGCCCGCTATTTAAAACACTGCCTATCAGCCAACAAACTAGCTATTGCAATGATGGCCAATGGAATGCCATCACATTTATCAATAATCTTATCAACCAACGGACTATCTCCATTCTTTGTAGAAGTTCTTTTGGAGAACAATTCTTTTGACTTATCATGAGGAAGTGGTTTCATCTTGTAAACAGAATTTGCTTTTGTGCTGACTTGGGAATTACGGGTGGTCATGATTACTTTACTTCCACAGTTACTGTCTTGTAAAGCACAATTGATTGCCTTCCATACTTTTTCCTCCCAAACGTCATCCACGACAATGCTGTACCTGTCCACATAAACAGCACAGGTCAGGCATGCATAAACTTGTAAATTATGTTACTTGAATTTTTTTTATGAAATTGTATTAGCGTATATAGGGCAGCATCAAGAACCTAAAACTTGTATGTTTTGAAACCCAACCAATTGGAATTGATGATCCGACAAAAAAACTCACTGTTTTCTGTCCAGGCATGTACAATAACTACTGCCACGTATCACGGGAGGAGCATCTAATGGGTCCTGTAGACATTTGATATATTTCTTTTGATTTGATAAACTCAAGAACACAGTTCTAACCATGGGTAACTTGCCAACAAATGTCGCATCCAAAAGACCAAAATGGGATTTAAGTGTAAGCGTCTAAATTCCGCTTACGGTTCAGCCAACATGTAGGGCCAGCACTAGTATGCACATATAGCACCTCTCATATACACTTCCATCCCCTCTTTAGGTAAAAGATTTAACCTGGAGATGCTATGTTTGGAACAAATAAAGGTTATATGCTAATCCTCACTCACATAATCAGTCCATGTATATGGGACTATTCCCATAACTCCACTTCACTTTCAAGCTCATGAACCAAAACCATTACTAACATGTTGCTAAAGGGCTAGGGTGTTACATTAGTGGGGAACAAATAAAACGTACCATCCAAGCTAACTAATTGGCATTAACAAGAAAATCTATTATATATATATACATATATTTGACGACGAAAAGGAGGCACCACATTCGCTCTAAATGCTAGAATTCTCATGTTAATCTGAAAAATAAAAAGAGAAAATTACCCCACACTACCATTATGAAAAAATTAGTCACAAAAGCCCCTAAAATATTTATAAAATAGATAAATTCGAAATAATAGAAAATAGCCAAAGATACCCCTCGCACCTATTTCTAAATTACCCACCATGGCATTATGATCAAAAATATCTAAATTCGGAATAATAAAAGATAGCCAAAAATACCCTTCATACCTATTTCTAAATTACACTCCATGCCATTATAAGTAAAAAAAATAAATTAGGAATATAATAATAGCTAAAAATATCCCTAATTCTTATTTTTTAATTTACCCAACATACCATTATGAGCTCAAAATCTCTAAATTTTGGAATAATAAAAATCTCTAATAAACACTTAATCCTGATTTCTAAATACATCGTGATATGTCTGGCTAGCATCGCACATTTTCTTTAAAAGATTTATTTTAGCACGACACATTCTTTTTTTTCTACCATAACACGTTTGAACTGACCCTACTTCTAAAATAAAATCAAATACATTGTTAGATAAGAGACAATTCAAGATAAATGATGACTCATCTCACACTCAAATTGAGGGACGGTGAGAAATTCTCCAATATATTTTCTACTATTTTAAATATAGAGAGTGTAAAATAAATAATAACAATAAACTATGTTAAACGTCTACAATATAAAAAATATAAATAGAGAGTATAAAATAAATAAAAATAAGTCTAGCCGCGCAAAAGTGCGGGCGAAATATATTTGCTACTATTTTATAAATAAAGAGTATAAAATAAATAATGACAATAAACTATGTTAAACTTCTATAATACTATATAAATATAAATAGTATAGTAAGTCTAGCCGCGCAAGTGCGCGAGCAGCCATACTAGTTATTTTAATAATATTGCAAGAGACAAAATGAACACGAAGGAAATTAGAATGAACATATATATCTCAACTACATTGGGTGATCGATATACATACCTCTTGCCCTGTAGGAATTCATGCAGTGCGTCATAAAATTGCTCTATTTTCCAGCCTATCATGTTGTTGTCGTCGCATGTTTTGTCGAGTTTCCCAAGCATCTCCCGCAAAATGTTTTTTATATCAGGATTTCGACCCACCGAAAGAAAAGCGCAACAATCAAAGGGTTGTGCTTTAAGGTGATCGTGCACGACTTGGGCAAGAGTTGTCTTACCTAGTCCGCCAGATCCTACTATGGACACTATCTTCAGACCCACGTGATCCTCTGGATATGTTAACATCCGTAGTAGTTCCTCCCTTGCCTTCTCGATGCCAACAAGCTCCTTGCCCTTGTTCTCGTACAGATTGATCACACGGGGATCAACATCGACGATCTTCTCCGCATGAGCGGCGATGCTGAATGTGTACTTGGTGCGCAGCTCAGACAGCTTCTCGGAGAGGCCCTTGATGTCTTTGATCTTATCAGAGATCTGATGGCGATCCTTGACCTTTTTCAACGTGGCCTTGGTCTTGCGAGCTATCTTCTTGAAGATGTTGGCGTCGGTGGAATTGGCAGGCTCGCGGCGGTCAACACGCACCATGAACGCATCAACAGCGTCCTCCATGTCGTAGGACAGCTCCCGAACCTGGTCGGCCCAGAGCTTGTCCGTCTCGCTGAGCTGCTCCGGCGGCACCTTGGACACCTCCACGAGGGCGGCATCCATCATCGGCAGTTCCCTACAGAGGGACTCAATCTCACGCTTAAGGCCCATCTGCTTGACGAACTCGTCCTCCAGCAGCTTGAGCAGCTTGGGGGCCAGCGTGCCCATGGCCCCCACGGCGAGCTCCATGCTCACCTCGATTCGTAACTCGATCACTCTCCCTCTTTCTTACTTGATACTTGCTCGGTTTGTTAAACGTTTCTTATGGCAAAAGGAACTATGTGGCCTGGGCGGAAGGGATTAGAGGAACAGCACTGCTCTGTATCAGTGGAACTAGCTACTAATCCATGCCAACTACTAGTTGATTCTGCATCAAGCTGGCCCGATCCATCACTTGCGGCGCCTCGCACGTGACTCGCTAGCTGGCTCATCTTGATCCAAGTAAAGTCTCCCCTTCGAGGATTTTTCAAAGCCAACCATCATCTATCAACGAGAGATGCTAGCGCATCCAATTGTACCTTAATCTGTTCTTTATAGGACTCACTGCTCGGTAAAGGGAAGTTGCCTTGTTCTCTGTAGTTTATGCGTGGGCGGTGCTTCGGTCGTGTCTTCCTTCTTGATTTTGTAAAACTGTCACTTGAACAGGCTGGGGACCCGGCTGCACATTTCGATCCCTTAGTGGACTACCGCTTCCCGTGCGCTAAGTCACTGCCGAGCAGCTTCCGACTTTGCTATCCTATAATATGAAACAGGAATTCGAATGGGACTTCGACCATGATAATGTTCTCGACAATGAATGTGAATCTAAGTACGGACGATATGTTACTTTCCTTCGATTTCATTCTTTACAAACCAATTATCTTCTTGGATATATCTTCTTAATTGGACAGTATTTCGTTAAGAAAGAGTAGCAGCCTACGATCTGAATACCTCCATGGCTCAGGTTTCGGGTAATTAATATATGCCCAGAATACTATGAATATTACACATTTATGCTGGTCATTTTTTTAGGTAAATAAAGTTATTATTTTGAGGTGAAGTAATGTTCCGGCCTGCAGAATCATGCTACTGCTGGTGATTTGGCACATATAATATCATCTTTTCCGTAAGCACCCTGCTTGATAATTGAGTTCCCCAAAAACAACTTCAAAGCTCCTGCCGAAGATTAGGTATTGGTCTCTAACTGTGTGGACCCTTGAAAGCATACAAAAGACTCATGTATGATTTCCATCTGTCTAAGATTTTGCTAGCTTGACAACAAGACTCGTTTAAGATGCCGGGCCGAAGCTTGGTGCACGGTCCCAAGTGCCTTGGCACTAGGGAAAAATCGAAAAATCAGTGATTGTCCCATTTCCACCATGTAGGCACCATCTTGGCTGGTTCGCGTGCACTCAGTGTCACTCAGCACATCCAACCGCTAGCTTCGCACCCGTTAAGATGCCCCGTTTGAATATCGTCTAACTTGTAAAGCCCATTTCGACCCATATATAGTTTCTTCTTTATGGTCCTGCTATAACTGCTTCAACGACGTGTGTTACTTGGCCCACAGGCCTTTGGTTTGGCCCAGATAAAGCATTTTTTTTTCAATAGCATAAATTTAACCAACAATAATGTTAGCTATTTGTTATTGCCATTTTATTTTTCTATTTTCTGAATTTCTACTTCAGTTGTTTTCTTGTTCTTTTCTTCGTCACATAGTTCATCATTTGGGATTTCTTCACATCCATAGTGTCGTAGCACGATTGAACGGCGAGATCGGCAGATATTTGAATCGGTACGAACGCTTTGCTTATACGAAGATCAATCAAGAGGGACACACGATTTATACTGGTTCAGGCCTCCCGAAGGATAGTAGCCCTACGTCCAGTGTGTTCTTGTATTGCCGTATAGGCGAAATGTATTGTGGTGCCATCCCCCTCCTCGTGGAGAGGTGTCGTTACATTTATAGGTGGATCTTGCCCCCTTTACAAGATAGAATTGGAGTATATCTAAGGAAATAAGAGTTCGTCTTCCTTCAATAGGCTTCGTAGCCGACAAGGCGTCCCTCATCGGTAGAGTCCTAATCCGGCGCGTTCGATGTCCTGATATCTCCAAATATTAGGGTTACATAGTTTTTTTTTTCAGTCTTCCGTAGGCAGTAGCATAGGCAACTTCTGCATGAAAGAGAACTTTATGTAACGTGTGAGCGGATTGCAACAAACCTTTTTTTTTTTGTTTCGTGAGTAACATTCTTCGTTTTTTCTAGCATGATTGCTCATTTCCCTTCATTCTTCTCTACAACTCATCCAACTAGTTTCAAAACAAAAGAGCTAAAACTAAGCTAGTAATACTACTCCCTATATATGTCCACAGATATAAAACCATTTGGATTTGGTCAAAATCATTTTAATAACAGTGAGTTTAAATAGCCAATATTTCACAAAGTTTGACAAAACAAAAATTTTACTTTTAATTTGAAATACTTTGCTTTTATAGATATTTTTGTTTGGAGTAAATTTGAGGGAACTACATGTATTTTGATGAAACTATCACAAAACTAGTAATTTAAGTTGCAGCATCAGAAAACTACATATTTTAAGTAGAATTTGTCACAAGACTACAGATCGTATAGATGCTCTTGTGAGCCTTCAAGTGGCTCTCCATTGTCATGTTTAGAAACACATGTCTAAAATTCGTGGTTTGTGAAAAAAAAAATCGATGCAAAGTTCTTAGATCTGTGAACTTGTAGCTTATACATGTAGTTTTGTGGTAGAATCTGTAGTTTTGCAAAATTTTTACGCAAGATTAAATGATTGACTTTAACCATCTCCGAAAAGTCTTACATTTATGACAATGGGACTAGCAAAATTAGTAGTTCATTCATTTAAGCAGTAAACAAAGTTATTTTCTTTATTGTTACATATAGGGGATCACGAAAGAACTGGTACAGAAAACCAACAATGTTTCACTTCACAGACATGTCTTGGGGTTTGTACACTGAAAAAACAATGGAATAGAACTAAGCGTGGTGTCAAGCGCGGGGCAAGCAAACTTGTAGCTAGGTTGCAGTTACTTAGTGGTGGTTCACGACGAAGCACTTCTCCCTGATCTCTCCCTCGTCGCCGGTGAGCACCTCGATCTTGCCCATCTTGATCATGGCCTTGGCGAACTTTGCCTCCCACACCTTCCCGACGGCGGCGTGGAACTTGACGACACCGGCCGTCCACGGGTTGTCGAGCAGCGTCTGATCGGAGGTAAGCACGACCTTGTGCGCGAGCACGTTCTTGAAGTAGCGGTTGTCGAAGCTCGGCGGCGTGACGGGGTCGAGCGGCACCACGGTGGGGTCCATCTGGTCGTCGGAGGACGGCCACGGGCACCGCGCCTTGAGCTCCGCCGCGTAGGCCGGGTCGATGGCCGGGTCCGTGGTCCCGACCTGGCCGGTGAAGTTGTAGAGGCGCTGCGTGAAGGAGGAGCAATGGGATCGGCCGATGGTGTGCGCGCCGGAGAGCGTGACCATCTCGTCGGCGGTGAGGCCCTTGCGCTTGAAGCTGGCGACGAGCTCGCCGACGAGGTCGGTCGGGGCCGGGACGTTGTTGTTGAGCACCTCGGCGACGAGGGAGACGCGGCCGTCGCGGCGGCCCGAGGGGACCTGGTAGTCGATGCCGCCGGCGAGGAAGGCGCCGTCGCGGGCGGCGAAGGCGACGACGTCGGCGCACGAGACGGTGCGCGGGCAGTGGGCCTCGAGGACGGCCTTGGCGTCGTCGATGATGTCGAAGCCGCGCATGCTGGGGTTGTTGGCCGGCGAGTCCTTCTCCGCCGTGTTCCCCGGGGTGGAGTTGATGAGCACCGAGCCGTCGCAGCCGCGGACGAACCAGTCGTGGAAGTGCATCCGGATCAGACCCGCGCCGACGCCGGGTTCACGGGCCAGGCCGCGGCGGACGGCGTTGCGGACGATCTCCTCCGCCTCCGGGCACGAATGCTTGTAGAACCCCACCTCGAGCGTCGACGCATGATGATCAGCCACCGAGGCGACCACGACGAGCGCCGCGCATGCAAGCGCCAAAGATCAGCGGCGGCATCGCGTGCGACTCTGACCTCCCGTGCTGGGGCGCCGAGACGTCAAGCTCGTGCAGGCTCGCGGCGTCGCCTCCTCCTGCAGCTGGACTCCCGCCGCGCACGCCGGAACTGAGGTCAAGACGGGCACCACGAGCAGCTCAGCAAGGACCTGAGGTCAAGGAGCACCTCGGGGCAGGCGAGGTCGAGGAAGAGAGGGAGGTCAAGGGAGAGGCAAGAAGGCGGGCGGCGGAGCTTCAACACGGGACGGTGGCGCCACATGGTGTACCTCAATCCCCTCATTAATTAGTACTACCTGACGAACCATTTAGTGGTACCTGTCCGACACTTAACTAATTAAAGACGTCGGGATTAAGGGGACGGGTAAAAGAGTGATTTATTCTCTAATGACAATTATAGCAGAGGGCAAAAATTAGTGTTTTGGCTCTTATTTAATTTGCCATGTTTTCCTGTCCTTGTATCCTTGATTCAAGTTGACGAACACTGAATGACTAGAGTGAAGCTGTGCCGTGTGACATGGCCGCCCATTATCGAGCCGCCGGTCGATGAAGGGTCGACAACACTCCTCTCAACCCGTTTCGGCAAGCACTGTCGTCCGGTCCCCTCTGAGCACACTCCCCTCATCTCGTCCGGCAAGCATTTGAGCGTCGGCGCCGGAGAAGAGCACCGGGCGGCGAAGGACGCTTGGCTTTGTCGTCCTCGCCAGGCCACCACCCCAAGGGGTATGTTTGTTTTGGGCTGAGCCACGATAGTTGTTGCCGAATGAAGTCCGGCCCACTGACAGCAGCAAGAAACCGACGGGCATCATTCCGAGGATCGCTTCGCTGCTTCTCTGTTTTCTCCCTGGGTGGGTGTGCTTCTCGCTCTGTTTCTCCTCCTGGAAATTTCGATATCCAACCCATAGGATGGATGCATGGGTCGGCCTGCGCCTGGAGTAGGAGAGGACGCGATGCGTAGGTCTCCGTCGCTGGCACGGATGCCCTTTTGTGACTGGAAACAAGCATGATGCAGCAGCAGCCGTCAATGACACTGGGCACCGGGCACGGGCTATATATGGAAGCAAGTCGCCGTAGCAGGGCCTGCAATGCCGTGTCCTGGAGCAGAGTTCGGTATTGAGCAGGTTCTGGGGACCGCCACACCGACGTCGAGTCGCTGGTAGTGTTACCGTTTCTGAAGGTTTTGCGTTCCAAACAAACGAGTGAATGCAATAGTGCATTTGCCAAAGGTATGGAATTGAGTGACAATAGGAATGTGAATGGTATATCTAAAATATGTAACAAATGAGGCATATGAGTGGTTGTACGCCCATTTTTTTGAAGTCATGTTTCATAAGCGTCCCATATCTTTCAAGGCCCTTAATGGATAACCACGAATCCACCATCAGATCAACAACATTAACCTTCACTAATGCATGATATTACAGGCGATTTGTTACACATGATCAACGATACACAATCGACGATAGTGACACTAGAATTTGGTAACTTTCGTCCTAAACAGCCCCATATATTATAGGTCCAAATCCATGTATCACACAGTTTTTGTTTCCACCTTTCGTGGCCTAAGAAATAAACATGATACAGTTTCAGTAACCGCCATGGTAATACATCAATTTTCAGGTCTTAAGAGCAACGTAATATAGTTGCATGCCCCAATGAGCACATACACTTCTTGCCTTTTTCATTTGCAGATTGAAATTTTGTGATCCATTGATACCAGTCATACTCTTAGCTGCCAACATCAGCACGTCAGGCAAAAGAGGTTTCTCACTTAATTCGATGCCTTCTCATCTGCAAAACATTAAAAATTCAGTTAGTTCATTGTACTGTACCTACTGGACATATCAAACTCGTCAAGAGGAATAACATCAATGTCCAAGTGTTTATGCATAACGTCGCTGGATGATATGAGGGACCTCCCAAATGAAATGTCCTGATGGCATCCCAATTCCCAATTTTCAAACCAGATGAAGGAGAAACTCCGTACGTGATGCCTGCCGCAAAGATAGATGGGATTGAGGCTTCGAGGTTACAATGTCATGTCAGGAACCCGGTTTTGCAGAATGTCACGATTTGACCGGTGGTTGAACTTGGGTTTCGGAAGGTCTAATGTGATCCATGGTGAAGAATTGATGACACGTCCAGGACGGTGGTCGTAAGATGGATTCAGACGTAAGAGTCGTGTGCATAGCAATTCGGTAAGAATTTATCACATTGGTCTATGATTGTTGCTTTGAATTTTGTTTGGCACTGGCTTTATATCAGGAAGTGGCACAGGATGACAGCAGCACAAAGCCACGCTTGTCATAACAACAACAACAACAACAACAACAATGTTCACCTGCAAGGCACGATCAAGATGGCAGTGACTCAACTCTGTTGCTTCAAAGCATGTCAATATACCATGTATGGCTTCATCGTCACATGCCTCCCAGTCAAAGCACAAAAGGAGCATTGAATGCTGTGATTTTAGAATTTCTACTACTTATCAATCTTTTCCTTATATAATGCAAAGAAAACGTGATAAGATAAACAAATATTCAAAATTAACATAACACTCAACATATTCTAATGGTGGCCCCCTCATCCTTTTTATCCGGGCTTGGGACCGGCTGTGCAATACTATGTCCATTCCAAATATATGTATTTGGAATTTGCACAGGCGGATTTCCGCCCTTTCCCTCCTGAACCCTAGTATAACCATCTGTAAGCTTCATGACCATTGGAGCTAGGGAAACCCCAAGGTATGAATGTTTTGGTGATAGGATGAGAACCATGAATGTGACTAACACTCATTGTGAGATCTTATAGGTCACATATGAAGAAAGCTCCGTCCGTTGGTGGTGAACGCCAACACACCATGAACTTAATGACAAGGATGATTGGTTGCCTTCATCTACACAAGAACGGACTTGATGGAGTCGCGGAGAAGATATGGATCAAGGCTAAGGACATGCTAGATCCAAGCGGGTGTTGCTTGGTTAGATGTTAGCTTGAGTCCATAGGAAAAACCGGACTATCAAGAGGGTTCGAGGTGGTTCTCTTAGTACACACTAGTTATAGAGATCATTGGATGCATGGTGAGTCTCTCAGGGGCTAGGGTGGCAGAAGAGGCTTGAAGGAACCAAGTTTGAAGATGTTGGAAGCAAGGATCAAAGAAGTGGTCGAGTTCCAGCAGAAGAGAAGCCACCGTAGGATACGGTGCCGGTCACCGTATGATACGGTGACTGCAGCAGATGAAGACCAGAGAAGAAGAGTTTCTGGCAGAAAAGAGAGGGAGCCACCGTATGGTACGGTGCCAGTCACCGTATGATACGGTGACTGCGAGAAGAGAAGTCCAGATGAGGTGATGACCTGGCAGAGAAGACAGAGGTCATCGTATGATACGGTGAAGGTGTCACCGTATGACACGGTGGTCACCGTATGGTTTCCAGAGAGTTGGCAGTTGCTGGAAGCTGAAGAAGATGAAGCCACCGTATGATACGGTGGGGGTCACCGTATGATACGGTGATACCTGAAGATGGAAGTCCAGAGATGGAGATGCTCTGGCAGGTGAAGTGGAGGTCACCGTATGATACGGTGGTCAGAGTCACCGTATGATACGGTGATTCTTACGGTGACTTGGTTTCTGGACACTTTTGGGCAACGGCTAGTTTGAGGTTGGTGGCCTATATATAGCTGGTTGCTCGCCCCTTTGAGTTGCTCTTGGACCCAGGAAAGAGGGGAAGTGCTGCCAAGAAGCCAAGAGGAAGAAGTGTGAAGCATTTGAGAAGGATTTGGAGTGATCCTAGTGCTTGAGAGAGTAGCAAGTTGCATCCTTTGATCTCTAGGCTAGTGTGGGCTTGAGAGAGTCATCTAGGGCTGTTACTCTTGGTCTATGGTAAGGCCTAGACCGGTTAGGCGTCGGTGTTGAGCTGTCCAAGGAGATTGTGGAAGTCGACACAAGTTTGTACACGGTCTTGGAGCTTCCTGTGCGAAAGAAGCATCACTAGTGGAGCGCCCTTTGGCACGCATCAAGTGCGGAGCCTTACCTCCGGAAGAGTACCCGGGATCGAGCCCGGCGGGACGTGCCCGCGACTTCACTCGGAGGGTGAAGTGTGCTCTAGGAGGGATCGCCATCGAGCGGAGGAACGGGGTCGAGACTCCGGCGGGAGTGACCCAACGTGGAGTAGGAGAAGGCGCCATCCTTCCGAGACCACGGGAAAACATCATGAGCATTCTCTATCCCTTCTCCTTTACTACTCGCATTTACTTATCGCACTTTATATGATTGCTTGTAGTACTTGAGTTGTGCTCTTATCTTGCTTGTATGTTTACCTTGGTACCTACTAGCTTCACTAGGTTTGCTTGATTGCCTTGCTCGTGTGCTTACTTGTTATAGCCTATCTAGTAGCTCTAAGGACTCTACTTAGTGTGCCTAGTATCTTGGTTGCCTTGTCTCTAGTTATCTTGTTACCTTGCCTTGCCTAGCTTAAGTCTTCCGCTATCTATCTATCTTGTGCTAGGTTGCTAGTGTGGTGTGATTGTGTTATCTATATGCACTAGCTATATAGGTTAAGGATACTCCTTAGTGTGCTTTACCTTGTTACTAGAACTACTCGCTAGGAGTTGTTTGGGTGTAAGTGTTTGGAAATAGATTCTAGAGTGCACCGATTCACCCCCCCCTCTCGGTCACACGATCCTTACACCAGCCCATCCACAACCAACACAAGCACACATAAGACACATAAAGAAGCCCTAGAAAAGATTAACTACCAAAGCCTACGAAAAAGATTGACATATATAACGGTAAGTTCTAAAAAAGGATTGAGAATTTTTTTATTTTTATAAAGAAACATATAGCTAATTTTTTAATTTTGTTTTTTAAGGTAAGAATCAATTAGTAGAAAAGCCCTTAAGATTCATATAAATTTTTTATTTTACTTTTTAATATTATTGACTTTTTTCTTGGTTTGCTGAGAACTAAGCTGAAACAATGTTTTCCTTTCTTGCAGTAGTCTTCAAGAGAGCCAACCTGTCAAAAAAAGGAGC
Source organism: Eragrostis nindensis (assembly GCA_012490785.1). NCBI lineage: Eukaryota > Viridiplantae > Streptophyta > Magnoliopsida > Poales > Poaceae > Eragrostis > Eragrostis nindensis. The sequence continues at coordinate 162,555 of JAAXCT010000294.1, forward strand.
ACAAATATAAGCTTGATTTGTGCAAATTGAGACATTTAAAGAAGGGAAAATTTATTGTATGCCATTGAAACCTACAATTTTATATATTCAAGATATACACCTCTTTTGTGTGTTATTCAAATTCTGCATCCCTTCTATGCTACTTATGTTAGATCCATGAGACATGGTTGATGTTAGAGCCTTCAAATGATATATAATTGTTATTTTTTTGAATGTAACAAAAATAAATGGAAGGGGTGAAAAAGTTTGAAAGAAATGGAATAGAAGGAAAGGGCATGTTTTGGATGGTAACTGAGAAAAAGTATAGGTTCCAATGACATATATTGAACCAATGAATATATTTGGGAGGTAAAAATTTGCAGATACCAAACTGGAATCACCAAATTATTTGAATGTAAAAAAACAAATACTTTCTCATGACAGTGATGTTATATTATTGCACTTAGTTGCTTATTTTTAAGAGAAACAAACCATCCACTGTTGCTTGAGAGACAATTCCACTCAAATCAGTCCCTATTACATTTTGAGACGAGATAGAAAGATGGCACTTCATACTGTTTACTTGAATATTCGTAATGCAACAAGATGAGACCTGTATATGAGAATTTACTCAGATTGAGAAGCACATATATACCTGCGACGCAGGGAGGACCGAAAGAAATATCCAAACACGGCCTAGCGACCATCATTATCATCCAGCTGAAGACAAGAGAGAAACATATGTTAGTACATCTTATACACAATTAGAGCATCTCCAGCAAATATCTTTCTATCCCTTCCTTATCACTTTGAGATACGTGTGCGGGAAAAAAAATAATCAAACGGCCGTAGCCCTTCTTCTTCAACCAGCTGCATTGAGCTCCATGCCCGCCGCACGCAGCCCCGTCCAAGCGCCTCCCCGCCACAGCCCCTGTCTGCGTCGCCGTTAGACGCTGCCTCCCCAGCCGCAGGCCTTGTTAGAGTATATTTGGTAGATTAGATTATGTATCTAGGACTGCCATATGTATTCCCGGAGGTGTCTTGCCCTCCAAGTGATGTACTCTCATATATACTGGCCGAGAGGCTCATTGCAATACAATCCACGCATCATACAACATTCTATCTCTCTAACAGGCCTGAACCCGCCACCCCAGCCCCCGTGTACCAACAGCCACGCCGTCATGATTTCGCACTGCGGCGAGGTGCCCACGGCGGGCGTGCAGGAGTAGCGGCGGCATCAACGCAGAGGAGAGCGCCGTGTGGCAAGGCTGGGATCAGGCCGACAGCCCTAAACCTAGACTCTAGCTCGACCAAAGGGAGCACTCAAATTGCAAGAATCTCAAAAAAAAAAAAGTCCCATTTCCGGTCGCCGCCACCATGGCCAAAAGTTGAGGCTCCTGAAGTGAGCTCCGCTCCTCCATTTCTTCGATGGTACAACAAGAGTACAAGACCTATGCACATATTGCTAATCAATTTGCACCCATTTTTCCCCAATATTTTGGGTGAAAGCCCCAACGCCGTCCGCTTCCTCTGCTCTGTTGTCATCGCCCGTCGTCCGAAGCGAGGGCCGGGAGGACGAGCAGCTCCCGCGCTGGGTGGGCGCAATGTCAGGCAGGCCGCGCGTCACGGACAGGGTTGCAGACAGCGCGCGCCGCTTTGGGGCGTCGAGGCGAGGCAGGGATGCATCGGTTAGAGGCTGGCAGCATCAAAGAGTGCGTGGAGTTGGGCGGCGTGCGGTGGTCAGCGGAGCCGAGCATCGGGCTCGTCGTGGCATCAGCTGCGGGAGCGTGAAATGTTGGGCGCAGTTGGCTCCCGGCTCCACTGCTGTCATGGGCGGAGCTTGGTTGTGGCCAAGGTGGGCCGTGGCCCCCCTGGCCAAGGCAAAAAAACGTTTTTTTCACCATGTAATTGACATCGGGCCAGAAATTGGCCCACTAGCTAGCCCCCTCCAATCTAGTCCAGCAGCCCACGACCCAAGCTCCACCACTGACTGCTGCAGTGATACGCAATGTGAAAAGAGAGGGGCCATTAGTTGTTTAAATTTGTACAATGGAAGGGAAGATTTAAGCAATGCCTCAGAAAGTTGAAGGAAAGTGGATGGTTTAAGGGAACTGCTGCAGAAGTTTCATTGCACATTTTGACATATATAAGGAAAGTGGATGAGATCACAAAGGTAAAGATTTTGACATATAATTCACTAGTTAGCAAATTAATTCATTGGAATCTAGCACGTACCATTTGTCTTCATTTATCCGGTTCATCATTAGTTTGGGACCTTTGGGATGATTGACAGCTTGGGACATCAAATGCTTGTCAATTTTCTTCACCTTAGAAAGCGTGGAACCCTCACAGTCAATGTCATAGGTGATTTCCAAAAGCCAAGGATAGAAACTCATATCGACGTCGTCATCAAGTTGGATGAATACAGCCCAGCTGTCAGTGTCCCGTGCTGCGAGAAGAACATATACCACTTCGTCAAGCTGCAATACCAAAAGGAGGAGAAAGCAATTGGTCAATGGTATGCACGAATGAAAGCACCATTCGTTAATTAAGACGTGAACCAACATATATAAGAGAAGATTACATAACAGGCATTACTTATTATTGCACCTTTATTTTTTCATCAGTTAACAGTTGAGATTCCGATTCTCTTTTAATCTGAAGCGTAGGACGGTTTGGATGATCCTCCACCGCGCGTCTCAGCCCAGCTTCTGTATCCTCAACATGTCCGCGTAAGTGGTGAAAGCAGTTGACCGTGATGTCGACTTCCTTGAGTGAAATAAGTGCCGCCAGGTTGAGATCAAGACCATCTCTTGGGAGGACCTTGCAACGTAGGGATTCAAGCCTTCGCATGGCTCCCTGCACAAACTTGAACTGTGCGTTCGCAACACAGACCCTCAGATTCTCGAATCCGCCGGCATCAATAATCAATAGTTGAAAATGCCCCTCAATCTCTAGTGTGAGATGGAGGAGTTCTGGTAGCAGCGCCAATTTACCCATGTCCTCTTTCGTAATTTTCGTAACTTGCAGATGCAGGTAGCGAATGCTCGGAAAGCGTGAGGAGACCATCAACCGCGGGTACAGGCCCATGTTCGTCTCCAGACTCCAGAGCTTTAGAGGAGGCTTCCAGCTTTCCCACGTACTCACAAGCCTGTTGAATATGACAACATAACAAAGTCTTAGATTTAACTCTCTTAGTTCCTGAAGATTGTTCAGAGATTGCATTAATGCCTTGTATGAGGTCTCATTCAGAGAACATCTGATCATTATCATGAGCACTCTCAACCTGGTCAGCGTGCCAAGCACAACCACAAACTCATCGACGTATTCTAATACGTCTAGCCTCAGCTCCTCCAGGCACACTAGTTTTCCCAACCTGTCAACTGGAAGGTTCATACGAAGGCGCCAAATATGCAGGCATATCAGTTGTGTTAACCCAGAAACTGTCGACGGCAGTTGATGATGAGAATCATCCCATATTACCAATGTCTGCAGAGACTTTAGATTCGCTATTTCTTTGGGTAGCTCCTTGCAGTATATTAACTCCAGGTACCTCAGATGTATCAAATTGCCCAGATGTTGGACGTCTATCTTGCAGTATTCTGCCACTAGCACACGACAGGCTTGGAAGCTGGAAAGTGGGGGGAATTCATTTCAATAGTTAACAATGTGAAGTGACCTCACTACCTCTGCCATGCCTATGGTGCCTTCAGGGATGCTCTGTTCACTGGAACTTTGGATGAATAGCCGGCGAACCTTCCTCTCGAAACCATGCAGGCCTATTTGTTTCTTTCTTATTACACTCACCGATGATAGAAATTGCTCCCCATCCAATATAGTGACAAAATTTTCTTTTGCTGACAAGTCACGGATGAGATCAAGCACTATATCATGAACACGGCAACCATCTATGATACCTGCTCTATTATCCTCTGCTGGCTGGATCATACTTCGGTTCAAAAGCTCATTGAAGTATCTTTCTCCGACCTCAAATAAGCTGACACGCCTGTTTTCTTGAGAGTGCACGAAACCTTCAGCTACCCACCGCCATACCAAAGTATATTTATCAATGAAAACGTCTTCTGGATACATGCTTAGGTATAATAGGCATGGCCTTAGGTTGGCAGGTAGATCATAGTAGCTATATAAGAGTATTGTCCTTGTGTTGTCTTCTTCGGACCCAGAAATAAGGGAGTCATACACAGCCTCCCACTCTTCCAATGGTCTATCAGCCAACAAACTAGCTATTGCAATGATGGCCAATGGTATACCATCACATTTATCAATAATCTTATCAACCAACGGACTATCTCCATTCTTTCTAGAAGTTCTTTTGGAGAACAATTCTTTTGACTTATCATGAGGAAGTGGTTTCATCTTGTAAACAGCATTTGCTTTTGTGCTGACTTGGGAATTACGGGTGGTCATGATTACTTTACTTCCACGGTTACTGTCTTGTAAAGCACAACTGATTGCCTTCCATACTTTTTCCTCCCAAACGTCATCCACGACAATGTTGTACCTGTCCACATAAACAGCACAGGTCAGGCATGCATAAACTTATAAATTCTGTTACTTGAAACTTTTTTATGAAATTATATTAGCATATATAGGGCAGCATCAAGAACCTAACACTTGTACGTATTGAAACCTAACCAATTGGAATTTGGAATTGATGATACGGCAAAAAAAAATCACTGTTTTCTGTCCAGGCATGTACAATAACTACTGCCACGTATCACGGGAGGAGTATCTAATTGGTCCTAGACACTTCTAAGTTATCCCTTTTTTCATATATTTCTTTTGATTTGATAAACTCGAGAACACAATTCTAACCATGGGTAACTTGCCAACAAATGTCGCATCCAAAGGACCAAAATGGGATTAAGTGTAAGCGTCTAAATTCCGCTTACCGTTCAGCCAACATGTGGGCGCACTCGTATGCACATAGCACATCTTATACACTTCCATCCACTCTTTAGGTAAAAAGTTTAACCCGGAGATGCTATATGCATGCTTGGAACAAATAAATGTTATATGCTGATTCTCACTCACATATCAGTCCACGTACATGAGACTATTCTCATAACTCCACTTCACTTTCAAGCTCATGAGCCAAAACCATTACTAACATGTCGCTAAAGGGCTAGGTTGTTACATTAAGAGTGGAACAAATAAAATGTACCATCCAAGCTAATTGAAGCCATGTTTGGATCCTCTAGTCGGCTAATTTTAGCCAATTAAAACATTAGCCAGCTAATTTAATTTAAGAGGTATTTATTTAGAGCCTGGCTAATCCCTTCTAGCTAATTGTTTTTTCTCTTTTTTCCTCCATGTTTAGCGCATGTTTGGATCCACCCAGATTTTAAGAATCTAGATTTTAAAAGCTATAGGGGATCCAAACAGGGCAGATTATGCATCGGATTCTAGAATCCAGATTATGGGATTTTAAGAATCCCATAATCTGGCCTAACCCAGCTTTTAGGTGATTTTATTTGTCAAAAGGCCCACTGCCCTTGAATCTTTTGATAATTACAGCTTGTTCCACCGCTCACAAAAATATAGAAAGGGCAAGCTGGTCATTAACTACTTAAAAAACTGATTTTTAGATTTTAAGAATCCAGGATCCAAACACCCCCACCCAGATTTTTTTAGAAGCTAGATTATAGAAACTACACCCATAATCCAGATTCTTAGGAGCTAGTGGGGATCCAAACACCACCTGTCACTTTTAGGAGGGTTGAGGTGACTAGGGGCTAAAAGTTTAGGAGGTGAGCTGGCTAAAAGTTTAGTCACTCTTAGGAGTTCATGTTTGGATCCAAATTGATTAAAATTAGACAGCTAAAAGTTTAGGAGGTGGATCCAAACAGGGTCTGATTATAATTAACGCAAAAATTATTTTAATAGCATTGCAAGGGACAAAATGAACATGAAGGAAATTAGAATTAACATATATCTCAACCTACAGTGGGTGATCCCTATACATACCTCTTGCCCTGTAGGAATTCATGCAGTGCCTCATAAAATTGCTCTATTTTCCAGCCTGTCATGTTGTTGTTCTCGCATGTTTTGTCGAGTTTCCCAAGCATCTCCCGCAAACTGTTTTTATATCAGGATTTCGACCCACCGAGACAAAAGCGCAACAATCAAAGGGTTGTGCTTTAAGGTGATCGTGCACGACTTGGGCAAGAGTTGTCTTACCTAGTCCGCCAGATCCTACTATGGACACTATCTTCAGACCCACGTGATCCTCTGGATAGGTTAACATCCGTAGTAGTTCCTCCCTTGCCTTCTCGATGCCAACAAGCTCCTTGCCCTTGTTCTCGTACAGGTTGATCACACGGGGATCAACATCGACGATCTTCTCCGCATGAGTTCTGGAGCAGAGTTCGGCATTGAGCAGGTTCTGGGGACCGCCACACCGACGTCGAGTCGCTGGTAGTGTTACCGTTTCTGAAGCTTTTGCGTTCCAAACAAACGAGTGAATGCAATAGTGCATTTGCCAAAGATATGGAATGGAGTGACAATAGGAATGTGAATGGTATACGAAATTCGGTGATATAAAATAGGAATGTGAATGGTATATCTAAAATATGTAACAAATGAGGCATATGAGTGGTTGTACGCCCATTTTTTTGAAGTCATGTTTCATAAGCGTCCCATATCTTTCAAGGCCCTTAATGGATAACCACGAATCCACCATCAGATCAACAACATTAACCTTCACTAATGCATGATATTACAGGCGATTTGTTACACATGATCAACGATACAAATCGACGATAGTGACACTAGAATTTGGTAACTTTCGTCCTAAACAGCCCCATATATTATAGGTCCAAATCCATGTATCACACAGTTTTTGTTTCCACCTTTTGTGGGCTATAAGGAATAAACATGATACAGTTGCACTAACCGCCAAGGTAATTCATCAATTTTCAGGTCTTAGGAGCAACGTAATACTTGCATGCCCCAACGAGCACACACAATTCCTGCCTTTTTCATTTATTACAGAATGAAATTTTGTGATCCACTCATATGAGTCGTCTTAGCTGCCAACATCAGCAGGTCGGCAAAAGAGGTTTCTCACTTCATTCGACGCCTTCTCATATGCAGAGCATTGGAAGTCAAGTTAGTTCATTTTATATACTGTACAGACTGGACATATCAAAACTGAAAACTTGGATTAAGTCAAGAGGAATAACTTCAATGTCCAAGTGTTTATACATAACGTCGCTGGATGATATGAGGGACCTAATGATATCCCTAATCCCAAATCAAATGTCCTGATGGCATCCCAATTCCCAATTTCAAACCAGATGAAGAAGAAACTCCGTGATGGTTACAATGTCACGTCAGGAACCCGGTTTTGCAGAATGTCCAATGTGATCCATGACGGTGGCTGAACTTGGGTTTCGGAAGGTCCAATGTGATCCATGGTGAAGAATTGATGACACGACCATGATGGTGGTCATAAGATGGAGTCAGACGTATGAGTCGTATGCATAGCAATTCGGTAAGAATTTATCACATTGGTCTATGATTGTTGCTTTGAATTTTTGTTTGGCACGACATGGTTTCTGGCTTTATATCATGAAGTGACACAGGATGACAGGAGCACAAAGCCACGCTTGTCATAACAACAACAACAACAACAATGTTCACCTGCAAGACACGATAAAGATGTCATTGACTCCACTCTGTTGCTTCAAAGCATGTCAATATACCATGTATGGCTTCATCGCCACATGCCTCCCAGTCAAAGCACAAAAGGAGCATTGAATGCTGTGATTTTAGAATTTCTACTACTTATCAATCTTTTCCATATATAATGCAAAGAAAACATGATAAGATAAACAAATATTCAAAATTAACATAACACTCAACATATTCTAATGGTGGGCCCCTCATCCTTTTTATCCGGGCTTGGGACCGGCTGTGCAACACTATGTCCATTCCAAATATATGTATTTGGAATTTGCACAGGCGGATTTCCACCCTTTCCCTCCTAAACCCTAGTATAACCAGCCCATCCACAACCAACACAAGCACACATAACACGCATAAAGAAGCCCTAGAAAAGATTAACTATCAAAGCCTACGAAAAAGATGGACATATAAAACGGTAAGTTCTAAAAAAGGATTAATAATTTTTTTATTTTTATAAAGAAACATATAGCTAATTTTTTTAATTTTGTTTTTTAAGGTAAGAATCAATTAGTAGAAAAGCCCTTAAGATTCATATAAATTTTTATTTGATTTTTTAATATTATTGACTTTTTTCTTGGTTTGCTGAGAACTAAACTGAAACACTGTTTTCCTGTCTTGCAGTAGTCTTCAAGAGAGCCAACCTATCCAAAAAAAAAAGAGCACAAATATAAGTTTGATTTGTGCAAATAGAGACATTTAAAGAAGAGAAAACTATTGTATGCCATTGAAACCTACAATTTTCTCTTATCTGCTATTCAAAATATACACCTCTTTTGTGTACTGTTAGTTTCAAATACTCCATCCCTTCTATGCCACTTATGTTACATCCATGATACAGGTTGATATTAGGGCCTTCAAATGATATATAATAATTGTTACTTTTTTAATGTAACAAAAATACATGAAGGGGTGAAAAAGGTTGAAACCAATGGCATAAAAGGGTAAGTGCATGTTATGGATGGTAAGTGAAAAAAAGTATAGGCTCAATGACATATATTGAACCAAGGCATATATTTGGGAGGTAACAATTTGCAGGTACCAAACTGGAATCACCGAAATATTTGTATGTAAAAACCAAATACTAGTGATATTATATTATTGCACTTAGTTGCTTATTTTTAAGAGAAACAAACCGTCCTCTGTTGCTTGGGAGACAATTCCACTCAAATGAGTCCCTATTTACATTTTGAGATGAGAGAGAAAGAGAGTACTTCGTTCGCACTGTACATTTTCTTGAATATTTGTAATGCAACAAGATGAGACATGTATATGAGAATATATACTCAGATTGAGAAGCACATATGTACCTGCGACGCAGGGAGGACCAAATGAAATATCCAAGCATGGCCTAGCTAGCTGTCAGGATCATCATTATCATCCAGCTGAAGACATGAGAGAAACATATGTTAGTACATCTTACACACACTTAGAGCATCTGCCGCAAAGATGATCTACATTCAGTTTTAAGATAGGCTAGACGAGTCACAACAGATATCTTATGTCTCTTTCTTATTACTTTGATACGTGATTTGGCACTGCGGCGAGGTGCCCACGGCGGGCGCGCAGGAGGACTGGTGGAGCGGAGGCATCAACACAGAGGAGCGCGCCGTACGTGCGCCGAGGCCGCGACCCGGCCGACAGCCCTAAACCTAGACTCGAGCTCAACCAAAGGGACAGGAGCATTCAAATTGCAAGAATCTCAAAAAAGAAAAAAAAAGTCCCCATTTCCGGTCGCCGCCACCATGGCCAAACATTGAAGCTCCTCAGGTGAGCTCTGGTCTTCCATTTCTTCAACCGTACAACAACACCTATGCACCTTGCTAATCAATTTGCACCTACTTTTGCCCCAATATTTTGGGTGATGGCCCTGATGTCGTCCACTTCCTCTGCTCTGCTGTCTTCGCCCGTCGTCCGAAGCGAGGATCAGGCAGACGAGCAGCTCCCGCACCGGCATCCTGCTTGCCGCGGGCAGCTTCCAGGCCGGGCGGACGAGGTGCGTGCGACGTCAGGCAGGCTGCGTGTCGCGGACAACGAAGCGATGCAGACAACGCGCGCCGCGTTGGAGCATCGGGGGGCGAGGCCGGGATGCATCAGTTAGGGGCTGGCAGCGTCAGAGAGGTACCGGGAGGCGGGTGGTGTGGTGTGCGGTGTGGGGCGTCGTGCTCGTCGCGGCATCGGCTGCAGGGGCGTAAAATGTTGGGCACATTTGACTTTTTTAGATCACGTTTGACTGCTCGTCTTATTCAAAAATTTTGTGCAAATATAAAAACAAATAAATCATGCTTAAAGTATCTATAATGATAAAACAAACCGTAACAAGATAAACGATATTTGCACAAATTTTTTGAATAAGACGAGTGGTCAAACGTGATTTAGAAAAGTAAAAATCGTCAAGTAATTTGAACTAGAGCGAGTACGTAGCAGGTATTGCTTATTGCACCTTTATTTTGTCATCAGGTAACAGATAATCTTCAAATTCTCTATTGATCTGAAGTGTAGGACGGTTGGGATGATCCTCCACTGCGCGTTTCACCCCAGCTTCTATATCACCAATATGTTCACGGAAGTGCCCTATGCAGTTGACCGTGACGTTGACTTCCTTGAGTGAAAGGAGTGCCGCCAGGTTGAAGTCAAGATCATCTCTTGGGAGGACCTCGAAACGTAGATATTCAAGCCTTGGCATGGCTCCCTGCAGAAACTTGAAGTTTGTGTTCGCATCACAGACCCTTAGATTCTCGAATCCCCCGGCACCAATAATCAATGGTTGAATATACCCGTCAATCCGTAGTGTGAGATAGAGGAGTTCTGGCAGCAGCGCCAATTTTCCGATGTCCACTTCCGTAATTTCGTCAACGGTCAAATGCAGGTAGCGAATAGTCGGAAGGTGTGAGGGGTTTATCAACTGCGGGTACAGACCCATGTTTGTCTCCAGACTCCAGAGCGTTCGAGGCGGCTTCCAGCTTTCCCACGTACTCACAGGGGTTTTGGGTACGTGATAAAAAAGTACTCTTAGGCTTAACTCTCTTATTTCCTGAAGATTGTTCAGAGAGTGCATTAATGCCTTGTATGAGGTCTCATTCAGTGAACCTCTGAACATTATCCTGAGGACTCTCAACCTGGTCAGCTTGCCAAGCACGACCACAAAGTCATCAATTACTAATTCAACGTTGAAGCTCAACTCCTCCAGGCACACTAGGTTCCCCAACCTGTCAACTGGAACCTTCATAGAAATGTTCTGAATATGCAGGCACTTCAGTTGTGTCAGCCCATAAACTGTTGACGGAAATTCATAACCAACCGTATCACTTCCAAATATTAATGTCTGCAGAGACTTTAGATTCCCTATTTCTTTGGGTATCATCATTTTCAAATTGTCTATTGATCTTAACTCCAGGTACCTCAGATGTAGCAACTTGCCCAGATGTTTGGCGTCTCCTATGCTGCTGTGTGCTGCCACTAGCACACGACAGGCTTGGAAGCTGGAAAGTGGGGGGATGTCAATTGAACAATTAATACTATTAAGTGACCTCACAACCTCTGTCTTGCCTATAGCGCCTTCAGGGATGATCTGTACACTGGAACTTTGGATAAATAGCCGGCGAACCTTTCTCTATAAACCATGCAGGCCTACTTGTTCCTTTCTTAATACACTGTCCGATGATCGAAGTTGCTCCTCATTCAATATAGTGACAAAATTTTCTTTTGCTGACAAGTCACGGACGAGATCAAGCACTATGTCATGAACACGGCAACCATCTATGATGCCTGCTCTACCCTTCTCTGCTGGCTGGATCATACTTCGGTTCAAAAGCTCATTGAAGTACCTTTCTCCGACCTCAAATAAGCTGTCACGTCTGTCCTGTTGAGGCTGCACGAAACCTTCAGCTATCCACCGCCATATCAAAGTATATTTATCAATCAAAATGTCTTCTGGATACATGCTTAGATATAACAGGCATGGCCTTAGGCTGACAGGTAGATCATAGTAGCTATAAGAGTATTGTCCTTGTGTTGTCTTCTTCGGACCCAGAAATAAGGGAGTCATACACCGCCTGCCAATCCTCCAAAAATGGTCTATCAGCCAACAAACTAGCTATTGCAATGATGGCCAATGGTATACCATCACATTTGTCTATAAGTGATTTGTGCAAATTGAGACATTTAAAGAAGGGAAAATTTATTGTATGCCATTGAAACCTACAATTTTGTATTATGTGCTATTCAAGATATACACCTCTTTTGTGCGTTATTCAAATTCTGCATCCCTTCTATGCTACTTATGTTACATCCATGAGACATGGTTGATGTTAGAGCCTTCAACGATATATAACTGTTATTTTTTTGAATGTAACAAAAATAAATCGAAGGGGTGAAAAAGTTTGAAAGAAATGGAATAGAAGGAAAGGGCATGTTTTGGATGGTAACTGAGAAAAAGTATAGGTTCCAATGACATATATTGAACCAATGAATATATTTGGGAGGTAAAAATTTGTAGATACCAAACTGGAATCACCAGATCATTTGAATGAAAAAAAAACAAATACTTTCTCATGACAGTGATGTTATACTATTGCACTTAGTTGCTTATTTTTAAGAGAAACAAACCGTCCACTGTTGCTTGAGAGACAATTCCACTCAAATCAGTCCCTATTTACATTTTGAGACGAGATAGAAAGATGGCACTTCATACTGTTGACATTGTACATTTACTTGAATATTCGTAATGCAACAAGATGAGACCGGTATATGAGAATTTACTCAGATTGAGAAGCACATAAATACCTGCGACGCAGGGAGGACCGAAAGAAATATCCAAACACGGCCTAGCGACCATCATTATCATCCAGCTGAAGACAAGAGAGAAACATATGTTAGTACATCTTATACACAATTAGAGCATCTCCAGCAAATATCTTTCTATCCCTTCCTTATCACTTTGAGATACGTGTGCGGGAAAAAAAATAATCAAACGGCCGTAGCCCTTCTTCTTCAACCAGCTGCATTGAGCTCCATGCCCGCCGCACGCAGCCCCGTCCAAGCGCCTCCCCGCCACAGCCCCTGTCTGCGTCGCCGTTAGACGCTGCCTCCCCAGCCGCAGGCCTTGTTAGAGTATATTTGGTAGGTTAGATTATGTATCTAGGACTGCCATATGTATTCCCGGAGGTGTCTTGCCCTCCAAGTCATGTACTCTCATATATACCGGCCGAGAAGCTCATTGCAATACAATCCACGCATCATACAACATTCTATCTCTCTAACAGGCCTGAACCCGCCACCCCAGCCCCCGTGTACCAACAGCCACGCCGTCATGATTTCGCACTGCGGCGAGGTGCCCACGGCGGGCGTGCAGGAGTAGCGGCGGCATCAACGCAGAGGAGAGGGCCGTGTGGCGAGGCCGGGATCAGGCCGACAGCCCTAAACCTAGACTCTAGCTCGACCAAAGGGAGCACTCAAATTGCAAGAATCTCAAAAAAAAAAAAAGTCCCCATTTCCGGTCGCCGCCACCATGGCCAAAAGTCGAGGCTCCTGAAGTGAGCTCCGCTCCTCCATTTCTTCGATGGTACAACAAGAGTACAAGACCTATGCACATATTGCTAATCAATTTGCACCCATTTTTCCCCAATATTTTGGGTGAAAGCCCCAACGCCGTCCGCTTCCTCTGCTCTGCTGTCATCGCCCGTCGTCCGAAGCGAGGGCCGGGAGGACGAGCAGCTCCCGCACTGGGTGGGCGCAATGTCAGGCAGGCCGCGCGTCACGGACAGGGTTGCAGACAGCGTGCGCCGCTTTGGGGCGTCGAGGCGAGGCAGGGATGCATTGGTTAGAGGCTGGCAGCATCGAAGAGTGCAGGGAGTTGGGCGGCGTGCGGTGGTCAGCGGAGCCGAGCATCGGTCTCGTCGTGGCATCAGCTGCGGGAGCGTGAAATGTTGGGCGCAGTTGGCTCCCGGCTCCACTGCTGTCATGGGCGGAGCTTGGTTGTGGCCAAGGTGGGCCGTGGCCCCCCTGGCCAAGGGAAAAAAAACGTTTTTTCACCATGTAATTGACATCGGGCCAGAAATTGGCCCACTAGCTAGCCCCCTCCAATCTAGTCCAGCAGCCCACGACCCAAGCTCCACCACTGACTGCTGCAGTGATACGCAATGTGAAAAGAGAGGGGCCATTAGTTGTTTAAATTTGTACAATGGAAGGGAAGATTTAAGCAATGCCTCAGAAAGTTGAAGGAAAGTGGATGGTTTAAGGGAACTGCTGCAGAAGTGTCATTGCACATTTTGACATATATAAGGAAAGTGGATGAGATCACAAAGGTAAAGATTTTGACATATAATTCACTAGTTAGCAAATTAATTCATTGCAATCTAGCACGTACCATTTTGTCTTCATTTATCCGGTTCATCATTAGTTTGGGACCTTTGGGATGATTGACAGCTTGGGACATCAAATGCTTGTCAATTTTCTTCACCTTAGAAAGCGTGGAACCCTCACAGTCAATGTCATAGGTGATTTCCAAAAGCCAAGGATATAAACTCATATCGACGCCGTCATCAAGTTGGATGAATACAGCCCAGCTGTCAGTGTCCCGTGCTGCGAGAAGAACATATACCACTTCGTCAAGCTGCAATACCAAAAGGAGGAGAAAGCAATTGGTCAATGGTATGCACGAATGAAAGCACCATTCGTTAATTAAGACGTGAACCAACATATATAAGAGAAGATTACGTAACAGGCATTACTTATTATTGCACCTTTATTTTTTCATCAGTTAACAGTTGAGATTCCGATGCTCTTTTAATCTGAAGCGTAGGACGGTTTGGATGATCCTCCACCGTGCGTCTCAGCCCAGCTTCTGTATCCTCAACATGTCCGCGTAAGTGGTGAAAGCAGTTGACCGTGATGTCGACTTCCTTGAGTGAAATAAGTGCCGCCAGGTTGAGATCAAGACCATCTCTTGGGAGGACCTTGCAACGTAGGGATTCAAGCCTTCGCATGGCTCCCTGCACAAACTTGAACTGTGCGTTCGCAACACAGACCCTCAGATTCTCGAATCCGCCGGCATCAATAATCAATAGTTGAAAATGCCCCTCAATCTCTAGTGTGAGATGGAGGAGTTCTGGTAGCAGCGCCAATTTACCCATGTCCTCTTTCGTAATTTCGTAACTTGCAGATGTAGGTAGCGAATGCTCGGAAAGCGTGAGGAGACCATCAACCGCGGGTACAGGCCCATGTTCGTCTCCAGACTCCAGAGCTTTCGAGGAGGCTTCCAGCTTTCCACGTACTCACAAGCCTGTTGAATATGACAACATAACAAAGTCTTAGATTTAACTCTCTTAGTTCCTGAAGATTGTTCAGAGATTGCATTAATGCCTTGTATGAGGTCTCATTCAGAGAACATCTGATCATTATCATGAGCACTCTCAACCTGGTCAGCGTGCCAAGCACAACCACAAACTCATCGACGTATTCTAATACGTCTAGCCTCAGCTCCTCCAGGCACACTAGGTTTCCCAACCTGTCAACTGGAAGGTTCATACGAAGGCGCCAAATATGCAGGCATATCAGTTGTGTTAACCCAGAAACTGTCGACGGCAGTTGATGATGAGAATCATCCCATATTACCAATGTCTGCAGAGACTTTAGATTCGCTATTTCTTTGGGTAGCTCCTTGCAGTATATTAACTCCAGGTACATCAGATGTATCAAATTGCCCAGATGTTGGACGTCTATCTTGCAGTATTCTGCCACTAGCACACGACAGGCTTGGAAGCTGGAAAGTGGGGGGAATTCATTTCAATAGTTAACAATGTGAAGTGACCTCACTACCTCTGCCATGCCTATGGTGCCTTCAGGGATGCTCTGTTCACTGGAACTTTGGATGAATAGCCGGCGAACCTTCCTCTCGAAACCATGCAGGCCTATTTGTTTCTTTCTTATTACACTCACCGATGATAGAAATTGCTCCCCATCCAATATAGTGACAAAATTTTCTTTTGCTGACAAGTCACGGATGAGATCAAGCACTATATCATGAACACGGCAACCATCTATGATACCTGCTCTATTATCCTCTGCTGGCTGGATCATACTTCGGTTCAAAAGCTCATTGAAGTATCTTTCTCCGACCTCAAATAAGCTGACACGCCTGTTTTCTTGAGAGTGCACGAAACCTTCAGCTACCCACCGCCATACCAAAGTATATTTATCAATGAAAACGTCTTCTGGATACATGCTTAGGTATAATAGGCATGGCCTTAGGTTGGCAGGTAGATCATAGTAGCTATATAAGAGTATTGTCCTTGTGTTGTCTTCTTCGGACCCAGAAAAGGGAGTCATACACAGCCTCCCACTCTTCCAATGGTCTATCAGCCAACAAACTAGCTATTGCAATGATGGCCAATGGTATACCATCACATTTATCAATAATCTTATCAACCAACGGACTATCTCCATTCTTTCTAGAAGTTCTTTTGGAGAACAATTCTTTTGACTTATCATGAGGAAGTGGTCATCTTGTAAACAGCATTTGCTTTTGTGCTGACTTGGGAATTACGGGTGGTCATGATTACTTTACTTCCACGGTTACTGTCTTGTAAAGCACAACTGATTGCCTTCCATACTTTTTCCTCCCAAACGTCATCCACGACAATGTTGTACCTGTCCACATAAACAGCACAGGTCAGGCATGCATAAACTTATAAATTCTGTTACTTGAAACTTTTTTATGAAATTATATTAGCATATATAGGGCAGCATCAAGAACCTAACACTTGTATGTATTGAAACCTAACCAATTGGAATTTGGAATTGATGATACGGCAAAAAAAAAAATCACTGTTTTCTGTCCAGGCATGTACAATAACCACTACGGGAACCCGCCTGTTTGCCGTGTGCCCAGAGCACACGGCAAAGGCCCAAAAGCACACGGCAAAGGGTTTGCCGTGTGCAACACTCGGCAAAAGGCACACGGCAAACCGGTACCGGCAAACAGTACTTTGCCGTGTGCCTTCTGTCGGGCACACGGCAAACCCTTTGCCGTGTGCCCCACGTGGCCCTCGGCAAAAAAAAAGGTTCGACGTCCGTCAGCCGTCAACACCCACTTTGCCGAGTGCCGTGGGCCCAGGCACACGGCAAAGCATGGCCTCTTTGCCGAGTGCCGCCGGCCCAGGCACTCGGCAAAGTCTGGACACTTTGCCGTGTGCCACGTCAGGCACACGGCAAAGAATGGCCTCTTTGCCGAGTGCCTAGCCCTGGCACTCGGCAAAGAGCTAAAACACTCGGCAAAAAAATGTTCCAGATTGCAATATACATTTCAAATCGACTACAACCTGGACCACAATCACAAAAAAACATCATACATCACATATATGAGCCAAATCATCATCACATATCACATATTTGAGCCCACATCATCACAAACTCAACATATCACATAAATGAGCTCCACCACCATCACAAACTCAACATATCACATAAAAAGCTCCACCATCATCACAAACACATCACATAGAAGTCCACGATCAACCGTCATCACAAACACATCACATAGAGGTCCACGATCATCACAAACACATAGTCCACCAAACGTCATCACAAAGTCTCACACGATCACGACACATAGTTATAGAAGTTGAAATACAATTACAGGTTTATTGACGAGGCGGCCACGGCGACCAAGCATTCTGCGGAGAGGGATTGTTGGATCCCGCCGATTGATTCTGCACGAGCAAAGCAATACAATTATTTAAATTGTAGGTTAAAAGCATATAAGCTAAAATGTGTAGGTTAGAAGCATATAAACTAAAATGTAATAGAAGTGACAAAATATTGGTTACAAGCTAGCATAGCTAACCCTTCAATTACTTCACTATATCATACTTGAAGGTAAGAAATTAAAGTACAAAAGATTTGAAGTGACTCACCGGAGTGCCTGTGGAAGGAGTGCCAGGAGAAGTACCACCGAAAGTAGGAGGAACGCCGAAGGGAGGAGGACCGCCGAAGGGAGGAGGACCGCCGTAAGGAGGAGGTAGTGGTAGAGGAGGGAGTTGCCCTGGCTGTGGCACCGTACCATGAGTCTGCATGTAAAGGAACATCTGCGCCATCCGCTGGTCATTCCTCTGCCGCTCTGCCTCCAGCTTCGCATCCATCTCGGCCTGCATCCTCTGCCGCTCTTGCTCCAACTTCGCCTCCATCTGGGCCTACAATATTTCATCGATCCCAATATTACAATGCAAGGGAATACCATGTGCAAATCAATGAACAACGAATTAAACCAAGATTACCTGCATTTGCTCAATCTGGATCTGTGTAGCGCTAGGCCGTGGGCGTATGGGCGGAGCTGAGCCCGTGCTCCTTGCTCAGATCTCGGAGAGGGTGGGAGTAGAGGCCGTGTCGATTGTGCTGTCGCCAATCCAGTACCGGCCATGCTTCTTACCTCCACCCACCCTCATCACGACCTCTCCATCAAGGGGCTCGGTGCTCGGATCCCACTCTGGCCCATGGACCTCCCTTGCCGCCGAGGTGTACTCACTGAGGCGGCTGTGGACAGTAGCGTTGCTGTACGCCTCGGGCGGGTCCTCTGGGTTGTAGTCGATGTCAGCCGTCGCCTTGCCCTTGTGGGACAGAGCAAAGGCCTTCAACTGCCCGCAAGGCTGGCCACCATGTGCCGCCGACTGCAAGGAAAATAGAAAGATGATTAGAAGTTATGGAGAATATTAAGTGTTTAAATAAAGAAGTTGAGTTCACGTACCCATCTAGCCGCGTACTGGGAAAGGGTAAGGTTGCCTTGATGGTGTGGTGCCCCTGGCATCATCAAGCGCCGCTCCCGGCAAGCGTTGTGTGTCTCATGCCACTGGGGCTCGCACCATTTGTTGACAATATAGGACCAGGCCGTGAAATGGGAGGCGCACCACCACGGAGGCACCTGCACGTCATCAAGTATAGAAATATGAGAAGATCAAATTAAGCGTACTTAATCTCATAAGAGTTCGGTATTCGTGTTTACCAGCATGTATTGCTCTCGGGTAAGCTCAATGGTTCGTGCCTCCTTTTTTTCCACCTTCATTTTTTGGACAGTAGCGTAGTAAGTTATGACGGCCTGGACGCGCGACTCGTAATGCATGTCTCTCACGAGTTTACGACATGCATTGTTCGTCACACGAACCGCCAACGCCTCCTGCCCAGGCTCGCATCTGTAGAAATCCTGCATCAAGACGCAATGTACACTGTCATTATTTGAATAATATCCAATGAATGCGATGTATTGACCAATGCAGTGCAACGAAGACTTACCCACAGCTCTTCCATCACCCTCTCCGCCTTGTGCTGAAAAACCCTGTTGTCACGATCTGGGAGATCGGCGGCGTTTCTGTAGTGGTCCCACGTCAAGGCTGGCACCTGCTTGCCGGCGTAAAGCACCATGCCAGGGAAGTGTAGCCTGCACAAAAGACCTAGGATGCCATTGGGAATGCGCTTGTGATCACCTGCCTCGATCACCTCCCAACCCCTGCCCAAATGAATGAGACAAAATAATAGATGTTATTGTGATTTTGAACATATGAAATGAGAAGTTAGCGATAAAAATTAGAAAATTACGTACCTAGGCGGTATGGGTCGAATCATCGGCTGTCTGTTAGGAGGAATCGGCCGAGTCGGGAGCTGTGAGGGACCGCGCAACCACACACTCTGCAAGTCCTCGGAAGCGGAACCGGACCCTCCTGCCTCTCCCTCCTCGTCCTCGTCCTCCTCCTCCTCAGAGCCGTGAGCAGAAGGTAACTCCTCCTCCTCCTCCTCTCCCTGGTGCTCCTCCTCCTCGGACTCCTCCTGGTGCTCCTCCTCTTCCTCGTGCGCGGAAGGTGTAGGCGACGGGTCCCTCCTGCCTCCTCGACCCCTGCCTCCAGCTCCTCCACCTCTGCCTCGCCCCTTCCCTCGTCCCTTCCCGGACCCCTCAGCTTCATCAGACCCCTTCCCCTTCCCAGTCGCTCTCTTGTAAAGCGACGACACCGACCTCAACACACCACCTCTGCCCACCATCTTCGATCAATCACCTGCAATTGAAAAGATGAAATCCATCAGTACTTCCAAACAGATGCAAAACAAATAAAACATATATAATTAGAAAGTAACATATATATATATATATTATTGGAAATATGAAAATAATTTAAAAAGACCATACATGTATCAGAAATAATCATCATAATCGGGATTAGCTTCATCATCCGCCTCATCATCACTATCAGGCATGTCGATATCATTTTGCACATTCGCCGGAGGAGGAATGTCGCCTTCGTCCGCAAGGTTTAAATGTAACCGCTCAAGTAATTTCAAATCGTTCACATTATGAACCTCATCTCCGGCATCGTCGTCACTAACCGTTTCATTCTCCACTTCCATTCCGATCTCTTCGGTTAAGTCTATCTGAAAACCCTCTTCTTGCCCATGTTCTTGAAAGAACTCTTCCTCGTCTGGGTTTGGCACTATATTGTAATCTTCATTGTTTGGGACAGGTAGTTTGCCGTGTGGCGCTACCTTGTACACAACATCCCAACCCTTGATACGGTCGTCGGTTTGGCACGGGTATGAGCTATAATAAACTTGTGTGGCCTGTTGCGCCACAATGTATACATCGTCTCCTGGGTACACTGATGACTGTCGAATTTCGACTAGGCCAATACTAGGGGTCCGTCTCACTGCTTGAGGATCAAACCAATGGCATTTGAATATGACAGGAGTAAGAGGTTTGGACCCATGAAACTTGAGTTCGTATATTTCTTCAACTCTTCCGTAATACTCGACCCCATCATCCCCCGGAGTAAAAACTCCGGTATTAGTGGTTCTTCGATTGGGCCGACTCTGCTCATAGCTTGTTGTGTGAAAGCGGTACCCATTAACGTCATAGCTTCGAAATGACCTAACCCTATAGGCACAGCCATCGGCAACTTGTCTTAGATCGGCACTCGTAGACGCATCAGTTTGGCTCTGCAAGTTCAAGCAGGATCGTTAGTTATATTATTCGCACGTACGAGCAACTTGTAAGCGATACGAAAAAATGCTAAATACCTTTTGTTTGAACCAAGAAATGAAATCAGGCATTTCATTTCCCGCACCCTTTGAAATAAGGATATCAACTTCCTGTGCGGTTGGTTCTCTTGATCCACGCCAGAATTCATGAATAAACTCCCTGTACCAACAAGGAACAAGTTGGTTCGACGCAGAATATTGAATACTAGGAAAAAAAATTGGACAGTAACTTACTGTATGTACGGCAACACTTCGGAAAGGTTGGTCAACACATATAGCATGATAGTGCGCCACTCTTCATGTTTCAAGGTCTTGTTGGTCCCTTCACTTGCAGTTCCGTGTTGCCCTAGGAAAAGGCTGAGCTTCGATTCGTTTTCGCTAGCATTGTAACGAGGAGCTGGATAATGCACGCTCGGAAGGTTGTCTAAATAGTATTTTGATGTGAAGTTTGACACCTCCTCCAGAACGTAAGCCTCTGCAATGGAAGCTTCAATTTTGCATTTATTCTTGCATTTCGTTCGAAGAACCTTTTGACACCTCTCAATTGAATAGCACCAACGGTTCTGCGCAGGCCCCCCCATTCGTGCCTCATACGGGAGGTGCAAAATCATATGAAACATCGGAGTGAACATGCCGGGTGGAAATATCTTCTCCAACTTACAGAGCAACACAGGCGCCATTTTTTCCATGTCTGCAATCACGGTCTTAGATACCTCCTTGGCACAAAGCTGGCGGAAGAAATAGCTCAACTCGGCCAGCACTAGCCACACATGATCAGGGAGATAGCCTCGAACCATCACCGGAAGAAGCCGCTCAAGCCACATGTGGTAGTCATGACTCTTTGCCCCGTTGATTAGCATAGTTGTTAAGTTCACCCCTCTACTCAGATTCGCTGCAAACCCATCAGGGAACATTAACGTTTTGAACCATTCTAGTACTTCCCTCCTTTGAGGCCTCGTAAGGACGAAATCGGCCGGAGGCTTCCTCCATGACTTGCCGGATTTAGGAGGCGCCATGTCTAGTTTAGGTCTATCGCATAACGCTGCTTGATCGACTCTTGCCTTCACGTTGTCCCTTGTCTTATCAGGAATGTCCATGATTGTTGCGAAAAGAGGAACGCCAATGCCATGTTCAGTGTGCATTAGGTCAATGTTATGTGGAAGAAGAAGGTCTTCCATATAGGAAAGCCTCCACAAGCCGCAGATCTGAGTGAAGGCATGTAGCTCACCATATCCCACAAAACCACCTTCTTGTTCATCAACCACGAGAGCATCTAACTGAGCACGCACCTCGGCACCTGTCATGAACGGCCGTGCTTGGTGGGGCACTGCGACACCTTTCGTGAAATTCTTTTTGTCTCTTCTGAATGGATGGTCAGGAGGAAGGAACTGTCGGTGTTGGTCGAATGAAGAAAACTTGCCACCCTTCTTCAACCAAATGAACCTCACAATTGTCTTGCATACTGGGCATGGGAACTTAGAGTGAACACCATGGCCGCAGAATGTCCCATACGCCGGCAGGTCATGCAGAGAGTAGTGGTAATTAACATACATTCGGAAGTTTTCCTTTCTAGATGAATCGTATGTCCATACCCCTTCCTCCCAAGCACGGACCAAATCATCGATCAGAGGCTCCATGTACACAGACATATTATTCCCCGGGTTTTCAGGAATTATCAACGACAAGAATATGTTCTGTCGTTGAAAGAGGACGCCGGGGGGGAGATTCAGGGGTATAACGAAAACGGCCAACAACTGTACGGGGCAGCTCCCATTCCATAAGGATTGAACCAATCTGTTGCCAACGCCACACGTACATTACGAGCCTCCAGAGCTTTTATGCCGTGAATCTCATCAAAATGTTTCCAGGCTTCACCATCAGATGGATGTACAAGCTTATCGGGATTGTATCGGACTCCATCTTTATGCCATGTCATCTGTTTCGCGGATTCCTCGGTCATGTAAAGGCGTTGGATCCTCGGTATGAACGGAAGGTACCGTAGAATTTTCGCGGGGACCGCGAGCTGCCTCTTTTGGCCATCAACAGCGTCTACCTCCACGAACCTAGAGGATCCACACTTTGGACAGTATTTTGCTTCCGCGTGTTCTTTCCTAAATAAGATGCATCCCTTTGAACACGCATGTATCTGCTCATATGGCATCTTAAGTGCACGAAGGAGTTTCTGTGCCTCATACATGTTCTTTGGCAGAATGTGACCTTCCGGAAGCAAGGTGCCAATAACTGTCAACATAACATCGAAGGCGTTTCGACTGAAGCTGAACTGGGACTTTACGGCCATTAGACGTGCAATGGCATCCAGCTGAGAAACCTTGGAATGCATGTGAAGAGGTCGCTGTGAAGAAGATAACATGTCGTAATACGCCTTTGCGGTCTCCTCTGGCTCCTCCTCTCTACGTTCTTCATCCACATTGAAATGTGCTTCATGGTAGTCATGTAACATGTCTTCTACCCCACCATCAGCATCATAATCATCGACGCGTTGTCTCACGACGTCGTCTCTCACACGTTCGGCTTCACCATGGTACAACCACCGAGTATAGCCTGGCGTAAATGCATTCAGACATAGATGTTTAGCCATGACATCCTTTGTTTTTCGCCGCGTGTTGTTACAACGGCTGCAGGGACACCAAGTGGCACTCGCTCCTTTAGCCTTGGCAAATGCTAGTTCCATGAAAGCTTCTGACTTCTCAATCCATTCGTCGGTAAACTCAGTCCGACTTAAGCGGCCCGTGTACATCCACTCACGGTCTTCCATCCTTTAACAGATATATATCAACGAGTAATATAAAGTTAATTCATTTGCAACGATCTACACGATGTTCCAACTGTCTAATAGGTGAAGATAGGTCCTAATCCCACCCGAGGATGCGTAGATGCGGTTACTTTCCAAGGTTTACTCCTGTTCGAGACAGAATTTCGACAGCACCTCCCCGCTGTTCTCCAAATACACGTCCCGTCAGGGAGATTGTGTATCCGGAGAACAATAGGGAGATGATGCCGAAACTCTGTCTCGAACCGGAGTGGACCATGGAAACTAACCCCATCTACGCATCCTCGGGCTGTCCAAAAAACGTGGACAATTCGAAACAGATACAGTCTTAGATATGCAAAAATCTGCATATCTCCAATTGTATCTCTTTCGAACGGGAGACGCCAAACTAGGTTACGCGTGACCTACATACATGAATGGAAAAAGGGGTTGGTTATGCCTCACCTTGCTGTGCTGCAAAGTGACCGGTGGAAGACGGTGTGCACAAGCCTCTCCTGCAAAGAACGGAACATACAAGAATCAATTTCAAATTTTGACATAGAAATGATTCTTTGCATACAATAGCTATATTCAAGTTCATTTCAAATCATGAGACGATAAATTTACATATATTCAAAATGGTATAAGTTCGTGGAGAAAAGAGCTAATTAATTAGAAGGAGCCTGGAGCCTTGTAAAATGAGCAGTCAAACCAATGTCAGCCCAGCCGTTCATTGCAATACAAGGCGTACGTTTCACACTCTCCTCCTAGCAAAATGTCTCACCGATTCTCTTCTCAAAGAAAACACGTGTTTAGAAATCTTAATTAAATAGCCAAACATGTGCACATTGGACTGTAACGATGACAGATTGACAGTAACAAGGGAACCTTGTCCTGGAAACAAAAGCTGCATACTAACGGCTACACGGATGTACTAGTAGTGTTCTACTGTAGGAGAAGAATGGTGATGCTTTCTCTGCCCTATGTTTTCAACGGCAACCGGTTGCATCCATGATCTTGAATGACCACCACCCAAACAAGCTGCTTAGCCCCCCTAATCCTATCAATACTATTACTGTCGACATCGGCGATCGGAGGCAGGCATCGCTATCAAATTGATGTAACCGGTTTGGAATCTGGAGCAATCCTATTACTGCATGAATTACTAATTACTACTAGTAGTACTTACAATTAGCCACCACCAGCATTGATGTAATTTACTGCATAGTTCGTATATGCCACTGCTACAGGCACTAGATCATACACATTTGATAGCACTAGGTGTGATGTTTACCAACAAGACTAGTACCAACCACAAGATGCCTGTAACTGCTTGCTTGCTGTATGCAAACAACCATGCAAGAAAAAGGCAGTGCAACAAAGAAAGTGACTGGTTTGGAAGAGGCTACTAGCTGGTGTACTCGTATGTAAAAAATTTCACAAGATGAACAGAAAAGGCTCAGAAGTGTAGGTGTGGAGGAAGGACCACTGTCCCTTGCTGATGCTGAAACGCGCCAAGCTGTTGTGCCAACAGGGAGGCGAGGTGTCAGCATTTGGGCTCATGGTCATCATCTTGTTTAGCCGCAGCAGGCAGACGGATCTCTAGGGATCCTCTGGCGGCGGCGCCGGGCTTCACCTCCCAAACCCATTCGCTTGCTCCAGATTCCAGAAACCCATTTGTTTTTTCAATGAATGTCGTTGGGCGCAGCGAAGATGGAAGAGATGGGGAGAGGACGAGGAGAGGTGCCTCACCTCACCTTAATGTGTGTGGCCGGCGGTGGGGAGGCGGTGGGCGTCGGAGGTCGTGGTCGGGTGGGAGCCGGCAGCGGCCGGCGGTCAGGCGGTGGCCAGCAGGGGCGGGGTCGGCCAGGTGGGGATGGCCGGCCAGGCGATGAGAGGTGGAGGGGAGGGCTGCCGGGCGTTGCGGTGGGGCGCCGGTGGACGGCGGCCACCCGGCCGGCGGGCTCGAGTTCGGGGCGTCGAAGCTCGGCCGGGGAGGGCGCGGCGAAGCTCGGCCGGGGAGGAGCTCGTCCTGGGGGCGGAGGCGGAGGCGGAGGCAGGCGGGGGAGGAGCTCGTCCCGCGGGCAGGCGGCGGCAGTGGCGTTGGGCGGCGGTGGCGTTGGGCGAGCTCGTCCCGCGGGCAGGACACTGAGAAATGAAGGCGAGTGAGATCTGAGAAGGAAGAAGGGAGAGACGGGCGCGCGGGGATAAGGGGGAAAACATATTTGCCAAGTGCCCGCGATCTGGCGCTCGGCAAAATATTTGCCGAGCGCCGTCCACGTGGCACTCGGCAAACATTTGATTTTCTTTTTTTTTACAACACATAATTTTTGGTTTTGGACAATTTATTGATTGATAATATGATTTCAAACAAAAAATTTATCAACATGAAAGTTTCATAACTTTTCGATATCTACAACTTTTATTTTCACAATTTTGCCATCCAAGATTGTGAGATTGTTTAAAAAATTCAAATTTCAAAAATTGAGAAATTCAAACGTACTTTACGTCAAATTTCAAAAATCGACAATTTTATTTCAAATAAAAAAGTTGTCAACATGACAGTTTCATAACTTCTCGAGATCTATGACTTTTATTTTTAGTATTTCTCCATCCGAAATTGTTTCCAAAATTCAAATTTTCAAATTTGAGAAATTCAAACAATTTTTCCGTTGACAATTTGAATTCAAATAAAAAAGTGTTCAACAGCAAAGATGTGTAACTTATGCAGATCTACAACTTTTATTTTGATCTTTTTTTTCAAAAATAATTATAGTCGCGTTGTTCACATATTCCAAATATCCTTTTTCGAGTTTCGGAAAACTATCCGGGAGCTATAAGATTTTTAAACAAATTTACTAGCGCTTCGTCGAATGAAAAAATACCAAAATAAGAAGTGTAGATGTTGTCAAAATATACAACTTTGCAGTTCAAAACGTTTTTATTTGAATTAATTTAGAGGCCTAAAAAATTCATTGAAATAATCTTTGCCGAGTGTAGTGGGACAAACACTCGGCATAGAGGCTCCTTTGCCGTGTGCTGACGTGTGGCACACGGCAAACAGGGTTCTTTGCCGAGTGCCGAGCTTACACACTCGGCAAAAAATAAAAATATTGCCGTGTGTTCGTATTTGCCGAGTACCCGGGCCCACCTCGCTCGACGGCCGTCAAAAAAATCTAACGGGCGTCAAAGTTTGCCGTGTGTCGGCCGGGTGGCACACGGCAAAGAGTGACCTTTGCCGTGTGCCGGTCACGTGGCACACGGCAAACTTCTATATGCCGTGTGCCTCCGTTTTGCCGAGTGCGGCACACGGCGAAGATTGATTTTGCCGTGTGCCCGAGAGAAAGCTCTCGGCAAACCCGTAGGCACACGGCAAATTGGGGGTTTCCCGTAGTGAACTACTGCCACGTATCACGGGAGGAGTATCTAATTGGTCCTAGACACTTCTAAGTTATCCCTTTTTTCATATATTTCTTTTGATTTGATAAACTCGAGAACACAATTCTAACCATGGGTAACTTGCCAACAAATGTCGCATCCAAAGGACCAAAATGGGATTAAGTGTAAGCGTCTAAATTCCGCTTACCGTTCAGCCAACATGTGGGCGCACTCGTATGCACATAGCACATCTTATACACTTCCATCCACTCTTTAGGTAAAAAGTTTAACCCGGAGATGCTATATGCATGCTTGGAACAAATAAATGTTATATGCTGATTCTCACTCACATATCAGTCCATGTACATGAGACTATTCTCATAACTCCACTTCACTTTCAAGCTCATGAGCCAAAACCATTACTAACATGTAGCTAAAGGGCTAGGTTGTTACATTAAGAGTGGAACAAATAAAATGTACCATCCAAGCTAATTGAAGCCATGTTTGGATCCTCTAGTCGGCTAATTTTAGCCAATTAAAACATTAGCCAGCTAATTTAATTTAAGAGGTATTTATTTAGAGCCTGGCTAATCCCTTCTAGCTAATTGTTTTTTTCTCTTTTTTTCCTCCATGTTTAGCGCATGTTTGGATCCACCCAGATTTTAAGAATCTAGATTTTAAAAGCTATAGGGGATCCAAACAGGGCAGATTATGCATCGGATTCTAGAATCCAGATTATGGGATTTTAAGAATCCCATAATCTGGCCTAACCCAGCTTTTAGGTGATTTTATTTGTCAAAAGGCCCACTGCCCTTGAATCTTTTTGATAATTACAGCTTGTTCCACCGCTCACAAAAATATAGAAAGGGCAAGCTGGTCATTAACTACTTAAAAAACTGATTTATAGATTTTAAGAATCCAGGATCCAAACATCCCCACCCAGATTTTTTTAGAAGCTAGATTATAGAAACTACACCCATAATCCAGATTCTTAGGAGCTAGTGGGGATCCAAACACCACCTGTCACTTTTAGGAGGGTTGAGGTGACTAGAGGCTAAAAGTTTAGGAGGTGAGCTGGCTAAAAGTTTAGTCACTCTTAGGAGTTCATGTTTGGATCCAAATTGATTAGAATTAGACAGCTAAAAGTTTAGGAGGTGGATCCAAACAGGGTCTGATTATAATTAACGCAAAAATTATTTTAATAGCATTGCAAGGGACAAAATGAACATGAAGGAAATTAGAATTAACATATATCTCAACCTACAGTGGGTGATCCCTATACATACCTCTTGCCCTGTAGGAATTCATGCAGTGCCTCATAAAATTGCTCTATTTTCCAGCCTGTCATGTTGTTGTTCTCGCATGTTTTGTCGAGTTTCCCAAGCATCTCCCGCAAACTGTTTTTTATATCAGGATTTCGACCCACCGAGACAAAAGCGCAACAATCAAAGGGTTGTGCTTTAAGGTGATCGTGCACGACTTGGGCAAGAGTTGTCTTACCTAGTCCGCCAGATCCTACTATGGACACTATCTTCAGACCCACGTGATCCTCTGGATAGGTTAACATCCGTAGTAGTTCCTCCCTTGCCTTCTCGATGCCAACAAGCTCCTTGCCCTTGTTCTCGTACAGGTTGATCACACGGGGATCAACATCGACGATCTTCTCCGCATGAGCGGCGCTGCTGAATGTGTACTTGGTGCGCAGCTCAGACAGCTTCTCGGAGAGGCCCTTGATGTCTTTGATCTTATCAGAGATCTGATGGCGATCCTTGACCTTTTTCAACGTGGCCTTGGTCTTGCGAGCTATCTTCTTGAAGATGTTGGCGTCGGTGGAATTGGCAGGCTCGCGGCGGTCAACACGCACCATGAACGCATCAACAGCGTCCTCCATGTCGTAGGACAGCTCCCGAACCTGGTCGGCCAGAGCTGCTCCGGCGGCACCTTGGACACCTCCACGAGGGCGGCATCCATCATCGGCAGTTCCCTACAGAGGGACTCAATCTCACGCTTAAGGCCCATCTGCTTGACGAACTCGTCCTCCAGCAGCTTGAGCAGCTTGGGGGCCAGGGTGCCCATGGTCCCCACGGCGAGCTCCATGCTCACCTTGATTCGTAACTCGAATCGATCACTCTCCCTCTTTCTTACTTGATACTTGCTCGGTTTGTTAAACGTTTCTTATGGCAAAAGGAACTATGTGGCCTGGGCGGAAGGGATTAGAGGAACAGCACTGCTCTGTATCAGTGGAACTAGCTACTAATCCATGCCAACTACTAGTTGATTCTGCATCAAGCTAGCCCGATCCATCACTTGCGGCGCCTCGCACGTGACTCGCTAGCTGGCTCATCTTGATCCAAGTAAAGTCTCCCCTTCGAGGATTTTTCAAAGCCAACCATCATCTATCAACGAGAGATGCTAGCGCATCCAACTGTACCTTAATCTGTTCTTTATAGGACTCACTGCTCGGTAAAGGGAAGTTGCCTTGTTCTCTGTAGTTTATGCGTGGGCGGTGCTTCGTTCGTGTCTTCCTTCTTGATTTTGTAAAACTGTCACTTGAACAGGCTGGGGACCCGGCTGCACATTTCCATCCCTTAGTGGACTACCATTTCCCATGTGCTAAGTCACTGCCGAGCAGCTTCCAACTTTGCTATCCTATAATATGAAGAGAAAATTCCTTCCTTGGCCCTAAAACAAATGGAGCTTCCTTTCTTGACCCTTTTCCATTTGAACTTCTTTATTTGGCCTGAATCTAATTTTGTGTTCCTTCTGTGGCCCATCTGTTAGTTTTTGTAGGTGACGGAGTTAAATGGCAGGTAAAATGATCATTTTGCCTCTCATCTTCTTCCATCTCCCCACGACAGAACGCCCGTCTTCTCTCCCGTGGACGCAGGGCCACGCTAGTGGTCGTGCCGCTGCTGCCATCCCTCTCCTCCTCCTCCTCTGCCTCCTCTGCGGCGACCTCCCCGTCTCGGCCCCCTGACCTCTCCGCCTACCTCAACACCTTATTCGAAATCAGCAACGAACAACACACTGGGATGGAATTGGGACCAACAATGGAGAGAGAGAAAGGAAAGTCAAAAAGGAATGGAATCGGGAGCACTGGTCACTACGACTCCGTTTGTGGAGTCAGTTTGGGCGTAGTCCTCGCAGGCAGCGACGATGAGGAATTCGCTGGCTACCGGAGTTGGGGAAGAAGGGAAAAGTTTGGGGGAGGGTGGTGCAGCAAGGAAGAAGAAATAGGGCGGTGGAGGCGTGGCCGTCAATGGCAGGGGTGGCGGCCTGGCGCAAGGAAGGCAGGCGCGCCGTGGCGAGCTGCTGCTCCCAGCGGCCACATGGTGGCCGAGCTCGGGAAGGCAGGCGTGGAGGCTGCCTGGCTCCGGGAAGGCGGGCGAACTGCAGCGAGAGCTGCTGCTCCCCCGCGGATGGCTGCTGAGCTCGGGAAGGCGGGCGCGGCGGCGGTCTGGTGCGGGGAAGCCGCGCGGAGAGCCTAGGCGGCGGCGCCCTTGACCGGAGGCGACACCATGGCCAGAGGCGGCGGCGCCGTTGACCGGAGGCGGTGGCCTGAGTTTTTTTTTTTCAAGAGACCGTGCGGGAAGGAAAGAGTGTGAGGGCACTATAGTCATTTCACATTGCTCCGAATGGATTTTTGACGACAGAAGCTAACAGAGTTGGACGGAAGGCCAAATAAGGAACAAGAATTAGCTTTTGGTCCAGATAGGTAACTTCAAAACTTTCAGGGCCAAAAAAGGAAGCTTCATTTGTTTTAGGGCCAAATAAGGAATTTTCTCTAATATGAAACAGGAATTCGAATGGGACTTCGACCATGATAATGTTCTCGACAATGAATGTGTGAATCTAAGTACGGACGATATGTTACTTTCCTTCGATTTCATTCTTTACAAACCAATTATCTTCTTGGATATATCTACTTAATTGGACAGTATTTCGTTAAGAAAGAGTAGCAGCCTACGATCTGAATAACTCCATGGCTCGGGTTTCGGGTAATTAATATATGCCCAGAATACTATGACTACTACACGTTTATGCTGGTCATTTTTTAGGTAAATAAAGTTATTATTTTGAGGTGAAGTAATGTTCCGGCCTCTACAAGATCATGCTGGTGCTGGTGATGTGGCACATATAATATCATCTTTTCCGTACACACCCTGCTTGATAATAGAGTTCCCCAAAAACAAATTCAAAGCTCCTGCCGAAGATTAGGTATTGGTCCCTAACTGTGTGGACCCTTCAAAGCATACAAAAGACTCATGTATGTGTAACCCCCAATTTTCAACGCAAGAATAAAAAGGAATAAAAATCGCTCCAAATTAAAAAATTTCTGTAACTCTTACCTTGTCATGATTTTTCAAAATAAAATTCACTAAAGTAATTCAAACCTAGATTTGAATATGAAATTTTTTAAAAATAAAACATGTGCTCGAGTGTTTGCTTTCATATAAAAATCTACTAAAAATTTGAACCTTTCGAATTTCCAATAATTAAATCGAAGTAGAATAATTTTGGAATCAATTTTCAAAGTTTGGAATTTAAAGCTGCATCAAAATTCACCATATGCATTTCAGAGTTTATTGTTTTTATTCTGAGTGCTTTTGGTTTTGTTTCCTCCGTTGTCAAATTTGAAATCCATTCAAATTTGATCAAACTCAAATTCCAGAAAAGAAAACCTTTTTCTTTCCTCTTGGGCCGCCCTCTTTCCTTTTCTCCTCTCCCGGCCCAGCCTTCCTCTCCTCTCTTCCCTTCTGTGCCAGCCCAAGTCTTCCGGCCCAGCTCCCTCGGCCCAACCAGCCAGCCCGCCTCCTTTCTCCCTTTCACCGACAGGTGGACCCCACCTGTCAGCGTCTTCCTCCTACCGTCCGCCGGAATTTTCGTCGCCGCCCATACCGCGTCGACGAACGCCGACGTCACCCGCCGCCTCTCTGTGCGCGCCGTCTTCCTGTGCCGCACCGCCTTGGCCGCCGTTAAATGGCCCCGAACCCCGCTCCCCTTCACCGCGCCGCCTCATTTCTCTCCCTCTTTTTCCCCTTTCTCCCTCATCCGCTCCGGTGAGCTCCTCGGCGAATCTTTCGTCCGCCGTAGAAGCGCCCCCTTCTCCCTTACTCCTCTCTTCCCCGACCTTCGCTGAGTCACGCTCCTCCCGTGCCGTTGGTTCGCGCCGCCGAGCCTGCAGCACCGTTCGCAGCAAGAGCTAGGGTTCCGGCCACCGCTTCCCATTCGCCGCCGCTATTCCGACCTCCTCCGGCCTCGCCGTAACCTCGGTGAGAATCCCCGAGCTCCTCTCTCTCTCCTGCGCCATCTCTTTCTCCCTCTCGCGCTCCCGCACCACTCCCTCACCGTGCGCCTCCGCCCGCCGCCATGCGACCACGTCGCCGACCATCTTCCCGGCCGCGCCCGGTCGAGCCAAGGCGCCCGTTGCCTTTGCCGCTCTCACGCGCACCTGCACGGCATCACGCACTCGAGAAATCCCGCGCCTCTGCCGTTTCCCACCGCACACCGGCGCGCTGCCCAAGTCCGGCGACGTCGCGCCGCCGCTCCACTCATCCCCGTCGACGACAAGCTCCACCCACAGCTCCGCCACCCAGCGTTGAACCTCGGCATTGTGATCTCGTCGACCATCCGCCCTCCTAGCCACCGGCGGCGAGCATTCCGGCGAACCGCCGCCGCGCGCCGCTGTTTCCCGGCCATTGCTCCCCCTCCGTGGACCCTGTCCACGTGGACCAGAGGCTCATAAACCACCTCGGTTCATGGTGGAATAGGTCCACAGACTTTTCCTTTACAAAAATAAATCCGGAATATCCAGAAAATCCCGGGCCCTGTACATTTTACAGATAAGCCCTCCACCTCTTCTGTAATTATGTTAGAGTCCTGCCTTTTTACATAAACACCCCTATACTTTTCCATAATTACAATCTATCCCTTAACTTTTTACACAGTAATTACAGATAGGTCCCTCTAACCTTTCTCTAATTATAAATATGCCCTCAGAACCTTTCTGTTCCCACACATAAGCCCTTAAATCTTCAAATCCCCGTATCTTTTCCATCTGAACTCCGTTTTGAGCGATTCTTACGCTCACACATTTGTACAAAAGCGTAGTACCCTTTGGTACTAATATTGAGGCTCTAAAATACTTTTACGAGCCATCAACACCCTAAGTTCCACCCTCTCTCACTCGATACAATTCTATTTCGGCAAACATGCGACAACAATTCCGCATGTCATCCTTGTTAGTTCACCACTTAGCATTAAGCTAAACCAATCTAGTCATATCTTTCCACATCAAAGCATAGCAACTTCCCTTCGCCGCAACTCAACTTCAACCCTAATCTTGC
The DNA here is from genome assembly GCA_012490785.1 of Eragrostis nindensis. Lineage (NCBI taxonomy): Eukaryota > Viridiplantae > Streptophyta > Magnoliopsida > Poales > Poaceae > Eragrostis > Eragrostis nindensis. Next base: position 195,750 of record JAAXCT010000294.1, read on the forward strand.
TCACAGCTTTCGCTCCATCAAGCTTAACCCATTGATACCCTCACTCGTTATCAAGCTTCATTGATTTGTTATCCTCTTTATTAGTGGTCTTTAATTGGATCTTATTTGGCTCTTCTTGATCTTTATTTTCTTTTGCGGTAGTTTGTTTGTACGGTGTTTCTTTGCGCTAACCTACGCGAGATTCAAGAAAGATTCAGAAGAACCCGAGCTGAAGGACGAGTCAGAAGATACAAGCTTCGAGGAAGGACTTGAAGACATCAACCCCGACCGAAGAATCTGAAGACCAAGAACTTGAAGATTAGGATATCGTTTTCAGGCAAGGTCTACTTCTCCTTGATCAGGATTGAACCCACTGTTTTCGCAAATGCACCTATAGAGCCTACTCTCGTACTATACATTGCTTGTTATTTTACTGATTGTGTAGTTATGGTCCTACTTGCTAACAAATGTTGGTGCCATTTATATAGGCACTAATATCTGGATCCTTGATTACCCTTGTTTACCCGTCATCCTTGATAACCCTAGGACAGTTCCATAATTTCTATGATGGCACACTTACCTTGCTACTAGAATGCTTAGGACCTCTCGCAATGTTTCTACATTGCCAGACCTACTCACATACTACTTTTACAATAGTGTTGAAATGAGTTTGGTGGTGTGTGTGATACTTGGGGTTGGGAGTAGCACAACTGTGTTAGGTGATGATGGTGGCGGTGAAGATGGGATGCGTTGGATCGCGGGCAAGGCCACAAGTGAATGGTTGGTGGTGTGATGGACCCCTAGTGGGAAATATGGTGCTTGCCCGGCCACATAAGGACCGGTTCTCTCGACCGTAAACATAATGATTCCTGTACAACCACGGAGCCTGGTATGGGCAGGACTTATCCTACCTTCTTGGTGCCTACTACATGAACCATCGGGAGGCCAGTAGGGCAACGGGAGACCAGGAGAAGACTCGAGGGAGTATAATTACTCGCAGTCTGGCTTGACACAGGGGAGTAGTTACCCGCAGTCCCGCTCGGGAGAGTAAAGTTACCTGCAGCGCGATCCGGGCGTAGTTACCTGCTGTCAAATAGGCCCCTGGGTGCTTCCCGCGGTGGAATTGTGGTGGTACTCGGAGAAGATGGACTAAGCGTTATGTTGCTCTCCGTACAAGAGCGAATAGCCCGTGGGAAAAGCTGTACAACCTCTGCAGAGTGTAAAATTCATCCGGATGGACGTTGTCACGGCATATGACACATTATGGTCTTGCGCTCCTTGAGATTAGCCACCTCTCCTATCTCCTTGGCGTGTGAGTGGGTTGTAGTCAACCCGTGTTTTGGAAGTGTTGGCATGGATGCCGGGTCGGTATGACCATTGAGGTCAGAAGGCCCAACTAAAACTGAGGAACTGGCGGGAATGCTTCATCCTCCTCTAGGGCCAACCAACTAAAATATTGACAAAAATCTCTCTGTTTTATCTATAACTCCTTCACTTGCTTTAGTGAACCCTGCATAAAGTTTGCTTTCAGCAAAAGAGCCATACAACCTCCTCATTGCTAGAACCAAATATGCATGTATATACCCTTGTGTAGTGTAGGGCTTGCTGAGTACCTTATGTACTCACGTGTTTGTAATTGTTGGTTTAGCGGGAGAAGACCTCGTAGGAGACGACGACGATTTGGTTTTCGGTTCTGCTTCTCAAGTCTGCTTGTGGCTTTGGGCCTTGCTTTTTCCGCTGTCTGCTTCACCGTTAGTGGGTCGGATGGACTTTGATTGTTATAAATCCTTGACGTACTGCCACTAAGGGTCCTATATCAGGTATCATACTTGTTCGAAGTATGCTTTTGATTACTATATCTATGTTCTTGTGCGTATCAGCTACTGATCCAGGGACTGATACAGTATGCACAACAGATTCCAGAAATGGAGTCTGATAGTATGATTCCATCTGTCTAAGATTTTGCTAGCTTGACAAGAAGACTCGTTTAAGATGCCGGGCCGAAGCTTGGTGCACGGTCCAAGTGCCTTGGCACTAGGGAAAAATCGAAAAATCACCATTTCCACACCATGTAGGCACCATCTTGGCTGGTTCACGTGCGCACAAAATGTCACTCAGCACATCCAACCGCTAGCTTCGCACCCGTTAAGATGCACCGTTTGAATATCGTCTAACTGGTAAAGCCCATTTCGACCCATATATAGTTTCTTCTTTATGGTCCTGCTATAACTGCTTCAACGACGTGTGTTACTTGGCCCACAGGCCTTTGGTTTGGCCCACATAAAGCATTTTTTTTTTCAATAGCATAAATTTAACCAACAATAATGTTAGCTATTTGTTATTGCCATTTTATATTTCTATTTTCTGAATTTCTTCTTCAGTTGTTTTCTTGTTCTTTTCTTCGTCACATAGTTCATCATTTGGGATTTCTTCACATCCATAGTGTCGTAGCACGATTGAACGGCGAGATTGGCTGATATTTGGATCGGTACGAACGCTTTGCTTATACGAAGATCAATCAAGAGGGACACACGATTTAGACTGGTTCAGGCCTTCCGAAGGATAATAGCCCTACGTCCAGTGTGTTCTTGTATTGCCGTATAGGCGAAATGTGTTGTGGTGCCATCCCCCTCCTCGTGGAGAGGTGTCATTACATTTATAGGCTTGCGACACATAGTTTTTTTTTCAGTCTTCCGTAGGCAGTAGCATAGGCAACTTCTGCATGAAAGAGAACTTTATGTAACGTGTGAGCGGATTGCGACAAACCTTTTTTTTTTGTTTCGTGAGTAACATTCTTCCTTTTTTCTAGCATGATTGCTCATTTCCCTTCATTCTTCTCTACAACTCATCCAACTAGTTTAAAAACAAAAGAGCTGAAACTAAGCTAGTAATACTACTCCCTATATATGTCCACAGATATAAAACCATTTGGATTTGGTCAAAATCATTTTAATAACAGTGAGTTTAAATAGCCAATATTTCACAAAGTTTGACAAAACAAAAATTTTACTTTAAATTTGAAATACTTTACTTTTATAGATATTTTTGTTTGGAGTAAATTTGAACTACATGTATTTTGATGAAACTATCACAAAACTAGTAGATTTAAGTTGCAGCATCAGAAAACTACATATTTTAAGTAGAATTTATCACAAGACTACAGATCGTATAGATGCTCTTGTGAGCCTTCAAGTGGCTCTCCATTGTCATGTTTAGAAACAACATGTCTAAAATTCGTGGTTTGTGAAAAAAAAAATCGATGCAAAGTTCTTAGATCTGTGAACTTGTAGCTTATACATGTAGTTTTGTGGTAGAATCTGTAGTTTTGCAAAATTTTTACGCAAGATTAAATTGATTGACTTTAACCACCTCCGAAAAGTCTTACATTTATGACAATGGGACTAGCAAAATTAGTAGTTCATTCATTTAAGCAGTAAACAAAGTTATTTTCTTTATTGTTACATATAGGGGATCACGAAAGAACTGGTACAGAAAACCAACAATGTTTCACTTCACAGACATGTCTTGGGGTTTGTACACTGAAAAAACAATGGAATAGAACTAAGCGTGGTGTCAAGCGCGGGGCAAGCAAACTTGTAGCTAGGTTGCAGTTACTTAGTGGTGGTTCACGACGAAGCACTTCTCCCTGATCTCTCCCTCGTCGCCGGTGAGCACCTCGATCTTGCCCATCTTGATCATGGCCTTGGCGAACTTTGCCTCCCACACCTTCCCGACGGCGGCGTGGAACTTGACGACACCGGCCGTCCACGGGTTGTCGAGCAGCGTCTGATCGGAGGTAAGCACGACCTTGTGCGCGAGCACGTTCTTGAAGTAGCGGTTGTCGAAGCTCGCCGGCGTGACAGGGTCGAGCGGCACCACTGTGGGGTCCATCTGGTCGTCGGAGGACGGCCACGGGCACCGCGCCTTGAGCTCCGCCGCGTAGGCCGGGTCGATGGCCGGGTCCGTCGTCCCGACCTGGCCGGTGAAGTTGTAGAGGCGCTGCGTGAAGGAGGAGCAATGGGATCGGCCGATGGTGTGCGCGCCGGAGAGCGTGACCATCTCGTCGGCGGTGAGGCCCTTGCGCTTGAAGCTGGCGACGAGCTCGCCGACGAGGTCGGTCGGGGCCGGGACGTTGTTGTTGAGCACCTCGGCGACGAGGGAGACGCGGCCGTCGCGGCGGCCCGAGGGGACCTGGTAGTCGATGCCGCCGGCGAGGAAGGCGCCGTCGCGCGCGGCGAAGGCGACGACGTCGGCGCAGGAGACGGTGCGCGGGCAGTGGGCCTCGAGGACGGCCTTGGCGTCGTCGATGATGTCGAAGCCGCGCATGCTGGGGTTGTTGGCCGGTGAGTCCTTCTCCGCCGTGTTGCCGGGGGTGGAGTTGATGAGGATGGAGGCGTCGCAGCCGCGGACGAAGCAGTCGTGGAAGTGCATCCGGATCAGACCCGCGCCGACGCCGGGTTCACGGGCGAGGCCGCGGCGGACGGCGTTGCGGACGATCTCCTCCGCCTCCGGGCACGAATGCTTGTAGAACCCAACCTGGAGCGGCGCATGATCAGCCACCGCGGCGACGACTACGAGCGCAGCGCATGCAAGCGCCAACCACGTCGACCTCATCGTGATGATCAGAACCAAATTGCTGGTGGATTGAGTGCTAGCTCTCTCACTGCACTCTTTAACTCTGCTTTCAGGTTAGTTGCTTGGTGCTCCCTGGGTTGAGATCAATGGAAGGAGATGGTGATTCTGGGATGAGGAGGATGGCCAGTGCCTCTCTATTTATACACAGGGCGCAGGGCATGCATTGTGTCTTGTGTTTGTGCACTGAGTCAACAGTTAAGACCCAATCTTTGCGTAACTTCGGAGAGGAAGCCGACAACACGTTTAGTTTCTGTTTGCGTCACAACTACCTAATGTTATCCAGACTTTGTAGTCTCATATCGTAATAATCATTTGCAAAAGAGAGGTTTTAATAAAGAAAATGATGTGTGAAGATCGCTTGTGGAAATTCGAGGACAAAGTGCACCATCCTCGGCTTAGTATTGACACCTTCCATATGATAGGGACGACCTGGACAAACCGACAGAGCGTGGAGGATGAGGTGCAACAAGTTTAAGCATTTGTTTAGCTTTCGTTCACTTTGTGCATTTAGTCAAGAATTTGGTGTCTTGGTGGTCATCTGGGTTTTCATATAAAACTGTATAGGAGGATCGTTGGTGTCTGCATGCATGTACTATTCTCCGGAGGCAGAATAGTGGGCAGCTTACTACTTACTCTTGTTTTATTTATTTAACTTGTGGGACGCGAGAAAATCCACGCAGAATGATTTTTGCACTATTTTGATTAAAGAGATAAGCTACCTTTCACAACGCATTTCCGCAGAAACATCGCTGTGAAACCAAAGTCAAATTTAGACCATATCCACACGACACCGATCATGTTAAATTTCTTTTTAGCGTCACGATTACCCCCTATCCTAGATGACCGGGCCACATCTTTACCAAAAAGTATACTAGTGTGAAATTTTGGCTGCCAAAATTAATAGATCTAAGCTATGTCGACGATTTGAAACATTGAGGGATTAAAAGAAACAAAATAGCTCCTCCCAGTTTTTATTTTTTTTCGAAGTAACACAGTACATATGCACACACACGATTACTCACTCCTATGAACAAACACGCATATTACTTACGGGTGTCTCATCCATTCAAAGACCAAGTACAATAATGCAACTAAATTAATTTTCCATAGAACTTACGGGTGTCTTGGAGCATTTGGACGACGAGGAATGACTGGATTTTTAATAATATAGATCCGATGATTAATGGATGCAAAGCAAGATTTGTGAAGGAATTCAAGCTTCTGTTGCACAGAGCTCGAAGAAAATATTTCCCAAGAATCTCTGAATGGATAGACGCAATCTGATTCTAGCTTTTTTCTTTTCTGTTTTCTTCTTTTCGTAAACTTGTATTTTGTGGAACCTTTTGTTTTACTAATATATAATCAGTAGGGGGCGGACCCCTCCTCTTCTCTCAGAAAAAAAGAAAATTCCATAGAACTAAGGTTCGTGTGTTCAACAGTGCTTGTTGATTCAGAATAGGGCGCCAACGCGACGCTGGGCTTCTCCATGGCGCTCGCCGTGTGGTGGCGGCTCGCGGTAGTGATGTCCGTGATCATCGCCAGCTTCTACTTCAAAAATGTGCTGATGACGGCCATGTCCAGGAAGGCCAAGAAGGCGCAGGTGCAGGGGGAGCCAGGTCGCCGCGAGGCCGCGGTGAGCCACCGGACCACCACCACTTCTCATCGCAACGGCCGATGCTTTCGCCTGTACGCGGCAAGAGGGCCTAGGAAGTCGTGGATCTCCGGCTTCTGCTTGTCCCTGTGCCAGTTTAGCAACACGTTTAAATTGTTGTACGCGTTGTCAACCACATAATTTGGCCCAGACTTTGAAGTCGCAAATGTAACGGTATGCAAATGAGAGATTGTTCAAGAAGAAAAAGGATGTGTGAAGCAGGTTGCTTGTGGAAATTCGAAGATAAAGTGCACGTAATCGTGGGATTAATATTGACATGGTCTCAACGATATGACACGACTGGGACAAACCGACAGAGCGTGGGCGACGTGCAGCAAGTTTAAGAAGCTGTTTCGCTTTCGTTTACCTTCCGGTATGCATTTAGTCAAGAGATTAGGTGATCATCCGGGGTTATGACATAACAGCATTATTAATTGTAAGGCGTCTGCATGCATGTACTATTCTCTGAAGGCAGAACATATATGAAGCTTAGTTACTTTTATTTTATCTTTTATTACATTTGGCTGTGATGATATCGGATGTGTTCGATTGAATCTATGCACAGTGATTTTTGCAGCAACTGTTTGATTAAAGTCTAACAGGTATGTGAAATCATGTCTAAAACGACTTGTTTTTGAACCGGAAGTAGTACGTGCCGTCGTGCGTACTAGCTATAGAAGAAGATGATACCTTCCACACGCACCCTGAATGTCCGCAGAAACAACTTTGTGAAACCAGTCACTTTTGGACCAGACAATAATGATGATGGTAAAATTCTTTTTCGGTATGTCACGATTATGGATTACCCCTGTACTAAGTCAGACCAATCGCAACTCAAAAAAAAAAAAAGGCAGATCAACCGGGCCATAGTTGCACAAAATTCTTGTTCTGCATGTCACGATCTCTCTTCTGAGGCATGCAGATTGGAGTATAGTAGCCCTCTACTTCGTCAACACTCTCACTTCCTTCTTCCGCCAAATCTTTTTTTTTTCTTGGGACTAACCTCTCCTACCACTGCCTCTTCTTTTCCGATGACGAGCTTCTCTGTCACGTGATACCCTTGTCCATCCTCTGATCCTCTTCCAAAACACACAACGTAAGCCTTCAAAATAAAAAAAAACACAACGTAAATCCTTTTTGTCGTGATGAAAAATCATGGCATTAAGGACAGCATCGGAAAAATATTTTCATGTCACAATGATTTTACCATAAATCCATGATGGAGTTAAACTCTCTAATTGTAGTGAGGGATATATATATCTCACCATTCTATCTAATGTTACCCAGACTTTTGTAGCCAAAGCGTAATCATTTGCGCAGCAGATCGAGTTGTTTAGAGAACAAGGCACGGTTTCTTGCTGTGACAATTGCATGACAAAGTACAAGTTCCTGAGATATCAATTGACGCGGTCGGGTTAAAACATGGACCCGGGTTAAAGACGTCAGAGTGGTGGGCTTGTGGAGTCTGGAAACAAACGGCGCTGTGAAACCGAAGTCAATTTTTGAGCCAATCCAGATAGAATTATTGTCGGGTTAGTTAATTTCAATGTTACCCCTGCCCCAAGCATGATCAAGTGGCCGACAGCTATACATAACCATTTACCACTTAATTATGCCAGGAGGAAATTAAATCCTTGCAATATCTGAAATTTTTTTTTGCTCAAATCACAGAGTATATGTACACCCACTCTTTTAGAGCATGTGGAGGTTCCATGGAGAGTAGTTCAGTTGATTTGGTAAATTGATAAGTCCACAAGCATGTATGCTGACCGTTGTTTTGCTACTTTCTTTTCGTTTTATATGTACCTTGTATGGGCCCTGGGCTGCATCATAATTTATTGGGCTGGGCTGTACTAACGTACTTGCCAGAGCCATTTTCTGGGCCTAGCTAGTGTGTGCAAAAGGCCCCATCCACAATCAGCTCCCTAAAATTAGTTCGATAAGTCTACCGCGCGAGCGCGAGTGCGCTACCGCGCGAGCGCGAGTTCGCGAGCGGCTCGGCCCGTGTGCGTGGCCCGGTCCAGTAGCTTCCGAATAAGGTAAGCAACGGGGTAGGTAGTGAGCGGCAACGGAGCAGAGGAGCGCGACGGGGCCGGGAACGATGGCGGAGCGCGGCGGTGGGGCGGGCGGTGTGATGCGGCGGCGAGGGCGCCGCCGCGTCGCCGGTCGGCGGTTATCGCCGGCGGGACGAGCGCCGCGCACTGCAGCCGTGCTGGTCGGGGAAGGCGGCGGGGGAGCGCGGGTGGAGTGCGGGCGGTGTGATGCGACGGCGCGGTCGGCGGCTTAATGCGGGCTGCTTAGGGAGTTCGGGTTGTCAGGGGCAAGCTGTGGGATTGACAGACATAGAAGGTCTAGGGTGGGGGCGGCGGCCGGTACGGCGGCGGGTGGCGGCGCGGCGGTGCGGCGAGGCGGCGCTGGCGCCGCCGGAGCCGTGGGCGGTGGGCAGGGTAGGCCGGCGGCGCACTGGGCTGCGGCGGTGGGCGTGGCGCGGCGCTCTGTGCTCCGGCGCGGCGCAGCGGGATGATGGCGTTCGTCGGTTGGAAGAAGATGAAGGTAGGACACGTGACGGCCTTGGGGGATGGACGCGCGATCCGTTATAGCGCGTACGGACGCGCGATAACCTCCCCCAAATTAGTTCCAAAGAAAAATTAAGTTCATGCCATGTATCTTTCGTAAGCCCTAGTGGTACAGCCACTGCCCACATGTTTCGACTCGTTCGGGGAAGTTCCATAGATCCTCAATTGCCGCCGCACACTCATTTATGCACATCACTAGTCCTGCAATGAATAAATATAACCAAGTTCCATCTATTATCTTAGTATTTGAAGGTCCAAAGAGCCACCACGTTCGCTCTCGAGGCCAAGAAATTACCACGTTAATCAGAAAAAAGAAAAGCCATGAGCCGTTGGATTTTACGAACATTTAACGGTCGAGATTAAGCATAATATTCATATCAAAATAATTCATAATTAAAAGAATTCGGAATTAAAAAGAACAGCTAAAAGAGTCCATGTAAAATACTATTAATACGATAAGGTAAACACGTGCAGTCATGCAGACAGTAGAAACGAGAACTCTTTGCGTTGATAGTGCAACGGTGATTCTTTTTATACGTAAGTAACAACACAGGACTCTTCTTACGTTACTACATAAAAAGAACGTCCATGAGTCTCTAATACAACGCGCATCCTATGGTATAGTCCACATATATAAACTGATTGAAAATCAAGATGCCACGACTATATCCAGATGACTAGACCAGCAGTAAAGCCGGTAATCGATCTGTATCCCCAAGTTACCATCTACATGGCCAACGATGTGTGCTCGACGGAGCGTCTATCATGAACAACAAGTGGTGGCTCAGGCTGTGCCATCCGAGGGCTACAACAAGTCCTCGACCACGCGTGTAATTGGCTTGGTCAAGGTCTGGCGAAACTAATTGTGCTGGCGCAAAAGAGCGTTCGACATGCCTAAATCATCGACGAGGCCGACATGCTTGATCTTCTAGCTCCAGTCATCGCTGATATGGCACCACCGCAGTGCAATCCTGAGCCGCCCGTCGACGCCAATATGCTTGATCGGTAGCCTTGTCATCCGTCAAGTATATGCCAAACGGTAGATCGACGGTCTACTATCACGACCCGTGTTTTTGCCTCCATTTGAAACCTACTAAAAAGTTGAATTTTTCAAATTTTAAAAGAAATTAAAATGAAGTGTGTGATTAAAGTTAGCCAAACCATCTCAATTTCAAAATTTTCATTTTGAAAACATGCACAAAACCCATCATATGCATTTCTGGAGTTTATTGCCTTTATTTTGAGTGTTTGTTTGTTTTTTGTTTTTGTTCGAATTTGAAATTCCCTCAAATTCGAAATCTAGAAAAGATTAAAACTTTCCTTGCTTATCGGGCCGCGCTTTCCCTTTTCTCCCTGGCTAGCCCAATCTCCTTTCCTTTTCCTTTTCTCCCCGCACCGGCCCGTCTCGGCCCATTTCTCCCAGCCCAGCACCACCGGCCCAGTCCGCACCAGCCCGCCTCCCCTGTCACCGACGTGTGGGCCCCGCCCCGTCGTCGTCCTCCTCTGGACGCCACCGGCGAAATTCCCGGCCGCGCCCATCCCTCCCGGTCTCCTCCGCCGCCTCTGTCCCATCCACGCACCAGGAGAAGCACGTGAAGAACGCGCACCGCGCACCGCCTCCCCGTTACATCTCGTCGAGGGCCCCGCGCCCGCGCATTTCCTTGGCGCGCCCGTTAAGTTCGACGAGCGCGCCGCCTCCCTGTATCCGCCGCCTCACTGTGCCGCGCCGTCTTTCGGCACCGACCCTCGCCGCCTATAAATGACGCGCTCCCTCCTCCGCCACTGCACCAGCTCTCACTTCCTCTCCTCCACTCTCGAGCTCCCCCCTTTCTCTCTTCTTTCTAATCCGCTCCGGCGAGCTCCTCGGCGAGCTCTCATCCGTCGTGGAAGCGTGACCGACCCCCCCCCCCCCCCCCCTCTTTCCTCTTCACCAAGTTTCATTGTGCCCCGCCGCACCTCGACATCCCTGCCGTGTGCGTTGCCGTGGACCAAGCGCGCAGATCGACAACGCGCTAGGGTTCCGGCCGCCGCGATTCCGACCCCCTCCGGCCTCGCCGTACCCTCAGTGAGCCTCCCCATCCGCCCCTCTCTCTCCCGCGCCTCTTCTTTCTTTCCCCTCACGCACGCGCGCACCTCCGCATCATGCGCCGCCGCCCGCCGCCGCGCATTCCTCCGCCGACCAACTTCCCGGCCACGCACGGCCGAGCCAGTGCGCGCCACACCTTCGTCGCACCTCACCGCACTTCCACGAGAACACAAACTCGAGGAAATCCTACTTCCTCGCCCTTTTCCCGTCGAGCGCCGGGGCGCCGCCCAAGTCCGGCGACGTCGCGCCGCCGCTCCACTCGTCCCCGCCGACGAAATCTTCCACCATAACCTCCGCCTCCTCGTTAGCATCGCCGGCGTCTACTTCTTGTCGAGCCTCCGTCCCCGTAGTCGCCGCCGGCGAGCATGCCAGCAAGCCGCCGCCGCGCGCCCTGCCTCAGTCCACCGTGGACCGGTGAACCGCCGCCCAACCCCGGTCCACAAACCTATGAACCTGGTCCACCACCTTTTTCCAATAGGAAAATAATCCGTAAATCCCTGGAAATACCCAGCCCAGTACAATTTACAGATAAGCCCCTGATCTTTTTCGTAATTCTGTTTTGGTCCTGCCTTTTTGCAGAAACACCCCTATACTTTTCCATAATTACCTTTTGGCCCCTATCTTTTTACACTGAGACCCCTGAACTTTCCCAAAATTACGAATAGGTCCCTGTCATCTTTCTGTATTTACCAAAAGTCCCCAGAATTTTTCCACACTTGCAAATAAACCCTCAAAGCACTTCTACTCTTGCAAACAAGCTCCCAGGTCCCTTGGACCCACATGTCAACCTCTCACACCTGCTGAAAATACTAAGTCCACACAGATAGTGTACACAGAATCCTATTTCGATCATTTCCAACATCAGAAAAATCCCAGAAAATTCCCAAAAATACCTTGTTCACTTCTAAACATTTCCCAACCCTTGATCACTCCAGGTTAGTTAGGATTATGGCAATGCCTTATTAAGTTGGCTTAATCCTGATTAATTTCCTTTCCTAAAAAGTGAATAATCGATATCTCCTCCGTTTCAACTCCGATTTTGGCGATTCTTCCGCCAAAATTCATCTAAAATCATCCTCTATTCATTGCCACCAGATCCAATCTGACCTTGGTCTCTATTTGGTTTTATTTGATTTATTGCTTGTTCTTTGCTTGAGCGGTAGATTTATTTTCTTTTATCGCTAGATAATCAAGTCGTTGAAGAAGAACCCGAGGACCTGGAATACGAGGACTTAGAAGAAGAAGATCTTGTTGAAGGCAAGTCTAACTTTCTTTGATCATATTGATCCCATGTTTATGAAAATATCCTAATTAGAGCTGTTTATAAATAAATTGCATGGTATTTAAATGAATTTAAATGCTAGAAGGTCCTATGCAATATTTGATTGCCTTCCTTGATTTGTTTATACCCTGAATCCTTGTTAACCATAGGAACCAACATCATTAAATTTATTTAATGAACTGTTGGAATGCTTGCCGCTTAGGAGTTTCACTATGTGTTTAATTAATCTTGCTCACATGATTTTCGTGTAAAATGCGTGTGTTTTGGTGGAGTGCGTAATGTGCAAATGGTGGGGTAATAATAAGTGCAACCCTAGTGAGGGATGTTTATGGCGGGATCAGGCGAGGTAGTCCTCAGTGGGGAGGCTATCTCTGGGACGCCCTTCCACTTGTGGATTGGCTATTGAAGATGCCTAGTTCGGTCGTATAAGGACCGGTTCTTGTGCCGCCTTTGCCTAGCACCTCTCGCGCAGCCACAAGCCGTGAATGGGCGCAGAATTGGAACCACACCCTACTAGTACTCACCCGGTACCCCCCGAAGGCAGGAGATTGCAACGGAGTCCCAGGAGAAGACTCGTTCGTTGGTGGGTGTTCGAGATCCGGCATTTATGACTGGCCATATTATTATTGTGAAGCCCCTGGTGATGTCCGTGGGGGATGCCGTGGTGGTACAAAGTAGGTATGGAATCTTTAGTGGGACAGTCCAAACTATGACGATAGGGAGGACTGGACCACCTTGTGGGGAAATTTGTGCACCCTTGGCTAAGGTTAAGAACCTTTCCGGAAAGCCGTGTTCCACGGTATTGGACAACGCGAAAGCATCGGCCACACTATGATTAGTCTTTTCTGTGTGAGTATCCTTGGCGTGCTTTCGGAATACACCGGTTTGGAGCCGTGTGCTGGTTGTCGGCCAGTGATAAAACTTGAGGCACTGGCGGGATGGACAGTAACTCCCCCAGGGCCGCCCAACCCCACTAATCAACTACAGATACTTGATTAGATTGCGAACTGCTTTGTTTTCAAAACAACCCTGCATAAACTTGGCTTTCACGCCTGTTGGTGATAAACCTCAGCCTATCCTTTGATAAACCCCTTGCATAACTTACCCCTCGTGTTAGGCTTGCTGAGTACCTTAAGTACTCACTCTTGCTTCAATCATTCAGAAGATGAGCCGGAGTTAGAAGCTGATGGAGGTGAAGATTAGGGTTCAGCCTGCACGCAAGTCTGCCTGTTGGAGTGGTGCCGTTCCGTCTACCGCTGGAGTAGTAGTCTAGTGCTGCTGCTGTAGCAGCTAGTCGGTGTGTTGTCTGTTCTTGTGGTCAGGCCGCTGGCCTTTGTTGTAAGACCTTTTGTATAATAAAAGGGCTTGTATGAGACTTGGTAATATAATAAAAGGGTATGAGACTGTGATGTCATTCTGTGAAAGCGTCATATCAGCGTCTGATCCAGGGACTGATACGGTAAGCGCTAGTGCTCCAGAAATGGGGTACGACATCTACCTAGCACCACTACAGCGCGCAGCCAGCCTCCGCCAACGAGTATCAGTACGTAGAGACAAGACAAGATTCACTGCCACACCAAAGCAACTTAGCGACCTTAGACTGGCCGCACCGCCGTGCGGTAAAAGCTACTGCAGGAAGCTTTAGCGTTTCGGAGCGCTGCACCGGGATGCGGTAAACGGTACGCAAGTCAAGCGGACAAGCGCCCATCCGTCATGTCTGGCATGCGTACGGCGGCTCCGGTAAAGAGAGCAGGTAGAAGAGAGAGAGAAAAAAGTAGATTAAAAAAAGGAAATAGTGAGGAGAGAGGAGATGGTAGTTGGAGATGGTTGAATAAAATATAAAGTAGTAGAATATGAGATATAGAGGATGATGGGTGCGGAAGAAATAGATATAGAGGAAAGAATATCGATGAACAGACTGGAATATTCCTTTTAGAGGATGCAAGTAGAGTATGACGAGTGCGGACAGTCTTATGCCTGGCCAAGGTCTAGCTACATCTAGACAGTCAGAGAGTGTGTGACAGCGAACGAAACAACCTCACATATGTAATCACGGGCGTCCATATATAAGCAGTAAATTGGGCATGTATTTCTCTATTAGTATCGGGAAAAGAGAATAAACGACTTCGGTTCATGCTATTTTATGTCTAATATAAATTTGAAGAAAAAGGTTTAATAATGACATCACAAACGTGAAAGCCTGGGCGATAGAATTGGGTGTTCTCTTCTCTTAGGAAAGAGCTACTTTGGGACCGGAGAAGTGCAGAATATTTTCAGAAGAAACTTTTGGTAGATACAATGTGTTCAGGAACAGAGGAAGCATCTACATGTTGCCTTTGCTTTTTGTGCAAGTCAATTTCTTAACAAGATAACTATAAAAATCCCTTTATGCTGTTGACCCAAATATTCAAATATTCAAATATGTTGTCAAACAAGCCCTATATATGAACCTCTTATGATCCAAAGAATACGAAATAACAAAAATGGGTACACAACGGTAAAGGCTCTTCAGGAGTACAATGTCATTAGCACGTGTCAAAATCATTAGTGTAAATCGTATAAAGATGCGTCATCGTTTCTAATATTTGTAAGAAATTTAGGTAGATGACATAGGCCCTTTGAAAAAATAAAGTAACTAAGTACAATATATCTATTGCGTAACAAGAACAACGACTTGGAACAACCATACCAGAGCCATACGTTAGTCCAATGCAACTAATAAGTTGGAGCATGGAGTTTCATAAATTAGTCAAGCACAACAAAAGTTTGAGCTTCAATATTTTAGTGTGGTTATTGTGATATATGAGGTGGCGAGAAAGAAAATAATTTACCTTGAATTATTTAGGTCACCCTATCGCATTATAACTTGCATGCACCAAGGATGCTAAATAACAGATTTAGTGGTGATTTATTTAGATCACATCTGGAGTTAAAATTGCTCTGACAACAGGGAAGATAAAACAGGTTAGAACATCTGTATCGTTAATATATATTTTCTGCGGCTGATCGCACATGTGGTTTAATGTACAAATAACCATTAGCTAGAGCGTTATGTATAGTTTTGAAAGAAAAAACATGTAATGGATAGACACATTCAAAAATAAAGTCCAATTCATATGAAACCAATAGCAGTAGCGTGGCTAGCCTCGCAATATGCGCGGGCCATCTTGCTAGTTCTGATTATTCTAAAGCATCTATCTTCGAGAGCTGAACATAGAAAACTCAAGACTCCTAGCACCATACAAATGAAATATAAGCCATCTAATTTCGATGCACAACTCAGTTTAACAGAACAAAAACTTTTCAAAGGAAAAAATATAACCTAAACATAGTAGGAACTGCTACATTTTGAATGAACTTGCACTGCAAGCATCTATTGAATTAAAATTTGAGTGCAGTATTGATGTATGCCAACATTAGTGCCGAACAATTTTGGATTCCAGCAAAATTCAACCGTTATCTGTAACGGTCAAAGGAAAAGGAAGAGAAATCAAGACATTTATTGTTGAGTTCAAGCGCATGCTTTTTTTTTTGGGGTGGGGGGGGGGGGGGGGGGGGGGGGGGATGATGGACTAGATTCGAGGACGAGAAGCGCGACACCGTTAATGCGTTGGGACTGTGACGTGGAGTAGGGTTCCCAATCTTCCGAAAGGTTCAGATAAACAACGATTTGGCGGAGAGTTGACACAAATCGATCCGGCTTCCGAACAACACGTTCCGAACCCCGCAATCGCAGCACCACTTCTCCTCTGATTATTGACCGATATTGTACGATCGACCTCGCCGAGAAGGCTAATCCTTGCCTGCGAATCGAAGAACACAAGCAAGAACAAGAAAGAATGCAACCAAATTGCAGATATATGATAAAACTCACAAGTTGGGGTCTCACAAACCGATGAACGGCGAAACTGTTCTTGACAGAATAATCTAAGCAAAACCCCACCCTAACTTGGGCGGCGGCTACTGATGACATAGGGTTTAGGGGCGTGCAAACCCCCTGACGCGCCCCTAATGGGCTCCAACACGATACAAAGCCCAAAGGCCAAAATACAGTGGCGCAGCACCGAGACAGATTCTGGACGTCAAATTGTTTCGACGATTCCTGATGACTCCGGACGAATTTTGATATCAAACTGGTGCCATTAGAAAGGTTATCAAATTATCTTCCCGTTCATATAAAGAACGTCCAAATCCAAGCCCGTATGTGACCTGGGTGACCGTTTTAGTGCAGACTGCTCCTGGACTCCGAAACGGACTCGAAGTCGACTAGGATTGGGCCTCCAACTTGACGGACGCCCTTGCTGGCCCTCCACGCCTCCAAACACCTCTCCAGCTATCTTCTCATCATCTCCATGGTTTCTAACAATAATTAAATCATTAGGTAGTAATTTATTCTCAAAAACATGTAAAGAAGGCATTATTAGGAACAAGCTCACCCGTAAATTCAATTCTCGTGCATGAGATCTAGTGATTGGACATTGCATGTACAGCGGAGGAGTGTTGGTTGTATCCGAAAGAGTGATGTCCTCATCAGACTAGAAGGGGGGAAAACAATGGCTACAACACAGCGCCAGACGACTAAATGGAGGCATAAAACCATATCCACGACACCTCGTGATGCAATTAAATGGCATGTCGGTCTCAGTGCTATTTCAAATATTTTTTTTTGCGACCGGAAATTTCATTCATTAGTCACCAACATGATTACAATCTTTAGCCAGCAGACCAGCAACGCACTGGGTTTCCATGCCACAACCCCATCCTAACGTCACCTGTAACTTGTTTCGCGAGCGTATGAGCTACCATATTACATGATCTACTAGCATGGACCAAAGAAAACTTCTGAAAAGACAAACTCAGGTCCCGTATCTCCTGAAGAACAGCCATGACACTTGAACGTTGATCATCCCCTGCGTGCCATAGCTTTACCGGTTCCCGACAGTCCGATTCCATGCAGATATTCTGGATCCCTGACTGTCGAGCCTAGTTTAAGCCGTCTCTTCATGCATATGCCTCCATAACAATTGCATCATGGCAATATGCATACCACTTGGCAGCCGAGCATATGAAAATTCCCCGATGGTCACGTATGACAGCTCCAGTCGCTCCTTGGTGCTGCTCCAAATAGAATGCACCGTCAACATTACACTAGTGGTAGGCAGCGCGCCCTTGCGCGCTGTATGATTATAGGGTACTGCCAAAGTTTGCGATCATTACACAGGGTGGGAAGGAAATGTTTATATAGGGCGCCGAAAGAAGATACTACGTTGTTTTCTGGGTGGCGGAAGATCAACGCATGCACATAAAATTAAGCCACACTGCATGGTTTATTCATCATTAATGTAGCCTGTAGGGGGTTTATATAGAATAGATGGGAAACGTAGCTCAACAGAACCGTTACGGATATGTAGAGAATGACTTGCCAGCGTACGTAGACGCGTACATACAGACGGTAGATGAAAGGAACTGAAGCGAAAAAACCAGCGATGTCATCTAGGCTTCATCACCTAGGCTTCAAAGCCAGCGGTGCGAGGATCTGCGAGGAAGCGTGGATCGTTCCAAAGGCACCCAATCAGGGCCTGATGCTTCACCTTTCGCTCCCAGGTCGCTGCATTGGAAGATCCGGTGCCATCTACATGGTCAAGGCTGCTACGGATAGGCCAGATTCTAGGGCTAACATTGCAGAACGGGCAGACATAGAAACCTTGGTGACGCACAGCTCGCTCTCCATTGTGCAGGTGTGAAAGAGTTGCAGTTTTCAGGCGCTCAATGTTCTCTGCTTCCAGATTGATGATCGTGGCCTGAACTCTTGCTGCGTAAAGCTCCATCGTCTCGTACGGGTCTAGGCCATTATCCATGGTTGCGATTATGACAGTCTGCATATGTGCGGGGAACATCAGTGTAATTCAACCCAAGAAAGGAAAAGTAAGAACTGTAACGAACATTGTGGTGTTTGTGATGGAACCAATATAGGTATCAGCCTAGCACAGAGAAGTAGGACAACAAGGAACATTGGAGAGAGCTTGCATATATTTGCATTTAACAAAAATGTTTCAGTATGCTGAGGACAGATATTATACATTTAGCATTAGAGTTACCAACAAATTTATACGACACCCATGATGTGAAATGACATACATAAGGGTAATGCAGAATCCCTAGGCTACAGGAACTGACCTTTCTTGCGAAACTGATGTGTATAAGTGTATTCAAGCAGTTCGGAGTTCGGTTAACCTGCAACAAAACCAAACCACTCATATTTAAGGCGTAGCAACTATACCACCAAAGGTTCTTACAAAATTGATATGCTTATTGAACGAAGTTGGGATAGCCTGCGAAAGAAGTAAACCATAAACATACTTAATATTTATTGAGTGGTGACATCTGGAAATGATACGGTGAAGCAAACATATCTACCGGCACCGCTTAAGATGAAATGAAGGGCTGAACAATGCACCAATTTCAGGAACCTATATATGCTTTCTTTCAGATTCCCATCTACTTTTATGTTGCGGATAAGCTAAGTCTACAAATTATTAACGCTATGAGAATATCATGTAAAATTCTCCTCCAACTGTATAATATACCCATTTACTGGTCAATTCACATGGGTTTCATACGCAGGCAATCTAGGGTCAGGTGAAACATGCCGCATAATCAGCACTAAATTCCTATGATGGCCTTTCAATATCAGCCATTTTAATTTCTAGAGTACAAGATTTCCAATAAGCAGCTTGTTAGCTGAAATTAGATTAAACAGCTTAACATCGGCCATTTCAATTCTATAGTGCCATATATTAAATGAGTTGGCCAATCTTGTATCCGATTAAGTAAAGAACAAACCTGGATTGAACTTTTCTATTTCAAAATATGTATGGTGCTAGGGCACAACATTTGGCTCAGAAAATGTATTACGGTTGAGTTAGCAACATAATGTCAGTAAAAAAACATTTTGAGACATGAAGCTTTTCTATGTTGCCTATATGAGAAGTGTAATCAAAGAGAAAAAAAAATGAATGTTCACCTTCCTTAAATCCATACTAATGTCGAGGTAACTGTTCTGGTACAGATTAAGCACTTCACTACCTCATTTGCTTGAAATGAACAACAACCATATTTCAAAAATAGAATTGAAGTTAGCATGGAACAAAAAATATGGATTCTTATATAAGAAGCAAATTTAACGACACAGAATTCAAATAACCTTTCAAAATCCTGACTGAACAGTAGCTTAACAAAAGCAATTAGATTCAAGCATATGGAAAACCAAGGTACATAGAGGAACCAATGTGCCAAAGGTTACTAACATTCTTAAGATTTGTATGACTAAAACACTGGAAGCATTAGCTCACGGAATAAGCAATTGATTAATTACTTGGAACCAAGAGTACCATGATGAGCAGGGAAAGATTAAACATGCAGCAACACTTTTTTTTTCTTTTTTTTTCAGTACTAACAAAAAAATCCTTTGATGAACATATATGTGATCTCCGTATGGTAACTAATCAGAGAACTTATGGAGCACTTTTTTTTTTAGCATAGAGTAAGAATTTAGTTGAGTAAGTAGATCGCATCAATGAGTTGGACCACTCATACAAAGTTTTCATCTTGAGGCAGGACCGAACACTGAGACCAACCGTGAAATTGGAACAACAAAATAATCATGAAGGCATGTAAAATAACAACGAAGGAAAAGTCAGAAATTAAGCCAAAATAGATGGCTAGATCAAAGGTAGCGCAAGTAGGAACCTCAACAATAGGTATCAAAATGAAATGAAACGTAATTCAATAGTGGAGCTGCGAAGAAGACAGAGGACGACATGACCAACCAAAAGGAACATCAACTGGACTGGAAGGGTCTCATAAACACACAATAAAGCAAAAAGGCTAAAAGAGATAATTCAAGAACCTATTAATACATTACAAGAAAAATAAAATGCAGAATTAATCACTGTTCAAACAAATGGCATACTCACAGCACACTGATTTCAGCATCTATAAACATACTAAAGCAAAGTAATATCGCAGGTAAGATAACTCAGATGTGTGTGTATTCGTTGAATACAATGCTGGGCGCTTGCCATGTGTTTATGCTATTTTAGTGATTATATAGAGGTCACATGAATAGTAATTTAGTCCTTTCACCATTCAGTAAATAATGCCTGTACATCTCAAGTAAGTTCAGGGAAACGCAAATTGTGAATATATACATCCAGGGGCAAGAGCTAATGGCTCCATGGCTAGTTACCATAGCAGGCAGCATATGAAAACTCTTAGTATGTACGACAATGGAAAAGATTTTTACATCTAAAACTGAAAAGAAGGAAAGCATTGTATGATGTGAGAAATAAAAGAAGGTTATTTGGAAAAAATTTACAAACAGCTTCTAAAAGGATATCGAGCATGGTAAATAGTAGCATCAGGAAGTAAAACCCGTGCTTAAATCTGAATGGCAACAATGGCCAACAGACAACACCTTGTTTGTTGGCTGTGGTACTCAATTATATAAGCTCCAGACACAACAAATGATGGATACCTGCAGTAGATGTAATAAGCACTATGACTGAATCTTCCTATCCCTTATGATGTCACTATGGGAAAAACAAGCATTTCATGTAGCAGTAATTAGTGATGTAAATAGTAGCATCAGGAAGCAAAACCCGCGCTTAAATCTGAATGGCAACCGTGGCAAATAGACAACACCTTGTTTGTTGGTTGTGGTATTCAGTTGTATAAGCTTCATATACAATGCATGGTGGATACCTGCAGTAGCAGTAATAAGAATCTATGAGTGAATCTTCCAATCCCTTAAGATGTCACTATGTTGCAAATAATTTGTCGGTCGGTTAGAATATGAATGAGAAGTAAAAATTCAGCAATAATGAGTTTAACCTGTATGAATGAACATAAATATGCACAGAGGAAACCTTTTGGCCAATCTTGTGTTCATTACTTGTAATACTTAAACAAAGCAATAGCACAATTGGGAAGGAACTGCAGGGTATTGTCGTACCCCATTTCTGAAGTACTTAGTGTTTACCGTATCAGTCCCTGGATCAGTAGCTGATACGACACTTTCACAGAATGCCTCACAGCAGATACTTTATTTATATTACCGAGAGTCATTACAAGCCTTTTAATACATAAAGGTCTTTATACAAAAGAGGCGGGCGGCCTCAACACTCACAGACATCACGCTCAAAGGCTGTCGCAGCAGCCAGAGCTAACACTTATTCTAGCGGAAGACGAAACGGCTCCACTCCTACAGGCACCGCTTGAGCGTAGTCCGAACTCTACTCTTCATCACCATCAGCTTGAAAGTCATACTCAGGCTCATCTTCTGAATGATTGAAGCAAGAGTGAGTACTTAAGGTACTCAGCAAGCCTAACACGAGGGTTATGATTATGCAAGGGATTATCAAAGGATAGGCTGGGTTTTATTGACAAGGCGAGAAAGCCAAGTTTATGCAGGGTTGTTTTGAAAACAAAGCATTTCGCAATTCTAATCAAATATTTGTGGATAAAAGTGGGGTTGGGCGGCCCTGGGGGAGATGCAATCCATCCCGCCAGTTCCTCAATTTTATCACTGGCCGACAACCAGCACACGGCTCCAAACCGGCGTTTTTCCAAAAACACACCAAGGGAACTCACGCGGAAAATCTAATCATAGTGTGGCCGATGCTTTCGCGTTGTCCAATACCGTGGAACACGGCTTTCCGGAAAGATTTTTAACCTTGGCCAAGGGTGCACAAATTTCCCCACAAGGTGGTCCAGTCCTCCCTATCGTCATAGTTTGGACTGTCCCACTAAAGGTTCCATACCTACTTGGTACCACCACGGCATCCCCCACGGACATCACCAGGGGCTTCACAATCAAAATAATATGGCCAGTCATAAATGCCGGATCTCGAACACCCACCAACGAACGAGTCTTCTCCTGGGACTCCGTTGCAATCTCCTGCCTCCGGGGGGGGTACCGGGTGAGTACTAGTAGGGTGTGGTTCCAATTCCGTGCCCATTCACGGCTTGTGGCTGCGCGAGGGGTGCTAGGCAAAGGCGGCACAAGAACCGGTCCTTATACGACCGAACCAGGCATCTTCAATAGCCAATCCACAAGTGGAAGGGCGTCCCGGAGATAGCCTCCCCACTGAGGACTACCTCACCTGATCCCGCCAAAATATCCCTCACTAGGGTTGCACTTATTATTAACCACCCAATTCCACATTTACACACACCACCAAGACACACGCATTTACACGAAAATCATGTGAGCAATATTAATTAAACACATGTGAAAGTCCTAAGCAGCGAGCATATCAACAATTCATTAATTAAATTAATGATGTTGATTCCTAGGGTTAACAAGGATACAGGATATAATCAAGTCAAGGCAGGCAATCAAATATTGCATAGGACCATTCTAGCATTTAAATCCATTTAAATACCATGCTATTTATTTGTAAACAGCTCTATTTAGGATATTTGCAAACATAGGATCAATATGATCAATGGAAGTTAGACTTGCCTTCACCAAGCTCTTCTTCCTCTAAATCCTCGTAATCAGGATCTTCAGTATCTTCGTCTTGATTATCTATCGAGTTAAAAAGAATAAATCTACCGCTTGCAATCAAATTAACAGAGCAATAAATCCGAATAAAATCCAAATAAAACCATATGGGAGTTGATTTTGGTGGCACTGGATAGATCATGATTTTAGATGAATTTTGGCGCAAGTTTCGCCAAAATCGGAGTTGGAATGAAAAAGATATTGATTTTTGATGTAAAAGAAAGGAAATTGATTAGGATGTGATTATCATAATTAAATATAACCATCATCCTAATTTTCCAGTGTGTAGCAAAGGTTGGAAAATGGCTAGGAATGATTATTGGATTTTTGAGGAATTTTGGGAATTTTTCTGATATTGGAAATGTGGTCGAAATGATTTTCTGTGTACGAATCTGGGTGCGCATAGCAATTTCCAGCGCGTTATCTCACTGACCGGTGGGCCAAAGGGCCCAGCGGGGTCCGCGCTTTACTGTTTCGTGAGCCGGGTCCATGGAATGGTGGACCGGGCAGTATATCACGGCGGGTCCACGGTGCACCGAGTCTGCCACATCGGCGGCGACTCGGTCTCCACCGGGCCCACCGATCCGACGTGGCCGCCACGTCGGACGGCGGCGCGGTCCAAAGGGCGCACGGCGGCGTGCGGCGGCGCGGCGCCGGAGATCTCGCCGGCGACGAGCACGAAGGTCCAAAGGTGACGAGAACTAGTCGAACAGGGCCTACGTGCGAAGGCGAACCGTCCGGTGGGTGATGTTGTCGTCGGGGATGACGGACGCGGCGGCGCGACGTCGCCGGAGATGGCGATGCGCCGGCGAGCGAAGGGGAAACAACGGAGAAGTGTGCCGCGGTCGAGTGTGAGTGGTCGTGCGGGTTCGCGGAAGTGCGGGGAGTCGCACAGGTAGCTCAGCCGGGCCGGAGGAAGCCCACGGCGGCCGGCGGCGAGAGCGAAGGGCGGCGGCCATGGCAGCGCTCGGTGCGGCGGTGTTGCGAGAGAGCGAGAGAGAAAAAGAGAGAGCGCAAGAGGGAGAGGGAGTCACGGTGAACCTAGAGGTGCCACGTGTTGACGAGGAGAAAGGCCGGAGCGGCGGCACGAGCTTGCCGGAGCTCGGCGGCGCGCCGGGGTGCACGAGGAGAAGAAGGGATGCGCACGCGCGAGAGCGTGCTGGAGTGGGTGCGAACGCG
The DNA here is from genome assembly GCA_012490785.1 of Eragrostis nindensis. NCBI lineage: Eukaryota > Viridiplantae > Streptophyta > Magnoliopsida > Poales > Poaceae > Eragrostis > Eragrostis nindensis. The sequence continues at coordinate 219,705 of JAAXCT010000294.1, forward strand.
CGTGCGAGTGCGAGGAGGCAGTGGATGGCCTCGGTGTGCTCGCGTGTGGCCGGGAGTGTGGCCGGCGGCGATAAGAGGCACGGCGGCTAGCCGGCGCTCGGTGAAAAGGGCTGCGCGCTAACAGAGAGTCGACGAGGTCGTGCGCAAGAGAGAGAGAAGGGCTTGAGGGTGCTCACCGTGCTCTCGGTTAAGCGAGAGAAAGAGCAGAGAGATGCCGGCGACGGAGACGGCGGACGGCGGCGCTAGGGTTCCCAACGTTCTCAACCTGCGATCCACGGCTGCGGACGAGGTGAGCACGATGAGATCGAGCGCGGGAAGGAGATGCCAAAAGTGGAAGAAGTTGACGTCGAGACTCACCGTCGACAGAGAGAGAGCTCACCGGAGAGTTCACCGGACTTGAGCGAGAAAGGGGAAAAGAACTGTGGAGAGCTCGGGAGTGAGTGAGGGAGTGAAATGAAATGAGAGAGGAGAAGAGAGGGTCTGCCCCTTGGTTTATAGCCGTCAATGGCGGTTCGAGGGGGCTGCTAGGTCGGTTTTGCCGGCGAGAAATATCTCGCCGGACTGGAGCTCGACGCGACGCGCAGAGGCGGTTCGCGAGCTTCGAGAACGGCGGTGACGCGCGACGAGCATGGCTGCAGTTCATCGGACGGAACGGAGCGAGAGAGGAAGCCGCTGTGGCTGACGAGAGCGGCATGGAGCTCGCCGGATTTATAGGGGACTTGGCGCGCGCGTTAAGTAGAGGAAGGGAGTGACGGGACGGGGCAGTGGAGGCGGTTGAGCTGCGCGCGAGCTTCACGTGCGTTTACTGGCGCTTGGAGATGACGGTGGCGGTTTGCCGGCATGGAGGGATGGGCGGCGGCGCAAATCGCGCCGGCGACGCGAGGTAGGCGACGGGGGTGCGGGGCCCACACGTCAGCGGGAGAGGGAGAGAGGCAGGCTGGGCCGGAATGCTGGGCCGCGCGGTCTGGGCCGGAACGGGCTGGCGCGGGAGAGAAAAGAAAGAGGGAGAGAATGGGCCGGCGGGAGAGAAAAGAAAAGGGGCGGCCCGAGAAGAGAGAATTGATTTGATCTTTTCGCTGGGATTAAATTTGAATGAATTTTGAATTCATTCAAAAGGAAGGATTTGAAACCAACACTCAAACAAATCAAGAAAACACGAATATGCATATGGTGACTCTTATGCATCGTTTAAAATTCAAAATCTTTTGGTTTTGCTACTAACTAAAGCTAACAAATCGATTTTAATTGGAAAATTTTAAAAAGTTCAAATTTTTAGTGATTTTTTGACGACGGGCAAAAACGCGGGTCGCTACAACCTACCCCACTTAAAGAGAATCTCGTCCCCGAGATTCCGGCTCTTCCTCGAAAAGGTAAGGAAACTCTCGCTTGAGATCATCTTCTCTTTCCCATGTTGCTTCTGCCTCAGTGTGATTACTCCACTGAACCCGACAAAACCTTATAGCATTCCTCCTTGTTAGTCGAGTTGCTACATCCAAAATCCTTATCGGCCTTTCCTGATATCTGAGGTCAGGCTGTAAATCCATCACTTCTGGTGGGACCATCTCCTCTGGCTTTCTCAGGCATTTCTTTAATTGTGACACGTGAAAAACATCGTGTACATCGGACATTTCCTTGGGAAGCTCAAGGCGATATGCCACGGCTCCTATCTTCTTAAGTACCTTGAAGGGTCCAATGTACCTAGGTGCCAACTTTCCTTTTATTTGGAATCTCCTGGTTCCTCGGATCGGTGACACTTTGAGATACACATAATCTCCGACTTCGAAGCTCAAATCCCTGCGTCGGGTATCTGCATAACTTTTCTGCCTGCTTTGGGCTGCTTTTAAATTTTCCCTGACCAGAGCTACTTTTTCCTCTGCATCTCTGATAACTGCAGGTCCGAAGAAAGAGCGTTCCCCAACTTCTGACCACATCAGTGGGGTTCTGCATTTTCTGCCATACAGTGCCTCAAATGGTGACATCTGTAAACTGGCTTGATAACTGTTGTTATACGAGAACTCTGCAAAGGACAGGCTTTTCTCCCAATCTTTTCCATAGGCTAGTACACATGCTCTTAACATGTCTTCCAGGATTTGATTCACCCTTTCTGTCTGACCATCGGTTTGTGGGTGATATGCTGAACTATAATCTAGTCTTGTTCCAAGCAATTTATGCAAACTTTTCCAAAATATCGAGGTAAACTGTGTGCCTCGATCTGACACTATTCTGCGAGGAACTCCATGCAGTTTGAGCACATTGTCTATGTACAGTTGAGCATAATGATTTCCCCTGTATACTGTCTTCACAGGAATAAAGTGTGCCACTTTTGTTAGTCTATCCACAATAACCCATATGGAATCATATCCTTTTTGGGTACGGGGTAACCCTATGATGAAATCCATACTGATCTCATCCCATTTCCACTCTGGAACATGGAGGGGTTGCAACAATCCTGCAGGTCTTTTATACTCCGCCTTTACTCTGCTACAGATGTCGCAACGAGCAACAAATTCTGCTATGTCTCTTTTCATTCCTGACCACCAATATTTCTGTTTTATATCCATATACATTTTGGTGCTTCCAGGATGAATAGAATATGCTGAGTTATGAGCTTCATCCATAATCAGCTCCTGATATCCACCAGTTTTCGGTACACAAACTCTATCCTTGTACCATAAGGTATCCTGATTATCCACTCGAAATCCAGGGGCTTTATCCAACCCTGTCATTTTCTTTAGCTCATTTATTTCTTCATCTGACTCTTGTGCTGCTCTAATTTGCTTTTCCAGAGTTGGTTCCACACATAAGGTATTTAGACTGCCTGGCTTAGCAAAGTGGAGATTCAATTGTTTGAATTCTTCCACAAGCTCAGGGCTTCGTCTCCGCATTTTAATCCCATTATTCTGAGATTTGCGGCTTAAAGCATCTGCAACCACATTTGCCTTTCCGGGATGGTAGTGAATTTCTAGGTCATAATCCTTTATTAATTCCAACCATCTTCTCTGTCTGAGGTTTAAATCCGGTTGCGTGAAAATATATTTCAGGCTCTTGTGATCCGTATATATTTCACATTTATTGCCAATCAAATAATGTCTCCAAATTTTGAGAGCATGCACAACTGCTGCTAGCTCCAAATCATGAGTGGGATAATTTTGCTCATGTGTTTTCAACTGCCTTGATGCGTATGCAATCACTCTGTCATCTTGCATAAGCACACATCCCAATCCTTGTCGAGATGCGTCGCAATATACGACAAAATCTCGGTGTATGTCCGGTAAAGCCAACACTGGGGCTGTGGTCAACTTTTTCTTTAATTCCTGAAAACTTCTCTCACAAGCTTCATTCCATTTGAATTCTTTTCCCTTTTGTGTCAGAGCTGTCATTGGTCTTGCTATTTTTGAGAAACCTTCAATAAATTTGCGGTAATAACCAGCTAGACCAAGGAAACTTCTGACTTCTGTCACGGTGGTTGGTTGCTTCCAGTTAAGGACTGCCTCAACTTTGGCTGGATCCACTGATACTCCTTCTTCTGTCAAAATGTGACCAAGAAAAGCCACTTTATTTAACCAAAATTCACATTTACTGAACTTGGCATACAGCTCATGAACTCTCAATTTCTCTAACACAATTCTCAAATGCTGCTCGTGCTCTTCTGCACTTTTGGAGTAGATAAGTATGTCGTCAATGAAAACAACGACAAACCGATCTAACTCCTCCATAAACACCTTATTCATCAAATTCATGAAGTATGCGGGTGCATTTGTCAATCCAAATGGCATCACTGTGAACTCATATTGACCATATCTGGTGACAAAAGCTGTCTTGAGAATATCACATTCCCTGATTTTTAGCTGATAATACCCAGATCTTAAATCAATTTGGAGAAATACTTGGCTCCTTTCAATTGATCAAATAAATCATCGATCCTGGGCAGTGGATATTTATTCTTGATAGTGACTTCATTTAAAGAGCGGTAATCTATGCACATTCTGAGACTGCCATCTTTCTTTTTAACAAAAAGAACAGGTGATCCCCATGGTGATGAGCTTGGTCTAATAAATCCTTTTTCCTGTAACTCTGCTATTTGTGCCTTCAATTCTGCTAGCTCAGTTGCTGCCATTCTATACGGTCTCTTTGCTATTGGAGCTGTGCCGAAGGTCAATGATGAACTCTATGTCTCTGTCAGGTGGCATGCCTGGCAATTCTTCTGGAAACACATCAGGATATTCACAGACCACTGGCACTTCCTCCAACGGTCTTGCTTCCATATTATGAACCATAGGTGCAACTTTTGACCTTTTTGGTTCACATACCACTTTAATTCCTTTGTGGTTTACCAGGGTGACTTTCCTGGTGTCGCAGGCTATATTGCCGTGGTGCTTACTCAACCAGTCCATCCCGAGGATAACATCTATCCCTTGGGATTCTAGGACTACTAAGTTCGCTAGGAACTCTACCCCACTTAAAAGGATCTTAACCCGTGGGCATCCCAAATAACTTTTGGTCTCGGCCCCGGGAGTCCGAATTATCAGGGGTTGTTTTAGCATGACAGTTGGCAAACCATTCGCAGCAACAAACTTCGAAGAAACAAACGAATGCGAAGCTCCAGAATCAAACAGAACGGTTGCAAGAATGGAGTTGACAAGATACTCACCAAGAACGACATCAGGAGTGTCCTCAACTTCATCTGCATTAATGTGATTAACTTTTCCTCGACCGAAGGATTGATTATTCCTCCGCTGCTGTCCAGAGGGTTGCTGTCCACCACGACCATTTCCAGAAGCTGCAGTTCTGGCACTGTTTGGTTGATGCTGCTGAGTAGGAGCATTATTCTGGCTCAGATAGGGACATCTAGCGATCATGTGACCAGGCTCACGGCAGTGAAAGCAAGTCCTTTTGTCATTGTTGTTAGGCTGAACAACACTAGAACTGCTCCTCTGCTGACCACCAGAATTTTGACTGCGATATGATGGTGCTGAGCTTGGTTGATTGGACGCTGAGGTCCTATACTGCATGGTAGACTGATATTTTGGCTTCTGAAAATTATTATTAAACCTTGGCTTCTGATTTCTCTCCTGCTGCTTAAACTTTTGCGCATTGAATTTGCGCTTCCTATCATGATCGATGTGAGAGCGGGCATCTTCCAACAAAAGTGCACGGTTCATGAGAGTGTTGAAATCAGGATAAATATGAGTGACCAATTGCACTTTCAATCCAGGGTTAAGTCCCTTTCTGAAACGATCCTGCTTCTTCTTGTCAGTGTTAACATCATCAGGGGCATATCGGGCCAATTTCATGAATTTCCTGATATACTGATTTACGGTCATCGCTCCCTGCTTCAGAGAGCGGAATTCATCAGCCTTCATTTCAATTACTCCTTCTGGGATGTGATACCTCCTGAACTCCTCCTGGAATTCCTCCCAGGTAATAGCATCTGCATTTTCTGCACCCTCACGGTAATTATCCCACCATTCTCCTGCTGCTCCCTTGAGCTGGTGAGATGCCAGAAGGACTTTTTCTCTGTCATCAGCATTCACCAAGTGCAATTTCTTGGTGATATCACGCAGCCAATCATCAGCTGCCAGAGGATCCTCCTCAGTACCCTCGAAGGTCGGGGGCCTGAGTCTCATGAATTCTGACATTTTACTCTGCTGGCCGGGAGCTCTGTCCATGAGTCCTTGTGCAATGATCTCCATTAGGCGGGTCTGATTATCCATTACTGCCACCAGGTTGGTGACTGGTGCTGCGGGTATTCTTCCACCTCTTCCACCACCTCTTCTACCACCTCTTCTACCACCTCCACCACGGTTCTGTTGTCCTTCATTTCTGTTCTGGTCATCATTTTCTCCAACCTCATCCTGCACTTCTTGCTCATTTTGACTTACTTCATCCTCCTGGTGATCATGCTCAATGTCGTGTCTGCCTCCATCTCTACCTCCTCCTCTACCTCTGCCACGCTGATTATTATTTCCTCCTCTACCACGTCCACGTCCTGCACTGTGGACGTCATCCTGATCATCATTTTGAGCATTACGCTCTCGGCGTTGACGCTGCTGAATTCTGGCAGATCTTTTAGGAGGCATCTGATGGAGAGATTTGCAAAAAGGTGAGATAAGACACTCGGGCGACTAACTAAACTACGAGGCAAAACTACAAACTACGAGGCAAAACAAACAAGATAAATGGAAAAGAAATTCCAAAGATCTTGCAAGCACACATACAAAATAAAACCAGCATCATTACATCATTACAGCAAGCCTATTCACAATAACAGGGTTCGATCATACATACCCAAGTCCTTTTATTTATATACAAGGACTCGACGATCTACGACTCAACCACAGGGCGACTCTGACTCGAAACTACCGAGACACACTACTGACACACCTGACACTACTAGACACTACGACTCAGGGCAACGGCTGCCACTACTAACTAGCAAGGCTACTCCACGGCGCCAACTCTGCTGCTCAGGCGTCGAAGCCACGGTCTTGGCGCCACTCTGCGTAGAGGTCGAACGGGTCCTGGGTGAGGTCGACGGTGCCGGTGCTGATCAGCCTGTAGTACTCGTCGAGGTCCACGTCTCCAACAAGGCGAGGTCCTGCTGGTGCCTCCTGTGCGGGCGAGTCGATCACCACAAACTCGTCCATATCCATCTCATCGTCAGTACCAGTGAGATCGATGACGTTATCCGCCACCGACTCACTCCCTGACGACACGTCCACGACTGGCTCGTCCTCCATCGGCTCCTCCTCAGAGTCTCCGACGGTCTCAAGGGCGGCCTCAAGCTCTGCTGCCCAACGGGCAAGCTCCTCTGAGTCGTCTGCCGGCTCAACCTCAGGGGAGTCCACGGTAGTGTCTGAACCTGTACGTGTAGTGGAGTCCTCCTCCGTGTCGGTCGGACAGGCGTAGTGGTAGTGTCCGTGCGGTCCTCCTGTCCTCACTGTGAAGTGGCGGCGGGGTCCTCCGTGCTCCTCGTGACAGTATCCGTAGTGGCTGTTGAGCTTACGGATCAGGTACATCGCGTCCTCCTCCCAGAAACGACGGGTGTAGTCCAGGGTCCACTGCAGGCGGTCTCTCTCAGCCTGACAAGCAGCAAGCTGAGCCTGTGCCTGCTCAAGCTGAGCTCGGGTCTCCGCAAGGCGACGCTGGTCCTCACCCCACCTCTCAGCGGTCTGCTCAAGAACACGGGCGGTCTGGGCGCGCTGCGCCTCCAGCTGGTCAAGCTCCTGACGAAGGGCCTCCATCTGTTCAACAAAATGTTGAAAAGACGGGTAAGTACCGGTGAAAATAATTTTATAAATAGAAATGAGGTAAGGGAGATTTTATAAGGTAAAATTTTACAAAATATCGCACTCTTCTCACTCGTTTTCAACCTATGGTTTGGCCTACGGACAAGCATCGCTCTGATACCACTCTGTCGTACCCCATTTCTGAAGTACTTAGTGTTTACCGTATCAGTCCCTGGATCAGTAGCTGATACGACACTTTCACAGAATGCCTCACAGCAGATACTTTATTTATATTACCGAGAGTCATTACAAGCCTTTTAATACATAAAGGTCTTTATACAAAAGAGGCGGGCGGCCTCAACACTCACAGACATCACGCTCAAAGGCTGTCGCAGCAGCCAGAGCTAACACTTATTCTAGCGGAAGACGAAACGGCTCCACTCCTACAGGCACCGCTTGAGCGTAGTCCGAACTCTACTCTTCATCACCATCAGCTTGAAAGTCATACTCAGGCTCATCTTCTGAATGATTGAAGCAAGAGTGAGTACTTAAGGTACTCAGCAAGCCTAACACGAGGGTTATGATTATGCAAGGGATTATCAAAGGATAGGCTGGGTTTTATTGACAAGGCGAGAAAGCCAAGTTTATGCAGGGTTGTTTTGAAAACAAAGCATTTCGCAATTCTAATCAAATATTTGTAGATAAAAGTGGGGTTGGGCGGCCCTGGGGGAGATGCAATCCATCCCGCCAGTTCCTCAATTTTATCACTGGCCGACAACCAGCACACGGCTCCAAACCGGCGTTTTTCCAAAAACACACCAAGGGAACTCACGCGGAAAATCTAATCATAGTGTGGCCGATGCTTTCGCGTTGTCCAATACCGTGGAACACGGCTTTCCGGAAAGATTTTTAACCTTGGCCAAGGGTGCACAAATTTCCCCACAAGGTGGTCCAGTCCTCCCTATCGTCATAGTTTGGACTGTCCCACTAAAGGTTCCATACCTACTTGGTACCACCACGGCATCCCCCACGGACATCACCAGGGGCTTCACAATCAAAATAATATGGCCAGTCATAAATGCCGGATCTCGAACACCCACCAACGAACGAGTCTTCTCCTGGGACTCCGTTGCAATCTCCTGCCTCCGGGGGGTACCGGGTGAGTACTAGTAGGGTGTGGTTCCAATTCCGTGCCCATTCACGGCTTGTGGCTGCGCGAGGGGTGCTAGGCAAAGGCGGCACAAGAACCGGTCCTTATACGACCGAACCAGGCATCTTCAATAGCCAATCCACAAGTGGAAGGGCGTCCCAGAGATAGCCTCCCCACTGAGGACTACCTCACCTGATCCCGCCAAAATATCCCTCACTAGGGTTGCACTTATTATTAACCACCCAATTCCACATTTACACACACCACCAAGACACACGCATTTACACGAAAATCATGTGAGCAATATTAATTAAACACATGTGAAAGTCCTAAGCAGCGAGCATATCAACAATTCATTAATTAAATTAATGATGTTGATTCCTAGGGTTAACAAGGATACAGGATATAATCAAGTCAAGGCAGGCAATCAAATATTGCATAGGACCATTCTAGCATTTAAATCCATTTAAATACCATGCTATTTATTTGTAAACAGCTCTATTTAGGATATTTGCAAACATAGGATCAATATGATCAATGGAAGTTAGACTTGCCTTCACCAAGCTCTTCTTCCTCTAAATCCTCGTAATCAGGATCTTCAGTATCTTCGTCTTGATTATCTATCGAGTTAAAAAGAATAAATCTACCGCTTGCAATCAAATTGACAGAGCAATAAATCCGAATAAAATCCAAATAAAACCAGATGGGAGTTGATTTTGGTGGCACTGAATAGATCATGATTTTAGATGAATTTTGGCGCAAGTTTCGCCAAAATCGGAGTTGGAATGAAAAGATATTGATTTTTGATGTAAAAGAAAGGAAATTGATTAGGATGTGATTATCATAATTAAATATAACCATCATCCTAATTTTCCAGTGTGTAGCAAAGGTTGGAAAATGGCTAGGAATGATTATTGGATTTTTGAGGAATTTTGGGAATTTTTCTGATATTGGAAATGTGGTCGAAATGATTTTCTGTGTACGAATCTGGGTGCGCATAGCAATTTCCAGCGCGTTATCTCACTGACCGGTGGGCCAAAGGGCCCAGCTGGGTCCGCGCTTTACTGTTTCGTGAGCCGGGTCCATGGAATGGTGGACCGGGCAGTATATCACGGCGGGTCCACGGTGCACCGAGTCTGCCACATCGGCGGCGACTCGGTCTCCACCGGGCCCACCGATCCGACGTGGCTGCCACGTCGGACGGCGGCGCGGTCCAAAGGGCGCACGGCGGCGCGCGGCGGCGCGGCGCCGGAGATCTCGCCGGCGACGAGCACGAAGGTCCAAAGGTGACGAGAACTAGTCGAACAGGGCCTACGTGCGAAGGCGAACCGTCCGGTGGGTGATGTTGTCGTCGGGGATGACGGACGCGGCGGCGCGACGTCGCCGGAGATGGCGATGCGCCGGCGAGCGAAGGGGAAACAACGGAGAAGTGTGCCGCGGTCGAGTGTGAGTGGTCGTGCGGGTTCGCGGAAGTGCGGGGAGTCGCACAGGTAGCTCAGCCGGGCCGGAGGAAGCCCACGGCGGCCGGCGGCGAGAGCGAAGGGCGGCGGCCATGGCAGCGCTCGGTGCGGCGGTGTTGCGAGAGAGCGAGAGAGAAAAAGAGAGAGCGCAAGAGGGAGAGGGAGTCACGGTGAACCTAGAGGTGCCACGTGTTGACGAGGAGAAAGGCCGGAGCGGCGGCACGAGCTCGCCGGAGCTCGGCGGCGCGCCGGGGTGCACGAGGAGAAGAAGGGATGCGCACGCGCGAGAGCGTGCTGGAGTGGGTGCGAACGCGCGTGCGAGTGCGAGGAGGCAGTGGATGGCCTCGGTGTGCTCGCGTGTGGCCGGGAGTGTGGCCGGCGGCGATAAGAGGCACGGCGGCTAGCCGGCGCTCGGTGAAAAGGGCTGCGCGCTAACAGAGAGTCGACGAGGTCGTGCGCAAGAGAGAGAGAAGGGCTTGAGGGTGCTCACCGTGCTCTCGGTTAAGCGAGAGAAAGAGCAGAGAGATGCCGGCGACGGAGACGGCGGACGGCGGCGCTAGGGTTCCCAACGTTCTCAACCTGCGATCCACGGCTGCGGACGAGGTGAGCACGATGAGATCGAGCGCGGGAAGGAGATGCCAAAAGTGGAAGAAGTTGACGTCGAGACTCACCGTCGACAGAGAGAGAGCTCACCGGAGAGTTCACCGGACTTGAGCGAGAAAGGGGAAAAGAACTGTGGAGAGCTCGGGAGTGAGTGAGGGAGTGAAATGAAATGAGAGAGGAGAAGAGAGGGTCTGCCCCTTGGTTTATAGCCGTCAATGGCGGTTCGAGGGGGCTGCTAGGTCGGTTTTGCCGGCGAGAAATATCTCGCCGGACTGGAGCTCGACGCGACGCGCAGAGGCGGTTCGCGAGCTTCGAGAACGGCGGTGACGCGCGACGAGCATGGCTGCAGTTCATCGGACGGAACGAAGCGAGAGAGGAAGCCGCTGTGGCTGACGAGAGCGGCATGGAGCTCGCCGGATTTATAGGGGACTTGGCGCGCGCGTTAAGTAGAGGAAGGGAGTGACGGGACGGGGCAGTGGAGGCGGTTGAGCTGCGCGCGAGCTTCACGTGCGTTTACTGGCGCTTGGAGATGACGGTGGCGGTTTGCCGGCATGGAGGGATGGGCGGCGGCGCAAATCGCGCCGGCGACGCGAGGTAGGCGACGGGGGTGCAGGGCCCACACGTCAGCGGGAGAGGGAGAGAGGCAGGCTGGGCCGGAATGCTGGGCCGCGCGGTCTGGGCCGGAACGGGCTGGCGCGGGAGAGAAAAGAAAGAGGGAGAGAATGGGCCGGCGGGAGAGAAAAGAAAAGGGGCGGCCCGAGAAGAGAGAATTGATTTGATCTTTTCGCTGGGATTAAATTTGAATGAATTTTGAATTCATTCAAAAGGAAGGATTTGAAACCAACACTCAAACAAATCAAGAAAACACGAATATGCATATGGTGACTCTTATGCATCGTTTAAAATTCAAAATCTTTTGGTTTTGCTACTAACTAAAGCTAACAAATCGATTTTAATTGGAAAATTTTAAAAAGTTCAAATTTTTAGTGATTTTTTGACGACGGGCAAAAACGCGGGTCGCTACAGGTATTATCCAGCAAACAAAAACACATCTGTAAAAATCAACTATGTGCAAGTTAATATCTCAACACCGCTGACTGTCATGGGTCTCTGGAAATAGGTCAGGGCCAACTGTGTTGCACTGTTGTTGTAGTTCAAGGTTTTTCTTTTTAAAGCACAATGAGAGATGGACAATGAACGTGCAAACAAATTTACAGCTAATAAATTAACGACAGACAGTAGAAAAAGCATAAATGAAATTAGATAGTAGAAAACGCAAAAATATAAGTCTAAAATCCATATAATCAATTGACATTAAAACCAAACCTCAGTCCTTATATAAGCAATCAAAATTAACTGTGCACATTTTGTAAATAGTAAAGTAGAAGTGAAAGTCCAGTTTGTTTGTTTTGAGTGACCAAAGATCTTGTTCACATCTGGTATCTTTTTGACATAAGCAAGATGAATAGCGTACTATAGCTGAAATGGAGGTTCAGTTCAATAGGTCAAAATAGATGTTACTGGAATGCAAATAAGTCATCTCTCTTCGCTTAAGTCTAGGGACACACGAAGAGGCTCATTGGTACTTTTAGTAGCTGCTAGTAAAGTGGAAGGCAGCTCGATCAGTAAACATAAATTAAATAATCGAAGGGCGACATTATCTATAAAGCAAACTTAAGAAGAGGAAAAAACCTATATTTGTATGGTGACACATACCTTCGATTTTAAATACTGTTCCGTAATCTGCAACGACCATTTTTCATTGTTGTAAGAGTTTTACAAGGTGATTGTGAGTGTGAGCAAAAGATGGTGAGCACCATCCTAGTAAAAACCTTACACAGTAGGGGGGAAAAAATCATGTTTGCGCTTATTTCTCTGTATATTACAATAGTAGTACCACATTGTGAGGGGGGGGGGGGGGGGGGGGGGAGAACCTAGGGAGGGTAGATATGATGGTAACATGAAAACGGACATAAACATGTTTGTAGATAATTAAATGGCCATGCCCCCAACTAAACAGTTCAGCATTATTCTTTTGCATGAGATCAACGGGCAAGAACAGTCAACCATGTGCATATTCTTATCAGCGTACTCATTATTAGCCTTTAACGTACGGTTAGAACTGAGTAACAACGAAGATGGATATTTGTAATTCAATAGCTAATCATTTTTCTAGAAGCTGCAAAGCGATCAAATAATAATATATTGGGGAAGTGTATAAATGAAGCTAAATCAAGAAATCAATGGCGGCCATGTGTCAAAAACATGAATCACTTCAATCTTGCAGAATAGTTAAGTTAACCCCTGCAGCATGAAACGCTAAACTGAAACTTCACTTATATGGGAAACTTACCTTTCAAAGCTATAGGCACTAAGCAGATGCTATTTATTCCATTGAATAGAAAACAGAGGATGAAATAAATAAATGAGCAATTTCAGAAGAGGGAAAACCAATATCTTGGATGACGCATACCTTTTATTTCAAATATTGTTCTCTAACCAGAGGAAAGAGCTCTTACATAAGTGAACAGACACCTCTTCTCTGAAAGTATTCCTGATATTCCTATGGGTGAAAAGAAGAGGAAAATGCTTAGTCTGTTTGAAAAGTCAAAACAACCAAAAACTTAAGATAGCTATTTCATAAGAGGTAAGGACGCATCTATTGCATATATAGAACTGGCAAAGGCTGATCTGAAAATTTGATATGAAACAGAGTGAAGGGAATAATGTCATCTGCAGTACATTACCGAAGTCTCAGCAGATGGTCAATACTGTTAAACATTACCTCCCCTAAGCTTTTACGTGATGGCAGAATCTACAGCACTTAGGCAAGACTCTGTTATGACCCTAGGCAAAATTGAGTACCACTCGAATCCATGGGGATACCGAGCTAATTTGCTAGAGATAATGAAAGCAATGCATTATCACTAGAAAGGATGCCATCTATCAGAGAAGAACATATAACTCTTAACGGACATAGAGATAATAAAAAATGTGGACAAAGCTAATTCCTAACCATGGAATGTGACATAGAGAACATATAACTCTTATGGGTATATATAAAACGAAACTCATATATATAAATCAACTTGCTGGACCAAAGAGGCAGTGCCTTATGGTGGTGGATAGCCTGTGTCGAACCATCAGCACCACAGATGCAGATCAAGTAACCTCTGATGAGATATCAGATTATGAAAAACTTTTGATCGGCAACCACTTTGTAATAGGAAGCAACAGCCTGTGAACCCAATCAACATTACACTGTTACTTTGGGGGGGGGGGGGGGGGGGGGGGGGGGGGGAATGCTACAGACAAATGAATAAAGCAGTCAGATTGTGCTGAGCATGTAAAACGATTAAGATACTTCACGTTGTTTGTTTAATGTAACCACATTGTTGTCTCAAAATTAAGGAGATCCAAAAGCTATGAAATCCACTTCTAATGCGCAATCACACTATCACACACTCCTACGTAAGAACCAGATGTCAGTACAATTCATGTTGGTAATGGTAAAGGGCCAAGTGAAACTGTTACTTTTGAAAAAGCAGATGAAAAGCAAGGCTTTTTTTAGACATACGAATAAACACCCTTGAAGAAAGCAGCATTAAGCAAATAGGAACAGTAAATCGACTATAAGAACTATTGCTAAAATGGGACTTGAGATATTTGTCAGGAGCTTGCACAAAGATGCTCACAAGAAAAATAAGAAACCACCACTTTCCTGTATGCTTGGATACAATTAAGTGATAATTTCAGGAAAAGTAAAACCTCTTGAAAAGGCAGCTCTATAAGTTAAAAGTAGGTGTTTTTTTGCCTGGGTATCTCTTTGGCACCCTCTCCAGAGCACATAATGAACAAAGGTGAACACTTTCCATTACTGGGAACAAAGTAACGTAAAGAAAATAATGTAAATTCTGCATCTGGAAGTGGTTACATGCTATTTAAGTATATACACTAATCATTGGTTCAACTACTGTTATTTCTGCCCACTGTTCATCGAAATTATCACTAAGTTGAACCGTATTAACGTAGTTTAACATAAAATATAGCATGATATTGCATTAATAGGGCAGCAGTTGATATCGTGCACTCACGTCATGAAACATGGGCAGCAGTCATCGAATAGAACATCCAGGCTCATGGCAAGGTAGTGGTCCGCCTGCAGGCATCCTCATCCCTACCAGCGCTGCTCCAGCTAGTCCAGGCGCTGTGAGACATGGTGGCACATGAAACAGCTCCAGAAGCTCGCCGTCGTCCCCTTCTGCTGCCTCACCTGCGCCAAAACCCCAATTGAAATACACAACCAGTCCAACACGACCAAGATCTGAACAAAATCTGCAAAACACTAAATAGAGAAAACGGATGATCTGATGTGCGAATAACATATCAAAGGGAAAACTAATCGAGTAAACCCTCAAAGATTAAGATCGGGAAAAAATAAAGATCGATCTCATTGTCGAGGTATATTATTTTTGGAAGAAGTGAGTTACTTATCTTAGAGAAAGAAATTCCTGATCTTGGAGCAGTCACTTAAGATAAGAGGTGCAATGATTTCGTAGCATGGCGACATCCCATTCCTGATCTAGGAGCAGTCAGTTGATATACAATCTACAAATACATGGCACCAGGATAAGTAGGATAGACTACCTGTGACTATCCTTCTATCCTAGATCCCAATAAGAAATTCATAAATGAACTATAGGAAATCAAACAAACCAACTGCCTCAATTCTTCTCTGAGGCAAAGCAATTGGATCTAAACATATAACTGCATATAAAAGAAAACGTGAATATCAGCCAGAGAGGGAAAAGTTCAGAGGAAAATATTTTTTCGTGTTTGCAGCAAAAGAAGCTTGATATATATCGTTTCTTTTCCACTCATCTCTTGTTTCTCCTATTATTACTTTGACATGGACACAATATAGTCCTATCTAGGGTTTAACTGAGAGAGACATACCAGACTTTGGGCATGAATTCGCTGGAGCAGAGAGCAAGGTCGCCTTCATTGCCTCCTATGTCAGTCCAGAACAGCAGCACCCTGCAAAACACCACCGCGCAACGCCGCTGCTATCAATGTATGAGTGGAAAAATAAAACGGAAACAAAGGGAAAATCGAAAAACAGAACAAGAACAAAGCCAGAAAATATATAAACAAGATCTGAGAGAGAAAGGTATCCTAATCCTAAATTGATATCCTAAAATCTACAAGCAAAACTCAACAAGCGGATCCACACGTCAAATCGAGTGAACACCGGCAGCCCCACAAATCCCAGAACGATCGAAGGCAGAGAGATTGCATCACTAATTGCTTGCCTTTGGGATAGCCGCCGTCTTGGCCGATCCGTCCCTGCCATGGAAGAGGAGGAGAGAAGGGAGACCGTCCTTGCCATGGAGGAGGAGGAGGAGAAGGAGAGAAGGGGGGCAGCGCTGGGAGGAAGAGAGCAGCAACCATGGCGGCATGGTCGAGGCCTGAGGGCACTCCGCCTGGATCTGATGGAGAAGAGGAGGGGACGGAGAGAACCGGGCGCATCGATGAGGGAGAGAGACGGAGGCGGCCTATTTCCCACCCACCCGCATTCAATTCGCGGGAAGCCGCGCGCGAATGGGATGGAGCCAACAGGAACGACCGTACGCAGAGAAATTTTCACCGAAGCTAACTTAACCTGATCACGTTAAAACACGCTGATGCAGATCACGCGGTCAAAAATTACGACATCGACGTGGCTTGTGTGTCTGCGACGGGTGAGGCCGCGAACTAAAGAGAGAAATTTGTACCAGCCCTCCTCCGGTGCCTTCCACCCAGCCGGAGGTAACTTCCTCTCTTCATGTTTCTGTGGATGGGATAGCTGCCACAGGTCAAAAGCAGTATCATGCCCACTGAACAGCATTTCGAACTGCCATTACTGCCTCTCCATGTTGGCGTTTGTTTCTCAAACTCCATAGCGAGTACATACCAGTGATTATCACACAACTATCTCGAGCTGAGCAGCAACTTTCGAAGAGTAAGGGTGCGTTCGTTGCATGGGGTCTAAACTTTAGAGGGTTTTTATAACGAATATTGTGATTACAAATAAAGTTTAATTACAAAACTAATTTCAGGACTCCGCTCGAATTCGCGAGACGAATCTAATGAAGGTAATTAAGCAGTGATTAGACGATGGTTACTGTAGCATTACTGTAGCGAAACTTAGATTAATTAGGCTCATTAGATTCGTCTTGTGATTTAGTGGGGGGGTCGTGACATAGGTTTTGTCATTAAATGAATAAAAATATTCTTAAAATAGTAAGATTCTCTTTGATGTGACAGGTCTAAACTTTAGAAGGGGGTGCAACGAACGCACCCTAAGTCTCTTGCCCATGTAACTGGATGTAATTTTCGAAGAGTAAGTCCCTTCGCTAAGGATGTTTTGGGAGCAGACAAAAGCACTTGCAGGTGTGAAGCTTCCAAAATTACATCCAGTTACAATTAAGCTAACTATCACAATAACAAACACGACCTGTAGGGACGGCCCAAAACAGCCTGTAGGGGTGGTTTAGGCGAACCGCCGCTGTGCAAGTGTCGCTACAGACATTGGTCTGTAGCGGCGGTTCTCAAAACCGCCCCTACTGAGGACCCTGTAGGGGCGGCTCACAATGTCACCCGCCCCTACAGAGGGGGTTCTGTAGAGGCGGGTGTCAATGTGAACCGCCGCTACTATTGATTTCAGAAAATAAATAAAAAAGGCTGGAGCTGCTCTCTGCAGCTCAGATTTCAAGATAACACAACAAATCAAGTACTGGCATGCACTTGGATGCACAAATCAATCACAAAGATGCACTCGGACAGGTCTAAGAATGAACTCAAATCATGAGGACTACAGATTGGAAACTTTAATAGATTGTACAAATCAAGCGCTACAATAGAACAGATCTTCACCAACTCAAACTTTGAGGACTGGAGTTGCAGCCGACAACACCATCTTCGCTTCACTTCGTCCATGATGGTCGCCTGACTGAGAGCAGCACGAGGCCTTCACTTCGTCCATGATGGTCGCCTGACTGAGAGCAGCACGAGGCCAGATCGATGGCCGCCTGCTCGCCCAACGTGAACAGCACGGGCACCTCCCTGTACACCCGCACAACACGAACAATCAGAGCCCCTCCAGTCAAGATACAATATGGGCAAGAAAAATTCCCAAATCTGTCTAGGCCGCGACTCACCGTCGATGGAGGAGGGGCCCGAAGCTGCCCACGACGTCGTCGAGCTGCAGCGCGACGCCGTGGAGGAGGAAACGGAGCCCAGAGCCATACACGGTTGTTGAGGGCGAGGTCGAAGAAGGCGTGACGGAGGGAGACGTCTCACGGGGAGTAGAAGGTGCACGGCGGGGAAGGGTGGCCGGATCTGGGGCCGTGGATGCCCAATCCACTCGCTCCGCCACCCCACCGCCTGGATCCACTCGCCACGGCCGGTGAGGAGGCGGCAAACGTGCTCAGCGAGGAGGCGGCGGACGAGCTCGGCGAGGAGAAGCAAGAGGTCCAGCCGCTCGGCGACGAGGAGGGGGCCAGATCCGCCGCGCCATTGTCTTCAACCCTAGCCGTCGTCCCGTGTGGAGGAGAGGGATGCGACGCAATGCCAGAATCTGGCCGAGGAGGCGCCGGATCTCCTCCGCGCCGCCGGCTCGTCGAGGACGCGGAACGGAGCAGTCGGCGCCAGCGTCGACGTCATCCGCGACCTCCTCGAGGAGTGGCGCCGGCGGAGGGAGAGGAGGGTGGATCTGAAGGGGAGAGGGGGCGGAAGGGGAGGCGGCCGCGGCTGGGAGAGAAGTGAGGGTGATGAGTAGGGTTTGGGGGCGACCGGTTCTATTATACAGTGTTTCGGGACACTCTGTAGAGGCGGCCCACATTATGGTCCGCCGCTACAGAACCTCTGTAGCGGCGGACCATAATGTGGGCCGCCTCTACTGCTTCCTCTGTAGGGGCGGCTCACTATGTGGGCCGCCTCTACAGAGGAGCTGTAGCGGCGGTTCACATCTTGGGCCGCCGCTACAGATGCCCAGTAGCGACGGACCGTTTCTTGTTGCCCCCTGACGGGCCTGTAGAGGCGGATTTCTTTCATGGCCGCCGCTATTCTTTTTTAGGTTGCGTCGCTACAGACCCTTTTTGTTATAGTGTATCTCACATTTAATCTATATAACTATATTGTACTATTAATGTTTACAAAAGAAATTAATGATGACTTATTTTACATTAAGTGTTTTATTTAATCCCATCATAGAAATTGGATACTTGCCACTAAAAAAATTACATGTTGATTAACGCACCAAAATGTGTCTAATAGTTGTTCATCTAGCAGTGCATCAGTGCTTGTCATATTGTATAGACTTTAGGAATCATACATGGTTAGTTAGATGTGGTTGCTAGACCGGCATGTGCAGACCTTGTGATGGAAAGAGGCTTTTTGACAAGAGCCATATTTAAAGCCTAATGCAAGTTGTTTTGAAAAGGATAAGTTCATTTTATTTGATGCTCGGAGGGGAGCCTACCCAACTTGCTTAGGACAAAAGGCTATGTTGTTGTTGTTTGTTGTTGTTGTTGCTCGGAGGGTACTAAAATGAAAATTTAACTCCTATGACTATTAGCTTTTAGATCTCTGTATTTTTTTCATTTTGTTCATTAGTGCATTTCTTAATTCTTTTTATGTATGCTTATTTATGTCACTTTATATATCTCCAAACTGTCGGAGACCTTTCATATATATGCAAGTACTTTAATGATATGAAAAAAAAAAAACAGAGGCAACAAAACTTGTCGAGCGATAGTTCTAGTGGATATCAAAATAAAAGATCTGCCCAGCTTTATCAAAACGTGGAGAACCATTTCATTTTCGTTTTTTTCCGATACCGAAAACATGGTAAATATATGGCGAGAGCAAGTGCAACACGTAAAACAGCTTATTGTGTAATTGTCTTTGCCTAAGAGCACAATGCTGCACCCTGAAATTGGGAGGGAACGCTAACAATCATGTGGTTATCATCGCTTTGTCAGCATTTTCCTTTTTTTCCTCCAAGAGAGACGACCTATGAGACGAATAGTGTACTGGTAGACAATGTAAATACTGTTTTTTTTAGATAATGGGAAATAAAACATAAGTCCCGGCCTTGACCCTGTTAGGGGCTACGGCCATCGCATTACATCACATCGCCATAACTATGGCTGCCATCACACTCACAAATGTTAAGCAACCAAAAGGAGACACCAACATAATTTTCATGGAAAATTATTGAGCAGCAATCCTATTGCTAAATCTCCATCCATGGTTGGCGAAGAGTTGCATCACCGTCGTCTCCAAAGAACGGCATGCCTCCTTCATGAGTATGGTGTCCTCCTCACACTTTTGTAGTTGCGACCACATTCGAAGCCAGTACGTGCCCCTGAAGATTACCTGCATATATGTTTTCATTGGAGATTTATCAAACACAATACTGTTGGCCACTTTGCTTTGCTTACCTGAAGACAATGTAAATACTGTTGGCCACTTTGCTTAGTAGGCGAGCTATTCAATGTAGATCTCCAGAACATGGTAGAAAAAGAATATAACGATAGTCTACTTCTGGGAAGTGATGTTGAGGGAGTAGCATGTCGTAGGCAAATAGCAGCGTTGGATCTGATGATGCAACTAATTAAAGAAGTGAAACTGACGCTGACGATTTAATGAAGTGGATTTGAGCCCTGGATCCAAGGATCCAGTTCAGGTACAGGACAGAGCACCACTACTGCACCACTTCCCCTGTCTTGGATCATGGCGCCCGCGCCAAATTACCTGACGCCCGTCTTCTTCATTCCCGCGACACGCTGCCATATAATTTTTTCTTGCCACCGCCGCTCTGCTCGAAATGAGGCGGCAGGCACTGCTGTCCGTGCTGGTAAGAGTGGTCGCCGCCGCTGATGACGTCTTCTGCTAACCCCCTCGTGGTTGCCGGGCGCACAGAGATTTACAGAGTACAGACACTGCAGGTTGCATTAGAGAAGCCAAGCAGCACGTTGTCTGGTCAAAACCGCGGCTTGGATGCCATGTTCCCCTCTCGCTCCAAATGACACACTCGCTGGCTGGCCATGTGTTAGTCCTCCTACTCCCCTAGTAGGTAGGTATAGCTACTGCATGCAGTCTAGTAGGAGAATTCGACTAGTGGCAATGCAGGTCATCACTTATCTCTGATTACGAACCTTCTGCACCGAGTATGATCTCTCTCAGACGAGTCTGCTCTCGAGCCCTCCTTCCTGCGTATAAATACTTGGCATCACCAGTACAGTTGATTAGGCTCCCCGTGTCCTCCTCTGACAAGCCGAGTTGGTTAGAGCAGCTGTCTGTCCATCCATCCGTAGCAGATATAGTAGCACTCTACCCTGTCCTGTACGAGTGGTGTGGTGCAGACAGCAGAGAGAGATGGCCTGCAGGGCTCATCAGATTGGTGAGCTCGTCGTTGCGGCCATGGTGGTGTTGGCATTGGCGTGCTGCTCGTCGGAGGCGCAACTTCAGGTGGGGTACTACGACGCGACCTGCCCCGGCGCCGAGGACCTCATTCAGACCATCGTCCACGGCGCCATCCGCAACCAAGCCGGCAACGGCCCGGGAATCATCCGCCTCTTCTTCCACGACTGCTTCGTCAGGGTACGTTGCTTGCTCGTCCCTGCCAATGCATGCTGGCTGATCGATCAATGGCCACTGCCAGGCGCTGAAAGAAACCGTGCTGATACTAACTAATGCTCTTAATTAATGAATTCAGGGCTGCGACGCGTCGGTGCTGCTCGACGACCCGACGGGCAACGGGACGGCGGAGAAGGACGCGGTGCCCAACCTGAGCCTGCGCGGCTTCGGCGTGATCGACCGCGCCAAGCGCGTGGTGGAGCGCCGCTGCCCGGGCGTCGTCTCCTGCGCCGACGTGCTCGCCTTCGCGGCGCGCGACGCGGCGCGGATCATGGGCGGCGTCAAGTTCGCCATGCCGGCGGGGCGGCTCGACGGCCGCGTCTCCAACGCCTCCGACGCGCTCGCCAACCTTCCGCCGGCCTCCTTCAACCTCACGCAGCTCGTGGCGCGCTTCGCGTCCAAGGGCCTCGCCGCCGACGAGCTGGTCACGCTCTCGGGGGCCCACTCCATCGGCCGCTCGCACTGCTCCTCCGTCACGCAGCGACTGTACCCGCAGCTCGACCCGACCATGAACGCGACGCTCGGGAGGACGCTCCGCGGGCGGTGCCCCGCGGCGCCCGGCCTGCGCGACCGCGTCCTCGACCTCGACGCCGTCACGCCGCTGCAGCTGGACACGCAGTACTACGGCAACGTGCTCACGCACGAGGTCGTGTTCGCGTCCGACCAGGCGCTCGTCGACCGCAACGACACGGCGGCGCTCGTCGCGCTCTACGCCGGAAACCGGAGGCTCTGGTCGCAGCGCTTCGGCGACGCCATGGTCAAGATGGGGAGCATCGAGGTGCTCACCGGCCCGCCCGGGGAGATCCGGCGAGTGTGCAACAAAGCAAACTAATACTCCAGCAGTCAACCCATTGATTGATTGATTCGTACTACTCCGTTCCATTCTCAGTCAACCCATCATCGATCAATCTGTACTTAGCAGCTGTGTACATGATCCGTATAATCAATGCATCTCGCACGATGTCTGTAAGTTGTAACATAAGAGAGAGACAGAGAGAGGGTACCAAAGAAGAACTAGTGTCCAGTGTTCAACGAAAGCATTTCATTCATTCATTGTGTTAGACGAACAACAGTGTCAATAAAGAAAGTATTCTTTACTCAACTGTTACACAGCATCAGTGTAGTACTGAAATGAATCATCTTTGTAGTTGTAAGCATGTGTTTGTTTTGAGGGTGTGAAAGCAGAGCCGCCGGTTCCGGGTTGAGGAGGAGATAGAAGAACAGTCGCACATGAGCTAGGCAGAGCAGCGCAGCGCGAGGGCATCTGGCAAGGCACCTCTGAACGTGGTGCATGCTTTGTTTTCTTGTCTGCACATCCCTCTCTGTCCCCCACACACACTCTCTGTTAGTTGGTCTTTACACATCGAGCTTGGAACATGCGCGCATGTGCACCAATATGGGCCTATACAATTATCATCAGCATCTGCTATTCTCCCTGCCCTGGTTGGCAATTCAGGTAGTAGTACTCCTAGCAGCACTTGGAGAGTGACAGCAGTGAGCTACAGGTTGGAGATGACACGCACTGATTGGTCTCATGTGGCAAGTTTCTCATCATCACATTCGGCAGTGAAAAGAGAAGGTACTGGTCAGCAGTGCTACAGCGAGGTAGTTAACCCGCATCGGGATCGGCGCCGCGCGAGGAATGGCGAAGAACTGTCAGTGTTGGGGATTGACCCGGATAGAAAACATGCACGACCATCCAACCACTTCTGCAACCGGACAAGCCGATCCGTCTCGCCATTGCCTTTCCCCTTCCCGCAACATTTTCTAGTGGAAACCTAGCTACTAACTCTCGTCCAAGTTGATGGATCCGCGAGAGATTTACAAATCCATCATGTGCACGACACTCGCTGTATGTCTAATTAATCCATTTGACGGCCGGGTTCCCCATGTGATTAAACTACCCTCGCAGCTCACAAGAGGACAGGGAAAGAAGAAGGTTCGCTTCTGGGACAGTGGCTTTACGACGGGCGGAGAAAGAAGAATCTTCTATCAGTTCCGTCGGACATAGCAGCACCGCGGCTTGCTTGGATCCTTGCGCGGCATCCGGCATGCATGAAGCTTCTTCTGCTCGTGCGCGTGCGCCAGAACGAGCGAGCGAGCGATACGGCTGGTCAGTGGTCAGAAAGCCTTCTTCTCCTTTCGAGCGGAATAAAGTGGGGCGCTTCGCTTTGGATCCTTGTGGCCCGACATGGCACGCACGAATGATTGGCACCAATGATGCACATGCAAGATACTGTAGGGGGATGCCATTTTATTTTATTTTTAGTTTATTTTTCTCTCTGAATACGTCTTGCCGTTTTTGTGTTCGCGTAGGTCGTTCGGTGTCTTTCGTCACAGCTGTGCTCTGTCTTCTTTGTATCATGGGAGTAGTATCTACATCACTGCGTACTTCAGAAGAAAATCCCTCTCGGTTGCCGGGTTATCGTTGCTAAGAGTTATGCTTGAAACAAAACAGTGGTCATGTTTGACGCTGCTTATTTAACAGATTCTCCATAGCAACAATTAAGCGCAGTTTGTACCAACTAATAGTAGGATTTTTGCAGCAGCTTAAGTATTAGTTGAGCAACTTATAAGAACGAACCTATAATAGCAATAAGCAGAAGCAATTTTTCACCAGCTTTTAAGATAAGCTGATTTCCAACAAGTAGAAGTTGTGCAAACCTGGGTAAAAAACCTGGTGATTTACAATACTGGTTTGGGTTGATGCATGTTTAAAACAAATTTCTTACACTTTTGAAAGTTTATATTAATGGCGGGATTATATGTAAGAAGACAAATGGCTGGTAATATAAGTTTAAGAGAGCAATATCTCATTCTGTACCATAAAACAAACAGGATGTCCAGCATAATCTAGTGGAAAGAATTGCAAACATTCAACTTAATCATGAACAAGGTATGTTCATCTGGTCTCTACATTTGAATGGGCAATTTACAGCCAAATCGATGTACCAGAGCAAGTCTTGATAGTACGTAACTCCATAGATAGCACATGTATCTACAAAAATTGAAATTTCAGTGATTAAGATATTTTATGCTACTTGCGTAGAGGAGTAACACTTACTAAGAATAATTTGGTTAAATTTTTTGCATAAACATGAAAATGTTAGTTTTAATAGTTCATATGGAAAATAGTGCAAGTGACTTTTGTCTTATCACCTCCAATAAATTTTTCATAGTATATGTTTGTGGCATGGCTAAATGTCATAGGGATTAAGAAAAAAAAATTGGTTGGAGACACAGCCATTTTATTTGGAAATTTGGCTCAATTTTTTTAAAAAACATTAACTCTTATATGTAGGAGATTTTCATCGTACACGTTGGACAATTCTCCTGAAGGATGGTGGTTTAGCAATTAAGAAAATGTACTGCCTCTTGGGAAGTTCACAAACATCTTGCAGAACATGGGTGGTGGTTTCTTTGAAATTTATCGATCATCATTTGTTATCTGTTATCTATTTTTTGGCAATAATGTGATATGTTGTAGACAGAGTCTACATAGTAGTCCACAATTTTGTGATAATGAACAGCTATATACATCCTTGGATATTGAGGGAAAGATACTTGTCGTAACCCTAAAATTCCCGATATTCCGAAGGTTAATTATGGAAGTTTCCGAAGACTTGTCTTGCACGCCAAGGATTAGGAGATATGTTCCGATCTCTTTACAAATATAGAAACTTGAATTGTAATCTCGCTAGGACTCTATAGGCGGTTGTCTGGCCTATAAATATTCTTGTACACCCCCGATGAGGGAATAATCGACGCTTTCCGCGATTCTAGCGTGAAGGCTGTCAGCATAATCAAGATCCACACTGGACGTAGGGTTATTATCCTTCGGGAGGCCCGAACCAGTATAAACCTCTGTGTGTTCTTAGATTGATCTCTACTCCCCACGTTGCTCCCACGATCCAAATATCTGCCGAACGCTCCGTTCAGACGGGCTACGACAGAGGCGCGCCAGGTAGGGGGGCAGCGTTGAGATTCCGTCAAGAGCACCAGATGGCATCGCTCAACAACATGAAGTTTCCTGTCGGCGCCGAGTTCCGCTTTGGATCGCTCGTGTTCGTCGCCAACCGGGAAGGTGATCCCCAGCAAGCAAACCCGCCAGTTGTGCAGGAGGCACTTCTGGCGGATTCGATGGCTTCATTGCACCTGACTGAAGAAGCGACGGTAGAAGATCACGGTGCGCCGCCCCCTGGATTGCAGTGGCCGTTCGGGTTGAAGAACTCGGCGGACGCTTTCCAGGAGGAAGCGTGGGTATCGGGTTCTCCTTCGGGAACCCGTCCGGAAGTGGAATTCGCCTCGAATCTATACTCTGGCTTTGCCCTAGAAGAACAAGTGGTCAAGGCTATCTTGGAAGGACGCTACTTTCCTGGCTTCGGTCTCGGCTTTCCTGGTCGCGATGATGAATCGTGGACCAGTGATGATTGCCCTGAGATCGGAGAGGATCTGGAAGAAGATGGGGACCCGTCTCGCGAGGTCTGTATGGCTGGACGTGCCAATGATGAGGCGTCCAGCAACGTGCGAACCATTGGCTCCATCATGTCAAGACTTCGGCCACCAGCCCAGTCTCCCTCAGTGGTGACACCGCGCAATCTGAACCCAGCGTTCGACGCCGTTCGATTGTAGACGACGCTGGACAACTTAAACCGGCTAGCTCCTGACGGATCTCCTATGGCTCCCTTGATCCAGCAGGCTGCCGAGCTAGCCGGACGACTCCAACCACAGCAAGACAACCACGTCATGGCGGCACCGGCCCGGGCGGCTTCGAGCGTTCATGATCGACACAGACCCTCGAACGCCCGAGGCAACCAAGCTTCTTCGCATGGATCATCGTCACAGCACCGGCGGAATCAGGGGCGACAGCTGGCGCCTTCGGATGCCCGCCACCAACTAAACCAACGTCAAGCTGTACCAGTACATCAGCGCGTGGGTGAACGGGTGCAGCCCAACCATCCGGCTCGATCCCGATCTGTGGGGCCCCCGCGGAGGAATATACATGAGCATCCACCAGCTTACCGGGCACTTGGACGGTACCTCCGAACAGTGCAATGGCCGGACAAGTTCAAGCCCAACATCATTGAGAAGTACGACGGCACCTCTGATCCCGGCGAGTTCCTGCAGATCTACTCCACCGTCATTGACGCGGCCGGTGGTGATGAAAGAATCAAGTGCAACTACCTTCCCACGGCTCTGACAGGGGCGGCAAGAACTTGGCTGATGAATCCACCCGCTTTCTCGTTCGATTCGTGGGATGAGCTTGAAAAGATGTTTAAGGGAACTTCTTGGGTTCCTACACCCGTCATGGTACGACGGATCAGCTGAGGAGCATCAAGCAGAACCCTGACGAGACCCTTCGAGACTACACGAAGCGCTTCTGCCAGATGAGGAACACTATCCCGAACATCCTCGACATAGAGGTGATTTGGATCTACAAGGAAGGGTGCCTGGACGTGAAGACCGTGGAGACCATCGCTGAGATGGAGCCCAAGACACCTGCTGAACTCTTCGACATCGTAGAGAAGTGTGCCAAGGCTGCCGACGCCCGAGCTCGTCTCACTGACAGCAAGGGAAAAGGCCAAAAGAAGAAGTCCGATGACCGTGAAGTCATGGCGACTGATCGGAAAGCACAAGGTGAAGGCTCGTTTCGCAAGAAGCGGGGCCGTGATCATGATCGTCCCGAAGGGGTGGATAGGTGGTGTCCGGTGCACCGCTGTTCCACCCATGCTTTCGAAGACTGCTACGAGTACAAGCGCCTGGAGCGGAGGCGGCTCGAGGAAGGCAAGATCCAAGCCCCTGAAGAGAACCGCAACTGTGACCGGAACGATGCACCCCCTCGTCCTGAGAGGGTAGAACAAGAAGATGAAGCGGAGAGATACCCGGAGATTCACATGATCTTCGGGGGCAGTTCGGCGCTCACGTCTAAAGCGCAGTACAAGAAGTTGTCACGAGAGGTGCTGAATGCTGAGCCCTATGTAAGGCGACTTGAGTGGTCCAATGTTCCGATCACCTTTGGAGTCGATGATCACCCGAAGAGTCTTCTGAGCTGGTCGGAGCTACCGTTCGTGGCAAAAATCATCGTCCACCGCAACAAGATTGCAAAGACCCTGATCGACAATGGGAGTGGCCTGAATCTGTTGATGAAGAAGACGTATTTGGCGATGGGGCTGCCACTCTCTGGGCTGATACCGGTTAAGGACCCGTTCCATGGCATTGTTCCGGGTACCTTCTCCCGACCGCTGGGCAAGATCAATCTGGATGTCACGGTGGGGCATGGAGACAACAGAAGGACAGAGATCTTGACGTTTGAGGTTGCTGACTTCGAGTCAGCCTACAATTGCATCCTCGGCAGGCCTTTCCTGTTCAAGTTTATGGCAGCTGCTCACTTCGCCTACGGCATGCTGAAGATCCCAGGGCCCAAAGATGTGATCACTGTGCATGCTGACATGGAGCAGGCTGTTCGGTGTGATCTCAACGCCCTGGCTCTAGTT
Source organism: Eragrostis nindensis (assembly GCA_012490785.1). Classification (NCBI taxonomy): domain Eukaryota; kingdom Viridiplantae; phylum Streptophyta; class Magnoliopsida; order Poales; family Poaceae; genus Eragrostis; species Eragrostis nindensis. The sequence goes on from JAAXCT010000294.1 coordinate 247,324, forward strand.
GGCCACTTTGATTCTGAAGAACCGAAGACTGCTCCGCCTGCTAAAGTACAGAAAGGTGATCTTGTACAAGCTGCGCCGGTGGACAAGACTCCAGAAGACCCGAGGAACATGACTCTGGCACTTCCGACGCCGCCAACGAACCCTGAAAGTTCGAAGGCCGCTGAAGACAGAGGTGACATGGGGAACAAGAACATTCAGCTCGACCCGGAGGATCCTGCCAAGAAGACCACCATTGGTGGTAACCTCGAGGCCAAATAGGAAAACGCGCTCGTCGCCTTCCTCCAGGAAAATGTCGACGTCTTCGCATGGAAGCCGTCTGACATGCCCGGGATCCCCAGAGAGGTGATCGAGCACAAATTGGGGATTGATCCGGCTTTCAAACCGGTCAAGCAGAAGCAAAGAAGGTATACTCCGGAGAAACGCGACGCCATACATGAGGAGGTGACTAGGCTTCTTCAGGCCGGGTTCATTAGAACGGTCGACTATCCTGATTGGCTAGCAAATCCTGTATTAGTTCCTAAACCTGATGGTTCGTGGCGCATGTGCGTCGATTACACTAGTATGAATAAGGCTTGTCCCAAGGATGAATATCCTCTTCCTAGGATAGATCAAATTGTAGACTCCACTTCGACTAGTGAATTATTGAGTTTTTTGGATGCTTACTCTGGGTATCACCAAATTAGTCTTAGTGTGAGTGATCAGGAGAAGACGGCGTTTATTACGCCCTTTGGCATTTTCTGTTATGTCACGATGCCCTTCGGGTTGAAGAATGCGGGTTGCACTTATCAAAAGTGTGTGAACCTAGTCTTCGAAGAGCAGATTGGCAAGAATATAGAAGCTTAAATTGATGACATTGTCGTGAAGACAAAGAAGAAAGAAGATCTCCTGAAAGATTTGAAGCAGACCTTTGATAATTTGAGAAAGTACAAGATGAAGCTAAACCCAGAAAAATGTGTCTTCGGGGACTTCGGGCAAGCTCCTGGGGTACATGATTTCTGAAAGAGGGATTGATGCAAATCCAAAGAAGGTGACGGCCATTGAAAAGCTGAAGCCCCCAAGAACCCGAAGAGAAGTCCAGAAGTTGGCTGGTATGATGGCGGCCCTGAACCGGTTTATTTCGAGATCGGGTGAAAAAGGTATGCCCTTTTATAAATTACTGCGCAAGAATGATGGCTTCCAGTGGGATGATCAGGCAGAGAAGGCGTTTCATGAACTGAAAGCTTACCTTAAAAAGACGCCAACCCTAGTTCCCCCTCAACCCAATGAAGAATTGCTGTTATATGTTGTGGCTACTGACGTTGTGGTCAGTGCAGCCCTAACTGTTGACAGGGAGCATGAGGGAGGATCTAGGCAACATGCGGTGTACTTCGTGAGTGAGATTCTCAAAGAAGCCCCAGCGAAGTATCCAATGGTGCAGAAGCTGTTATATGCAATCTTGATGACGTCCAGAAAGTTGAAGCACTATTTCTTGGCTCATCCTATCAAGATGGTCTCTGATAGACCTCTACAAGCCGTTTTGCACAGCAAGGATGCCGTAGGAAGAGTGGCTCAATGGGCAGTTGAACTAGGGCAATATCATATTGAGTTCGTGCCTCGGAGGGCTGTGAAGGGTCAAGCTTTGGCAGATTTTATTGCTGAGTGGACAGATGATGGAGATGAAAATCAACCTGATCCTAATCATTGGGTCATGTATTTCGATGGGTCCTTCACCCTGAAGGGAGCTGGATCTGGAGTAGTGTTCGTGTCACCCGAAGGGAGAGTGATCAAGTATGCTGTGCAGTTGCTGTTTCAAGCTACAAACAATGTTGCAGAGTATGAGGGCTTGGTTCAAGGTCTCTGCATTGCTAAGTCTCTCGGTATCGGTCGACTGCTTGTGAAAGGGGATTCGCAATTAGTCGCAAGGCAGGTACAGAAAGAATACCAATGCTCCGACCCGAAGATGGCTGATTATTTAGAGGAAGTTCGTAAGCTTGAGAAGGGGTTCGATGGATTCGAAGTGCGGTATATCCCGCGTTTGGACAATCGTGATGCTGATCATTTAGCGTGGATTGCTTCATCCCAATCACCTGTTCCAGATGATGTGTTTCTTGAAAAGATTTCGAAGCCTTCGACGGCTAAAGTGTCTCAGGAGTTGGATTTGATGGTGATAGACTCAGGTGAAGGCCACGCAGAAGACTGGAGAACTCCAATTATTCAGTTCTTGGAGAACAATCCGATCCCAGATGATGATGCTGCAACAGAACGAATTGCTTGCAAGTCTAAGCAATATCTGTTGATTGATGGAGTGTTGTTTCGAAGAGGTCGTAATGGCATTTTATTGAAGTGTGTGTCTTCGGAAGAAGGGATCCGGCTGCTAAGGGACATACACGGTGGTATTTGTGGAGCCCACACTGCATATCGGTCTTTGGTTGGGAAAGCATTCCGGCGTGGGTTTTACTGGAACACAGCTAAGCAAGATGCCATGGAGTTGGTGAAGACATGTGCTAACTGCCAGTTTTTCAGCAGGCAGAGTACCCGGCATGCGCAAGAACTGCACACTATACCGCTTTCTTGGCCTTTTGCTATTTGGGGAATTGATATTCTGGGTCCCTTTCCGAAGGCTAAGGGAGGTTACAAGTTCTTATACGTGGCTATTGACACTTCACGAAGTGGATTGAAGCTGAAGCTGTGGGACGTATAACTCAGGAGATGTCAGTCAAGTTTCTGAGGAGTATCGTCACAAGATTTGGGGTTCCGAAGAAGATGATATCTGACAACGGAAGGCAATTTGTTGGAGCTAAGTTTGAAAGGTTCTGTGCTGATCATGGGATTATACATCCGACGTCTTCGGTGGCGCATGCACAGACCAACGGAGCAGTAGAAAGAGCTAATGGTGTTATCATGCAAGGCATGAGGGCGCGAGTCTTTGACAAGCTTGCCGCAAAAGGGAAGAATTGGATTGAGGAGCTACCAACTGTGTTGTGGTCTGCAAGAACGTCGACTAGCAGAGCAACCAGAGAAACACCGTTCTATTTGGTGTACGGAGCTGATGCAGTATTACCACCAGAAATACATTTGGGGGCTCATCGGATCACTAATTTTTATGAAGACGCTCAGGAAGATGCGCGTGAAGTTGATCTGTTATTATTGGAAGAAGAAAGAGATACAGCTTTACGCCATGTTCAGAAGTACCAAGAAGTATTGAGGAAGCAATATAGCCGAAAAGTCTTCGGTAGAAGGCTCGAAGTGGGAGATCTGGTGATCAAAAAGGACATTAACACCAAAGATAGGCACAAGCTGTCATCCCCTTGGGAAGGGCCTTTCCTTGTGGTAGAAGATGCAGGCCTGGGGGCTTATGTGTTAGCTGAAGTTAATGGTGGTTTGTTGCCTGGAACTTGGAACACCGATCAGTTGCGGAAGTTCTATGTGTAATATATTCGAAGAGTTTTCAATAAAGCTATGAGTTTGTCAAGATATCCTTTCTTTGCGCATATGGAAAGGCTGACTTTCAGTCGGTCTACAAAGTTTGGCCGATGTCCTGGCCTTTCGTTTGGTTTACAGGGCTCGGTACGAACAGCCTTTTCAGGCACCACTCGGTTGTAAGACTTAGCCACTATGGTGGTTTGATAAGTTACACGGCCACTGCTTGATGTCCTGGGAGGAGACCCTTAGCCCGGTCATGGTTGTCTACCTGATTGTGGGGTTTATAAGCGGCTTTGCCCAGGCCGGTTGCACGTTCAACCAATTCTTCGCGACTTATGCTACAGATACTACATGAAATAGTTATCTGTAGTTGATAAGTGTCGTGTTATCTCTTTTTGTGTAAGGAGATTGTGTAAAATTGCAGAAAGTCATATGCCTTGTTGATCGACTACTTTTCTGCACATAATTGCCATCATGTACATAAAAGCAGAGGGCTAGTCATACAGGCATATATGTGTATTCGAGATATAATAAATGAAAGCAAAGTTTTTTCAGCCATATGGCAAGAGAGTTTTTTCAGCCATATGGCAAGAGAAACAAGTGTTATTACAAATTTATTCCTGGTTTTCACCAGTTGGCTCCTCAACAGGAGATGATACAGATGCGGTAAGATTTAAAGCAGTAATGAAGTCTTCGGCATCTGCAGTCACCTCATCCATCAAGGCATCCCGATCAGCTGGAGGGCATGTGAAGCCTATCTTCAAGACGGAGAGATCCAAGGTGGGAAAGTGATGTTTGAATAGAGCAATGGTATAAGCACTGCCAGCAACACTTCGGGCTGAGATGTCTTCGGTCAGTTCTTCGTTGGCTGCTGCCAGCTTTTTGTTTTCCTTCTGCATTGCGTTTGCTCTCTTTTCAAGGCTTTCAATGACCTGGCCCTTGAGAAGGATTTCCTTCTCCAGAAGTGAAACTCTCTCGTTCAAATCTGAAAGTGTGAATGTAGTAAGATATGATGAAGATATGAAGATGGAGATAATGAGCAAATTGTGAAGAAATGTTTACCTGTCAGAGAAGACTGAAGAGTAGCATTGGAGGCTTCCAGGGTCTTCAAAGCAGCAGCATGGTTCTCCTTCAGCTCATCAATGGACTTGTTGGCTGCTAGTAAACCTGCTTCCAACTGAACAATTCTCTTATCCCTCTCAGACAAAGCTTGAGTGCAGTCAGCATGTGATAGCTTGTTCTGCAGCTTAGTATTTTCATTTTGCAAGTCTTTGATCCGGGAGTTGAAGGCTTGGCAAGTTTTGAGGTGCCAAGCTTCGGCAGATTGCAGCTCTTGATAAACTTTCTCAAAAATTGCTGGCTGGGGAGGCGATGATGGAGCAGCCACAGAAGCAGTGGGTTTAACAACCATGGCAGTTTGTGTGGCAGCAGATGTTTGAAGGCAGCGCCTCTTGTCGCCAAAATCAGATTTCTTGCCCTGAGACATACGAGCTTGAGAGATACGCGAAAAGCCGGCAAATAGTGTCCCGAAGGCAATTTCAGTAGATACCTGGTCTCCAGGTCGAGGTGCATCACGAAGGGCTTGAACTTCAGGCACTTCATCAGGAATGGAAAGAGGCAGTGGATTGGGTGCTGGAGTTGATGCTGCAGCTCTGTACTTCCTTTTCCTGGTGGCCTTGCCAGCAGTGCTTGTCTAGGGCTTGGAGGTTTCAACTTCTGGAGCAATTGGGAGAGGTTTCTCGCCAGAAGAGTTGATTTAAGATCAGCAACCTTTTCCTCCAAGGCCTCCTTATCAACATCAGCATCCTAGAATTGGTATATCACAAAGTAAATGTCAAGAAGAATAAAGATGGTGTGCAAGAAAGGTGCTAGTTTATTACCTGAATGTCAAGATCAGGATGAGCTTGGTCAGCAGCAGTATGTGCAGTGTTTTCTCGTTCTTTTTCATCATCGCTGCTGTTGAGCACCACGGCGTCATTGGGAAGACCATCTTCAGGATCGGTGCCAAAGGGATCCTGAAATGAAAGAAGAGGTACAAATGAAGTTTTGTTGTGATGAATAAGGTAAAATGTGTGTGTGATTACCTCAGGTGGAGGATTTGCAGCGCTGAATGGGGCTGGGACAGTGTCTGGCATGGGCTGTAGTTCTGCATCCAGAATGTCCCGAACACGCTTGATCACCATGTCCTCAGTTAGCACCTCTGCAAATAACAGATTCAAGATGAGATGATTACAAGAAACCTGAAAAGTTATTGTGAGAAGAAGTGAGAAGATTGGTCATACCGCCCTCAGGTAGCCACTTGGGTTCTGTGGGCTCGGTGTACATCATGGCTAGTGGGTTCCGATGTTGCAGCGGAAAGATGCGGCGGCGAACAAATTCTTCAACAATGTGTTCACCCCGAAGGCCTTGTTCTACCAGTTCGGTAACCTTGGCTATCATGTTCTGGAGCCGAGGCACTAAAGTGGGAACCTTTCTGATCCAGTCGGCATGATTGGGCATCAGCCCAGTACCCTTGATTGAGTATTTATTATGCATTTCCATGATGGAGTACTTCCATTTGAAGCCACTCCAGGAAGATTTGTAGGAGAAGGGAAGATATGTACATTTCTGCCTAACTACAAATCCAACAGAAAAGACCATCTGTTGATTGGCGTAGTAGCGGGGCTTATGGTAAACCCGCCATAGATCCAAGGAAGGAGCAGTTCCTAGCCAGCATTCGCAAAGTATGGCGAAGATGCTAAGAAGAGTGATAGCCTGGGGCTTCAAGTGAGCTAGTTCTATGTGGTAGAATCTACAAATGCGCTCAAGAAATTTAGAAGGCGGAAGATTGAACCCGCACCTCAAATGAGCTTCGAATACCGGGATTTCCGTGGTATTGGACCCGTCCAGATCCAACTTGTCGTTGGGCCTAGCTGGGAAGAACGCGGAGATTAATCCATCCTTCAGCATTGTGTCCAGATCCTTCTGCTTCAGGAGCCCTGCTTTCCAATACTTGGAGGAGTCAGGGATTTTCCCTTTCTTGGTCATGATTTGGGCTAGGGTTGGAGAATCTGTGTCGCTGCTGGACTCGGCTTGATCGGTGTTGAGAGGAGCTGTGTTGGTTCGCTCGGAGGATGCAGTGGCCATTGAGATTGTGGAGTTTTGAAAGGTCGCGAGAAATGGCAGATGGCGGATTGAGATGAGATAAGGAAGAAAAACTGTAGCGATTGGATCTTTAAGGCTATCGCGACGGTTCAGTTCCCGAGAAAATGGGATATTCTCTCCACCGGATGCGCTTGACGACGGTACATTTCCTGTTATGCCGCTAACATTCCGATTTTGTTGGGAATCGTTGCTGGTGTAGCGGTGATGCTTTTTCCTATAAAAATGGAAGATATTGTTTGAAAAAGAAGTGATGGATTATGGGAGATTTGTTGCTGTTGAGTAAGGTATTTCCGAAGTGTCATTTTTATGATGAAGCGTTTTCCGAAGGGTCATTTGAAAAGCTCTCCGAAGTGTTTTTGTGCAAGTTTACCGAAGAGGTTATTTTGATGGTTTTCCGAAGAGTTGATTTCTGACAAGCATCTTGAAGGGTTATTTGAAGTATGTGTTCTCCGAAGTCTTTTTCGAAACAAGAAAAGATAACACATGAAGGCTACTGATGTTGGATTGAAGGCAGCTTCCCATTAATTCATTTATTCATTCGAAGATCCTATTACAAGATCTAGATACAGCTGAAGTATGGGGAAAGTACTACTACTTGACAGAAGAATAAAAAAACAAAGAAACAAGGCCCTAATCTATATGGAGAGCTCCTCCTGAGAGCGACCCGGGGGCTGCCCGAGCTCTACTCCTGCCGCTCTTCTGCATCTTCAGGGGATGCTTCTTCAGCAGCTTCGGGAGAGCTCCTCGCGTTCACCACCATTGCACTGGCTTGGATGCGGGACTAAACTACCACCTGGTAGATTTGCTGTTGCCAGTCTCCCTGCAGCAGATTGGTCTGCAAGGGGATCGTCTGGTAGGGCCCCCTTGCTTGGGGGCTCGTCATCGTCGGAGTCGTTGATGCAGATGATGTTGGCGTCGGCGGGGATCTCACGCGGTCCCTTGTTCAGGGCCACGTGAAGAAGGCGAGCATACTCCTCGTCGCCAGTGGTATCCTCTTCAAGATTGATGGCTAATGACGGATCTGGAGGAGGGCTGGGAGGAGGAAGTCCATAATCCTCTGTTACAAAGAGAGGATTTGGTGGATTGGAGGGCTCGGTGTGCTTTGGGGATTTTGTGGCTGGTTCTTCATCAGGAAGCATGGAGGAAGAAGATCCGGATTCACCGGTGAATTGGGTGTTGAGCACCTGGAAAATCTAGGGTTTGCGCATCTCTTTTTGCCCATGGTGGATGGTGGAAGTGAGTCTGGGAGTTTTGGCAAGGCCTGTATTTATAGGCGCAGAAGTGGCTTTTCGGTTGCTGGAAAGGCTAAGGAGTTGGAGTATTATAAGCGTTTTCGTGTGAAAGCGTGTGGTGAAGTAACGTTGTTGCAGAGATTCCGGCAGTCCAGCCAGGTCAACAGTGGTAAAATATGACTGGTCAAGTCGCGGTCTTGTTTGATACAGTGCTTACGGATAAGGATGAAGTTAAGTCAAAGGCTGCAAAGTGTTGTACGGAAAGATTCCTTCTGATGAAGTGTTCGGAATAGAGAGTTGTTGAAGGCTTCCGAAGGCATTGCTGTTGAAAGTGTTCGAAGATGTTATTGATGAAAATTGAAGACTGAAGCTTTAGAATATCTGGATTTGGTTTTGTGATCGAACATATCCCCTGTCCTACGTTCACCGAACGCTTTTTGAGAGGTGTTGATTGGGTGAATAGGCCAAGTGACATGTTCGGAGGCTTATGTCGTAACCCTAAAATTCCCGATATTCCGAAGGTTAATTATGGAAGTTTCCGAAGACTTGTCTTGCACGCCAAGGATTAGGAGATATGTTCCGATCTCTTTACAAATATAGAAACTTGAATTGTAATCTCGCTAGGACTCTATAGGCGGTTGTCTGGCCTATAAATATTCTTGTACACCCCCGATGAGGGAATAATCGACGCTTTCCGCGATTCTAGCGTGAAGGCTGTCAGCATAATCAAGATCCACACTGGACGTAGGGTTATTATCTTTCGGGAGGCCCGAACCAGTATAAACCTCTGTGTGTTCTTAGATTGATCTCTACTCCTCACGTTGCTCCCACGATCCAAATATCTGCCGAACGCTCCGTTCAGACGGGCTACGACAATACTTATAATTTTCTTAATGAAATAATTGTTGTTTTTATAAAAAAAGTGATCTTATGTAAAGAAAAGCTTAGGGAGCCAAACACTGATGGGTTTAACAAGCTTACAAGCCCAATGGTCTTGGGCCCAGAAAAAGGCTTAGGCGACGGAGCACACACGCTGCTACTCTGCTAGAGGTAAAGGCCTAGTATGAGAAACATCCCGATTAGTTCGGCCTCGTTGTATACATCTGAGGAGACACAACGTACATACAAAACAAAATGAAAAGTAGCAAATTTTGAACGGCGGTCAGCTTGGAAATGGACAACACTACAGTATACATGTTTGTGGACATATGAATTTACCAAATCAACTGTACTCCTACTCCATGAAAGCAGAAAAAGCTCCATACGCTCTGAAAGAGTGAATGTGCATACATGCTGATTTCACCAAAAAAAACTCTTCTGATATTTCAAATATTTTATTTTCCTCCAGAAAAAAAAATCTATGGTCAATAGTTATATATTGTTGTCGGCCACTTGATCTTACTTGGGGGCAGGGGTAACAGTGAACAAAACTAATCCGGCAAGAATTTTTATCAGAATGATGTGTGCATCTTGATGTGGTCAAAACTCAAAAGTGGACTTTGGTTACACAGCGCCGTTTGTTCGGAGGTGCAGTGTGGAAGGTATATTTTTTATCCCGATATATCACATACTCTATTGTTAACGTAGTTGACTTTTTTAGTTACGGTTGACCATTCGCCTTATCTAAAAGTCAACGACGCCGACGCGAACAATTTAAAAACGGGGTTCTTTGCATCTCGCCAAGAAGAAAGAAAGAAAAGAAATATTCGAAAGTGGAGTATTATGTTTTATCAAACTGTTAGGGAAAAGGCGTTTGCCATCGGATTCAACTAAACACACCCGTGATCACAACTAAATGATAATACATAAACTGGTGCGTACCTTCAATATTTCAGCCTCTGAAAATGTATACATGCATGCATGCAGACTACTACTCCTAATACTAGGTTGTTATAAGATAACTCTATAACTCGGATGATCGCCAGATGTTTGACTAAGTGTGAGCTACATGAAAAACGAAAGCGAAAGAAATTCTTAAAATTGCCCCGTTCAAAAAAAAAAAATCTTAAAATTGTCGTCCCCCTCAAGTCTCACCACACGCCTTCCTCTCACATGTCTTTAATTTGTCTGGGTCCATCTCGTAACCCGACCGTGTCAATTGATCTATCAGTGACTTTTAATACTTTGTCATGAAGTTTTCACAGCAAGCAACCGTGTCTTCTTCTCTAAACAACTCGATCTGCTACGCAAATGATTATGCTGTTGCTGCTACGAAGTCTGGGCAACATTAGTAGTGGCGACATATGCTGTCTCTTTCTCCTTGTCCCATTCAGTATACAATATGGAGTTTTCTCTATCATGGATTTGCAGTATAATCGTTGGGTTGCGAATACGCACATTGACTTAGGCACTGAGACCACGATTTTTCACTATGGCAGTGCACAATTTTTTCAAGAACGTATAGCAATGCACAATCAATTTTCATGCCCTTTTGCACAAGAAAATTAATATTCGTGTAGTGCGAGAGAGATGAAGGGTCACATGGTGACAATGGTGGAGAATCTCGTCGTCGTCGGTAAAGGAGAGACCAACGCAGGGGAGGTTGGTTGCCACTTGCCAGAAGAAAAGGCCAGAACTAGGTCAAGGGCTGATGGGCTAATAAAGAGTAAAATGCACAGCTGGTCTTTAAACTTGTTCAGTTGTGTCATTTAGGTCCCTCTACTTAGAAAACGCTGATTCGACATCCCTAAACTTGTTTTATTGTGTCATTTTGGTCCCTTTACTTATTTTGACATCTCTAAACTTGTTTGGTTGTTCCACTTAGGTCCAAATAGGCTGCAACCGACCCGACCCAACCCAAATAACTTGACACATTTGGGAACATATTGCATGCAATTATATTGGTACCAGATTAAAGGCGGTTTTTTTGTTTGTATCCCCTTAAACCTTTGGTTCTTTTGCATGGTTATCACAAATTAGAAATTCACATACACTTTTGTGAAATGGACAAACACTGCAGTATACATGTTTCACCTGTACTCCTCTCCATGAAAGCAGAAAGCTCCATACGCTCTGAAAGAGTGAATGTACATACATGCTGATTTGACCAAAGAAACTCTTCTGATATTTCAAATGTCTAATTTCCCTCCAGAAAAAAATCAGTGGTCAATAGTTATATATTGCTGTCGGCCACTTGATCTTACTTGGGGGCAAGGGGTAACAGTGAACAAAACTAATCCGGCAAGAATTTTAATCAGAATGATGTGTGCATCTTGATGTGGTCAAAACTCAAAAGTGGACTTTGGTTACACCGCCGTTTGTGCGGAGATGCAGTGTCCGGGTCCATCTCATAACCCGACCGCGTCAATTGATCTCGATCAGTGACTTTTACTTTGTCATGAAGTTTTCACAGCAAGCAACCGTGTGATCTTGTTCTCTAAACAACTCGATCTGCTACGCAAATGATTATGCTGTTGCTGCTACGAAGTCTGGGCAACATTAGATAGATGGCGACATATGCTGCCTCTCTCCTTGTCCCCTTCAGTATACAGAATGGAGTTTTCTCCATCATGGATTTGCAGTATAATCGTTGGGTTGCGATATGCTCATTGACTTAGGCACTAAGACCACGATTTCTCGCTATGGCAGTGAACAATTTTTTGCACAATCAATTTCATGCCCTTTTGCAAAAGAATATTAATCGCAAAAAAAAATCACCATGCCCTTTTGCAAAAGAATATTAATTTCCGTGTAGTGCGCGAGAGACTCAAATTGTTAGTCAGAAAAGAACATGCTCACGTCCTAAAAGAGTTGATAAATATATCACATGTTAGTCCCTTCCACTTCTTATTTTCTCCAAAAGAGAGACTCAAATTGGCAAGTCCTTTGCACATCCTATTTTCTCCAAAAGTTACCACTTCCTGCGTCCAGATATATAAGCATTATAGGTTTAGTTAAAATCAAAGTCTTTCAATTTTGATCAACAATATTTTAAGAAATATGTTATTTAAAATATGAAGAGTTGCATATTATGTTTTTAGGTTTTATGACAAATCTAGTGATATCATTTTTATTATCAATGTTAATGATTTTTTAATTGTTGATTGTCAAAATTGAAAATATTTGATTTTGACCAAAGTTAGAAATGCTTGTATTACCAGACAAATGGAGTACTCCCTTCAATTTGTTATATATGAGACAAATCAGTCAAGATAAGATTCACACATATCAAAATGGAGTGACGGCCACGTGATGTAGTACCAAAAATTACTTCACCATTTTTTCTAAAGATAGCAGTGTGTGAATAGCAATGCAGTTCCATTTTCTTCCAAGAACTGAAAGTTTCAAAACATCTAAATGTAGTGCAAAGTATTACTCCCTCCAGTATTATACATACGACATCGATGACTTTTTCATTAAACTTTGACCAACAATATATATTTGAGTAATTAGTTACATAACGTGAAATGGGTATCATTATATCTGTCATCAAAAGCCTTTTGAGGTTAACTTATATATTTAACTATTTTTTATAAATATTTATAGATAAGACAAATGATCAAAATAATAAAAAAATCAACGGTGTCGTATATTTAAAATCAAGGGAAATTTGGAACCAAAAATTTCACGAGAGTACTTTCTGTACAGCTGTGGGCCAGTTAATCTGACCTAGAATGGACTGGGGCAAACGTTGTATAAAATCATACTATATGATCGGTGTCGTCTGGACAGGGTCTAAAGTTGACCTTGGTTTCACAGCGTTGTTTCAATGGACATACAGTGTGGAAGGAACTGTCTTTCTTCATGCTACGTATTAATTACATCAATGAACCAATAGTATGGCGCTTAGCTTTAATCAAACGGTTAGTGCAAACACGTTGTGCATACATTCAATCGAACAAGTCCAACATCACAGCTAAATGAATGATAAAGAAACAAAAAAGTTAATAAGCTGCATAGTCTTCTTCCTTCGGGAAACTGTTTACATGCATGCAGACGTCAATCCTACTCTACAGTTAGTGATACCGTCATATGATAAGCCGTATGATCACCAAATCTGTTGACTAAATGTAAAGGTGAAAGGTAAACGAAAACGAAACAAATTCTTAAAGTTTTTGCACCTCATCGTCCATGCTCTGTCGGTTTGTCCAGGTCGTCCCCTATCATGTGGACCGCGTCAATATTAAACCCAGGATGTTGCACTTTGTCCTCGAATTTCTACAATCAACCTTCGCGCATCGTTTTCTTTAAAATATCACTTTTGCAAATGATCACGATTTGAGACTACAAAGTCTGGGTAACATTAGGTAGGTGGTGACGCCAACAGAAACTAAACGCGTTGTCGGTTTCCTCTCCGAAGTTGTTGAAGGAGAGCAGGCTAGCTGAAACTCAGTTACGCAAAGATTGGGTCTTAACTGTTGACTCAGTGCACAAACACAAGACACAATGCATGCCCTGCGCCCTGTGTATAAATAGAGAGGCACTGGCCATTCTTCTCCTCATCCCAGAATCACCATCACCTTCCATTGATCTCAACCCAGGCACCACCAAGCAACTAACCTGAAAGCAGAGTTAAAAAGTGCAGTGAGAGCTAGCACTCGATCCACCAGCAATTTGGTTCTGATCATCACGATGAGGTCGACGTGGTTGGCGCTTGCATGCGCTGCGCTCGTCGTTGTCGCCGCGGTGGCTGATCATGCGCCGCTCCAGGTTGGGTTCTACAAGCATTCGTGCCCGGAGGCGGAGGAGATCGTCCGCAACGCCGTCCGCCGTGGCCTCGCCCGTGAACCCGGCGTCGGCGCGGGTCTGATCCGGATGCACTTCCACGACTGCTTCGTCCGCGGCTGCGACGCCTCCATCCTCATCAACTCCACCCCCGGCAACACGGCGGAGAAGGACTCGCCGGCCAACAACCCCAGCATGCGTGGCTTCGACGTCATCGACGACGCCAAGGCCGTCCTCGAGCAACACTGCCCGCGCACCGTCTCGTGCGCCGACGTCGTCGCCTTCGCCGCCCGCGACGGCGCCCTCCTGGCCGGCGGCATCGACTACCAGGTTCCCTCGGGCCGCCGCGACGGCCGCGTCTCCGTCGCCGACGAGGTGCTCAACAACAACGTCCCGACCCCGTTCGACCTCGTCCGCGAGCTCGTCGCCAGCTTCAGGCGCAAGGGGCTCACCGCCGACGAGATGGTCACGCTCTCCGGCGCGCACACCATCGGCCGCTCACACTGCTCCTCCTTCACGCAGCGCCTCTACAACTTCACCGGCCAGGTCGGGACGACGGATCCGGCCATCGACCCGGCGTACGCGGCGGAGCTCAAGGCGCGGTGCCCGTGGCCGTCCTCCGACGACCAGATGGACCCCACCGTGGTGCCGCTCGACCCGGTCACGCCGGCGAGCTTCGACAACCAGTACTTCAAGAACGTGCTCGCCCACAAGGTCGTGCTCACCTCCGACCAGACCCTGCTCGACAACCCCGGGACGGCCGGCGTCGTCAAGTTCCATGCCACCGTCGGTAAGGTGTGGGAGGAAAAGTTCGCCAAGGCCATGATCAAGATGGGCAAGATCGAGGTGCTCACCGGCGACGAGGGCGAGATCAGGGAGAAATGCTTCGTCGTGAACCACCACTAGTAACAGCAACATAAAGTTTGCATGTCCGGCGTTGTCACCACGCTTAGTTCTTCGATCTGTTCCATTTCTTTTTAGTGTAAAACATGTCTGTGAAGTGAACTATTATTGGTTTTGTGTACCATTTTTTTTTAAGAATGTGCGGACATGTATTTCATTAAGAATAAGAGAGAACAAGTTTGGTTACAGAGCTCTCAACCCTAAGGCCAAGGAAAGAAAAGCAGCACGAACCAAACGACAAACAAACAAAGAAAGACCGAAAGAACCTAGCTACTACTCCATTCGCCGTGGAAAGAGGAGAGCCTCCTGATCTTGGAGAACCTCGCTGACGCCCAGAGGTGTCCCTCATCCAAGATCTCCTGCGCGAGTGGGACCAGTTGGAGGGCCGCGAAGTCGAAAACTCTTTTGTTGCGCTCCTTCCGAAGCCTCCACGATTACCCTCTTACGCAAACTTAATTAACCACCAGTCCACAAACGATGGTTCTTCCTGACCAGGGGCGGCCTTGCTCACCGGCGACGAGGGTGAGATCAGGGAGAAGTGCTTCCTCGTGAACCACCACTACTAACTGCAACCTACAAAGTTTGCATGCCTGGCGTTGGTCACCACGCTTAGTTCTGTTTGATTGTTTTTTTTTAGTGTAGAACATGTCTGTGAGGTGAAATATTGTTGGTTTTGTGTAAAATTTCCTTTGTAATCCCCTATAGCAATTAATACAGGAAAATTAACCTTGTTTAGTGCTTAATGAATGAACTACTAATTTGCAACTCTCATTGTCTTTAATGTAAAACTTTTTGGATATGGTCAAAGTCCAACAATTTAATCTTGAGTGAAATTTTGTAAAGTACATATTCTATCACAAAACTAAATATATATAAGGTACAACTCTGCAGATCTACAGACTTTGCATCGAATTTTCAGAAAACCACTGATTTTAGAGATTTTTTTTTTTTGAGATGTTGTTCCAAGACATGAGGGCGGGTATAAAGGTGTTGTTTCATAGGTGGTCTCTGGCATGACACGTAATCCTAAGACGATCTATGAGACGATATATACAATGGATGGTTATTTTAGTTGTCTCATAAGAATATCATGCTTCCTTTATTGTGGATTAAAAAAGAAATATTTATGAGTTGCATGGCAACTATAATTCGTACAATGGTGTGAAAGCCGTCTCATACTCCTAAATTTTAGCGCATGAGGTGGTTGCCTCGCAAAACAACCACCTCTTTCTCCCACCTCCCCCTCTCTCTTCCATGTCATCAAAAATCCTATGTGACAATGCATGTAACGGGCTATGAGACTGCTTAGACTAACTCCAACAGGTATGGCAAAAGGAGAGGCAAACTCATTTTGGCTCTCCAAGTGGTGTGGTTGGAGGAGGCAAAGGGAAAGGCAAACTCATTTTGGCTCTCCAAGTGGTGTTGTTGGAGGAGGCAAAGGGAAAGGCAGTTTGCAATGGAGGAGAGATGTGATGTAAAAAATGCAATCCCTCTCTCCTCCAATGCATTCGCTCTTCCGCACGGAACAACGGTGTGCGGCGTAGGTGGGGCGCGTGGGGCGAGCGCGGCGCACCAACGGCAGCTGCTTCTCGAGGTCTCCAACCCCATCACCTTCCCGGCAGCCGCTTCTCCTCTTTTTTTTTTCCTTCTTTCCTGGCTGACCGCCATGGCCGAGTGGAGCTCGAGCTCGCCTCCCGCCGCCTTCAGTTGCTCCCCACCTAAAAACGACGCCACCAGAAGATGCGCAAGGACCACTCCAGCAATCCCCACCTCCAATCCCAACCTCCCTTCCCCTACCACGAGATTGACGGGAGTTTTCCTCTATGACCGCCGATGGAGCAAGCTCGACCTCGCCATCGATTTCGTCTTCCACGGTGAGCGTCAGATCAATTCCTTCCGGGGGAAGCTATAAAACTCTCGCGCGCCTCTCTGACCACTCATTCTTCCTTTTCCTCAGCCTAGATAGCCGGAATCAAGTTTTTTCCCGCCGTCTGTTACACGAACGACATCGCCGAATGGCGCGAGGGCTAAGGAGCAGCGTGCGGGGCCGCGGCGACGCGCGACGAGCCGAGGCCGAGGGGGCGTGCGCGCGGCGGCGACACGGCGGGCCAAGGCGGGCGTGCGCGTGGCGGCAATCTTTGGCTCTTGACTGTTGGAGTCATAAAAAAAACTGCCTCTTCTCTTCACTGTACACAAGAGGCAGTGGCCCATTTGCCTCTCCAATTGCATTTTGATTGTTGGAGTCAGTCTTATGTGTACCGTTGTACCTGCTGTGACAATAGAGAGCCACCTGTGGCTACAAAAAAACATAGCAATTGCCAAAAAAAAAAACACGCGCTTTTCGCCTTCATCCAACAATACATTTGGGCCGAGCTAAACAAACGCGCTTTTCGCCTTCGTCCAACAATACATTTGGGCCGAGCTATTCTCAGTCAATTGGTTGCTACACACGCAAACGGCCCGGAAGAGGCCCACGTCCCCTGGTATCTTCTCTATCTCGCTAAGGCTATCTCCAACGGTGGAGCTGATGCAAACCCAAATTGGATGTTCATTTCCTTCAAAATAGTGGACGCAAAAAAACTCATCTCCAACGGAAGACCCCAAACATGCCGACCTTCTTCTCCGATTCCACAGCCTCCAGCACCGCCGAGGCCCGCGACGCCGGCCCCTGCTCCCACGGCGGAGGCGGACGTCGTCGCCCTTGCTCCGGCCCTTCTTCTGCACCCGCAGCCCGCGACGCACACCCGCGACGAAAGCTCGTCCGCAGCGGAGCTTGGGGAGGAGGCGGTCGAGCTCGGGGAGGAGGCGGGCGACGGTCGAGCTCGGGGAGGAGACGGAGCAGCGGAGCCAGCTCGCGCCGCGCGGAGCTCGTCCGCCGCGGGCCCAGCTTGCGCCGCGCTCTTCCGCCGCGGACCCAGCTCGTGCCGCGCGGAGCTCGTCCGCCGCGGGCCCAGCTCGCATCGCCGCGGAGCTCGTCCACCGCGGCCTCCTCCGTCTCCTTCTTCCTCCCGCGGCCTCTTCCGTCTCCTTCTTCCCCGAGCAGCTCGCCGATTCGCCATCCGGCGTGCTCGCGAAGGTTGGCTCGATTCGCCATGGGAGCGGGGCAGCTCGCCGCTTCGCGTCGCCGCTGCACAGCTTGACTCCCGCGCTGCCGCGCCCTCGCCGTCTCCCACGCCGCCATCCGCCTTCCCTCGACCTCGCGGCGGAGGAAAAACGATTCGATGTTCTGCCCGCGTCGGAAGCGAAGCGTCGCGTGGGTTCCGTGATGTATTTTTGCGGATCGAGCACCCCGGCAACAAAAATGCGTCGGTCGAATGGATGCTCCGTTGGAGACAGTTTTCCTGTTTTTCGCCCCCCATTTCCTATGTAAGTCCCAAAATGGACTATCGTTGGAGGTAGTCTAATCACTCCCTCCTCTTCCGATCCCCAAATTCGGCAGCGGCGGGACGGCGGCGAAATCCCAAAAGCATCCTCCATCGCGCTATCGAGCTCGACCACTATGAAGGAGGAGGAGGAGGAGGCGATGCTGTTGAAAGCCACTACGACTGAACCAATCTACGCGCCGCCGGCATCAGGTGGCGTCGATCACCTGCCGCCGCCGGCCGCTCGCGGGAAGCCCGACGAGGAGGGTGGCGTCCTTCAAGTCTCTGCCATTCCGAGTGGTTCGGCGGGCACAGCGCTGCCCGAAGACGTCCTCGCGGACGTCCTCCGCCGCCTCCCGCCCCGCGGCCTCGCCGTCTCGCGGTGCGTCTGCAGGGCGTGGCGCGCCGCCGTGGACGGCCGCCGCCTGCTGCGCGCGGACCTCCTGCCGCGCTCGGTGCGCGGCCTCCTCATCGAGTACAACGACCTCGACCACCCGGCCTTCCTCTCCCGTCCGTCCACGGGGCCCGATGTCGACATCTTGGCCGGCGTCAGCCCCGACCCCGACCCAAGATGGCGCAGCTGCGCCTCCGTCCTGGACCACTGCAACGGCCTCCTGCTTCTCAGCGACCCTTGCGGGCTGCTCGTGTCCAACCCCGTCACGCGGCAGCGGGCACGCTTGCCCCCGCCGCCGCGCTTCGGGCGGCTCCTTTATGTCGCGCGGCTTGTGTTTGATCCCGCAGAATCGCCGCACTGCATGGTCCTACTGGTTCCTGAAAGCCGCCGCATAGAGGAGCTCGACATGGGGTTTTCTCTATCATGGATTTGCAGTATAATCGTTGGGTTGCGAATATGCACATTGACTTAGGCACTGAGACCACGATTTTTCGCTATGGCAGTGCACAAATTTTTCTAGAACGTATAGCAATGCACAATCAATTTTCATGCCCTTTTGCAAAATAAAATTAATTTCCGTGTAGTTTGTGAGAGATGAGGAGTCATATGGTGCCATGGTGGAGAATCTCATCGTCCTCGTCGGTAAGGGAAGAGAGACCACGGCATGGGAGGTTGGTTGCAACTTGCGAGAAGAAAAGGCCTGATGGGCTAATACTCCAAAAGAACCTGTTCACGTCCTAAAAGAGATTATAAATACATCACATGTCACTTCCTTCCACTTCTTATTTTCTCCAAAAGAGAGACTCAAACTGGCAAATGGGGCTGAGCAAGTCCTTTGCACTTCCTATTTTCTCCAAAAGTTGCCACTTCTTGCGTCCAGAAATATAAGCATTATAGCTAGGTTTATTTAAAATCAAAGTCTTTTCAATTTTGATCAACAATATTTTAAATAACATTTTATTTCAAATACGAAGAGTTGCATATTATGTTTGTAGGTTTTATGACGAATCTAGTGATATCATTTTACTATCAATGTTAATGACTTTTTAATTGTTGATAGTCAAAACTGAAAATATTTTATTTTAACCAAACTTAAAAATGCTTGTATTACCAGGCAAATGGAGTACCCCCTTCAATTTGTTATATATGAGACAAATCAGTCAGGATAAGATTTACACAAATCAAAATGGAGCACTTGATGTAGTACCAAAAAGTCCTTCACTATTTTTTCTAAAAATGGCCATGTGAACAACAATGCAGTTTCATTTTCTTCCAAGAACTGAAAGATTCAAATCATGTAAACGTAGTGCAAAGTATTACTCGATTCAGTTTTAAATATACGAAGTCGTTGACATTTTCGTTAAACGTTGACCAACTATTAGTAATTAGTTACCTAACGTGAAATGAATATCATTATATTTGTCATCAAAAGCGTATTAAGGTTAACTTATATATTTAGTTGTTTTTAAATATGAATAAGACAAATGATCAAAATAATAAAAAAGTCAGCGGTGTCATATATTTAAAACCGAGGGGGTAATTTGGAACCAAAAATTTGAAGGGAATACCTCCTGCACAGCTGTGGGTTAGTTAATCTGACGATTGGACTGGGGCAAACGTTGTATCATATGATTGGTGTCGTCTGGACAAGTGGACATGGTCTAAAGTTGACCTTGGTTTTTCAGCGTTTTTTCTGCGGACATGCTGAAGAGCCATGGTCCTCATCACATGCAGTGTGTGGAAGGAATTGTCATGTTCATGCTACCTATTGCATCAATGGACCAACAGTATGGCGCTTAGCTTTAATCAAACGGTTAGTGCAAACACGTTGTGCATAGATTCAATCGAACAAAGTCCAACATCACAGCTAAATGAATGATAAAGAAACAAAAAGTTAAATAGTTGCATAGTCTTCTGCCCTCTGAAAACTGTTTACATGCATGCAGACGACAATCCTACTCTACGGTTAGTGATACTGTCATATGATAATCCGCATGAGCACCAAACCTCTTGACTAAATGCAAGCTGAAAGGTAAACGAAAGCTACACAAATTCTTTAACTTTGTTGCACCTCATCCTCCACGCTCTGTCGATTTGGCCAGGTCGTCCCATACCATATGGACTGCGTCAATATTAATCGATCCCAAGATGCATGGTGCACTTTGTCCTCGAATTTCCACAAGCAAGCCTCACACATCATTTGTTTTAAAACCTCTCTTTTGCGAATGATTACGTTTTTAGACTACAAAGTCTGGGTAACATTAGGTAGTTGGTGATGCAAACAGAAATTAAACGTGTTGTCGGCTTCCTCTCCGAAGTACGCAAAGATTGGGTCTTAACTGTTGACTCAGTGCATAAACACAAAACACAATGCATGCGCTGCGCCCTGTGTATAAATAGAGAGGCACTGGCCATTCTTCTCCTCATCCCAGAACCACCATCTCCTTCCATTGGTCTCAACCCAGGTAGCACCAAGCAACTAACCTGAAAGCAGAGTTTAAGAGTGCAGTGAGAGAGCTAGCACTCGATCCACCAGCAATTTGGTTCTGATCATCACGATGAGGTCGACGTGGTTGGCGCTTGCATGCGCTGCGCTCGTCGTCGTCGCCGCGGTGGCTGATCATGCGCCGCTCCAGGTTGGGTTCTACAAGCATTCGTGCCCGGAGGCGGAGGAGATCGTCCGCAACGCCGTCCGCCGTGGCCTCGCCCGTGAACCCGGCGTCGGCGCGGGTCTGATCCGGATGCACTTCCACGACTGCTTCGTCCGCGGCTGCGACGCCTCCATCCTCATCAACTCCACCCCCGGCAACACGGCGGAGAAGGACTCGCCGGCCAACAACCCCAGCATGCGTGGCTTCGACGTCATCGACGACGCCAAGGCCGTCCTCGAGCAACACTGCCCGCGCACCGTCTCGTGCGCCGACGTCGTCGCCTTCGCCGCCCGCGACGGCGCCCTCCTGGCCGGCGGCATCGACTACCAGGTTCCCTCGGGCCGCCGCGACGGCCGCGTCTCCGTCGCCGACGAGGTGCTCAACAACAACGTCCCGACCCCGTTCGACCTCGTCCGCGAGCTCGTCGCCAGCTTCAGGCGCAAGGGGCTCACCGCCGACGAGATGGTCACGCTCTCCGGCGCGCACACCATCGGCCGCTCCCACTGCTCCTCCTTCACGCAGCGCCTCTACAACTTCACCGGCCAGGTCGGGACGACGGATCCGGCCATCGACCCGGCGTACGCGGCGGAGCTCAAGGCGCGGTGCCCGTGGCCGTCCTCCGACGACCAGATGGACCCCACCGTGGTGCCGCTCGACCCGGTCACGCCGGCGAACTTCGACAACCAGTACTTCAAGAACGTGCTCGCCCACAAGGTCGTGCTCACCTCCGACCAGACCCTGCTCGACAACCCCTGGACGGCAGGGGTTGTCAAATTCCACGCCACCGTCGGAAAGGCGTGGGAGGCCAAGTTCGCCAAGGCCATGATCAAGATGGGCAAGATTGAGGTCCTCACCGGCGACGAGGGCGAGATCAGGGAGAAATGCTTCGTGGTGAACCACCACTAAGTAACTGCAACCTAGCTACATGTTTGCTTTCCACCACGCTTAGTTCTCTGTTCCATTTTTTTTATTGTAAAACATGTCTGTGAAGTGAAATATTATTGGTTTTGTGTACCAGTCCTATTTTTTTAATGTGTGGAGCATATATTTCAATAAGAAGAAGAGAGAACAAGTTTGATTACACTACCCTGAACCCTATGGCCAAGTAAAGAAAAGCGGCGCGACCCAAAAAGCGAAAACGACAAACAAATGAAGAAATACTGAAAGAACCTAGCTACTACTCCATTCGCCGTGGGAAGAGGAGCCTTCGATCTTGGAGAACCTCGCTAACGCCCAAAGGTGTGCCTCATCCAAGATCTCCTGCGCGAGCACGACCGGTTGGAGGGCCGCGAAGTTGAAAAGTCTTTTTGTTGCACTCCTTCCAATGCCTCCACGCGACCAAGATAACCAAGGTGTTGAAACCAAACCGGAGCACCTTGGTCACCCTCTTATGTGACCTTAGCCACCATTCCCCAAAAGATGGTTCTTCCTGACCAAGGGCGACCTTGCTCACCAGCGACAAGGGCGAGAGCAGGGAGAAGTGCTTCCTTGTGAACCACCGCTAGTAACTGAAACCTACAAGTTTGGATGTCTGGCTTTGGTCACCACGCTTAGTTTTGTTCCATTGTTTTTTCTTTTAGT
This sequence comes from Eragrostis nindensis, assembly GCA_012490785.1. NCBI lineage: Eukaryota > Viridiplantae > Streptophyta > Magnoliopsida > Poales > Poaceae > Eragrostis > Eragrostis nindensis. The sequence goes on from JAAXCT010000294.1 coordinate 269,657, forward strand.
GTAGAACATGTCTGTGAAGTGAAATATAGTTGGTTTTGTGTAAATTTTCTTTTGTCATCCCCTATAGCAATAAAGAAAAAATAACATTGTTTAGTGCTTAAACGAATGAACTACTAATTTGCTACTCTCATTGTCATAATGTAAGAATTTTCGGATATGGTCAGAGTCAAACAATTTAATCTTGAGTAAAATTTTTTGAAACTACAGATTCTATCACAAAACTACAAATATATATAAGCTACAATTGCCCAGATCTACAGGCTTTGCATCTATTTTTTCCACAAACTCACTAATTTTAGAGACGCTCCTAGACATGACAATGGAGACCCCACTTGTGGCTTAAAAAATGTAGCAATTAAAAAAATTAAAATCAAGCGCGTTGTTCGCCTTCGTGGAACAATACACATTTCGGCGTAGTTTTTTTCTTTTACAAAATGGATCTTTTTGTTAAAGTTTTTCATATTTGGACCCCCTAACGCAAAGAATCTAGGAATGGACTCTTTTCTGAGCGCCACGTCTGTTGGCACTCAGATTGCAAGGATGGTCGCCACGTCATCTGGCGCCCACCCATGGAACCTGGTCAACAATGGTTCTGACGCTTACCATATCAGTTCAGCATTCGCGTGCGTGCTTGCATACAGGGGTGGGCGTCTTATCTTTTGACGTCCATCTATTTGGGATTCCACCTATCTGACCTGATCGTCAAAAGACGCAGTGCCCAGAAAAAAGGTTTATTCCTGTAAATCTTTTCGCTAGGGATCTAAAAGTGAAAAACTTTATTCAAAATGACCATTTTATAAAAGAAACCACCATTTCGTTTTTTTTTTTCAGTAAGTGTGTAGCGGCCCACTAACTGAGAACAGCTCGGCCGAAACCAGAGGCCCACGTCCCCTGGTATCTTCTCTATCTCACTCTATCCCCAAATTCGGCTCGGCGGCGGCGAAATCCCAAAAGCATCCTCGATCGCACTATCGAGCTCGACGACTACGGAGGAGGAGGAGGAGGAGGAGGAGGCGATGTTGTTGAAAGCCGCTACGACTGAACCAATCTAAGCGCCGCCGGCATCAGGTGGCGTCGATAGCCTGCCGCCGCCGGCCTCTCGCGGGCAGCCCGACGAGGAGGGTGGTATCCTTCAAATCTCCGCCATTCCGAGTTGTTCGGCGGGTACGGCGCTGCCCGAAGACGTCCTCGCGGACGTCCTCCGCCGCCTCCCGCCCCGCGGTGCGTCTGCAGGGCGTGGCGCGCCGCCGTGGACGGCCGCCGCCTGCTGCGCGCGGACCTCCTGCCGCGCTCGGTGCGCGGCCTCCTCATCGAGTACAACGACCTCGACCACCCGGCCTTCCTCTCCCGTCCATCCACGGGGCCCGATGTCGACATCTTGGCCGGCGTCAGCCCCGACCCCAACCCAAGATGGCGCAGCTGCGCCTCCGTCCTGGACCACTGCAACGGCCTCCTGCTTCTCAGTGACCCTTGCGGGCTGCTCGTGTCCAACCCCGTCACGCGGCAGCGGGCACGCTTGCCCCCGCCGCCGCGCTTCGGGCGGCTCCTTTATGTCGCGCGGCTCGTGTTTGATCCCGCAGAATCGCCGCACGGCATGGTCCTACTGGTTCCTGAAAGCCGCCGCATAGAGGAGCTCGACATGGAGCTGCGGCACCAGGTTATTAGGGAGGTGGACAGGCCGTGCAAGGAGAAGGAATGGCCGCCGTCGACATGGATCTTGTGTTGGTTCTCGTCACTCGCCGGGAAATGGGAGGAAAGGTCGTTTGCCAGGGAAGGCGAATCTGCGGAGATGGGTTCCAACGAGGACGCCCACTGGGAGGGCTACTGGGCTTATTGGCGGGGAGCCATCTATGCGCAATGCCATACTGGTGCATCTTCTGTTATAAGGTAACTGATTCGTTCGTGTTCCATTGGATTACGTTCGCGTATATTATTTCTTGGCATAGAGGCCACCCTAGCTCTCGCACCCGCTCAGGGCCCCCGCATCGTCTCCACAGGCGACACGCGCGGCGAACGCCGCGCCGCCGGCCTTAGGGCCCCTTCCCCCACTCCCTCCTTTGGCCGCCGCCAGAGCCCGACGCCGGAACAACCCGGGCGACGGCGAGGAAGGCGGTGGCTGGGTCTCCGGTGACGGCTTTATGCCGTTTCTTGGTGGATTCCGGCGAGATTCAACGACACGGCCTCCTCCCTCTCTCGGCCGCGACGCCGCCCGAGTGCTGCGCCGGAAGACCGTGCCGGCGTAGTGATGGCGGTGGCAGGACCTTTCCCTCTAGCCTACCAGATCCGGTGGGGCTTGGAGACAGTCGCGCCGGCCTTCTTCGTCCCGAGGTCCGAGGACGCCGGATTCGGTGGGGCTGCGGCCAGATCCGGCCCCTCCATGGATGGATCTGAGGCGGCGTCGCTCGGGACGCGCGGTGGGCGTGCGGAGGCCGACGGGGCGCAGGGATGCGCCGGAACGAAGACGCGAATGTGGATGCGGTCAGGGAGGCGGCGATGGCTGCGCGTGGCCGTGAGGCCACAGCGGTCGGGCGTGGTGGCCGGCAGGCCGCGGCGGCCGTGGATGCGGACACGGCGGCGGCTGCGCGTGGTCGTGAGGTCGCGACGGCCGGGCGTGGTGGATGGGAGGTGGCTGCAACTGTGCATGGTGTTGCCGACGAGATCAAGCGACGTGCTCCGGCTTCGAAGATTGCCACCGTTTGTGTTGACGCCTCATCGGGTTTGGGCGGTGACGGGGGACTAAGTGCCTACCGGTCGGCCGTACCGTGGGGGCGGTGGCGCATCGGTGGTGGCCACAGGCACGGCGATTCGGGACTTCTTGGTGGTGGTTCTGGTGGAGGTGGTGAAGGGTGCACCGTTGCTAGCGCCGGTGGGCTAAGTTTCTCGGCGGTCAAGCGTCACCCCTTTTCTGCCGCCGCTGTAATATCGTTTCTACGGGTTTGGACGGTGGAGGTGGAGATGTGCATGGTAGCGGTGCCGATGGGGCTAGTCCTCGTCGGCTCTCAACCACCGCGACGTTGCCTCCACCCATAGCTTCCTGTGCAGGTTCCGGAGGTGTTCATGGAGGAAGCGTATTGCGGCCGGAGCAGGTGGGGCTAGATCCTCGTCAGCTCACGACCACCACGGCGCCACCTCTACTCACGGCCTCATCGTGCTGTCACGGGAGCCTGCCTTGAAGGTTGTTTTGTCGGCACCAACGAATGCCACCCTCATCTGAGTTTGAAGAATCTTGAAGGCACGAAAGAACATCAGTCTCTAAGTAGACTTGTGTTGCGAAGGTGATCTGGATAGTCTTCCTCGAGTTTGGATGGAGCTATGACGATGGCGGCGTCTCCTGGAGTCCTGTCCTATGTGCTTTCCTGTCCTATGTGCTTTCGATGTCTTAGTTTTTTCTTGTTACTTGTATGTGCACCGTGTAGGGTGTTTTAGCCTAAGTGCTACTCTTTGTATGATTTGGCTATGTACACCTTTCGGGGGTGTAGAGGCAGGGTTTCTACCCATTATCTAAAAAAAAAATTTCTTGGCATAGTCTTCTCTAGTGCTGTGACTTGGATACTTGGTGAATGTGATAAGTAAACATCGCCCTTTTCCTGTTTTTGAATACTACTAGCACTTCTTCTGTTATAATGTAAATTCTTGAGGATCATATCCGTGATTTGCATTTATACATATTTCTTTAGATAATAATCTAGAGTTGTGAATATGATGTTTGGTAGATGTGAAACATAAACACCGCCATTTTCCTATGAGTTCATGTTTGCATAGTAGTTGCATCCATATCCCTTATTTTCCCTACCTTCTCGTCTTAAAAGATCATGAAACAGTTTTGCCATTTATGATCACAAAATTTTGTTGTCGATGATTTTTTATTATTATTTTCTGATTGCCAGAATATCCATGTCAAATGAGAAGTACCGAATAATCAAAGTGCCAACAGACATTGAACTGAAAGAATGTGATTCTGCTTATCTCGGAAGATCAGAGCAAGGGGTGTTTTGTACGTCAATGCGGGATGGGTACACATTTCGGGTTTGGATGCTTGACGAATCATGTGGTCAGCCAGAGTGGGTGCTGAAGCATCATATTGACCTTGAGCTTACTGTCTCACGTGTACATACCTATGATGATCAAGGAAATGACGGGCCATGGATGTTACAGGACTTTAACAACGACGAAGACTATGGTCAGGAAATTTTGCATCATGTTAATGATGATGAGGATGGCAACACTAGTGCGCTTATGGAACGGAAATTTGAATGGGACTCCGACAATGATAATGTTATCGGCAATGAATGTGATAGTTATTCTGCAGGGTTTGTTACTTGCCTTGGATTTCATCCTTACAAACCCGTTGTCTTCTTGAATGTTTCACTGAGAAAAGTAGCGGCCTACCATCTGAACACCTCCAAGGTTCAGGTCTTGGGTAAGGTATGTCCAGAATACTATAAAGGTTATGCTGGTCACGCGGCACACATAATATCATCATTCGTGTACACACCCTGCTTGATGGCCGAGTTTCCTGAAAACAAGTTCGGAGCTCCTGCTGAAGAGTAGTGTCCGTAAACTTTTTCCCAGCTTGAAGAGAGTCTCGCCTTCTTTTTTTTTTTTTGACAGCTAAGACTTCTATAAATCTTGTGATGTGGAATGACAAGCTTGTGAACTGAGTGACTCTCCTGAGATTAGAGTTGGGTGTGCTTAATTGCTATAAAAGATTCTACTAACTCCATGCATCAGCCTTCTTTGTAATAGAGCGTGACCTATTTTAAATCATGTTGTCTACAGCATGCCAATCCTCTTTGCTGAATGTTGGGTGTGCAAATGGCTTCCAAAGGTTCCATTAGCTTCAATGTAAATGTCAGTTAGATTTTGTAGATTCATCCTTTTGTTTTGCATATCCTTCTAATCTGACAATGAATGAAGCGATCGACGCCATGGCTTGTCTCGGTCGTAGTGACTCTCAACAGCATCGCCTCCATAGTGTCTCCATCGAGGAGGCGTTTGGGATTTTGCCCCGGTCCCGCCGCCGTCGAATTTGGGGATCTGAAGAGAATGAGACAGTGAGAGAGACGAACGGCAACACTGCGGAACGCGGGCCTCTATTGGGCCGTTTCCTTGTCTAGGAGCCCACAAAGGATTCTGTGGGCCTAGTTTGGTTGTTATGAAAGGAGACAAGCGAATAGCCCAGGTCCACATCCCGGCCGAAAATAGAACAGCCCATAAGTTAAACGGCTGGCTGAGAACGGCCAAGAAAAGTTAAAATTGGGCTTGGAAATATCACAAACTGACGCAGCTTTTTCTAGTTCCAGATTTCAGCTTCTTCAATGGATTTTATTGAGTTGCGAATAAAGTACAAGAATGAATCTTGGTGTGGTAGGTGGGAAAGATTCAGGATCTCTCTCCATCTCGCATTGGTAAACGCTGATGTATACATCCCACATTTCCATCAAGCTTATTGCTGGGTAGGTAGGTGAGTCTAGGTGAGGTCGTCAGACTGCATCCCGTCACCATCTTCTTCTTCCTCACCAAATCAATCATCGCAACGCCTTAGTTTTCTTTATTTACAACACACAGAGGGTGTTACTTTGGCCCAGCTGGGAAAACCATCAAGCTGCTTCTGGTTCGGTTTTTGGTTGTGGTTGGTGAACTTGATAGCGGTTGGTTGTGTGGGTACTGACCGATGACTGCTGCTTGCTCGGTCTGTGTAGATTTTTTTTTTTCTCTCCTGCTACCTAACCTACGTAGTACACACCAGCAATCGTTCGTCGATATGGTCACCCCAAACAAGCAAAGCGGCTAAATAGCATTCGACGCGATGGTGACCAGGCAACTGTATTTGAGTGGAGCAGATTCAGAACTTGCAACGTTCTGTCTGATGTCTGAACTGAAGCCATGCAGCAACTGGACTGAACTGAACTGATGCATCCTGCTACTTTTCCAAGTAAACCTGGTGCTGCATGAATTCGTGGCGACGCCATCCGGGCCTACGTGTAATTATACGCCGCATAATCATGCGTAGTCAACTCCTAATTGGCTGTCGCGAGCGTTGTTAATTAGCAGCTGACGCGGGGTGGTGGGTGTAATGCCTGATGACTTGTTACACCGTCGGACTAGCAGAGTGGACTCATGTGTCATCTGCAAAAAAACTCTTTTTTGCGTTATATTCAACGATGCCAAAGGAGATTCATCAGAGTGCTGAGATGTTAAATACTAGCCTCAATCAGATAGCTCCGTGGGCTGTAAAGCTCGTAACAGAAACAACTTGTACACAAAATCCAACAACAGACTGTGTTTAGTTGATTCAGAGGAGAACCTCCACCACTTTCTCGAGCTACTACTTGCTTGGTGGCTTACGTTTTGTCCATGTTATCTCTGCTTTCGATTCCCATGAACTAATTAGGTGGGTACATTGTTATTGTGAAGAAAAAAAACTTGTTGCACAGCACTTTTTGCAGTGCTAAATAACTTGAGGGAGCAATTCGGGAGCTGATGTAAATGTATCCCGAATAGTGAGTGGTCAACGGTCAATACAGAGCGATGAATGAATCGGCAACCGATGTTCAGCTCACAATCAAATGAACACGTGCGGTACAGCCCTTCTTCGTTCGTTCTGCCCGTACCGGAAGAATGGCAACCGCCCGGTGATGTTAGCCAATTAAGCGTCCAAGCCTCTAGCAGTCTGGCTCATGCAACACCTACAAATATCGGTCGTAATAAATACACAACGAACTAACGAAGGTCAAATCTGAAAGTAAAACGAGTGGATAAATTTTCCAAACTTCAGCTGACAATTCTGACTTGAGCAGCAATGCTGCATGAACAACCAGGACGCACGTAGATTTATGCATGTATAGTCAATAGCACAGTTCATGCAGTACCTAGCGTACATCACATGTATACAGAAGAAAGACAAGCCGTCCTCTGCAGCGTCGACTTCGATCCCTTTGACAAGTCAAAGAATATTACTGAATTTGAATTGCAAAGTCGCGCATGCGTGGCGTACGTCGTACTCGTTATTCATATCCTGATATCTAGATCAAAATCGTCATGGTCTATGTCTGGTACTACGATCGACTTCGGTGTAGAAGACTGCGGTTAATAGCCAATATACACGAGGGGCTCTCTACAATCCAAAAACATTGTACACAATCTCTCACATAAAAATTTATATATGTGTGTGACTGAAAGTAAAAGAAAATAACTAAATGAATTCTTCGGATTTGTTATGCCGATTTCAATTGGTGTAAGTGATGAACAACAACTGAAATTGTGCTCTTTCATTTGAAAAAAAGATTCATGTATGAAAAGTGCTCCCCCCTCGATCCCTCCCTACCATTGTGTTGTTGTCGCGCATAGAACTGTCCATGCAATATTTCAGGGGCATTTGTGTGTATCTACCTTTCTACCCGTTCCAGCCATGAATCCACAATCGAGTAAAAATGACATGGCCTTTTTGTTTATATGCTGTTGCTTCTACCACAAGTGCTGAAAGACAAATGCAAAGATGTTTCATGTCGATCCAGTCGGTACGGTATCATTTTGACGAATTACTCCTGATTATACTGCTGGCCAAGCATGTAAAAAGTCCTAAAGGATGTCCTTAATTATCTTGTGAGGCACATGCATCCCTAAGATATAGTAGATGATTCAACATCAGTACGTCGAGATTGTGAGCTTATCGCCCAAGTACCAGTAGGTGATCAAGACAAGGACGGAAATATGAGTCCACGAATCGACACGGCATAGTTTTGCGAAGTAATTTCTTGAAGGAATAATATTAGATAATTCCTGGATTAGACTTAAAATTCTTTTTGTAGTATTGAATTACTCTTTTTTATCCTAAGAATGGGGTTGAAGGAGTTTTAAATCTAACTAGCCCCTCCATATTCTATTTATATAGACGTCAAGACATGATAACTAGTTCAAATTAGACTTGGCGTTGTAGTATATGGCATTAGCATATCTGAAATAAAAATATATCATGGTGACATACATAAAGAATTTCTAGAATACAAGCATTTATGACTATATATAGGTGTCCAGATTCATAGCATGTCCCATGCACCTAGAAAATGCTATGAACCTGGTATATAGTTAGAAATGGTATGAATCAAATTCATAGCATGTCCCATTACTTGTCCAAATACAGAGATTATGAACCTGGTTTGAAATGGAGGGAGTATCACCTTTTTTTTTTCTGTAGCGTTTCTAATCGGGCTGTTTGACCTGCAGCTCAGTGGACCAGGAGAAATGAACTGTGGGAGTCTAACGAAACCTAAAAGCTGGCCATAACCATGGCAACAAGAAAGCAGCACTAGTGCGCTTGGCCTCTGTTTAGCGACGTTCAAGTCAACGTCAGTCAAAGAGAGTGGAACAAACGAAAAGGAAAAAAAAAAGGAACCTCTGAGGTCATTAACCTCCTGTTTAAACAGTAGTATTCCTATTTTTTAAGAAGGCCAGTGGTGATTATGGATTCGGTAACGCGTCATTAGGCACACACAGCCTTGTTCGTGCAGCCATGCCAACTCGAGGCGAGTGCGTGTGCGTGAAGCGCACCACCACCACCCCAGCGCGGGCCCCGTGGGGCGGTTGGTGAGCGGGCGAGCCAAACCGCGCGGCAGCTCGGACCCGGGGCCCACGCGGCAGCGACTCTCTTCCTCCGGTTTGGTGGGTACGGGTCGCTGTCCGCCACCCAACCCACCCCCAGGCCCAGGGTCCTTGCCGCACGATCCGACCGGATCCCATCCGACGGCGTAGGGAGCCGCGCCGCGCGGCCGCAACCGGCTCCTATAAATGGGCCGGCGCAAGGCCCAGCTCGGCGTGCGCTGCGGCCGGGTCGGATCTGCTCCCTCCGGCTAATAACCCATTCCCCCACACCTCGCCCACTCCCTCCCTCTCCCACCGGATCGGATCGGCCCCGAGACCCCTCTCCGCGCCGCCGCCACCGCCGCCGCAGGTGAGCCCGCTCGTTCCCCGCCCCCCAGCTGTTCCCCTCCCCCGCGCCGTCGTCCCGTGAGCCGGGGCTCTGCTCTCGGTTCCGGCAGTTTCCATTCTCTTTCTCTCGACGTAGGGTTTTTGCGCTTTGTGATGGTCGTGGTAGTCAAGGCGGCTCCTGATCCGCTCCTCTCAATGAATGGTTGCGCCCTTGTCCTCTGTGATGCGGTTTCGGTCATGGCTCGGTAGGGTGTTAGGCTCGGTACGGCGTCTTCTTGTGCGCTAAAGATTGCAACTTTTTGCAAGGTATAAGATTCGATTGATGTTTTTTATTGTCCTTTTGCGGAATGATTGTGCCAAACGTAGAGGGTCCTTCGGTAATCATCTGTCCTTTGGCTTGCTAGGAAAAACGTAAGTTCCTCTTGGAATCTTGTCCGGTTCGGTAAGATGGGGATGGTGGGATGTGTGATACGATGGGATTAGCTCAACGGAAACCTCATCCTTTTTTCAGGAAAAAAATAATCCTCTTGCGTGTCGACATGTCTTAGTTTTGATGCTTTAGTTCCATGAAGAGGGATAAAACAGAAAGTTGTTGTGAGTTCTGAGTGGTTTAGTTGATGTTGCTGCCGAAATGATAGTGACGTTCAAGGTTTCCTTTAGTGGTTAGTGAGTACTACTAATCGAGTATGCTTGATCTCCTACAAACAGTACCCGTGCTCCCAAATAAATCAGAATACTATTTTGATAGGCATGTACCACGTGCTTTAGGTTTTATGAGATGATTTTATTTGTGCTGGCTGCTACAAATATGGACGTTATAAATTTCTGCTTCTACTTAGCTCCATGTTTTTGGCTTGATAGAAATTGCTTTTTGATAGATATATAAAGTAGGTGGTGGTGGCGGCACAAGTGAGTGATTCTTTTATTCCTAGAATCTGATTAGGCAAGCGGTTATTCTTGTGCTGATTCGTGTAGAAACATTATAGATTCCTTGTGCCTTATGTCCACTAGTCACACTTGTGGCGCATACTATTGTGAGCAGACCGGAAATGCCAAACTTTTGTTGGGGGAGCTTAGTTGACTCTGTGTGAAGAATATATCAGCCTGAATTTGTGGTTTTGTCACGCCCGGACAAAATATAAAATTATTTGGATAAGATACAAAGTAACGTCCTTTTTTATGCTTGTTGCCGATATCTTGTTTCTATTGTCTAGCAAAAAGGGAGTAGAATATTTGCTGGATTCCAGGTTGTCCTGTTACCGTGTTTTGTCATGTCACCTTGTTATCTGAAGCATCTAAACATTTACACAAGTCATTTGGTTATTGGCCTTTTAGGAGTAAAGTACTCTTGGTCTTGTCGACAGTACGCTTTATATACGGTTTTCTCCCGTAACTAAATTTTGTCCATTATCCTTTCACACAGATCAGAGGAGATGGCCGGACTTGACACCTTCCTCTTCACCTCGGAGTCTGTGAACGAGGGCCACCCTGACAAGCTCTGCGACCAGGTCTCAGATGCCGTGCTTGACGCTTGCCTTGCTGAGGACCCCGACAGCAAGGTTGCTTGCGAGACCTGCACCAAGACTAACATGGTCATGGTCTTTGGTGAGATCACCACCAAGGCCAACGTCGACTATGAGAAGATTGTCAGGGAGACCTGCCGCAACATCGGGTTTGTATCCAGTGATGTCGGGCTTGACGCTGACCACTGCAAGGTGCTTGTGAACATTGAGCAGCAGTCCCCAGATATTGCGCAGGGTGTGCACGGCCACTTCACCAAGCGCCCTGAGGAGATTGGAGCTGGTGACCAGGGACACATGTTTGGGTATGCAACTGATGAGACACCTGAGTTGATGCCCCTTAGCCATGTCCTTGCCACCAAGCTTGGTGCTCGTCTCACCGAGGTCCGCAAGAATGGAACCTGCGCCTGGCTCAGGCCTGATGGAAAGACCCAGGTGACTGTTGAGTACCGCAATGAGGGTGGTGCTATGGTCCCAGTTCGTGTCCACACTGTCCTCATCTCTACCCAGCATGACGAGACTGTCACCAACGATGAGATTGCTGCTGATCTGAAGGAGCATGTCATCAAGCCTGTCATCCCTGAGCAGTACCTTGACGAGAAGACCATCTTCCATCTGAACCCCTCTGGTCGCTTTGTCATTGGTGGACCTCATGGTGATGCTGGTCTCACTGGCCGGAAGATTATCATCGACACCTATGGTGGTTGGGGAGCTCACGGTGGTGGTGCTTTCTCTGGAAAGGACCCGACCAAGGTCGACCGCAGTGGAGCCTACGTTGCAAGGCAGGCTGCCAAGAGCATTGTTGCAAATGGCCTTGCTCGCCGTGCCATTGTCCAGGTTTCCTACGCCATTGGTGTCCCTGAGCCACTCTCTGTGTTTGTTGACACGTACGGCACCGGCAAGATTCCTGACAAGGAGATCCTCAAGATTGTGAAGGAGAACTTCGACTTCAGGCCTGGCATGATCATCATCAACCTTGACCTCAAGAAAGGCGGCAACGGGCGCTACCTCAAGACAGCAGCTTACGGTCACTTCGGAAGGGACGACGCGGACTTCACCTGGGAGGTGGTGAAGCCCCTCAAGTGGGAGAAGCCTTCTGCCTAAGGCACCCACCCTTTCAGAAGCTTTTGTTCTATTGTGTTATCATGCTTTGTGACTTCTCCGTTGTGATTCTTAAGCTGCCTCTTGCTATCATTTATCCTCTGTATTGTACTCTCTTAATAAGTACTTGTAAGGGTATCGTGCTTGGTCATCTATCTAGAGGAAGATTTATTATCTGTTATCCCTGGTTTTGCTGCTTATGTAATGGTGAAAGAATGAAAGAAGCTACGGCAATTTAGAAGAAATAGAGCTTGGTGCTCTTTGGTTATCTTTAAATGGCAGTGCTGCTCATAAATTCTTTGCTCTGAGCGTTTGTTTGGTGAGCAATTTCTGATACAAGTGTTTAGTAAAAGCGGTAATGTATGGTTTGTGTTTGAAGCTGAAGGGCCCCTTGTTCCTTGTTGATTAGGTGGTGGTAGGTGAGCAGCCAAAATAGGGTTTGAGAATGATATCAACAGGTCAGAATGCTTCAGGTCAGTTGTCGATTCACTAACAACTCAAGAAAGCAAACCCATGTTAGCTATCAACTACGCTGTGGTGTCTGAAAGTTCTGAATCTTATGGTTGAGCTGTCTGAATCTTGTGTGATGGTTTTGTCTGTCACCCTCGTAACCTCGGTGCTTCTCTGTTTAGTTCTGGTTTGGTCGGTCGCCTTGCCAAGTTGCCATCCTAATTGCTGAAATATCTGCGAACCTTTGATGATTGAGGTTATCTTGAGATGACAGCACATGATGATGTTCATGAGATTTTCCTCAAGATACTCCTCCTCTTGCTGGCTGACCCTCTGAGTGGCGAAGGCGTATGTTGTAGAGGACCAAAACCTTGCAAGACTTGTGTGCCAAACTACTGATGAATGGCTTTCAGGTTCGGCGCGCCGAATGACACCTACACGGCAAATGGGAACTGTAATTCGACACAAGTGAATCTGAACGTTAACTGAATCCACACCTTGGCTCCCCAATTGTAATTTTACTCATGAAGCTGGGTATTCAAGTACAAATATACTAACATCAGGAGTTGGAACTGCCTTGTTTCAAAAAAAAAAAAAAGTATCAGTTGCCCGAAGAAATGACCTCGGTTAGTTTTTTACCCTTGCGTTACAGTCCCACCGTGGAATTATCACACTCGCCACGCCAAATACAAGAAAAGAAGCCCTGGGTATTGGGTGACAAGGACAAGGTACTAATTCAGAATGGGACACTTGGCCTAAGGTGACACATCAGTCGCTCTGCTTCCATTTCTGCATTCATGGAAAGTTGTAGCTGCCTGGCTTCAGAAAAGAAGTTTTAGTTGCTAAAGGAATGGACCTCGGTTAACTTTTAACACTTGGCTTTAGAGGCACACCATGGGACTGACAGCAACCACCCTGTTAGGTTAGTATCGCAAATGCAAGCAAGAATTCACACTTGGCAAACACTAATTTGAGACGATACAAGAAAGCCCCGGTTATCGAACAACAAGATACTTGAGATTATTCATAATTGGGGGAACACTTGGCCTACGATCACACATCAGTTGCCCTCTGATTCCATATCTTGATACATACATATAAGCAGAGCACATAAACTTAGTTTTGTTATGGGGAAATGCCCAAATCATTATGGCACAAAACTCCAACAACCAACAACTAGCAAGAACCAAGCGTGAACCGGACAATTCAGAAGCTTAACCGAATCAAGCTGTGAATAATGCTTTGCAAAAATCCAATCGTCAAAATCGCCGTCTTCTCAATCAACAACAGAATCCAGAGTGATAGCGAGACGACATTCCCTTCAAGTTTGCAGGATTTGAGGTTCAAAAAAAAAAAAAGTTTGCAGGATTTATTTGATTAAGAAATCGTGAACCAGGGAACTCATCAGCCACATGCAGATCATCATTTGCTGCGCCGAACAGCCAACTCATGCCTGTCTAAGTGTCCATCATCTCCTATCATTTGCCATGCGGTTTCATCATACATATCCTGCTTATTTTCTTCAGAGCAAAGAGATGTTTTTCATGAGAGTCTCATCTAAAATTTCACAAATAGTACTACAATTATAATTCAGTGATAAAAAGGCTAGCTCTTACGTGAACACCTGAAGAAATAGATGCTTGATTATCAGTATCTATGATTATCTGAATAAACAAACATGCACATAGAGACAGCCATTTCTGCTGGGTATCTGAAGAAACAATTGTTTACATCAAAAGCGGCGTGGGATTTCGTTCATGGCAGTTCACATTCGATAATTATATTAGTAGTAGATAATTGTTTGGACCGTGTGTGTCTTCCAAGTCCAGACCAGAAGTCAGGCGAGCAGAGACAGCTATGGATGCCATGCGAGGGAGGAACGAAGCAGCCAAGCCGACCTGATGGTGGATGAGAACATTAGCTGACACTGACCCTACCCGACGCCGCGTTTGGTCAGTCAAACAATCCCACACGCCACACCACGTCGCCTGCGCCGCGCCGGTGTGCTTACCTCCTCCTCCCGTCCTCCCACTGCCACCTCATCAATGTTTTATGTGTACTTTTCAGCTGAGCGTATGTATGGGGAATCAAAATACTCAATGGAGTAGAAGATCTCACTCTCGTCGAATTCCAAGACCACGCATTAAAAGTCAATGGAAACGGTCTTCACCGATCGATCAATCAGTCGGCCGGAGTAGCAGCTTCCTTCACTTGGAATTCGGTCTGAGCCTGATGGAGTCAACGGCGCCCGTGGCTTCGTCGTGTTTATCAATTATTAGACCGGTTCAACGATGAAATGGCCCCGTTTAAGACCAAGCGCGATTGCGCATGCATGCATGTATGATATTTGCGTGCCACTTCAAATTCAAATGGTACGTTCCAATATTTTATAGTTTTGGGTCCGCGTATTGTTTCCATTCGGCAAGTTCTAAAAGTTGAGTTTTTCTGATTGTATTTCATTTTCTGCTCTCTACAACGATAGGCACTAATGACAAATCTGCAACATCTTTCTCATATGTTCTCTTTCACACCACTCGGGCGGACTCGAGTGTACGACTTACTTAGGGCGCGCCCATGCACTCTAACCTTGTGTTAATGTTTTTTTTTTTCTTTTGGAAATATAAAGGCAGAGGTCCATGACAAATTTGGGCTCCAACTCGGACAATGATTATGCTGCCTCATCTTAGTGCCACAAAAAGGTATTTTGTTGTCTCCACATGCTTCATTAATCGCATGATACTTGATAAATTGGCACGACATCATCGAAATATCTTTCACAAGCATATATATGTTAGACAGTTACGCAGAAGACAAACTTGTCGCGACGAATTTATTATTTAGAGAAGTTTAGGGTCACAACACAAAATCTAGCCCAAATATGGTTACATATAGGAGGTCGCAGTGTGACTTCACTCATTAAAACACATTAGTGACGTAGGTCACTAGTAGACATTGACAACAAATGCAAAGTAGAAAATCCCCAAGGAACACCAGCGGAGCCAGCAGATGGCAAAGAACCCCCCCCCCCCCCCCCCCCCCCCCCCCCCCCACACACACACACGGATTGAGATCCTCTGACGTCTAATTCGGTCACTGACACGTGGGGACGGTTGGGCAAGGACCCACCTGCAGCGACTCACGTCGATCTGACGTGACGTCAAAGGAGTATCTTCCCACACACACACACACACGGATTGAGATCCTCTGATGTCCAATTCGGTCACTGACACGTGGGGACGGTTGGGCAAGGACCCACCTGCAGCGACTCACGTCGATCTGACGTGACGTCAAAGGAGTATCTTCCCACACACACACACACACACACACATGCATACCCCACCCCCACCACCAAAATAAAAAGGAAAAAGTTTATGTTTGCATCACAAAATCATAAAGCCAAGATGGTTACCGGAGATCGTATTGCGACGTGGCTGATGTGAGATTGGTGAGATACGATGATAAAGATTCAGGGTATACATAAAGAGAGGTCACTGGTACACACATATAGTAAATGCAAGGAAATCCGCAATGGAGCCATTAGATGGGCAAAGGGGCCTTGCCCCCCCCCCCCCCCCCCCCCCAAAAATAAAATAAAATAAAATAAAATAAAAACACCACATACACATGCAAATGTCAACTGTATGCAATCAAATCAGTCTAAAACGACACTAATTTTATCCTACACACGCATACATGGAGAAGCACAAAGAGGTAGCATGTATAGAAAACGGTAAGATATAGAAGCGGTACACCCAAACAAGCTAGAAGCATGGCCTAGCTAGTGGTTTGGACCAGGCTAGAGTTAGCTATTCCCTCCGTTCACTTTTAGATGTCGTTTTGGAGTTGGGCACGGGAATTAAGGAGAAGTGAAAAAAGTGAGTGCACTGAAAATAAGGAGAAGAGAAAGGTGCATTGGGAAGCGAGAATGACATGTAATTAGAGAAACGTGGAGAAAGATAGAATGATATCTATTTGTGAACGGAGAGAGTAGGTTACAAGGTGTAGCAACATATCGAGACCGTCGATAACCGGCTATAACAAATCAAGAGACAAGCTATTACACACACTTAAGCCGCTTCTGATGTGAGGATGGCGACGCGGGCGACGCGGGGGGCGACCCGCCTAGGGTTCCCCTCGCCGCCGCCGAAGGCCGCCTTGGCTCCTCCCCTCACGACGCCCCCTCCCACTCCTCCTCCGCGCCTCTCCTCTTCCCCTCTCCCTCCCTCTCCTGCAGTTCTCCCTC
Organism: Eragrostis nindensis; assembly: GCA_012490785.1. Classification (NCBI taxonomy): domain Eukaryota; kingdom Viridiplantae; phylum Streptophyta; class Magnoliopsida; order Poales; family Poaceae; genus Eragrostis; species Eragrostis nindensis. Next base: position 285,899 of record JAAXCT010000294.1, read on the forward strand.
TCGCGGGCAGCTCCTGCCCGCCATGGTCGTCATCTCCGCCTCCAATGGTCGTCGTCGCCGTCTCCCGTTCCCCTTCCCGCCGTCGTCGTCGCCATGGTCCTCCCGCGGGCTGGGTCTCCGCCGCGAATGGGTCGCTGCCGCCTTCTGCGTTGGCGGCCAGATCCGACGGGCTTCGTGGAGGGAGCCTCGGGCGTGGTGGTGCCGCCCATATCCAATCGTCGCTGCCCCACCCCTCCTCGGCCCCTGTCGGCGTCGCCACGTTCGTGGGGTTGCCGCCTCCTGCCGTGGTGGCCGACTCCGGTGGGCACCCTGGATGCGGCTGTAAGCTTCATGACCATTGGAGCTAGGGAAACCCCAAGGTATGAATGTTTTGGTGATAGGATGAGAACCATGAATGTGACTAACACTCTTTGTGAGATCTTATAGGTCATATATGAAGAAAGCTCCGTCCGTTGGTGGTGAACGCCAACACACCATGAACTTAATTGACAAGGATGATTGGTTGCCTTCATCTACACAAGAACGGACTTGATGGAGTCGCGGAGAAGACATGGATCAAGGCTAAGGACATGCTAGATCCAAGCGAGTGTTGCTTGGTTAGATGTTAGCTTGAGTCCATAGGAAAAACCGGACTATCAAGAGGGTTCAAGGTGGTTCTCTTAGTACACACTAGTTATAGAGATCATTGGATGCATGGTGAGTCTCTCAGGGGCTAGGGTGGCAGAAGAGAGTTGAAGGAACCAAGAAGATCAAGTGTTGAAGAAGAAGATCAAGAAGAAGATCGAAGCTGCAAAGGCAGAAGAGACCGGACAGTACGGTCAAGTAGACCGTACAATACGGTCTACAGAGGAGTTCCAGACAGAAGAGCTTAAGTTTCTGGAAGTTGGAGAAATAGAGACCGGACAGTTGACCGGACAGTACGGTCCTAGGGACCGGACAGTACGGTCTCTATTGGAGGGATCCAGACAGAGAAGCTGAAGTTTCTGGAAGTTGAAGAATGAAGACCGGACAATTGAGAGGATGGTACGGTCATGGAGACCGTACAATACGGTCTTACAGGAGAAGAGCAACAGAGAAGGAGAAGTTTCTGTTGGCTGAAGAAGAAGTGGAGACCGGACAATACGGTCCTAGAGACCGTACAATACGGTCTGGTTTGAGATGATGAACAGCACTCCCCGGACGCCAGTCTGGTAGAGACCGGACAATACGGTCAGATGAAGACCGGACAATACGGTCCTATTGTACGGTCCTTACGCAGACTGGGTACTTTTGGACAACGGCTAGTTTGAGGTTGGAGGCCTATATATAGTCGGTTGTTTACCTCTTTGAGGTGCTCTTGGACCCAGGAAAGAGGGGAGGTGCTGCCAAGAAGCCAAGAGGAAGAAGTGTGAAGCACTTGAGAGGGATTTGGAGTGATCCTAGTGCTTGAGAGAGTAGCAAGTTGCATCCTTTGATCTCTAGGCTAGTGTGGGCTTGAGAGAGTCATCTAGGGCTGTTACTCTTGGTCTATGGCAAGGCCTAGACCGGTTAGGCGTCGGTGTTGAGCTGTCCAAGGAGATTGTGGAAGTCAACACAAGTTTGTACACGGTCTTGGAGCTTCCCGTGCGAAAGAAGCATCACTAGTGGAGCGCCCTTTGGCACGCATCAAGTGCGGAGCCTTACCTCCGGAAGAGTACCCGGGATCGAGCCCGGCGGGACGTGCCCGCGACTTCACTCGGAGGGTGAAGTGTGCTCTAGGAGGGATCGCCATCGAGCGGAGGGACGGGGTCGAGACTCCGGCGGGAGTGACCCAACGTGGAGTAGGGGAAGGCGCCATCCTTCCGAGACCACGGGAAAACATCATGAGCATTCTCTATCCCTTCTCCTTTACTACTCGCATTTACTTATCGCACTTCATATGATTGCTTGTAGTACTTGAGTTGTGCTCATATCTTGCTTGTGTGTTTACCTTGGTACCTACTAGCTTCACTAGGTTTGCTTGATTACCTTGCTCGTGTGCTTACTTGTTATAGCCTATCTAATAGCTCTAAGGACTCTACTTAGTGTGCCTAGTATCTTGGTTGCCTTGTCTCTAGTTATCTTGTTCCTTGCCTTGCCTAGCTTAAGTCTTCCGCTATCTATCTTGTGCTAGGTTGCTAGTGTGATGTGATTGTGTTATCTATATGCACTAGCTTAATAGGTTAAGGATACTCCTTAGTGTGCTTTACCTTGTTACTAGAACTACTCGCTAGGAGTTGCTTGGGTGCAAGTGTTTGGAAATAGATTCTAGAGTGCACCGATTCACCCCCCCTCTCGGTCACACGATCCTTACAAGTGGTATCAGAGCCAAGTGCTCTTTATTGAGGCTTTACCGCCTTGAGTCGTGACCGGGATTGCGTGTGGGAAAATGGAGTCCACTCATGATGACGTTTCTAACACTTCCATCGCCTCTACCTTGATTGAGCCTTATGATTGTGTGCTTAATGATATTTCCTACTATCATGTGCGTGATGAGTATGATGAGCTTGTTTTGAATGATAATGAGGATATCACTAACTTCGCATCTCGCTTGTATGTTCTTGCTAGGAAACTCATGTCACGAGGCTATCCATCTATTATGCACAAGCATGTTGTGAAGAAGCTTATTCGATCTCTACCACTCTCGCGGTTTGGTATTCTTGCTTTTGCTCGAGTGGATGAGTTTGTGAACATGCCCTATGATGAGGTGGTTGCTATTCTCTCCTCTCTTGAGGAGGATATCAAGAAGGGCAAGGATATCTCTCATGCAAGTGAAGATCAACACATTGAAGCTCAACCTCTACCTCAAGCTCAATCATCATCTCGTGTTGGTGAAGGCTCTTCTTCTCGGGATCAAGAGGATGGATATATGAAGCTATGTGATGAGTTGGACCACATCTCAATGAAGCCGAATGAAGATCTTGTTGAGTTTGCTCTTCGGATGGATTCTCTCATCAAGAGGATAAATGAGAACAAGCTTTGGATAGTCACTAAGGGTCAAGGTCTTAGAAGGTTTCTTGATGCTCTCCCGAAGGACAAGTATGGTGATCACATTGAGTTTGAGAGCTTTGAGCTTGAGTCATATTCAATTGAGCAAGTCATTGAGATCGTCACAAGAAGAAGGGCTCGCTCTTTGCTCTCTAACACATTCAAGACCCCAAGTGATGATGAGGAAGAAGAAGAAGATGATAGAGTTCCCGTCTTCTATTGTGATGATGACTATTCAAGTGCTAGTGATGATGAGCCGAAGCCTATCAAGGAATATCCCCCGGATGGAGATCTCTTACCTCCTTTCTATGAAGACTACTACAACATGTATGAACCGGGTCTTGCCGGTGGAGCTCACTACCTTCTCCTTGACATGTATGATGAGTTCTACAAGAAAAGAGAAGAGACTTGGCTTGAGTGTTGGAAGAGGCTCCTCATATTGTTTGCAAGAGTCAATTCTTTTGAAGGGAAGGAGAAGGTTAGTGATGAGAGTGCTATACGGATAATGTTGTCTCTCCTCCCTTATCATCGGAAGATCTATGTCCTAAATGATATTGGTGATGATATTGATCGGATGCCTCTCAAGGAAGCTATCTTGATTGCCTTATCCTATGAGCATCAAATGTACAACATCCTTGAGTACGCCAATGGAAGTGATGAAGTGGGAAGATTTCAAGCCTATCCTCTTGGGAACCATGTCCTACACTTGGATATGATCGGAGTGAGTGGAGACACAATGGAGTCACCAAGGCAATGATTGACGCCTTGGATGCATTGGATTTGGACTTTCTCAATGGAGTTCCTATGGCCTACATCAAGAGCAAGCAAGAGGTAAATGATATGTCAATTGATTCTCATGATACTAACACTCCTCTTTGCTTGATGGCTACTTCCAAGGTGAACTACAAGATTGGTGGCAAACATTGGGTGTTGGATAGTGGGTGCACTCAACACATGACCGGTACTTCATCCATCTTCACCAACTTGGAAGAAAATGAAGATCATGACAAGGTCACATTTGGGGACAACTCCAAGCACAAGGTGAGAGGTCTTGGTAAGGTGGCTATCTCAAATGACCTCTCTATCTCTAATGTATTGCTTGTTGAGTCCCTAAACTTCAATCTTCTATCCGTTGCTCAAATATGTGATCTTGGCTTTTCTTGTAACTTTGATGCTAATGGGGTGGTTCTTCATAATGATGCTATGGGTCTCACTATCAAGGGCTTTCGTCATAATAATCTATATGTTGTTGATTTTGAGACTAACATTGTTGCCCCTAGCACTTGTCTCTTCACTAAGTCCGCTCTAGGTTGGCTATGGCATCGGAGGCTTGCTCACATTGGTATGGGTCAACTCAAGCGTGTGATGAAGAACAAGCTAGTGAGAGGAGTCAAGGATGTCACCTTTGAGAAGGACAAGCTATGTAGTGCATGCCAAGCCGGAAAGCAAGTGCTTCACCTCATCCATCCAAGAATTTCTTGTCAACTTCAAGACCTCTTGAGCTCCTACACATTGATCTCTTCGGGCCTACAACTTATGTGAGCATTGGTGGGAATCTCTATTGCTTGGTGGTAGTGGACGACTACTCAAGATATACTTGGGTATTCTTTCTTGAGAACAAGGCACAGCAATTGGGATATTCAAGAAGTTTGCTAGAAGAGTACAAAATGAGTATGGGCATCACATCAAGAAGATTCGGAGTGATAATGGGACGGAGTTTAAGAACTCTATCATTGAAGACTATTGTGATGAGATTGGCATAAAGCATGAGTTCTCGGCTACATACACTCCTCAACAAAATGGTGTTGTTGAGAGGAAGAACAAGACCCTTATCACTCTTGCTCGTGCTATGCTTGATGAGTACAACACTCCGGAGAAGTTTTGGGCGGAAGCTATCAACACCGCATGCTATACCTCCAACCGGATCTATCCTCACAAGTTGCTAAACAAGACTCCATATGAAGTGATTGTTGGGAGAAGACCGAATGTTGCCTACTTCCGAGTGTTTGGTTGCAAGTGCTATATCTACAAGAAGAGGGAAAGACTTGGCAAGTTCGAGAAGAGGACCGATGTGGGCATTCTTGTCGGTTACTCGGGCTCGGCTAAGGCTTATCGGGTTTACAACACCTCTACCGGTTTTGTTGAAGAAACCTATGATGTGCAATTTGATGAGTCTCACGGGTCTCAAGAAGACCCTCCTTCTTCTCATATTGTAGGTGATGAACCCGTCGAGGAAGCTTTGGAGAACATGCCCATTGGTGAAGTTATTCCTCGTGAAGACGAACCTCCGACACCTCCTCCAACAACTTCATCAAGCGGACCTTCTACGAGCACATCTCAAGTGAATCCAAGCTCTCCCTCAAGTGAACAACATCAAGCTCCTTCAAGTGATCCGCAACAAGCATCTTCGAGTCAAGCTACTTCAAGTGAACCGCAACAAGCATCCTCGAGTCAAGCTACTCCAAATGAACCGCAACAAGCGCCATCAAGTCTACCTCATGCATCTACGAGCCAAGCTTCACCGAGCAATCAAGAACAAGCAAAATCTACCTCAACTCAAGATGATGGCTCGGGTTCACCTCTTCGACAACAAGACACTCACATCTCAAGGGAGCAAGCCGCAAGAGATGCGCAAGACACTTCGCCGGCCCTCCTCCTCCTCGACAAGAACCTTCAAGGAAGCACAAACCCATTGCTAGGGATCATTCACGTGATCTCATCATTGGGAGTCCTTCTCAAGGGTTAAAGACTAGGAGAAGTCAATATAAGCCAAATTATGTTGATGAAGCTAACATTGTTGAGAACTTCTCTTTTGTCTCTACCCTAGAGCCGAAGACGATCGAGGAAGCCTTGAAAGACCACAAGTGGGTGCTATCCATGCAAGAGGAGCTCAACAACTTCAAGAGGAATGATGTTTGGAAGTTGGTGAAGCGGCCCAAGCGATCCAATGTCATTGGCGCTAAGTGGGTTTTCAAGAACAAGCAAGATGAGAAGGGAGCAATCGTGAGGAACAAGGCAAGACTTGTGGCGAAGGGCTACTCTCAAGTTGAAGGCGTCGATTTTGACGAGACTTTCGCCCCCGTCGCTCGTCTTGAGGCTATAAGAACACTTCTTGCTTATGCTTCTCATTTTGATTTTAAACTTCACCAAATGGATGTGAAAAGTGCATTTCTCAATGGACTAATCAATGAAGAAGTTTATGTAGAGCAACCTCCCGGCTTCGAGGACCCCGAGCATCCGGACCATGTGTACAAGCTCAAGAAGGCTCTCTACGGACTCAAACAAGCACCAAGAGCATGGTATGAACGACTTCGAGATCATCTCATCACCAAGGGCTACAAGATCGGTAGTATCGACAACACTCTCTTTACTAAGCATATTGGTGATGATCTCTTTGTTTGTCAAATCTATGTTGATGATATCATCTATGGCTCCACTAACGAAATCTATAATGATGAGTTCCGTGCTCTTATGAAGAAAGAGTTTGAGATGTCCATGATAGGTGAACTTCATGTCTTCCTCGGTTTTCAAGTCAAGCAAATGAAGGAGGGCACGTTCATCTACCAAGAGAAGTACACCCGGGATCTTCTTAAGAGATTCGGCATGGAAGACTCCAAGCCCTACGACACACCTATGGCTACAAGTGTCCCTCTTGATGTGGATGTAAAAGGTATACCGGTGGATCCTAAACTCTATCGTTCTATGATTGGTTCACTTCTTTACCTTACCGCATCTAGACCGGATATCATGTTTAGTGTGTGCCTTTGTGCTCGTTATCAAGCTAACCCCAAGGAGTCCCATATGAGTGCCGTGAAAAGAATTCTTAGGTACATCAAGAGTACTCCTACAATGGGCCTATGGTATCCAAAAGGCTCGGACTTTGGACTTGTTGGCTATGCGGACTCGGATTTCGCCGGATGCAAAGTGAGCAGAAAGAGTACCCTCCGGTGGATGCCAATTTCTTGGACAATCACTCATCTCATGGAGTTCCAAGAAACAAAATTGTGTGGCTATCTCTACGGCGGAGGCGGAATATTTGGCGGCCGGTGCTTGTTGTGCTCAACTCCTATACATGAAGCAAACCCTATTGGACTATGGATTATCTTATGGGCAAGTACCTCTCTATTGTGATAGCGAAAGTGCTATCAATATGGCTCTCAACAAGGGTGATCACGGCCATGCCAAGCACATTGAAGTCAAGCATCACTTCATTCGTGATCATGTGGCCAAGAAGGATATTGAATTGATTGGTGTTCGGACTCATGAACAATTGGCGGACATCTTCACCAAGCCACTTGACAAGAAGACCTTTTGTAAGCTCCGGGGAGAACTTAATGTTCTCGACCTCTCCGACTTCACTTGATATCCTTGAGCTTACATATGTATATATGTATATCTACTTTGCTTGTTTTTTGTTTGTGTTGTTGTTTTTGTGTGTTCTTCTTGTTTTGTAGGACCGGCGACTAACCTTCTTGAGATAGCAATGAGCATGGGTTAAGCTTGGGATTGGTGGCACTTGGCTCCCGAGGCTTTGAAGAATGGCTCGTTGTGATCAAGCTCATGAAGGGCTCAAACTTGTTGTTGGTAACTTCGCTCTTAGCTTTCTCTTGTTTTACCCTTATAGCATCATGCATTGTACACTTATCATTGCATTTGCATCATGCATCCTTGCATAAGTGTCTCGGCGCCGAGCACCCATCTAGGGGGAGTTGCTTATTCATAATATGAGTATATGACCTCCTATGATGAATTCATAGCAATGCTATATGAGCTTCATGCCCATTGAACCAAGAGTTTTGAGCTCCAAGGTTAAATCCACTTGCGCGGCTCAAAGTCTAAGGGTTCATACATTTCCATCATCATCAACTAACCCCTATGTATTTCAAGACAATATTCTTTTGAGAATGTGTGTAGGGATAATTGTTGGGAGATGGAGAATCATGGATCAAGGGGGAGTTTCACGCCAAATCAAGTAACTCATTTTCCCACTCGTCCCATATATTTACACTAACTTTTTCTCCCTTAGAAGAATTTCTTTTTGGATGATAGATGGCAAAGGGGGAGAAGAGTTGGGCTTAATGATCGAGCAAGAATATGGGGGAGAAGAGTTCGAGCGGAGAAGAATACGGGAAGAAGAGTTTGGACTTATCATGAGTTGGAAGATGTCACCTCAAGGGGGAGTGTGCGCGAACGAAGATCAAGTGATCAAGATGATCGATCTTCACACAATCTTGAGATTGGTGCACTTGTCAAGGGGGAGCGGAATTCTACAAAGTAAGTATGAAGGTAAACCCCTTGCAACCTTTGCTTGTCATAGCTCCATGCGTTTTCTTTCACTTGTGATATGAGTTTTTGCTCTAACTTGTGCTTCTTTTGAGCTATGACTTGCCTCGACCTAATCAACAAGGTAACTATCTCTCTATCATATACTTGTTGTTTAGTGTCTTGATCGATTTGCGCTTTTATCTTGGCTTTTGTCATTACATTCTTTATCTTCTCGATCATTTTTATCATGGTTGTCATCCATCACCAAAAAGGGGAGATTGTAAGCTTCATGACCATTGGAGCTAGGGAAACCCCAAGGTATGAATGTTTTGGTGATAGGATGAGAACCATGAATGTGACTAACACTCTTTGTGAGATCTTATAGGTCATATATGAAGAAAGCTCCGTCCGTTGGTGGTGAACGCCAACACACCATGAACTTAATTGACAAGGATGATTGGTTGCCTTCATCTACACAAGAACGGACTTGATGGAGTCGCGGAGAAGACATGGATCAAGGCTAAGGACATGCTAGATCCAAGCGAGTGTTGCTTGGTTAGATGTTAGCTTGAGTCCATAGGAAAAACCGGACTATCAAGAGGGTTCAAGGTGGTTCTCTTAGTACACACTAGTTATAGAGATCATTGGATGCATGGTGAGTCTCTCAGGGGCTAGGGTGGCAGAAGAGAGTTGAAGGAACCAAGAAGATCAAGTGTTGAAGAAGAAGATCAAGAAGAAGATCGAAGCTGCAAAGGCAGAAGAGACCGGACAGTACGGTCAAGTAGACCGTACAATACGGTCTACAGAGGAGTTCCAGACAGAAGAGCTTAAGTTTCTGGAAGTTGGAGAAATAGAGACCGGACAGTTGACCGGACAGTACGGTCCTAGGGACCGGACAGTACGGTCTCTATTGGAGGGATCCAGACAGAGAAGCTGAAGTTTCTGGAAGTTGAAGAATGAAGACCGGACAATTGAGAGGATGGTACGGTCATGGAGACCGTACAATACGGTCTTACAGGAGAAGAGCAACAGAGAAGGAGAAGTTTCTGTTGGCTGAAGAAGAAGTGGAGACCGGACAATACGGTCCTAGAGACCGTACAATACGGTCTGGTTTGAGATGATGAACAGCACTCCCCGGACGCCAGTCTGGTAGAGACCGGACAATACGGTCAGATGGAGACCGGACAATACGGTCCTATTGAACGGTCCTTACGCAGACTGGGTACTTTTGGACAACGGCTAGTTTGAGGTTGGAGGCCTATATATAGTCGGTTGTTTACCTCTTTGAGGTGCTCTTGGACCCAGGAAAGAGGGGAGGTGCTGCCAAGAAGCCAAGAGGAAGAAGTGTGAAGCACTTGAGAGGGATTTGGAGTGATCCTAGTGCTTGAGAGAGTAGCAAGTTGCATCCTTTGATCTCTAGGCTAGTGTGGGCTTGAGAGAGTCATCTAGGGCTGTTACTCTTGGTCTATGGCAAGGCCTAGACCGGTTAGGCGTCGGTGTTGAGCTGTCCAAGGAGATTGTGGAAGTCGACACAAGTTTGTACACGGTCTTGGAGCTTCCCGTGCGAAAGAAGCATCACTAGTGGAGCGCCCTTTGGCACGCATCAAGTGCGGAGCCTTACCTCCGAAGAGTACCCGGGATCGAGCCCGGCGGGACGTGCCCGCGACTTCACTCGGAGGGTGAAGTGTGCTCTAGGAGGGATCGCCATCGAGCGGAGGGACGGGGTCGAGACTCCGGCGGGAGTGACCCAACGTGGAGTAGGGAAGGCGCCATCCTTCCGAGACCACGGGAAACATCATGAGCATTCTCTATCCCTTCTCCTTTACTACTCGCATTTACTTATCGCACTTCATATGATTGCTTGTAGTACTTGAGTTGTGCTCATATCTTGCTTGTGTGTTTACCTTGGTACCTACTAGCTTCACTAGGTTTGCTTGATTACCTTGCTCGTGTGCTTACTTGTTATAGCCTATCTAATAGCTCTAAGGACTCTACTTAGTGTGCCTAGTATCTTGGTTGCCTTGTCTCTAGTTATCTTGTTCCTTGCCTTGCCTAGCTTAAGTCTTCCGCTATCTATCTTGTGCTAGGTTGCTAGTGTGATGTGATTGTGTTATCTATATGCACTAGCTTAATAGGTTAAGGATACTCCTTAGTGTGCTTTACCTTGTTACTAGAACTACTCGCTAGGAGTTGCTTGGGTGCAAGTGTTTGGAAATAGATTCTAGAGTGCACCGATTCACCCCCCTCTCGGTCACACGATCCTTACAGCGGCGCCTCCTCGCACCAGATCCAATCGCCGCTGCCGGAGCCCCGCTCCCCTGATTTGGTCGATGTCGCTACTGCTATTGGGTCGCCGCCGTGTGTCGGGATTCCGGTCATCCCTCGACCAAGCTCCCCCGCTGGCATCACGTCATCATCCGCTGCCCCGATTCCTGCTGAAGGTGGTGGAACATCCATGAGGGAGATGGCGGAGGGCAGCCACTCTTCTTCCTCACCGCGCATCTCCCCCACGCTCGAAGAACAGTTGGCAATGGCTGTGGAGGTAGTGGATCGCCTGGACATGGCTGAAGAAAGGCGGACACTTTCTGCTGCTGAGAGGTCGCTCCGTAAGTTTCTGCTGGCCAAGATCCCCGTCCTGGAGTCTGAAGTCGGGGCTCGTTCTGCGGGCATGGTTTTGCAAACCACCCCCTTGCCGGCGGCTATGGTCGTGTCCGTTCACATGCCGGTGGCAGCTGCTGCTCGCACTGAAGCTCAAAATGGTGGACAGTTGGTCGTCGAGAGATGTGTTTCACGGTCGGGCAGAGCAGAGCCGTCGCATTCGTCTCGTTGTGATGATTTGGTCAAGGTTAGTTCGTTGAAGGTCGGTTTTCCGATGGCGACTACAAAGAAGAGGCATCAGACCGAGGGAAAATTTCGTCCAAGTACTTGTCTTGTGGTCAGGAGTTACCCATGGGACACCAGCGTCAAGACATCTCCGGTCTCCGGCGGCAAGATGAGTAGGGTAGTGGTTTCCTTTCTCTCGTCGTTGTGGCATGTGTACGGTTTTCTTTTCTTTGTTTGGGTCGGCGGTCGCCTTTCATGCCGCGAGTAGTCCCTTTAGGTCTCCGTGTGTGTCGCTACTTGGTGCCTGTACCAAGTTGACGTGTTGGTCGCGTGTGATGTAAAACTTTCTTCTTCTTAATGAAATACGTGCAATGCACGTTCTAGAAAAAAAACAAATCAAGAGACACAAGTAGAGACACATATGTACACATAAAATCATCGCAATAGAGTAGTGGAAGAGTGATGTAAAAAGGCTGTCCGTTGAAAGATGTCTAGTTTTACTAAAAATAGAGAACACAAGTTACCTTTCCTTGTTAGCTGAAAATTGTACCTTCTCCAGCTTAAAATTTCGTACTAGTAACTTTTTAAATTTTTGAGCTAAAAAATCGCAGTGTGGCAAAACTCAGGGTTTTCAAAGTCGATTTTGATCATCTGAAACGAAAGAGGGGACGTGGTCAACTGAAAGCTGCGTTCTACCTGCGTGAGATGGAAGGAGGAAAGAAAAGAAAAATGAAAGAGGCACATGGGAGGTTTGCCTTTTGCCCTTTCTCGCACACGCATTTCTGACCACCACACGGACAGTAGACCTGGTATATAACCTCACCGCTGGTGACCACAGCAACTCTGCCTGAAAGCCTGTCCTAGCTTCCTGCTCGCTTCCGTTCCTCTTCGCTTGCTTCCGCTGCTGCCCCTCGCCGTCGGGTGCCTCCTCCGCGTCGTCCTCCCCTGACCTCCGCCGCTGCCGTCGCTGCGACACGCCAAAAGGTGCGGTTTTGACGCCGGATTCGGTTTCCCCTCGCGCTCCTGCTCCTGAAAGCCGCCGCCTTTGCTCCGATCTGCGAATATTTTATACGGTTTTCTTGTGATCTCTTCCCTCGGGGGCGGTTTCTCCGCCGGTTGTTTTTGTGGAGCGGAGCCGGTCGCTGTGCCGGTGGTTCTAGGCGCCCGGAGCGCCGAATCTGGAGGGGGGCCCGGGCTCCGCCTCTCACCGGCGAATGAATTCGCTTGTGGCCAATTCGTTCTAGTTTCTTTGGTTAGGTTGTAGAGATGAGTCCTCGCGAAATTCGTAGCGTACGGACCTTAGGTAGAGGATGATGGGTGCTCTGATCGTCCTTGGACTATTTCCACCTTTTTCTCCGTTTGCTTGAAGGAAACATGCTTGTACTTCAGGTTATTAGTCAGGTCTTGCAGGCGATTTGATTGCAGCTGTCCGGGAAGTAGCGTTTGTATGGCTGCTGGGGATCAGGGAGGTGGTGTTGCTTGCAAAGTATCATAGAATAGGTATCAGTTCATCCATATATTGGCGCGCTGTAACATTTTTGAGAATTTATTGCTGCATTCGTGGAGCACCGACAGCCGAAGCAGCTGCAGGTTTGGGAAAGAGCTATAGTAAGAGTAAGAGCAAGAGTGAACACGCAGTAGTTAGCATTTAGGACTGCCCTGATTTGTTTGTTGCACATAATGAGTTGGCGTGCTGTGCGATTGGCGGTATTGTCGAGCTGTATACATGAGACAACGTTACCTCTTGGAGGCTGGTGTTACGAATGATTAGCGGTGTACCAAATGCAAGATTTTATGTGTGGCATTCTTCCAAGCTTCTTCGGTTGAAGTTAGTACTTCCATTTGACAGCATGCATAGTCTGATGGTTTTCCACCAAATTGCATAATGGAGTTCTGGGGCTTATTTGGTATGTAACCTGTAGAATATTGACAAATGTCAAAGTTGTCTATGCAGAATGAGCTGTGTTTTGGTCAGCTTCAATGGCAAGTGGGTATTGTTAGTAGTTAGTACCTTCCTTAATTATTTTAATCACGCGTAGTCTGTTGGGAACAAGAAAGCAAACGGGAATGGCTGCATATTTTAGGTTTTCCATTTTATAAATTGTTTGTGACATGTGGGTTAATTTGGTTGCTGTGAACTTGCAGCTCACTTGTTCAAGTCTTGCATTTCGTTGATAAATGAAGAATGCAAATGCAGAACGTATAGGGGTGCAGGAGAATATTTGTATACATTTTCTATAAAATAACATTGTTCCATGCATCATGCGATGAATATGTGACGTAGAAAATGATCGTTGTTGACTGCTTATGTAATTGGTTGCTCCATTTCCTACCGATTGCCCTTTCATTCGTTTTCCTATGACTGGCTTTTCTCCCTTTGAGCCGTTGTTTTTGCTGCTTCTGAAAAAGGATGCCTGATTCCAAATTCCAGGTCTTATTTTTTGGATACAAGATGTCGTGCTTTGCATGCTGCGGCGATGAAGATACACAAGGTGTACCAGACAACAGGAATCCATACCCAGGAAACCATCCAGCAAGTAAGCACTAGACCTTTTGTTTACATTCCTATGCAAAGCTGCATTTTCCATATATTTTGCTTATGATTCTACAGCTTTCACTGAACTCCGACTAACCTGCAGGGCACGATGCATATCGCGCAGCTGATCCAACTCCCAAGGGTACTCAGCCTGTGAAAATGCAGCCAATAGCAGTGCCTGCCCTTCCTGTGGATGAGATTAGGGAGGTGACTAAGGGTTTTGGTGATGAAGCTTTGATTGGTGAGGGCTCCTTTGGCAGAGTATATTTTGGTGTTCTAAGAAATGGTAGGAGTGCCGCAGTCAAAAAGTTGGATTCAAATAAGCAGCCAGACCAAGAATTTTTGGCGCAGGTCAGTGTCTCCATGTTAAGAAAAATTTGCATCTTCTTTTTGGGTCTTCACTTTGAAGTCCTTATGAAATGCTTCGACAGGTATCTATGGTGTCAAGGCTGAAGCACGAACATGTTGTTGAGTTGCTTGGTTACTGTGCTGATGGGGCCCTCCGTGTCCTTGCTTATGAATTTGCTACTATGGGTTCTCTTCATGATATGCTTCACGGTATTGTTTTCTGCAACATTTTCTTTCCAACTCTTAATAGAGTTATACAATCACATGATCTAAGATTTTTCTTTTTAAAAGCATGCTTAACAATTGTGGCATATTGCACTTACAGGAAGAAAAGGCGTTAAAGGAGCTCAACCTGGTCCAGTCTTATCTTGGGCACAACGTGTGAAGATAGCTGTCGGAGCAGCAAAAGGCCTTGAGTACCTCCATGAGAGAGCACAGCCGCATATCATACACCGAGACATTAAGTCCAGCAATGTTCTTCTCTTTGATGATGATGTAGCTAAAATAGCTGACTTTGATTTGTCGAACCAAGCTCCTGACATGGCAGCTCGCCTTCACTCAACTAGGGTGCTTGGAACATTCGGATATCATGCACCCGAGTATGTTTCTGATTTCCATTTCAAATGGTCTACATAGTTTTTTTGAGTTTATTCGTCCTAATGTTATGAAATTTTTGCTCAGATATGCCATGACTGGACAGCTCAGCTCTAAGAGTGATGTGTACAGTTTTGGAGTTGTTCTTCTTGAGCTATTAACTGGAAGAAAACCTGTTGACCATACATTACCAAGGGGACAGCAGAGTCTTGTGACATGGGTAAGTTCCAGTTACGGATAGTTTGTGCTTGTAAGATAATTTGGGTTCATATTTTGCTGATCAGATTAATATCATGTTCATCACTTGCAGGCTACCCCAAGACTTAGTGAAGACAAGGTTAGACAATGCGTTGACTCAAGACTTGGTGGGGACTATCCTCCTAAAGCTGTTGCAAAGGTATCATGAACAATCTTTCTTCTCGATCGTATCAACTATTTTTGACAAAGTGCCAAAAACTCCTTTGAGTAGTATATTGCCAACTTGTCACCTGTCATTACTAAAATGTCTCGTGCTGGTATCGCTCCTGTTGAGTTTCATCTGCTTCTGTAACATTGCTCAAGAATAACATTAGGATTCAACACTTGTTTATTATGCTAAATTTTGATCTGTTGCTGCTAGTGCTATTTTTTTTTCTTGAATTCAGGTGTCCTGGAGAACCATTTTGAGGTTAACTCTGTTTATTCTCCTCTATCTTTGAAACAGTTTGCAGCTGTTGCCGCATTGTGTGTGCAATACGAAGCGGATTTCCGGCCAAACATGAGCATCGTGGTCAAGGCGCTCCAGCCCCTGCTCAATGCACGGGCAGCTAACCCTGGAGAACACGCAGGATCATAAGCTCCACCCTCCCCTCTTGTATGATAGATAAGATATATGAGTGGTCGATGTTCTTGCGGACATCATGTTGGCAGCGTGTAACATTTGTGATTATTCTTCCCCAAGTTGTAATCATCAAGATTCTTGTACCCGAAATACTTGATTCTTTCTATCAGATGCAAGATGACTTGTTCATTGGTGACCTGCGTATATCTCTACCTGAAACACGGTCTTTAGAGGGAAAATGTGCATCATGAACTTCGCCATTTTGGGCATATCATTTACCTAACTACTAAGTGCTAACATAACTTGAGCTGTTGGTCATCAAACAATTTTTCAATTTATGGAGAATCGTTACCCAAACTAGACCTTCCGTTTTGTTTTGTTGCATACTTTCCCCCGGGTAGACAAGTTATATTTCTTCAAAACCAGTGCATTCAGCTTGCATAGAGTAGTTTATAAAGAAGCTACTGGCCTGTAGGTACTGAAGGTTAGAACAAGAGAAGAATCATTGACAACCCTGCAGCGACAGGTGCAGTAGGTAGAGTTTAGGAGATAAATCCTGACTACACAACTCCTTAAACTAGCAGTAACTACGAGACAGCTCATGAGCTCACATGAACTGCAGCAACTGAACTACAGATTCCATACTACAGTACTACAGCCTACTCCACAAGACTAGGATTGGATGTCGGCAAATTCAGCCTGGACACGATAAAGTGCCCAAGTCTACAAACTACTGTAAACGCTACATCGACCGCTGCTTAAACTAGGAACTATGAGCTAGCTGCTCACCTAACGCTAGAATCCCTAACTTCTTTATACAGGATTTGGTGCAGGATGCTGTTTCATCGCTTTGCAAGGATCACCAGGGCCAGCATGGACATGGAGGCGATGAACTTGAAACCCTGGTTCTCCCAGAAATTCTCCTTGCTGTCACGGCACGAGCCATTGGGCTGCTTCATGGCCACCTGATCCATGAGTTCCTTGAGAGCCTTGTCTCTTTTCTCGCCCATCTGCAGAACAAAATGCATAAACGATCAGATCATTGACCAGAATATTTTCCAAAAAATAATGGCCAACTGCCGTAGCAGGGATGCTTGTTTCACATGGTGTAGATTTGTTAATTCGAATTTCCAGAGATCGCATTCAATACTCAGTGATAAGGCAGCGTATTTAAATCCCAAGTGCCACATCCCCGATTCAGGTAGCTTAATGAACATATACAGGAATGCTAAAGACCCAGGGAAATGGATCGTGTTTAATACTCTAAGAAGAAAAATACCCTCTTCAGTTTTCGCATCTGAGACTGCGATTCTTGAAGGCAAAATTCAAGCTTCAGAACCCTCTTCTTCAGTTCCTGATCAGTTCTCCGATGTTTCTCCAACTAAGCAACAAACAACAAATCTTAAGTAAATATACATCAACCAGCATTGTGGGGAAAAAATGAAATAGAACATACTTGTGATTCCAGTTCCTTGGTTTTGTTCGTCCAGTGAGCAGATAATATCCTGATTTCCTCTCTCAACCTGGCAATCTCGGTATCCTTAGCATTCAAAAGGTTGTTGAGATTTTGGACATTCCTTGGTGAAACGTCAGATAAGATCTTTAGAAGCTCATTATCTTTGTTATACTTCGACCCAGCTTTGGCAACTGCATCCATGATGTCAGTCTCAATCCTTACAACTTCATCTTTGAGTTCTCTCTGCGAGAGTTCTCTTGCTTGCAGATCCTTCTGGAGAAGATCAAGCTGCTCGCCTAGCTTGTTCACTCGAAGTTCGTGCTCTTTTAGCGAGCTGTCCTTCTCATTGAGCTCTTTTAGCAATGACAGGCACTGCTGCTGAGCTGACTTTGCTGATGCAGCACTTGCTTCTGCTGTGGCTCGTGTAGATGACAATTGTGTTCTAAGATCATCCAACTCGTTGAGGTACTGCACAGAACGAGGAAAACAGTTATTTAGTGCATTTGACTTGCCAGTACAAAGAGAATATTAGAACATGAGAAATAACATCAGTCATGACACAAAAAATAAAAAATCCAACTGGAAGATAGGTAGATTGTCCGCATGAAAATTATGGATGAGTAGATACTAGGAAGAAAACAGTCGAGCAACCTTCCCCCATCAACACAAGTAGGAATTTTGATTTTTCAATGGTCCTGACCGAAAGTTCAATGAGTAAGTCAAGCTAAAGATTATTTCCTAATCAAAGATAGAGGAACAAAGAAATGGCAATTCTGCAAGCTTAGCATATTTATGGCCCATTGTTGGCATTGTGTCATCCTCAACGTTTTTGGACTCTAGAAAACTTACTTACACATGAGACAATGACCATTAGTTCATAACCAGATATCTCCAAGAAAAAGCAAAACTGGCATTTTTGGCTCTGACAACTCCAGTAGAATGATATGGAGACTAAGGTGGTGTTCGGTTCACTTTAGAGGGGTATAAAGGGGTCACATCAAAGATGCCGGCCGCATTTATGTGTACTAAACAAAGTCAAATTACAAAACTAAGTTCAGGACCCCCCATCTATTTCGCGAGACGAACGTAATGAGGGTAATTAAGAGGCGATTAGACGATGGTTACTGTAGCATCACTGTGTCAAAACATTGATTAATTAGGCTCATTAGATTCGTCTCGAAAAATAACGCCCGTCTGCAGAAAGGTTTTGTAATTAAATTTTATTTAGTACCCCTAAATAGTAAGATTCTTTTTTTTTTAGAGGGCTATAAACTTTAGAGGGGTTTTAGAGGGGGATCCGAACGGGACCTAAGGAAGCTATTCACCTGTTCAGTGCTACATGTCGATGAACGTAGTTGCTCATCTTTGTCCTGTAAGCATTTCTGCAGCTTAGTTACTTCCTCCTCCATGCTCTGTGCCTTTGTCTCTGCAACCTGTGAAAAAAATTCTCAAGTAAGCACAAACACCAAAGACAACCCTGAAGGCACCAATTATGAATTACAAACTGACCTTCCTTGTTTGGGATTCCCTTGCAAATAACTGCTCCTGCGAAGCAAGCTTATTCCTCACATCCTTGAGCTCAACTGCCAAGGACACCACGTTCTTCCTAAGCTCAACTTCTTCTCCGTAAGATCCTTCAGCAGAGGATCCAAATCTGATGAAGAAGAAGCTGATGATGATGGCACCAGTTTCTTCGAAACTGACATGGCCGAGTTCCAAAAGAACTCTTGCTTCTCCCTCGATCAAGAAGCACAAGAAGACTAAATTCCTTGCAGCTCAGCGGCTCACAGCAAGCATCACATGGACAAGACAAAATATGGGAACTGAGCACTTCTTTGACCAAGCCAAAAACGTTCTGATTCCCTCCCAAGTAGCACTCTTCCGCAGACCAGTACAGGCCAACCAGTCCCTTTCACTGCAGAAAACAATAATTTAACTTGAGAGGGACAAAAATTGAAACGAGATAGCGAGCATCCGTTTTGTTCGGATCAAAAGGCCACGAGTTGATGTGGAGCCAGACTTGTCTTGAAAATAAAATGACAGAAATGTAGCTTTCAGTAGTCCAAGCATATTGTCAAGGCAACAAGGAGAAGCAAAACAAAGTTATACACAACACAACACGTGACTTGTTCATGTCGTTAATAAGGAATGAAAAAAAGGGATCCAATTTCGCGGCCACGTACTTAGTCAACTTGCGCACACTACGCAGCAAATTTAGGAGTAAGGTGGCGTTCGGTTCCCCCTCTAAAATCCCTCTAAACTTTATACCCCTCTAAAGTAAAAAGAATCTTACTATTTAGAGGTACTAAATAAAATTTAATTGCAAAACCTTTCTGCAGATGGGCGTTATTTTTCGAGACGAATCTAATGAGCCTAATTAATCAATGTTTTGACACAGTAATGCTACAGTAACCATCGTCTAATCGCCGCTTACTTACCCTCATTACGTTCGTCTCGCGAAATAGATGGGGGGTCCTGGACTTAATTTTGTAATTTGACTTTGTTTAGTACACATAAATCGTGCCGGCATTTTGATGTGACCCCTCTAAAGTTTTTAGAGGGTCATCGAACGGGGCCTAACATGCCTTGGTGCTTGGAGTCAACCCTGTTCACAGCATAGTTTAACTGTGACAGAACAGAATCACCAACGAACTGAACACTGGCCCTTTTTCTGACTGCTAAATTATAAAATATATATTTAGGACAAATCAAAAGCATCTTCCTTTAGTGCTGGCAGCTACTACTAGATGAGGGCAAGTACATGAGGCCAGCCGTACAAATTTCAAATTATTTCGAATTTCCGAGGAACTTCTATGAACTGAACCTTTAATATCGCTGAATTGTAACCAAAGAAAAAAAAACTGGAACAATTTCGAATATTTTGTGTACTGAGTTGAAATATTTCAAACAGGGGAACGCACACAAAGATTCGAGCTTTCGCTATTCTAAGAAAAATTGGGGAACAACCAAACGGATCAGGAACCAGCACGCCATAGCCCCTCGAACTTCCAGTTTCAAAATCTTTGCCCCAAAAAATGGGTGAAAAAATTGCGGCGACCCAGGCCATAAACTCAACGGTCGCGGTTGCGAACGAACAACCGAACTCGAACAGAGAGCGGCGAAAGGTCCTCGTACCTTCAACGCAGCCATGCAGGTCGATTCCAGGCAACGAAGCGCCCTTCCATCCAGATCACGAGCCAAGCACACCCAACCAAATCCTCCACCAAGACCTGTCTCCTGCTCCGCTCAGAACTCTCCTCTCCGCTCCATGATACCCGCTTTGACCGCAGACAAGGGAGGGAAGTGTGTTCCCTTCCCCCCTGATTTTGCGATAAATTCCTTCCTTTACCGCCGAAATCTAAGCGGCGAGACGAGAGAGAGAGGAGAGAGATTGGGGAAGGAAAGGAAACAAGAAAACGAGGAAATGGTTGGGAATTGCTGAGCTGGGCGGCGTTTAAACTCTCGGAGGCCTGCCATGTGGGCCCCCCGGTCAGCGCGCGGCAAACTCCAAATTTTTCGTCGAGGCGTGCGCCACGCCGTGCCCGGGATCCTCTGTGCCAAGTGTGGTGCGGCTGAAGTGGCGTTGAGATCTTTTTGATGATGAGATCGCGATGTGAAGATTTGGTCTAGTATTAGCACGCGTTAATTAGTCTTTCTAGTAATTGATGATGTGGAGTTATTGTAGGTTGGAGGAATTATTGTGTGGATATATGCATATGATTGATGTTGTTCCAACTGAATATGGTAGACGTGGTTCACTTTTAAATTGATGAGTTATTTAAATACTAAGAAACTGAATTTTTCTTTTCTTTTTGGCTTCATCAAGAAACTGAAGTCAGAAGGATTGATACACGACGTTCCAGGAAAAGATTATGGTGTCACATGATTTGGTCGCATTTGAATTTACATCAGCAGTCAATACTTCGGTCAGCATTGGATTAGTATACAAGTTTTGAGAGACAAAGAGGGAGATTAGTACTACAGGTTTTGTTTTTTCCAAGTTTGAAGAAGATTGGCGGTAGTCCACCTCACTCCCATGTGTTTGTTAACGAGACGGCAGCCACAACCAGCTCAAACCATCACGGCCTATGAAGTCAGCACTAATAAAACATATAAGGACCTTTTGACAGGGTTATGGTTGTGCTAGTTTCAGTTGTGGCTGTGTCTTCTCTGTAAAAATAACTATTGGTTGTGTGTGGCTGTGCTTAAAACGTTTGGCAGAACGGCTTTTTTTGCTGCTTCTCCTTGTTTTTAGGAACACAAATATAAAGTAGAGGGCGCGTAGGGAAAGAAAGCTGGTGAAGCTACCATTTCATGGCTTCCTACTTCACCTTTTTTGTGGATACGGTTTTCTCTTTTTTTTAAAAAAGAGAAGCATCAGAGGAAGCATCCCTTTTGGTTGAGAATCACATCAAGCCGCTGAATAAGCCATTGGAGAAGCTCTACCAAAGAGACTCTAAGTAGAATGCAATGTTACATTTTTTTAAAAAAAATTGTCATACCATACCAAGGTTATCACCCGGTACTTTTTCTTCGAGATAATTTTGTAGTTGTCACTAAAAAATTTATAATGTCATAATTACCATCTTGTGTCAATAACAGGTGAGATCCGGCTGAGTCACTAACAGTGGTATATATATCATAACGGAGGACATTTGCAATGGCATGAGGAATTTATCTTTTTTTTTTCTGATGATGTTATGGCAACTTTAGCCCGAGGAAGAACTATACTGTGAAGCCTCTTTTGAAATACGGGAAGGTTTTTCGAATCCTACATTTTCCGGTGAAGTTTTTGTGTTCCAAAAAGAGCCTAGAACATAAGCATGTTATATGGCATCACGCATTGTGCATGTGCTTCAAAGAACTAACCCTCAAAGAACTAACCCTCATACGACGAATTACTCATGCAAATAATAAACAAAAAAATTCAAAGCATTGGTTTCACACATTTCATAAATTTCAATGAGTTGGGGATGACCGGATCTGGATAGGCACCGGCAAACGACACTCTATCATTCGATTGAGTGTTGCTGCAAATTGCCATAAACTTAAACGTCTCTGCTTCTCCGGGGTCGTGACCATGGCTCTCCAAACCGCGGTTTTCGAGCAAACCACGACCCATCGGTTTAGCGGCGATTTTTGTCAAAAATATTTGAAAAAGAATTGATTTTTAAAAGAATTAAAATTTTAAAAATCACGCGATAAACTGAGAAGACCTCACGGCAAACCTGTGGTATGCTGTTGAATGGAAGAATTTTCTCGGCAAACCTCAAGCGAAAACTGTCAAAACCACGCGGTTTTCGTTTCCAAACTGTCCCAATTCTATTTTTGGTGTTTGTGTGGTTTTTGTCATGGTGTTTGTGTGAAAACCGCGAGCGGGCAGTTTTGCCGACTCAGACGAGAATTGAAACCTTGCTGCGACGATTGACATCTGTGACAGGGCAGGCAGCCAGGCACACACATGGTTAAGCTGTAATTACGCGTTGATGTGCATGTACATGTTGTACCAAAATCCAGCCTTATGCGATTGGTTTCCCTCATCACGTGAAGCTCGCAACGAGTCAGAGCTGGTTTGTGTCTGTGTCCAGCATCAGCAGCAGGAGGCTAGGGGCATCTTGCTTGCTGCTTGCAGAGTTGAGGAATGGGGAGAATGCAGCACTGCACAGGCACCGATAAGAAGAGGAGGACTAGCCTTGTCAGTAACAATCACAGAGAAAGAGAAAACACGGAATAATTAAGCACAAAAGTTCACAGATTACTGCCTACAGAGACGAACGGTGTTTGCTTCCTCGCCTCAGACTGCCACGCCACACCTTATGCCGCCACACTTCTTACCTAAGGTGTGGCGCCGGAATTCTCCGCCACAGTCTGTGGCGAGCCGCAGTTTGGCGTGGCCAACTGTGGCCGTAGACCAAACATAGCATCTCTGTTCGCTCGTTATCACGCAGAGCCTGCGCGCATCACAACAGTTTTGCCACAAGTAATACTGTACTACGTAGTTTTTGTTTACGTACTGCAGACATGGTAAAGAAAAAGAGGTTCAGTGAACCGATTCCGCTGGTGAAGCCAATTTTGGTTATCTGCGCGGTGGGGGTGTTGATCCGTATGCGGCACGTATTAATTCTGGGCACGGGTACCCTGTGACTGCCGACGAGCCAGTTTTTAATTCACAACTGAAATCTCAAACCTCACCTTCCTGTCTGCCGCTGAAGTGCTCAACACCTACCATGTTCAGTACTGCACGTACAAGGCCAGCCGCCCAGTCCTACGCTACTGCTGTCACTAGAATGCCAAAAATGAAATATATACGGGTTTGTTTATCTTCTTGGTTACCGATGCATGTCTATACAGCACGATCAGAAGTTACCCGAGCTCATCACGTCCGAAATGTTACTGTACTAGTACCAGACAAAAAAAATAAAAAATGTTACTACTATTTTGGCACAGGTATGAGAAAGGTACTATCTTCTTGCGCTGTTGCGCAAGTACTAGCAAGGGCGGCATGAACAAAGGAATTCATGGCTTAAAATTTGGCCCCACAATAAATGTTACCAGTATTTTGAGTGGGCCGCACAAGGCATCTTGTAGAGCAAAGGTCCAGCAGCATCTCTACTCGGCAAGATCGCCCGTCTTGCCGAGTAGAACTGCCACGACATAATCCATCTGAAATGCATATACCACGCTACAACTACATTCATATCTCCAGTTCTACTAGTACAGCAGCCCGCCCGTCACAGTGAAGGCATAAACAAGCAAAACAGCCAATGTTCCACAAAGGCAGCCGTGAAGCCTTTTTTTTTTCTTTTGAGGAATCAGCCGTGAAGCCTTCACTCCTGTAGCAGTCCGTGGCCGGCGTCTTCTCCAGCTCGGTGCTTCCGAGTAAGCAGGAACTTCTCGAACTCCTTCAGGTAGTCCAGGAGCAGCACACAGCCAAAGAGAAGGAACCCGCCAAAGTAGTTGCTGCCGCCCCCGCCACCCCCACCGCCGCCGCCACCCTTGCCGAAACGGAATGGAGGGAACCCACCACTTCCATCGTCCAGCTTTGGACCCTGAACTTTCCCTGGAACGGCCACAGATCGTACAAGTGAACTTTAGACATTTTGTTCAGTTGCCAAATACAATGAATAGAAACAAATCAATACTAAGTTTAGTTACATAGTTATAGTTCACAAATTCAAAGTTCTAACCTTTCTTATCGCGCTGAAGGGTTGCACTTGAGGATTTCTTCTGAACGCTTTGGGTTTGAGTAGCCTGGCATCTAACACTCTGCAGTAGATAGTGTTGTCACAGGAAAGTTGGGACAGTGAAGTAGATCATAAGCAATATATGCAAGAATGCAAGATAGCCTTTGCCCTTTCAACTGTAAATTTCTTACACTGAAACTAAGCATTACGGGGAAGCACAAGTCGCACAACTTCAGATTTTATACACCTATCATAAAATTGATGCTTCGGTAATAGTTCTTTTTTCGACTGAACTAAGGCAGGCTTGGCAGCCTGGACATCACATATTTCTAAAGATGTGATGGTAATCTAGGCATCTAGAAATTATACATGTTGAAGACATGTAACAGGTCAAAAGTTATAAACAATACTACCTCCGATCTTATTTTGATGTCGTTCAGACAAGCAACTTAGTTCATTTTTGAACTAAAACCTCTGTCCTAACGACAAGAAAAAAAGAAAGGAGGGAGTAGAACAGAACAGACTACCAAATATGGCAAATCAGTGATCCATTCAAATTTCAACTAAGCCATTGTGAAATGCGCATTTTGCACAGCAGACACTCCTTTCAAGTACAGATTGACAAAACTATTTCAAGTAAGCAGTGGAGTGCTGCAACTTGATGATTCAACATAACTCAACGTTGCAATTTGGAGGCATTGATGAAAGGTATTGACACAGTAAAATATAAGAGTTACTAGAATATATAGGGAGTGTTTGGTTGGTGGCCATGACTCGCCACAGCCGAGTGTGGCGTCGGCGTCGCCACAGTTTGTGGCTGAGAAATTTGGCGCCGTAACTTAGGCAAGAAAATGAACTGCAAAGCCTGTGGCGGCCGCAGCTTTCCTCCAGACCAAACGCTGGCCTTTCTTTGTGTGGCGGTCACACTCTGGCATGATGAACTGTGGCCACCAAGCAAACACCCCCGTAGTTCAGAAAAGTGATGCCCCCCATCCCCAATAAGCTCTCCATTCCATAAAGTCAGCATTACTTACTCTCAACATTGCTTTAGCAGGCAATTCCCGATCAAATGAGATGTGGTTAACTTTAGAATGGTGCAATCGTGAACCTGCCATATTGCAGTAAGATATTAATAATCATTATTCAACAAATCGTGGTGCAAGTGCAAAAGAGATCAACAGGCCAAACTCTGAAGGTACGTGCTGATTTTACCTAGTAGTGTCACGCATGAACCCATTTGACATACTTCTAACAACTTCCCTAAAGAACCAATTTGTTCTACATATCTAGAGGGATTATGTTACACATATTATTAATGATGTAATAAAGAGATCCTGTATGAGATATGTCAGTTTCCTAGCTGGGTTGAGTCATGTTGAATCTCCAGAGCGAAATTGAGAACAAGTTATCAAAAAAAAAAAAAAAAAGATGAACTTAAGAGTAATGCAGTGCCGGAAATTAGAAGAATATATGAAGCTTTTCTAAATGTGGCGACCAATTAACACGTCCGAGATGGAAAACCAACGTTACCTATTAATAACGAGTACAGGGACAAGCTAAAATGTTCAGAGCCAGTTTCATGTCAGCCTTGGGAGAACATAATGGCCAGGCAATTGCAAAAGGTCAATTGATCCATGATCTTTCGTATTTCTGGATGTATACCAACAAATCTAATTCTTTTCACTTGCCAACAGTCTATTGTTACGTTTGTGGTCAGCCTATTATGCCCAGCTACACACTTCAAACCCAACAAGTTCTTCAATGAATGAAAAAGAGGAACACACAAATTTAGACAAGGCGTCGCCTAGGCGTTGTGAGGAGGGTGGGTCGCCACGGGTCGCCACAGGGTTTTAGTTATACCACAGCGCCTAGGCGACTAGGGGGGTGGGTCGCCACAGGACGCCGCAACGCCTCAAAAACATGGATTAAGAAAATGAATTTAAAAGTCACAAGAGAAGCTCAAGTCCAACAATCACCTCTATATCCCCTAGTTGAATTGCCATAGATCCCCACTCCTGGCAACGAGCATGTGCTCAGTTGTGACATGATTGATTCAGTTCAATGCCTAGAAAGAACAAACATCAGAAAGCTGCTACACATAATAATGAAATGCCATGCTGACGCTTCAAAACAGGATACAACTCACTGCCCATTGTTCAGTTCATAACACTTGAATTTTCTTTTTTTCATTTGAGTAGCTATCCCAAGACACAGAAAATACACAAAGATGGTAGCAGCATGTTATCCATATAAAGATGAGCACATCATTAGTTTCTGTCCATTAAAGATGCCCAGGAAGGATGCAGGCCTAAGCATCCGTAGTCACTTGTCCATCCATTGCCATACTATTTTGATGCGCAGCATGATAGATATCACTAAACCAGCGTATAATAACACCAACTATACTTACAAAACATTAAACAAGTTCCTGTAACAAATAATTTCTCAAAATTGTTTCTGCATCTAACAGGTAATCATTCTGCTGGGTTCCCCGCGGATCATAACAATATTCAACTGATTCTATCGAGAAGCATGAGCATTCACAGAGGCGTACCGAGCAATAGGGCGAGGTACGCCCTACCTAACGCCAGAGAGAAGAGAGACCCCCTGCTCTCCTCCGACAGATGAAATCCCATCCCAATCCCCATATTTTTCCAGCACAGGGGAGACCCCTGGAATTTCATTACCTGAGCAACGAAATTATCCCAATCCCCATACCATCCCCTATTGGGATGAAATCTTCGGGATCGACCTATCACCACTACGAGGTCAACTACAAAAGGAAGGGGGAGGATTTGAAGGAGATCTCGGTTCTCACCTGGTGGGGGGGTGGGGTTGGTCGCCGCCGGCGGGCTCGGTCTCGCTCGACCCCTCTCGAGCAGGAGAGCAGGGAGAGGAAAGGAAAAAGATCCTATGCCGTAAGTGCGCCCGTTCATCTAGCATCGAACGGTCCAGCGTTGCTCACGTGGTTACTCCACTTGCAGGCAGGCCATAATGGCCCAACTGGCCCAACAACGTGAAACAAGGTCTTCGTTGGCGGATTTTCCTATATCTTTATCTTTACTATACATAAAAAGAGGAGGAGGAGTTGGTGGTGAAATGTTGGTCCGTCCCTCACCCCCTTCTGCTGCTATTTGCGCCGACAGGTGGGCCCGGCATGCCCTGCCTGTATCTCCGTCCCAGGCCGCAACGCGAGTAGGTTTGCGAGGCCGCACGCGCATCGCCCCCGATCTGCTAGCGACTGCGCGCCCGCCGCCGAGCCCCTTGCCTGCGCCTGCCGCCGATCTTCCACCGCATGCCCGCTGCCGTGCCCCCTCTCCACGCCCACTGCGAAGCCGCCTCCGCGTGCACCCCCGAATATCCCATGACTGCCCAGGCTTAGCTTCGCCAATGGCTGGGTGGAATCTCTGCAGCACCTGTCAGCCTTCCGCACCGCCTCGCCAGCACGAGCATGCATGCCTCAAGGGAGCAGCTCGCCTGGCCAAGCGCCGCTCCGGGAGGAGCAGGCTCAGGCTGCACATCGCCAGCAGCTCGTGCATGCTGTTGTGCCTGGGAGAGAGAGGATTTGGAGAGAGATTTAGGGAGCAGGGAGGAGATGTGCTACTGATTTTGCTTCCTGCGATTTGGAGAGAGGATTAGGGAGCAGGGAGGACATTCGGATGGGATTTTGCTTTAAAAAAGATTGGATTGGTTACGGACGTGCTATCGTTGCTTGCTTTCATTGGAAGAGATGATTGGAAAGCAGAGTAGATTCCGATGAGACTAGTTCATGGGAGAGAGGATCGGAGTGAAAAAATATTTGATAGCGAAGTCAGGTCGTTCAGCTACCGTTAGATATTTTTGACTAGGTACAAAATGCATTGTTTTGAAAGTTTGTCATCTAAAATTGCTGGTTAGAGAACATTTACCGTAGCAATGCACGAGCATCGTGCTAGTAAATCGTTCTATATGGGAGTCAACTTGTAGATCTGTTTGTGGTGTGATTTTGCTGATATTTCTATTGAGCACTGTAATAGGGATTTCAATCAAGTAGCGTATGAACTAGCTAGGATATCTTTTTCCTCTAAATCTTGTATCTGGGTTGATGACCCCCCTAGCTTCATTATAGGTCTGTTAACAAACGATGTAACTATGTTTGAGTATCAATAAAGTGCGCCGCATGGCGTTCCCCAAAAAAAAAAAAACTTGTAGATCTGTTTGAGATTTGTGCAACTCTAATCGGATGGACCCCGTGCCCTGCACGCCGCCCCTGCGCCGTCACGCACTCCGCCGCGCGCCACTCTGCTCCCTGCCCCTGCTCTTAGCCGTGGGCTGCCCTGCTCTCGCCGCCGCTACTCTGCTCACCGGCCCTGCTTCCCACTCGCGCTCTGTTGCGACGATGCGCCCCTGCGTCGCCTCCACGCCCCTGTCGCCACTCCCCACCCGCCCTTGCGCTGCCACCGCGCCCCACCCTTGCGCGACCGCTCCCTGTCGCGCTGACAAAGAAGACCCTGAGGTGGCCCATAGGCTGTTGATAGACCGATCTATATCTTCTTATATGTAGATCGATCTACATTTAGGAGGTCCTTTCGTTGGCTGCCTTATTGCCTGCGCAGCGAGTCGCCGTGGCGGACGGTCACGCAATACTTGAGACGATGAGAGGCTACGCGGTGAGCTGCACATGAACATTGGACGTCGTCGAGGAACCCATACCCAGTGGGCGGCAGCGGCATCATGCCTTGTCCTACACGCCGAGGGCATAGGCACCTATATGGCTCTGCATAAACGAGTTGACTAAGTAACAAGATTGTGGTGAGACATAAAAAAAAAATTAATAGAGAAGGCTAGAGTTCCATTTGCCGTAGAGCATATATTTTGAACCCGGAGTGGCGAAGCAAGTTTTTTTTCCTTTTTATTTGTCATGTACCTATGTGCATGTCAACCGATCATGGTAGGTCAGCTTGTTGTAGAGCCCACTCGACCCATTGACATACTCAGATCAGTTGACAAATTAAGCCATGTGGTTGAGAGTCGCCTGCGCTGCAATATGATATTTTTATGCGGTAGTACATTGATAATATGACTCAAGATTTTACTTTATCTATTTATTATTTGTTTGTTCTTCATCCTATATCAAACTTTTGTGTCTTTAGCCATGAATTTTCTAGATTCATATAGATTAACAATGTAAGACTTATCCTTTTATATTGTTCATGTGAAATACTTTCATAGTGTACAATTCATATATTATTAAACTGTATAAATTATAGCAATTATTGGTCAAAGGTCAAAATTGACTGAGGACATGATGAAAAGTAGGTACTAATCAATATTGATCCATAAAGATGAATACTCTTTGTCTTCATAGTTTCATCTAATTCTACCACCCACCATCCAATCTACAAAACACAACATAATAAAAGAAAGCATGAGGATGCATAGAAGAATTTAGAGAATCTTGCACATTAATATTTCTTATAGATTTAAAACATAACATACACATGTAATATCTTACATTTATAAACAAAATAATTTATGATTTCAGCATTGGACACACATCAATAAAAGAAAATATGAATTTGCAAAGCAACAGTAAAATTAACCTTGCTGATCCTAGTTCCTATTAAAAGTAACATGCCTTTATTTGTTAAAGCATTTGTTTGACTAAGGCATTATTGGTTCGAAAGTGACACATCACTAAATTGCTTCGAGCGGCGTCGTGTGGTAATAGTACTAATACATCCGTTCGCATATTGATGTCGCTTCAACAGCAAGATGAACTAAATTAAACCAACTCAAGTGGTGTTGTGTGGTAGTAGTACTACTGCTTCCGTTCGTACATTGATATCGCTTCATACATTTAGATGAACTAAATTAAACTAAGGTGGCGTTCGGTTCCCCCTCTAAAATCCCTCTAAACTTTATACCCCTCTAAAGTAAAAAGAATCTTACTATTTAGGGGTACTAAATAAAATTTAATTGCAAAACCTTTCTGCAGATGGGCGTTATTTTTTGAGACGAATCTAATGAGCCTAATTAATCAATGTTTTGACACAGTGATGCTACAGTAACCATCGTCTAATCGCCGCTTAATTACCCTCATTACGTTCGTCTCGCGAAATAGATGGGGGGTTCTGGACTTAGTTTTGTAATTTGACTTTGTTTAGTACACATAAATCGTGCCGGCATTTTGATGTGACCCTTCTAAAGTTTTTAGAGGGGTCACCGAACGGGGCCTAACTCGTCATGTCAGGACGACATCATTTAAATCACGGAAGGTGTATAAAATAAAACAAAACGGAAATGTGTTCATAGTAAGTTAAACTAGCATGGTAACTGATCTTCCCGTATTGTTTGATTTTTCTTGTTGAAAGATGTCGTTTTGACTTTTTCTTCCTTCCCCTTTTCGACAGGCGAAACAAGGGAATCGAGAAAACCTTCTGCTCGTTGAGCCGTTTGGCCGCGTCTCCCCCTCACAAGAGAAACCCTAATCCTCGTCCTCCCCTCCCTCCCAAGCCGCCTTCGCCATGACGCCCCCCTTCCGCCCGTCCCTCTCCGCCGCATCCGCCACATCCGTCCCGCGCGGCTGCGGCGGCGACCGCTGCGCCTCCGGCCGCGACGCGTGGCCCCTCCACCACGTCCGCCACGAGGGCGTCTTCTGCCGCCTCTGCTCCTCCTGCGTCCTCCTCTACCACCCGGACGCCTTCTGCTCCGCCTGCCTCCTCCTCATCTCCCCCGACGCCGCCGCAGCCGCCAGCGGCGACCCCGCCGTCGCCCCGCCCTGCCCCACCGCCGTCTGCTCCGACTGCGGCCTCTCCGTCGCCCATCTCTCCTGCCTCACCGGGGAGCCCGCCTCTTTCGTCTGCCCGCCCTGCGCCGCCGCCGGCGAGGGCAGGCCCTTCTCCTTCACGCCCCCCGCGCCCATCGGGGCCGGGCGCCAACGCGCGTTCGACGAACGCTCCGCGCTGGTCCTCCTCGTCGCCGCCCGCCTTGCCAACGATTCCGTCGGGCGCGCCGCGGCCGCCGCCCGCGAGGAGGCGGAGCGCCGCGTCGCGGAGGCCGCCGCCGCGCGGAAGCGCTGCCGCGAGATGCTCGATTCCGCGTTCCGCGCTCTGGAGGCCGAGGCTCGGGAGCCCAAGAAGGCCCTGCCTCCGCCTCCGCCGCCCAAGAAGAAGACACCGAAGAGCAATGAGGCGAACAGAGACAGGGACAAGCTGCTCAAGCTCAACGCCATGCAGCAGCCTGCAGTGGCATTCGCGGCGGCCGCCGCCGCTGCAGCAGCAGGCTCGATGCCGTTGCCCACGCCCTCCTCATCCAGGGAGGAGAAGAAGCCGGTGAAACAGGAGGCGCAAGGTGAGCAAACACACATTGAGCCTCTGCAAACAGGCGGCCACTCTGTTCTATGTAATAATTTGTTGAAAATTCTTGCAGGTTCAGCGCCGAGAGAGGAACGCGCCCCATTGTTTGGGACATTGCAATCGTGAGATCGCAGACAGTGTGCTCTGCTTCTTCTCTTCCATTCCTTCGCTCTTTTGTGCAAACAAGCAATCTGAGGAGGAAATTCAGGTTCAGGGCTAGTAGTAGTCTTGCAGAGTGTTCCCAAATCTAGATCCTGATTCTGGAGTCTCCTCACCGTAAATTCTAATCTTGACATGCTTGATGGATGATCCTTCCATCCATCCTATTTAGCTGGTTCGAGTCCTGTATTTCGATTTTTTCATTTGTAGCAAAAATGTGTTATTAGTGGATGAATGTTGGGATATGAAATGCAACCAGGTGTTCCAACTTCCATGGAAATTTTTGTTTTGTTATTCAGTTCCTTACTTTAGGAACTGGATTGAGAAAGGCACAAGTGCTCGTGCAGTTTTAGAACAGTGAGCAGGATTATTGCTCTTCCATTTTTGTGTTTTGGCATGCCATTGTGGATGTACAAGTTACTTCGTGGAGATAGGAGGCCCGTGGAATGCAGTCATATGTGGAATTGTGAATATCAGCAAGCTGTGTGCTGTCCTAAAATCTTATACTGATTATTTCAACCTAATGCTGACAGTCTTTTGTGACCATTCGTAATTTACATAGGGTTTGGTCTTTTCTTTTGTATCAGTCTTTTCAATATAAAGATGTCTATAGGTTGTTTTGTTTTGAGAGAGAGAGAGAGAGAGAGAGAGAGAGAGAGTTGTAGAAAGGGGCCACTCTAATAAGATGGAGTGGCATGAAACCAAACCATAAAGAGAGAGAGTAACATATTAGTACAATTTATTTCCAACGAAACTAACTGTTGCATATCAGTCACCAATGAAGTGAGAATAACTTCCAAAAAATTACCCACAAGGTGACGTAAAAGTGTGAAGAAAAAAACACGTCAGCACATTACTCCACATGCCTACATCAAAATTAGGCACCATGTAAAGCTCCATATCCCAAAACAGGAAAGCCAATGCAAAGCAATTCGGGTAGCTCATCCCGTCTTTGCCTGTTCAGCATTAGATATGGTCAGTTGCTTCTATTTTGTTCTTGCCATTGTTCATTGTGCAAAGAGTCCCTCCACTTGTTATGCGGCAAACGAAGCAATTGCGTCCATCTCTTCTTGGAGCAGTAGGGCATCGATGAATACGTCCAGGTTCTCCCCTTCCATAACATCAGCTATTGAGTGGTGTGTGATTCCAACACGATGATCAGTGACACGTCCCTGAGGAAAGTTGTATGTTCTGATTCGCTCAGACCGGTCACCACTTCCAATCTGCTAGCAAGTTAGGCCCAGCAAAACCAGTAGTTCTATGCAACCAAGAAATTTCAAATTAGCATTTCAAGTCACCTGTTCTGATCGAAGCTTTGATCGGTCCGTGTGGAGTCTCTGTCTTTCCATTTCATATAGTCGCGCTCGGAGGACTTTGAGAGCTTTGGCCTTGTTCTAAAGAGAGATCAAATTATATCATTACCATATCTATTCCATCATAAAGACAGGACTGACATGAATGCAACAAATATTGAGACCAGGCTAATGAAAACAAAGCTATGAAAAAGTATAGATGGAACTATAAGTTGTGAAGCTGAGCATCAGGAACTTCCTTCCTGGTTTGAAATGGGAGGCCCCAACAAAGGTACTAGAATGTGCATATAAGTTTTTCCTTTCAATAATATGTGCTAAAATGAAACCTCACCATGTGCTGTGATCTCTCATCTTGGATCGCAACTACTGTTCCAGTTGGAATATGAGTTATTCTAACAGCGCTATCAGTTGTATTGACAGACTGACCGCCAGATCCACCTGATCTGTAGGTATCAATTCTCAGGTCCTCATTTCGCAGTTGGACATCAACCTGTATTTCAGAGAAAAAAAAACGTTTCCATGAACAGATGGACAAAGCTTGAAAGTTAAAACGGAGTGATCAGAATGCTAAATTCAATTCCAACCTCATCAGCTTGAGGAAGAACAGCAACTGATACAGCACTGGTGTGCACCCGTCCAGATTTCTCAGTTACTGGCACGCGCTGACATTAGTGGGGTAGGTCAAATGACAGGAAATCCAAGTAGGTTATATGGTTGATATAACAAGTGTTACTCACTATTGTACCTGAACTCTATGAATGCCACTCTCAAACTTTAGTTTTCCATATGCACCAGGGCCTGATATTGTTCCACTAGCTTCCTTCATAGAAATGAATAACGGTAGAATATGTTGAATTAGAAGATTGGACAGAACTTCCAAACATAGAAGTTTGTAAACATATTAATTCTACCATGAAAAACCAGGAGCATATATACACACCGGCTATATAAAATGTTAGGAAATGCTCACAAAGGCTTGTACCTTGTATCCTTTTAAAGTAGACTCCATTATGTCAATAACGTCAAATTTCCACCCATTCTTCTGGGCATATTTCTCGTACCTATATCATTGAAAAATCGAGTTTCAGTTACACAGACCAAGGATGACAATACATTTCCTCCTGAGGAGTATCAGCTAAGGAAACTAAAACCTACATTTTGAATATATCCATCGCAAACAAGGATGCCTCTTCTCCTCCAGTTCCTGCAGTATCATCATATCATCATCGATCACCCGTTGCCCAATGATATGGTCAAGTTGAAAGGATGAAATTTGCTCATGAATGTACAGGGCAAGCTCTGACTTACCTGCCCGCACCTCCAATATACAATCCCTCTCATCTGCTTCATCTTTTGGAAGCAGTGATCTAAACAGCTCATGCTGCAACCGTTTCTCCTCCTCGACAGCCTCAAGCAGCTCCTCAGCAGCCATCTCCCGCATGTCTTTGTCTTCACGGGCGTTTGTTACCAAAGATTTCAAACCCTCAATTTCCTACAAACAAACACAGCAGCATTTCAATCATTTAACGCTTCACAGTACATACAGCCTGTAAAATGTGAATGGATGCACACCTTCTGCTTCGACCTCAGCTCCTTGATCATCTCCATCGTACCCTCGAGCTTGTGAAACTCCTTGTTAGCCCTTGAGTACTCCTCGGGCGAGGCGGCTGGCTGTCTTCATTCAGACCAAATTCACATCAAGGCTATTGTGCTATCTCGAGTTTTACAAAATGGTTTTGTACACAACATAACAAATTAGAAGCTTCCTGCTCGCCCATCGAAATTACCTGGTTTATTTGGTCCTGGAGGTAC
Source organism: Eragrostis nindensis (assembly GCA_012490785.1). NCBI lineage: Eukaryota > Viridiplantae > Streptophyta > Magnoliopsida > Poales > Poaceae > Eragrostis > Eragrostis nindensis. The sequence goes on from JAAXCT010000294.1 coordinate 320,531, forward strand.
GCGCTCTTCTGCTCGATCAATTTCATCCTCTGCTCCATGATTGCCACCAGGTTCGCAGGTAGGTCAGGACTCGTCTCTGATACAAATTAAGGGGAATAAGCAAAAGTTCAAGAGTTTTTCTCTTCTCGCAGAAGCTCAAATGTCACAGAAAAAAAAATTATAAAACAGGAGGGAGGTTCCGAAGTGCTCTAAGCGCAATCGCATTACGAGGTGCGAACCCAGAGACCAAGGAGCAGAGGAATCGCAGCTGGAGCAAGGCAGAGGAGAGGTGCTCACCGGCAGTGGAATAGAACCGGGGAGGAAGGGAGGGTCGCCTCCAGGCGACCAGAGAATACACGGGGGCGCCGGCCGGGAAGTGGCGGAGCCGCCGGAGCGCGGCGAGGGCGCCGCCGCCGCATCGGCGTAGGTGGTGCTGCATCACGGCTGCGGCGGCGGAAGTGCGAATCGTGGCATTCAGGTCCGGGCCCTCTGGGGTTTAGCCAAGCAATACGCCTCTGACACGCATTGACGTAATTTCTAGATCCGCTTTCTTACATTTGTTGCGAATTAAATCGTTGCACTGTTTTCGGATGACAGTCTGTGTACTTTCAGGCCTGGCTCGAAACTGAAAGGGCATAATCTGAAACTATATTCATTCAGACATTGTTGGATTCGGAAAGCGGTGATGGATAAATGCCACAATGAGATGAATACATTTTCATAGATTTAACGTCCTTTTCTTGTATGTCTGTGAGTAATACATAATTAATTTACACTGTTACGATCCTACACTCTGTTTATCTTCTCCCCTCTGACAGTCTGACGAATTATGATCCTACCATCGTCCCAAACTGCAGTGCAGCTGAACAGCTTCGTCTTCTACCTAGCTTGGATACTACTACTACTACATAACATCAGCTTCATCACCACAGGAAGCAGCGCTCGTCACAAAGCAACCAGAGGGGTCGCAGACCGGTTGTCGAAGCTCTCGCCATTGTTTTCAACCGACTGTCTACCGAAGATCTGCTCCATCTTGAGCACACCAAGTTCATTTCCAATCCTCTCACAGAGCTGCAAAACACATTTTATAAAGCAAAGTCCCTTAAGTCCCCAGCATAGCAGATATTTCTTCCTACGATTACAGTGAAGCCATATGACTGAAGTTCAGATATTTTTTCTTTTGAACTAACTGAAGTTCAGATTTTAGCTGCAGTGTTTTACCTGTCTGTACAAAGCAGGGTCACCATGGGATTTCTTAAGCTCTACAACGTACAAAGAGGGGCCAAGCTCAAATACCTGTGATAACAAGCAGCACACAATTCCTTAGCTGATCACCATCTTTTACAAGAGTTGACATCATATATATAGCAAAAAAGTAGTGCAGTTACCTCAGCGCAGACTAGAAATGACGTGGAATCCCTATTCTTGGGACTCTTTGATCCGGTGCAGTCTTGCATCAGTTTGAGCTGAATAACATGCAAGCCATTGTTAGTTACGAAACTTCTGATGAATTGTAAGGGCTTGTACAGAGTACAACCTTGCTGTGCCCCCTGTGAACTTGGAAACCCATCTCACTTGCGGAGCTTTCGATCTTCTTGAACAAATCCTTGGGTTCAGTTGTTGATGTAAACCTGATCTTCCTTTGGGACACTTCCTGTAACGAGTCAATGTAAATATTATGAGCTCGTGGGGTACTAGAACTCACAGTGTTCGATCGGGTGCATGTAATTACAATGTGATGGTGGAACCTTTTTTTTGTTAGTAGTTCATGTCAAATCATTTTGCATACCTCTTCCTCAAAAAAGCCTGAAAGATCAAGGGATGATGCCATTCCAATCAACTGAAATGCGTTGATCTGATGAGTCTTCTCATCCCCAGGTGCTTCACTAATTTGCTTCAGGAAACAACAAAAGGGAACCGAAATTCACCAATCAGTACCTAGAAATATGAAACGATCTTTGTCTATTTGCAGGACACAGATAAATTCCCATACTTTTTCAGGCAGTCTGTTCAGCTGTATATACCTCTTTGACAGGAAGCACTGCATCAAGCTGTGAATCTTCATCTTCATTGTCATATGGAACAACGGGAATATAATCTTGTTTAAACCACTCATGTGCTTTGATTCCTGCCATGTCGATCCTCTTCATTGGATTTGGCTCAAGAATTCTCTGAAGAAGATTTTGCGCACCAGGTGAAAGCCGCTTTGGGATCTCTGTCTCACCCCTGAAAATCTAAAATCAGCAAGGCATACATTAGTACCGCTAATTGCAATGGTCTCAGAGGATAGTAGCTAGAAAAGAATTCTTAAGAACTATATTTGGTTGAATGATTACCTTCTGATAAAGAACAACAATATTTCGATCGTCGAATGGAAGATATCCTACGAGCATTATATAAAGAATCACTCCACAGGACCAGATATCTGACAAGGATCCATCGTAACCTCTGTTCTGCAGAACCTGCAGCCATTCAGTAAGAGAATCAGCGCATGTACAGCACTAGAAATTCTCGAACGAACAAGAAATTCTCGAACGAACAAGAGAAGAAATTTCAGTCTGGAAGCATTATCTATTTTCAGTTGTTTACCTCAGGGGCAATATAGTTGGGGCTACCACAGGTTGTATGCAGCAATCCATCATTCTGAGCGTGATACATACAGTATCAAAGGTCAACTTAAGTGTTTATAATAAGGAAACCATTTGAGATAACTCAAAACAGATTGTTGCATATCATACCCCCAACTGTTGTGGTAGAGCACTGAGACCGAAATCAGAGATCTTGATGTTGCCTTTGCGGTCGACAAGGACGTTCTCAGGCTGTAACATTTGATAAATCAGAAAATGGTGAAGTGAGCATTTGGCTATGTATGTACATGATGAATGTAACAACATTAAGAGAAATGAAAAGGCATTTGTACCTTGAGATCCCTATGGTAGACACCCTTTTCATGGCAGTAGCTCACACCATCAATCAGCTGCTGAAAAAGCCTCCTTCCCTCTTCTTCAGAGAGTTTGCCCTTAATTGCCTTTTCAGTTGCAGTAAAGAGAAGCAACATGAGCATTCGACCGTATCTGACAAGACGTTCATTCTGAAAAGGAGTAAAAGGAACTGCTGGAAAGAAACAGTGTGTATTAAACTTCACGTGCTTACAATCCTGTCAAACAGTTCACCGCCATTGACATACTCGAGCACCATGTAAATCTTGGTCTTGCTAGCAGCAACCTGAATCAGGAGTCATAATCAAATGATGAAGAAGAAAATATCTTTTCCCCGATTCGCATATTTACGTGATCGAACAATACAACCTATTATAAAATTTTGCAGACACGCGCGTGAATCAGGAGACCATATAAAGTTTTGCAGGATCCTTTCGTTTTCAGAGAAATAAAACCAGTGCTTGCATGTGAATCGGATAAGGACGGAGCAACTGCATGCTGCTAGTGGCCTGCACTGGATGTAGCCATTGATTGCAACACATGCAGTCTTAGCTAGGCCGTTGCAATCCAAAATAAGTAACATTGGCATTTCTGATCATACTCGGATACTCTGTATCATCGTTTCTGGAAAAAGAAGTGTTCGTGGCCACATGATTGGACCAATGAGGACTAGAGGCATCCGGTTCTGCAAATAATTGGAGGACCCACACCATGGGCAAGACGATCGACATGGTGCACCGAGTCCACGGGTTCGTCTTTTGGTAGAGAAGCGCAAGGTCAGTGGGGCCACACGTCTGCTCCAGCGTGGCATGGAGCGGAAGCTGCTGTGGGCCCACGCATCTGCATGTGCGGGAAGAACGCACCAGATACAGAACTGCTCAACACTGACATTTTGTTTGTTGCTTATAGTAGTTTTGACCCTAGTTAGATGTTGCACTACCAAAAATCCCCACCCAATTCCTTTGGTGTACCAAGGCAAATACTCCCGGAGAATTAGCGAATATACGTGTGACGAAAACTTAAGTGATCCCTGGATCATCATACTAGTAGCAACTACTAGCATCGTTTGAGGAGGATCTTAACTAATCAGTGCGAACACGGTCAGTGCAAACTAATCGCTACGCCTGACGATCGACCGATCCTTCTCCTTCATCAATCGTGTCATAGTAGTAGTAGAGTTTTGTTAATTTGTCTACTTAATAAATGAGTCAACAAATTCCGTATATGAAACTTGATTTTCCGTAATAATCAGTAATAATAGTGGTACAATAAATAAGTAGGAACGGAAATCAATCCACTGGTGAGCAGTAAAATAAATGCGCGGCGCAGAGTAGTAGGAGCAGAAGAAATGGAGAGACGGACGGACGGACCTCGTGCAGGCGGACGACGTTGGGGTGCTTGAGCATCTTGAGCGTCGCGATCTCCCGCCGTATCTGCGCCACGCCACCCGCCGGAGCAAAGGGAGACGACCGGTGGACGGTGGTCAGCAAGTCAGCCTCGATCGATGTACTAATAATTAATTAAGGTGGTGTTTGGCAAATGGGAAATGTGGGGTGGGATAGGGATTGGGAAATGTTCTCTGAGGGAATGAAGGGTTGAGACGTGATATGATGAAGAAATGAAAGGTGTAGATTTCTCACACCATTTCCCAATCCCAATCCCTATACCCATTTCCATAAATCCAAACACCACCTAACAGCTAGAGCAAGCAGCGGGAGAAGGAACGATCGATCGGCTACTACGTACCTGGTCGTCGATGCGGAGGGATAGGATCCTTTCGCGGTCGAGGATCTTGACGGCGAAGTGGGCGCCGGTGCCGCGGTGGCGCGCCTGCTTCACCTTCCCGAAGCTGCCTTCCCCGACGGTCCGCCCCATCTCGTACGCGCCCAGCAGCCCGACGCCGCGGCCGCGGCCGCGCCCTGCTCCGGCCTCCGCCACCACCGCATCTCCCGCGCCGCCGCTCACCATCGTCCGACGATGGAGGACTGGACGAGCAAGCAGCTGCAGTGCCAGTGCGCGATGGAGACGAGACGACGACGGCGGCCGGCGCACGTGACGCGCGCTCGAGATTCCCGCGCTGGATCAATAGGAGTAAGACTCGATGGGGAGTGGTGGTTGCTGCATGTGCGTAGGGTGCGCGTCCCTATCCACTTGATTCGAATCTGCGACCGGAGCGGAGCGGGCGGGTCGGGGAAGAAGAGCAGCCAAAGAGGAAGGGAGTTGCACTGAAACGGAGCCTCGTATTTATAGCTCTTTTCCGCACTCTTTTGATTCATGACTGTCTCATCTGCCTTTTGCTCCTCCTGTCCCACCTCATCCAGATCCAATAAAACTCTCTGCAGCCTCTGCACAAATTTGCTGTGTCGATCCTCCCCGGGACACTGCTCACATGGGACATGGTCTTATCTAACCCGAGTTCATCCTTTTAAAAAACAGATTAGCTAGTTCTCCGATCGATCGTTTCTTTCAGGGAATCGAGAGTGCTGTACTAGTTCGACAAAACATTTCTGCAACAAGATATTCCAAGTATAAAAAAAGTGATGTACTTACCTTCGTCCCATAATAGTTGTCACTTTTGACTTTTGATCATCACGTTTGACCGTCTGTCTTATTCAAACTTTTTATGCTAATATTAAAACAAATATGCTATGATTGAACTATTTTTACTGACAAAACATGCTACGGAAAAATAACTAACATTTGCAAAAAAATTTAAATAAGACGAATGGTCAAAGATTATGTCTGAAAGTTAACAGTGACAACTATTTTGGGACGGAGGAAGTATGGATACTACGCCTGATATGAACATCAAGATGTAGCTGTAGTGCTGTACCAGAATCTCGATTTTTTCTTGTCCTTTTTGAGGGAAGCATCAAATTCTCTCGGACGTCACAGACAGGGCCGGCCAACAGTCAAGGCCCATCGCTGGCCCACCCACCACGTGGTCCAATCGGGTGGTGGGGTCGCCCTGAGTGGGCCTGCACGTACCCGCGGGCGGAGGAAACAAACCGCTAGTTTTCCACACTCCACTCCACCGGCCAAACTTCTCCACTCGTGCGTGCATCGCGAACTTCTTCTCACCGTACCCGGAGTCCGGAGATATTACCATGCTACCCCTCCGTGACGTTCGAAAGCCTTCGCCGCGTGTGGCCGTCCAACGCAGGGGCAGTTTAGGCTAGGATAAGAACGGGTGCGTGCGTGCATGGAAAGGCAACACTGATGAAAAGACAAATAAGATGCTGGTTTACTGGTCGACGCAAGAAGCAGCACTTGTTGACCTGTGAGCTAACTAGTTGGTGGTGCCCTTTTCCCCCCTTGATTTGGAGTGCCCGATGGCCACTCCTTTTGTCAAGGGGCCGATGATCTCGAACGAGTAGCAGTAATCCACTCTTAGTCGTGCCACTTGGTTGTCTCCAGAGGGCGATTAGTTTGTAACTAGTGGGCGTGGGTACAAGTGGTGCGGTTAATTGGGCGCCACGAATTGAAGGGCTTTGCTCTGTCTCGAGGTCATCTACGTCACTCGAGGAATTTGGAATCTTGACACAGCAATAACACTTTTAGACAAGGACAAGCGTCGTCGGCACGTATTGTCATTCTATTTCTTCTTTACTCGCGAACAGAGTGACGCCTGCATCATTCACGTCTGGTATTCACTGATAATTTAGCCTACTGCTAAACCATCATTCACGTCTCCATTTGTTGGCCTGCTGTGCTTGCGAGCGGGAACGGACACAGCATGATGGTGTTGAGTATTCCCAAGAATATGCAACTATTTTTTTTTATCGCAAGCTCACTCGTGTTTTATTCATCTACCATCAGGCTAGAGAAATCTCAACCCACAAGATTGGCTACAAATTCTGGGAAGGGATCAGTCCACACAAGAGGCTATTCCGAGTCCCCACCCAACCCAAGACGAGCAATGTCATGAGCTACTGAATTACAAATACGTGAAACATGTTTGATGTCCACACGAACAAAGTGCTGATGGATTAGATCACGAGCTTCTATAAGGAAAACACCGCCCGAGGCTTGATCATAGGAACTTGTCTTGAGCGCCGTCACCAGATTAGCAGCATCAGTTTCCAGTTGTATGCGTACCATGCCGTGAGAGAGAGTCGCTTGGAGAGCCGCCAGACATGCCTGAGCCTCAGAGCAGACAGCATCATGCACAGTTTCTAGTTTACCTACCCCAGCAAGAATCGCCTGTCCCTCATGGTCACGAACAACAAAGCCCCAGCTGCCTTTCTTTTGTGCTTCACAAAATGATCGTCGATGTTCACCTTGAGCCAGTCCGATGGTGGAGGAGTCCACTTCCCAACTGTAGCCCTCCGCTTCGTTTTCTGTTATTTTCTTCATGCTAGAAATATCCGTCATCAGCGCTCTGACAGTATATAGTGGGTGCACATTAAGTATACTTTATGTTGGGCTCCATTTCTTTGCTTTGCAACAAAGCCTTTTGTTCGGCTCCACAGGCTCAACTGCATGCCCACAATCCATGGCCATATTGAGCAGACACGGCCCAAGTCGACGGTTGCCCATTGGTGGTTTACCACCACGTCGCTCTCCGTTGCGCTCGGCTGCAGTGTGTCTGCTCGTCGCTCATCTCAAATCGAGCACCAAATCGAAAGAACTGCCCGCCACGCCCTCGTTTGAGACACGCCGCTCCAGGCGCTGTGCCGTTGTCATCATCTAGCTCCGGCCACGCCAACGCTTGTCATCGAGCCGCGTGCTGCTTCAGACGACGACGTGCCTGCCGTCGAGCCGCTGAGCACCGGTCGCCGCGCCCGCCGTTAACGTTGCTCCTTGCGCCACGCTCGCAGTCGAGGCGTGCATGCTGCTCTGGCATCGCCCTTGTCGTCGTCAAGCCTGCGTCCGCTCCCGCCGTTGTCCGCCCCATGCTAGCGCCTCGTCCAGCGCTCTGGCCATGCCCGTAAACGACGTGGTGGTACATGTTTTTACGAGGCCCGTAAACGAGGATAAGAAGAGGATAGCCGACTGATTCGAGGCCCAGCAACTGCCATATGGGCGTCCACGTTCAAATGGCATCAGATAGCCCGCTAAAATTTGCAAAGAGGACCTAATAATAACATTATGTTCATGTGAGGTCTTAATGCAAAAGACAAGTGTTATTTTTGTAACAAAAAGGACATTCAGGTTCATCAGCGCATGAATAATCATTCCTGCTCTATATCCAAAAATATATTTTTGTAGGAGGAAAGGTTGGGATTTTATTAGATAATTTCAGGCTTACAGTCAGTTGTCCCAAGATGAGCAACAAAGTTGAGAGCTTGCTGATGCCAAGCGACGTCGATGTTTCTTTACAACATGAATCATGATTAGCTAAACCATGTCTATTCCGTCCTCTACAAAAAAAGATGCATTTATCTTACACTTATTTTTTGAGGAAAATACGGTAGACTTGCCTGAACCATATATTGACGACATCATTTATGGTGTGTCCAATTGATGTGGCTGTCTTAAATCTCTGTACTACAAAACAAAGTACCAAAAAGAAGACACGAGACTTCATATACCACAAACAAAAGATCACCAACACAAGATTGGTACATGAACCAGATCGATCTTTGTAAATACAACATGTGTTCTACACGCGTCAGTCAAATATTGAAACATCTCAAAACAGTGCCAAAGATGTACTTGATCGGTAAGCCATATATAATATCCAGACGTCATACTCTTGAGTTCTTGGTAGGGTGTTAAATCCGATGGATAATTTGCCTAACTGACCGTGGATGTACATGTCGACTGACACTTGACGGGGAACGAATTAATATTCTGCTAGTAGTACTGACAATCAACTAATTGACAGCATATTACTCGAAAGGTCGACTTGATCTATCATCATAGTGATGGAATTTACGCTGTCAGTTTGATTTATTCTTTTTACAACCTGCACATAATGTTGAAGAGATGAACGAGGCAGTTTTTATCACACAAGTGTGTGACAAAAGGTATATCAATCATATCCACTGAGAAGACCAGATCAAAGCTTAGAGCGCCCCAAATGTTTGTTTACATGTCCATTATCCAAGACTCCAAGTGATAAGTGACCAATCTCACTGCGTTACTAACAGTTGGCCAGGTGATCCCATCCTTACCAACTACACCTCCCCCTCTCTGAAATTTCTGTCAGACGTTGACCAGTCGCTGAATAAAACCATCAAAGCGATGCAATGAAGCCACATGGAAGAGTGTTCGGTCGCTCACCCAGTGATACGAAACAAAATGATTATCCGAGTTAAAGTTTAGTACTATTAACTTTATTATCAGCTGTAACATGTACCAATTATCCTCTCAAGAAAAAACATTTACCAAATATTAATATTCAGACTGGACACACTAGTGTACGTAATAAAGTTGACATGACATAATTATTAAATAATCCTTTTGCTTTCCTGTAAATGTGATGCGATATGTAGCAGCCGTGCAGTAGGTCGCCGGCTTCAGTTCATATTTCTGGTGCAGCAATGACTCCAAAAGACGACTTGCTGACTACCTAACTGGTTGATATTCCGTCCATTTCTCTATTCAACTTGTCTCAATCTTTTTCCACTGGAGAATAATTTTCTCCACCTTTTCCCCCTGCTGGGTGGCCTGTTCTAAACTGTACAAATATTTCTAACAATTGGAATCTGTGGGTTATTCCACTTGCAGCCAGTGGGTTTTCACTTTTCAGTGGTCATTTCTGCTTGAGTGACTTGTGAGTTGTGATTGACATCCTGAACTGTTATTAACAATTTAATAACCCATGCATCCTCCATATCTTTGGTGGGACCACATACTGCACCAGGACTTTTAGCTTGCTGTATGTTTCCTTTCCGAGTGCTTCAACAAGAAATTCTTCTCAAGATCCTCCACTGGGATAAACCTGAAGAAAGGCCCTTTTTAGTTGGGCACTATGTACGTACTATGGTGATCTATAGTGTTTGCGTCAACCTCCATGAACTGTTGTCATATAGTATTTTGTTAATGTAATTTGAAAAGGCTTGCTCCAAAGATCTTGACAATGGGAACAACTTAACTGTCAACACATGTTTGGTTTGTTGAGATGCATATAAAATTAACCTACACATCCAGCAATTAGATACGGTAATATGATGAACGGTTCGCATGGGCAATAACCGATTCCAAATCCAACAAAAAACAGTTGATATAAGGAAATTATGCATCTGTTGAATCTGCTAAAAATGGCTTGTCAAACTTTACATTCTTCACCTACCTATGAATGTTACGGTCATAACGAAAGTTGCACGAAATCCAGCCGCGGTTTTTAATCCAATCGTGAAGTGGGAGGATGAAGAGTCACTCATCAGCACACTAGCTATAACTAGAGGCTATACGTACTCATTTCGTTGGAGGAGACAACCTACCACACGGAAGCTAACCTAGCTTTCTCATTAATTTGTGAGTTGCGAGTGGACCAAGAGACTTGTTTCAAAATTCTATCCACGCGGAAGCTACCTAGCTTTCTCATTAATTTCTTCAAGGCATGTAATGCCTTAGCTTGGAAAGGATCGATCCAAGGTTATCTCTGCCGTGCCTTAGCAAAACCACCCGAAGCAATGGCCTTGCTACTTGCCCTGCAGATTAACTAGGTACACATTTCAGCTAATATATACTTTGGTGATCAAGAAAAGATTACAGATGCTTTGACTCGATCCTTACTCAAACAGCTATACTGTTTCCATCCAATTAGTTATGTTGCAACCTAGCTCGTATTATCTATGATATATATCAGCATTTGCATGGCTAGTATTGTTCTATCTCCATCTCAAAATAGTTGTCGCTCATGACTTTCAGACATCACGTTTGACCGCTCGTTTTATTCAAATTTTTTTGTACAAATGTTACTTATTTTTTTTCATAACATGATTTATCAGTAAAGGTAGTTTCACCATGACATATTCGTTTCACCATGACGATCAAATGTGATGACCAAAAGTGAAAAACGACAACTATTATGGCACGGAGGTAGTATTATATGAAATTTTTTTCATCGTTATTTTTTGTCACTATTAGTTACACCTGCTTGTCACAATGCTCAATTGGTTGTCCTAGCTCGTTGCCCTGCTCACGTTCATCACGTTGCTCGGCTAGTCGTTGTGCCAACTCGTTATCCGTCCCGTCTACACTCTTGTCCCATCGTGCAAAGGCTAGTACCTTGACGCATTATTTCCTTCGTTCCACTCGCCTTCTTGGCCCTGTTGCTGCTGCTTGCGTGATTTCTATTACGAATGCTACGTACATGTAGAATATGTGAAAAAAGAAAACATAACAGGAATATAGACTGATATTTAGGATATGTTGCTATATTTATTATTGTATCATTATTATTTTTTATCACTATTATTTCTACTTGATTGTTTTCATAATGATAAGTGATAATTATGTGTAATGTTTAATCTTATATATAGGTATTTGATAGGTGCTCCGGTAGCTGAAAAAACGATTTTTTTAATTATGTAATATGTTAGCCTAGCTCGGAGCTGCTCCATTCTGCCCCAGTTCAACCCAGCCGTAACTTTCGGATCGAAACGAAAGTTTTGTTCATCGTCCTCCCATCCCCGGCCCAATGAAACACCGGTTGCGCCCGCCTGGCAGTCCGGTCGTTACGTCAGCATGCCGGCCATGTAGCATGCCATGGGGTTAAAAACTTCAAATAGCGGTGAAAGGGGTCTTGGCCTAGTGGTTAAGGCATCCGAGTAACACCTCTCAGGTCCTGGGTTCGACTCCCCGTGGGAGCGAATTTTCAAGGATTTAACGGCATTTGTGCTTTCAGTGGTAGGCGACGCTCCCGTCGACAGCGAGGCGCCAGTGGTGACTTCGTATCTCTGGATTTGCCGGCTCAGTCTTCGAAGATGCTCATAGGGGTAGGGTTTGCGTACGTGTGTTCATAGGGGTGAGTGTGCGTGCGTTGTGAGTGTCTGAGTTGTACTGTGTAATCTCAAAAAAAAAAAACTTCAAATAGCGTTGTGACAACTTAATTAAGATCTGCTCCCTGGTTGCATGACTATCTTTAAAAAAGAGTGCTATCGGGAGAAGTAATCACGACCTGGTTTTGGAGCAGACATCAACAATCCCTGCCATGGGGCTGAAAACTTCAAATAGCGTTGTGGCATGCCAGCGGTGTTTTATTTTTTTCTTGTTTTGGCTAGGAGGACGGTCCTGTGTTTCATCTGAAAATCACAGAGGGATGGGACCGGGACCACTACATTTTTTGGATTTTTTATTTGTTAATGACAATGGTGGGTAATTTTTAAAATTATGTGACGTACTTTGGATTAGTTTTTCATAATGGCAGTGATGAGTAATTTTTCTTTCTTCTCGGTCCGGTCGTTACATTGGTTGAGATTTAGCATATTATTTACTTGCTAATTAGATTGACAACTTAATTAAGATATGCTCCCTGATTTCATATCATTAGAAAAGGAGTGCTATTGGGTAGGGGTGAAAACGGATCGGATACGACGGATAGTGCTCATCCCGCATCCTATCTTATATTTTCAATTCGGATTCGGAGTCGGAGCGGATACTGCCAGATACTCCCTCTGTTCACAATTACATGTCATTCTCACTTCTCGATGAACATTTCTCTCTTCTCAATACACCCTTCTCTATTCCCATTACACCTCTATCTCTACCTCTCTCCTCCTTATTTTCTGTGCACTCACTTTTTCCACCTCTTCTTAATTCTCGTGCCCAAAGCTAGAATGACATCTATTTCTGAACAGAGTTAGTAATTATTTCTACATCTCATATCCTGTCCCATTTTTTGTTCGGACTTGGAGTCGGACACTGATATTATCATATAGTTTGCAAGGATAAAAAATCAAAAGATAGAGAAGCAATTAGAGTAAAAAAACACACTGTCCATGATTAAAATCATTTTGACTATTATTTAAGTTAATCTCTTGATTTTACACCATATTATTTGGTCTATAATCATTATAAACTTCTTCATATCACACGATATTCGGATTCGAGCACGGATAGCGTCGGATAATTATTGATGCATCCTGTATTTATCTATATTGATTTGATGCGGATTCGACAGTCGGTCGGTCGTATATTATCCGTCGTGTTTTCACTCCTACTATAGGGAGAAGTAATCACTTCCTGGTTTTGGAGTAGACGTCAACATTCCTTGCCATAGTGTTGAAAACTTCAAATAGCGTTGTGGCATGCCGGCGGTGTTTTTTATTCTCGTTTTGGAAGGGCGGACGGTCGTGTGTTTCATCTGAAAATCACAGATGTGTCGGATTGGTATGGATGGGACCGGGGCCACCACATGTTTTGGATTATTTATTTCGTAATAAGCATATTGAAAAACTAGTTTATATCTACTCGTCATAAGCATATTGTCTGCAATCGATCCTTCCCTCTTTTTTTTTTCTAGCTTCCTGTAATGATGCAATCTGAACCGACGATCGGACGGCCCAAACTGCTTGAACAGTCCAGCATCGTCCGTTGCTCCATCGAGCGCGTGTGGGGTCTTCCCTCCTTCACTTGATCATCACTTCACCTACTACCACCTTCAAAAGGAATCCGTTCCACGCTCGATGATCGCTCCCATGATAGGAGACACCTTGCCAATAAATTACAAGTTGTGCTACCAAAAGGCGATCGCATATTGGTTTTTTTATCACTTGTGGCCATTAGACGTCCTCTCGGGCCTATATATACACATGTTATCTCCTCACATTTCATCATGAACATACTGCAAACATACTCACCACCTCGGTTAGCGTGCACGATCCATCCAAATAGAGAAGGTAGGGTAGCCTTCGCGCAAAAAATTTAACAAGACAAGAAAAAAGATATATAGGCACATATATAAGATATATAGCTAGATTGATTGAAGTGATCAGATTTGCAGATCAAGCATGGGGAGCATGGGGTTCCCGGTGACGAGGACGAAGCGTTCGCTGGTGGCGCCGTCGTCTGCGACGCCGCGGGAGACGCTGCGGCTGTCGGTGATCGACCGCGTGGCGGGGCTGCGCCACCTGGTGCGCTCGCTGCACGTGTTCGACGGCGCCGCCGTTGCGCGCGAGGGAGGCGAGATGATCAAGATGCCGGCGCCGGCGAAGACGGTGCGTGAGGCGCTGGGGAAGGCGCTGGTGGACTACTACCCGTTCGCCGGACGGTTCGTGGAGGAGGGCGGCGAGACGCGGGTGGCGTGCACCGGCGAGGGCGCGTGGTTCGTGGAGGCGGCGGCGGCGTGCAAGCTGGGGGAGGTGAAGCACCTGGACCACCCCATGCTCATCCCCAAGGAGGACCTGCTGCCGGAGCCGGCGCCGGACGTGCCGCCGCTCGACATGCCGCTCATCATGCAGGTACGTTCGTACGACCAAACCAGTTAATAATATATTCTTGTTGTGCTGCCGAAAGACTATCAACTCCACCGCCTTGCTGCTGGATGCATATGCCTGCATGCATGAGGCAGCAGGAATAATGGTAGAGAGGAAGCACGCCACTGTGCTAGGTAAGAAATTTAGAAATGGGAAAACAAGTTAAGCGAAACAGAATTAAGCTAAGTAAAGAACGTTGATAAGGACCGCTTGAAATGTTTTGTCGAAGAAGTTCGCCACTACTTCCCGTGTAGGTAGTGACGACGACTGCCTTTGTTAAGAGCATAGACGCCCTCACTATCGATGGAAATAATTAGCCGTAAATGCAATATGGATGCCAAGTTCAGGAAGGTTAATTCCATAACAAAAACTTAGCTATCTGAGTTAAGCTCAGTTCGCAGCCTCCTTGCTAGCTTTACGCTCAATTAATGACATCGCAGTCTTCATTTAGAAACAGAACTTGTAACTTTCAAAAGAGTGTTTCTCCTTTAATAATCTCTAGAAACACACGTACGTGTTGCTTTCGCTTTTCTGCGCCTAAATACACACACAATTAACGTCTCCGCTTCACTATATAGCAGAGGACCACACGCGTACATAAGTACAGCAAGTTCTATTTCTGTAGAACGAGGACAGGTGGTGATCGCAAATCCATGCTTTGATGCATGCAGTTGGGCCATCGAGGTCTCTCCACGCCATTTTTTTTTTTGCAAGGGCTCTCCACGCCACTATTTGTGGCATATACCTAGTCGTGGCCATCATGCTTGTAGGTGATGATCGAGCGCATGCTCCATCTATCACTCTGCCGATTATCATGGCAGCAAAAAAGCAGCCAGCTTTTTTTTATCACCACAACGTTACGTGCCATGCTGCAAGTGCAACCATGGTTTAAAATATCCGGCTAAGTCATTTAGCGACAATTTTCAAAAAACAAGACTATAGCGTTATGTAGCAGGCTATTAGCAAGATTTACCACTAAAAATGACGCAGCAGCGGTTTTTTCTAGCAGCTATCGCGGCCAGAGATTTGGATCCTTGGCTGCAACTCGCCTTGACAAAGTGATAAAATTAATAAAGGGTAGCCACGCACGTTGCTGAATCTTGAAGAGACGAAGCCACATTCATATGTTTGCTGGTGAAACCGGCCGTCGTCGTTGAGCTCTCGATCAGGGCAGGCAGGCACTGAGTTAGCTGCGGCTACATGTATCACAAACCATGAATTCTGAAGTGCACCACCTACCAAGCACTACAAGGACAAAAGCTGCAACCACATATAGGAGCTTTAATTTTGCCGGAATATAATATTAGATGAGGACAAGGGAAACTTGTTTTTTGCCATCTATAGGTGTCGGGTCGTTGTTAAATGCTAGTAACACATTATAGTTTAATTAGGTGATTTGCTTTTCCGATCATAAAGGTGATTAGTCAATCATATGTATAATCATCAATACGTGGACTGATTACCAGATAGAACCATGTCGTTGTTGCTGATATATAGCTATGGCATATAAATATTTGCCCTAATAAGCTGAGGGAGGAGTGGATAACCAACATTCTACGTGTATTTTATTTTAGAGACTAGCTAAAATCAAAGAATTGTTGACATATATTTTAGCTAACCTTTTGGAGTTGCTCTAAGCACTTACTTTACCAACTACCCAGGCATACAAGGAGAAAAATAATAATAATCTCGACCCTGCACCATCATGCATGCCAGCATTATCAAAGGAACCATAAAGGGATTGGCATGCAATTTGTGCATATTGATCGAATAGGGATTGCCACTAATATGCATAAATGGTCCCATTTGCATGCATGGTTATTCACCTACAAATCTTCGGTGTGATGTCGTGCATGGTTGTTGAGAGAAATTGTGCGTGAAAAAGCGTTTCGAATAGTATGCTATAGCTAGCGATCTCTCTGGATAACACACGTGCCACAGAGAACGAAAAGCTTTGTGTGTAACAGATTGTAAGTGCATAAGTTGTTGAGTCAGTGAAAAGGTAAGTGCAGGTCAGGTGGCTCCGTCGGTCACGTAGCTTTCGGCCTTTCACTCGGAATGACCACGGCCGGCCGGCCACGAGTGTTACCAAATTAACCATCAGCTCCGACCCCTTTGCTTACCCGCCGCCTTTCGTGTACTTACTAGACATTCAGACACCTCGATGTCGACCGGTATCATGGTCTGAAAAGACATATATTTTTCTTAAGAAAAGCATATGAACATTTCCATGAATTAACCGGGCGGATGCGAAAAAAATTAGTCTGTCTCTGAAAATGCGATCTTTATATTTGTAAACGGCCGAAAATGACGTGCCATGCTCTGCAGGTGACGGAGTTCGCGTGCGGCGGCTTCGTGGTGGGCCTGATCTCGGTGCACACAATCGCCGACGGCCTAGGCGCGGGGCAGTTCATCAACGCCGTGGCAGACTACGCGCGCGGGCTGCCCAAACCCCGCGTGTCCCCAGTCTGGGCCCGCGACCTCATCCCGGACCCGCCCAAGATGCCGGCGCCGCCGCCGAAGCTGGAGCTCCTGGACCTCCGCTACTTCACCGTCGACCTCGCCCCCGACCACATCGCCAAGGCCAAGGCCCGCTTCTTCGAGGCCACCGGCCAGCGCTGCTCCTCCTTCGACGTCTGCGTCGCCAAGACCTGGCAGGCGCGCACCCGCGCGCTCCTCCTCCTCGACGACTTCGCCGGCGACCGCCCGGTGCACGTCTGCTTCTTCGCCAACACGCGCCACCTGCTTCCAGCGGCGGCAATGGCCGGGTTCTACGGCAACTGCTTCTACACGGTGACGGCGACGCGGCCCGCCGGCGAGGTGGCGCGCGCGGAGGTGACAGAGGTGGTGCACGCCATCCGCGACGCCAAGGCGCGGCTGGCGCCGGACTTCGCGCGGTGGGTGGCCGGCGGGTTCGACCGGGACCCCTACGAGCTCACCTTCACCTACGACTCCCTCTTCGTCTCCGACTGGACGCGCCTCGGGTTCCTCGAGGCCGACTACGGCTGGGGCGCGCCGGCGCACGTCGTGCCGTTCTCGTACCACCCGTTCATGGCCGTCGCCGTCATCGGCGCGCCGCCCAAGCCCAAGGCCGGCGCGCGCGTCATGACCATGTGCGTCGAGGAGCGACACCTGCCAGAGTTCCAGGACCAGATGAACGCCTTCGCCGCCGGCGACCAGCACTAACTAAGTGACCCGGCCGGCCTTTTACGCGTTCATCATCAAATTAATGCCACGTTCTATATATGCTCTTCCAAGTCAAAGTGTGCAAGTAATTTGCCGATATTCTGTAGGTTTGTTCTACTTATATGTGTGATGATGGGTTTGCGTGAAATCTGAAGGATTCAATTTGTCGCAACTAGCGTTGTACGAAAATGTATGGCCCTTCAAAACATGGCGGGCAGCTTGTATGCTGGAAGCAGTGAATGAATAAGGATGTACTATACTTGCATGTCCATTCTGATCTGGTGATTCAAAATCCGATGGGAGTTATAATGCATGAAATTGAAAGTGGACGAGTAGCTGACGTGATCATCAACTCGATCGAAAGGGATAGATGCATGCTTCTTCTGGATGGTAGGATGTCATGTGTCATGAACCAAAGCACTAGTACTATATTTAGCGTAGCTATATCGCGCTGGTGCTGAAAGCACGATCCACCGAATCAATAATTTATCGGAAGCGGAAGCCTTTGTTGTAGGATCGATGCAGATGGAGAGATGGCTTGCTGAAACTGAAAGCGTCGCCTGGGTCCTGCACGCTTGCTTGCTGACGCCGATCTGCAGTCGGCATGACATATACCCAGCCAGGCAGCTGCCCCATTGATGCGAGAAACAATGAAGAAAATCCTGCAGGGCGTAAGAGCAACTCCAACAGTTATGTAAACCAGTTCCTAAATATGAATTAAGGGAGTTATTAGGAAAATCACCTCTCCAACCGTTTTGAAAACAGGTCCTTAAAATTTAGCTTTGGCCCATTTTCTCCTAAACCATCGCCACATCTGGCGACAGTATACGCACTCCCGAAACCCCTCCCGCCCGCTCTTCCCGCCACGAACTGGACCTCGCGCAGTACAATTGGCGCCATCCAGAGTCCATTCGCGCCCACCAATTCTTTCTTCGCGCCGTCGCAGCCATGGCGTAGGTTTCGCCGCCGCCGCCTTTTAGGACCGAACCACATCGGGCCGTCTCCCTCCGCTGGTGCCGACGTCATCGGGGGCCGTCGTCTACGGGGCCGCCGTCGTTGCCTCCACACAGGCTGTAGCCGTGTCCTGCTCCCCACCTCGGGCCTCCGCCGTGACGTGCCGCCGCTCCGCCGAGTCTCCCATCGCTGTCGAAGTGAATCCGTGGTCCCTCGCTATTTGGAGCCGGCCTCCAGCCAACTCACGGTTTGCTTCACCAACTGCTCCTATTTCTTCCGGTATTCCTGTGTGATATTCAGTACCTAAATTGGCTAGTCCATTCGCCATTCGATTTGCTAGTTCCAATCTTGTATCTGTTCCTTAAGATTTGGTAGTCCATTCGCAATTCGATTTGGTAGTTCCAATCCTGTACCTGAATTGATCGATTTGCTAGTCCATTCGCCATTCGATTCGCACTCGTTTACAGATTTTAGGTATGCGTTGATTACTACATTTAATCAGGACCAGTAGCCGCTGGTGCTATGGCGAATTTTATTCACCATATCCTTGATCGCAATGGTTGATTCTGATGGTGGTTCAGTAGCCGCTGCGCTAGTACATCTTTACAAGAGTCAGAACACACGAAACAGAGTATGCCCGGTTCAGTTTTTGGATGCTCTGGTGTTATGCTAAAATATGCTTTGTTCTTCTCTTTAGAGAATGACCACACACTGACAGGCATGTGTACAAGTGCAGGAATTAAGCTCAGTTTCAGCACACATGAAATAGAACAGAGCATTTCTTCACCCACGAACGATGCCTTCTTATCAGATCACAAAGCCTGAACATGTGCCTAGTTCTGTTCATACAAGCACATTAGAATGCTTAATACTGCTAATATTTCTCCGCCCATTTCATCATCATAGTCTCTTTCTTACAAGTTTTTTGGACAGCTGCAAATGTATGAAGTTTGTATACAGAGCAAGCTGGAAACAACTTAGTCCAAATTGATTAGCGTCAGCTGGTAATCCATAACTTAGCATACGGAAAACTGCAGTCACTTTCTGGAAACAACTTAGTCCAAATTGATTAGCTGCATTCATCTTCCGCACGAAGTACTCATCGTGAGCTTCCACGGCATTCATTATACGTACAAATAGGTCCCGATTCATTCTAAACCTGTGCCAAGAAAATGATCAGACATACATAATACATTGAATTGCACATAAAAAACAGAAAAATCAATACATACAGACCTCCGTCGAAAGAAAGCCGGGCCATATGTGGGGTTATCGGCCAAGTAATCTTGATACATTCTTGTATGGCCACTATCTCTATCTCGATACATAAATAGATGCCCTGGGACAGAACCACCCCGCTTTCTTTTCGGAGCTGAGTGATCTTGAGCGATTTGAGCGGCGGAATGTATGAATACATCGTCGTCATCCGAGGACGATTCATCCAAAAGTTGCCGTGTTAGCAATGGACGATCCGTCATCGGGCCTACAAGCTGATGATCAACTGTAGTTGGCAAGAATTAAGATTAGCGAGTGGACGGTGGCAATTGAAGATGAATTGAAGGTTCAAAGACAAAATGAATAAGTGTAAACACATCAGTTCACGAGGTAACAATCTAGGGGTCCTCGTGCAGCTACGTACTCAGATACACAGGCAACAAAGCACCAAGGCGCGAACAGATGATTACAATACATATTCTTGATCTCAGCTTCGAAGTACATGAATATAATACTAAATTGTCTCCGGGGACAAAAAACAAAACGTGGCCATTGGGAGGGCGGGTGTCGTCGCCATTGTATAACAGGACACAACAATCTGGTGTCGCTGCAGCAATGGCCGCCGCGCCGCCTCCCTCTCAAAGCAAAACGAACGAACGTCCTACCTGGAGCGGAAGCAAAGTATGGATCGCGAACGCCGTCACCCACGGATCGCCCACGCCGCCGTCCAAGATCGGAACTCCGTCGTCTAGGACTGCAGATCACGACCAGGTATCACGCCAACAAACAAACTGCTAGGACCCACATAATAGTGATGTGGCAACTTTTAAATTTATTTAGAAACCAAATTTCGGGAACGGTTGGAGGAGGCATTATTTTTCACTCCCAATAGCCATTTGGAAAGTCCCTAAATCAGCATTTAGGAAGTAATTTTTTACATAACTGTTGGAGTTGCTCTAAACCAGGAGGAGGAAGAAGTTTGCTTTACTGGGCTCTAGTACAATTTTTTTGGTAGAAAATTTGAGAAGCCCAGCAGAATTCGTTTCGCTCCACTTTGGCCCAGTTGTCCTCTCAGTTCGTATAATTCGGTTCCCTCCAATTTGGGTCCAAATGTAAGCCTCACACTGCACTCTGTTTTTTTTTTTCTATTACACAGTACAACTCAGACACTCACAACGCACACACACTCATCCTTATAAACGCACATATGCAAACCCTACCTCTATAAGCATCTTCGAAGACTGAGCCGGCAAATCCTCGAGATTGACGAAGTCACTACTAGCGCATCGCCGTCGACGGCCACGTCGCCTCCCGAATGAACGCAAAACGCCGTTAAATCCTAGAAAATTTGCTCCCACGGGGAGTTGAACCCAAGACCTCAGGTGCTACTGAGGTTCTTGTAACCACTAGGCTACAGGCCCTTTCGCCACTACACTCTGCTTCACTCTGCAACGAAAAGGGCATCTTCCGTAAGTTGTGGGTTACCAAAATCATTTCATTTCTGTCTTGCAACGAAATGAAATGATTCTGGTATCCTCCAACGCCCTCTAAGATGATGAAGATGAGGGAGCTTGAAGTAGGGAGGGGACACATAAGGAGAACGAGCCCACTGGCCTTGCTAACCTGGCTTCAGACAAGAGGAAGAAAAACACAAGTGCCAGCACCAATCGGACACAAACACTTCCGGTCCACAACAACTAAGAGAAACACCGAATCGATATCCGGCAGTTGTCTGGTTGGCAGCGGGTGCCCGCATGAAGCCAGGACAGGGGCAGACTTTTCCATTTGCCAGAGAGTCCAACGCCCACCGACGCCCTGTGGGGGGAGAAATCCCCAAAGGAGGCAGGGCCGCTGAAGATTGCAGTCGCAGCCAACCATGTAAACGAGAAGAAGATGAAGCTACCAGCCTAGCAACAGGGCTCGCCGAATCTTGGCAACGATAACCAGGCAGATCAAGGAGCAACAGAAGATAAACCCATGGGAGGCTGGACTGGCGGCAATGGTGACAGCCAACACCATGGAGCAGTACGGACTCCAATACGACGCCTCCATAGAGGGCACGACGTCGAGGGCGCCATCGTCGAGGCTTTCGTCCAGGAGTCCGACGGATGAAGGTAGCTAGGCCCCACAACAGCGTCTCCATAGAGTCGTGGCGCCCAAAGGCGTCACCACCGCCGGCAACAGCACAGAATCGGTAATGGCTTTCGCCGTCCCCTTGTACCCCATCGCACCCCAGGCGTGTTGCCCAGGCCATCGTCAGTGAAGCTCCATCCCGGCGCCTACCGCCGCGTCACAGGCATTGAAGCCGCGACGGGCAAGGTGCCTGGATCTCGGGAGCAGCACTCGCGCCTTCCCGGACGCCCATGGCCGCGGCGCCAAATCGACGAGAGCGGACACCGCATCCTTCAGGACGCCCACAGCCGCTACGCCCCATAGATGTGTGGCGCCGCCGCGCCCTTCCCGGACACCCACGGCCGCTGTCGCGCCGCCTCTCACCGATCTTCCACCACCGACGATTGAACTGGCCACAAGGACCGTGGATCCAGCCGCTCTGACGCCGAAGCCGACCGCTAAGGCCGTAGATCCACGGCTAGAAGAGGGGAGACGGAGACTGTGGCGCTGCGACGCGATGGGAGAGGAAACGCTGCTTGAGCCCCGCCGCCGCCGTCCCAGCTTGCCTCACAGGTTGTTCCGGCTGCCTCGTTCTGGTGGCGGCGCGGCTGGGGAAGGGACAAGAGAATGATGACATACTGAGCGGGCGCAGCAATAGGAGACGCCATAGGAATGCTTTCATCACTATTTCCTGAATCGGCCATCAAGAAGTAGTCACTACGGGAAATCCATAGTTTGCCGTGTGTTAATTTGTTTGCCGAGTATAATCCCTCGCGCACTCGGCAAATCAATGGTTTGCCGAGTGCCCAGATACAGCGCACGGTAAAGCAGAGTTTGCCGAGCGGAATCTCCCAGGGCGCTCGGCAAACTCAGTTTCCCCCGCGGGGCCTACGCGGCATGCAAAAGCAGAATTCCACCCGCGCCTCCTTTCCCTTCCCCCGCGGGGCCCACGTGAGTTCTTTTCCCTTCCCCGCAGCGCCCCCCGTCCTTATCTCCTTTCCTCTCCTCTCATCCACTCATTCTCTCTCTCTCTCGCCGCTACCGGTGGCGTGGCTTCCAGTGGCGCGGCGCGAAGGGGGCGACTCCCGGTGGTCGAGGCGGCGGCTCGCGGTGGCGTGGCGGAGGCGGCGGCTCCCGGTGGCTAGGCGGCGCGGAGGCGGAGGCTCGCGGTGGCGCGGAGACGGCGGCTCGCGGTGGCGCGGAGGCGGAGGCAGCTCGCGGTGGCGCGGAGGTCGAGGCGGTGCGGAGGAGCGGCCGAGGTGGCGCGGCGCGGAGGAGCGGCCGAGGTGGCGTGGCGGGTCGCGGCGGCGCGGCAGCTCCCGGTGGTGCGGATCTGGGAGGAGCGGCCGAGGTGGCGTGGCGGCGGCTCGCGGTGGCGTGGCAGGTCGCGGCGGCGCAGCAGCTCCCGGTGGCGCCGGATCTTGGAGAAGACGGCGGATGGAGAGGACGGCGTGGCGACCAACTCCCGGTGGCGGCGACCAACTCCCGGTGGCGGCTCCTCCCGGCTTCGGGCGCGATGGCGGATGGAGGAGAGGACGGCGTGGCGGGCGGCTCCGGGAGGAGGCAGCGGCGACGGTCACGGTGACGTGGCGCCTCCTTTTCCCTTCCCTCGCGGGGCCCACGCGCTTCTTTTTTTTATTGTCTCGAAATCTTCTTTGCCGTGTGGTGAAAAGAAAGCACCCGGCAAAGTGCTCTTTGCCGATGGAAATATGCCGAGTGGCCTTTGCCGGGTGCAACACCCGGCAAACCTTTTGCCGGGCGTTTTTTGCCCTTTGCCGTGTGCATCCAGCACACGGCAAAGTGAGGGATTCCGTAGTGAGTGGAAGTAGTCATTCGAGTGATGAAGAGGAAGTAGTCGATCACCACCACCAGTGAGCAGTCGCACCGTGCGCTCCCAAAAAACCTTATCGCCCTCCTATCCCGGTGCAAGAACGCGAGAGGGACGAGATTCCGGAAGCCTACTCTCCCACCGCCTGTGCACTAGACGTTTGGGACGAGAATGATCACCTTTTGCAGCAACTATTGTTTGAGAGTTGAGTTGAGTTTGTGTTGTGTCTCAGAATATAGGTGCCTGGGAGATCATGTGGAAGAGCAAAGGACAATGTCCTGATTCATGCGCCCATGGAAGATGCAACGAACAGCCACATGAGTTAATCACCGTGTTGCAGTTAATCAGGTTGTAACTCAAGTGTATTAGTGGAAGAGGAAAGGAGAAGTCACCAGGAGCACGCACGTGCATGTGAACTTTCTATTTCTCTTCCCAACTTTACAAATTGTTTCACCTTCCATTAAATAATCCAAGTGATATTATTCTCCACACAACACTTCATAATTTAGATGCCTTTTGGGATTTCAGATTTAAGGGTCACCACCTATTAAAATCTAACAGGCTGGCCAAGTGGCCAACAGTTTGCCGCGTCAATTCAAGATGTACACAAGCTTGCCGCGTAGGATAATATCTAGCTTCGGCCGTCAAGTTCAAATCAAATTGCACATGTTGCCAAGATGTATATGCACTTATGGCCAAGGGTTACATACATGGCTTGCGGATGTTGAGCTCTGCTTTGGGTTCTCTTCATCTTTAGACATAGATCGTATCCTAGCCCCTAATCAATTCTCATTTCTTTATTTGAAGTCACGCGGGTGTCCAGCAATGAAAAAAGAGAACACGGAGAAATCTCTACCGATCAAAGGTCCATTGAGATTTTCATCCGCGCGTCTGCTGCTTTCGCGCGCGCGAGTCTATGATAGGATATACTATCGTAGCCATACATGATGAGACTGAAACGGTTCTCTGGTTAAGTTGTCGAGATCGCGAAAGGGCTTGTAGCCTAGTGGTCACAAGAGCCTCAGTAGCACCTCAGGTCATGGGTTCAACTCCTGTGGGAGCGAATCTTTTAGGATTTAACGGATTTGTGCTTTCAGCGGTAGGCGACGTGGTCGTCGATAGCGAGGCATCAGTGGTGACTTCGTCAATCTCGAGTATTTGCCAGCCCAGTCTTCGAAAATGCTCATAGAGGTAGGGTTTGCGTATATGCGTTCATAAGGTTGAGTGTGCGTGCGTTAGGTGAGTGTCTAAGTTGTACGTGTAATTGCAAAAAGAAAAAAAAAGTGTTGTTGAGATCCAGCAAGGATGTCCCCAAGAGGCCGGTGACACCGTATCGGGATCTGAACTACTCCGATGTATATAGAAGGTGGTCAGAACTACTACATATATAGAAGGCTCTCCACCTCCAGTGGCGGACCTACCAATAGGGCATGGTGGGGCGGCCGCCCTACCTAGATGACGCCGAGGAACCCTCTTACACCCCCCCCCCCCCCCCCCTCTATTCCGACGACTTGGCAAGCATCGCCATGGCCAGCGGCGGCGTTTCCTGCCTTCCTGGGAGGCTGGGAGCTCGTCTCTTGGGAGCTAGAAGAAAACAGAGGCAAAGGGTTATGGGCCGGCTGTGGGCTGCCTAAATAGGTCTTTTGAGCCGAGCTGTTGGGCCACAAAAGAATGTGGCCTTGTCTGTCTCCCCATCTCCAATTCCTATCAACACGACGACCATCTTCCTGCCGGCACCATCGACAGACGAGCAGACTCCATCGACGCCGCCCCCAATCCGCCCCCTTCCGGCAACCGGCGGCCTGTGGCTCCATCCCCTTCTGCCTCCCCTATTCTGTTCCTATCGCGGCTCCTTGTTCTGTTCCTATATGCGAGATCAACTTGAGCTTTTCCTTGTTCATGTGCGAAGAGTGATGATTTTGTTGCCTGTCACGATTTTGGAAGTCTAGCAATGAAGATGGTTGAAACTAGGAAAAATATTGCTTTTCTATTGGTCAATCGTCTCATCGAGTTGGCATTGCTCCTTCCAGTGGCCCAGTGGTGATCCAAAAGTGTTGTTTACTCTTCAGATATGATGTACTATCTTATACTATCTTTGTTTGTTCCATTTATTACCATGTATGACCTATTTTTCTGCGATTTTTTTGACGTGATTTTTCTGCGAATTTTATGTGCATAGAATGCGTATATGCGCTCTGATTTTTTCCATAATTAAGTTTATCTTAATTTTCCGCCCTACCTGACAAAAATTCCTAGGTCCGCCACTGTCCACCTCCCCATATAAAACGATCGATTGAATCCATTCAGCTGATTGAGAGTAGTATTTCGCTCAGTCGACGCCTATTAGGCGTAAGATGAAGATCCGAGATGGTTCAGCTGTCGCATTCAACCTCCGTTCCTTTCTAACCAATTCGGATTTTGCCATCCCGGACGCGCGGGAGGCCTGCTCCCCCCACCTACCGGCGTCGGAGCATGGGGTTCACGGTGACGAGGACGAAGCGTTCGCTGGTGGCACCGTCGTCTGCGACGCCGCGGGAGCGCCACCTGGTGCGCTCGCTGCACGTGTTCGACGGAGCCACGGCTCGTGTCGACGGCGAGATCAAGATGCCGGCGCCGGCGAAGACGGTGCGGGCGGCGCTGGGGAAGGCGCTGATGGACTACTATCCATTCGCCGGGAGGTTCGTGGAGAAGGGCGGCGAGACGCGGGTTGCGCGCACCGGTGAGGACGCCTGGTTCGTGGAGGCGGCGGCGGCGTGCACACGGAGGAGGTGAAGCACCTTGACCACCCCATGCTCATTCCCAAGGAGGACCTGCTGCCGGAGCCGGCGCCGGACGTGGCGCCGCTCGACATGCCGCTCATGATGCAGCGAGGTGTTTGGTTGGGTATTTTGTATCGTAATCGGATTACAAAAGGTAACAAAAGCCGTTACAGTTGTTTGGTGAGAGGTACTCCGTAATCTGATACTCAGTAATCGGAAAACAGTCAATACAAATCTGACTCCCTCCTCCCCCGACCGGTTTCGATTCGATACAGCTCTCCTCATCCCTACGCCCATCTCGCCGCCACCGCTCCTCGATCTGCTCCGTGCTCCACGAGATCCACTAGCCGGCAATAGGCGAGATCCTCGCGGCCATGGCGACGACCTCGACCACATCCTGCCGATCTCCTCGCCAACGGTGCAGGACGTTGGGGCCTCGCATCTTGCGCAAGGATACAAGAGCGGCGAAATCCCGAACAATTCCACTTCCGGCGACCGGCGTTAATGGTGATGATGGTGGTGCCGTGGCTTTCGTCATCCATGCTTCCACTGGGAACTCATTTTAGTTCTCGATTTCTAGAAATTTGGCTGGGACATGGATGGCGGCTCTAGAACAGAGCAACCTGGTGACGCGCGACGGTGCGACCTGCCGGCCTCGGGAGCAGCAAAACAACAGCTTAGAGATGTGCAGAGCATCAAGGATTAGCAGTAGATTTGATGATGCTGTCAGCAGGACGTTCAAGAAAGGGATGGGATCGAGCGGACCATCGCTTGCTCGGCGGATAGAAACGGCGACACAGTTGCAATGTTAGTAGTCTATTTCGACCTATGGCCGTTATCGTTTCCGTTACAGAGTGGAACCAAACAATATCAGGTTTTTGTAACATTGATTACGATACCAACCGGCTCTGATTACGATTGCGTTTGCGTTACGGTGTTTGACCCAAACACCACCCAGGTACGACCTAAGCAGTTAACATGCCTGCCAAGAGTATATCTACTATAGTAACTTCCTATATGTCTAGGGAGAGGTGACGGTTGGGATGGTGTCATCACACGCCACTGCCCTCGTCCAGCGGTCGCGTGGGCCCGCCACCGCTGCCTGGGTCTAGCAATGGCGGAAGCGTAGTGGCGCATGCTTTAACCGTCACGGCTAGCCCAAAACACCAGCCACTAAAGGCTTTTATTATACTGGTGGAATATAAGCATTTGCTAACTTTTAAATTTCACGTTTGGCCATTCGTCTTAACTAAAATCGTTGTGAAGATAATATTTTATCATCAGATATACTTCATCAACTATATACTTATTTATTCGATTATTTATTTATTTACTTTGCGATGACATGTAATGTATGTAACTACTTGGCAACATGCTTTGCAGGTGACGGAGTTCACGTGCGGCGGCTTCGTGGTGTGCCTGATCTCTGTGCACACGATCTCCGACGGCCTGGGCGCGGGGCAGTTCATCAACGCGGTGGCGGACTACGCGCGCGGGCTGCCCAAGCCCCGCATGGCCCCGATCTGGGCGCGCGACCTCATCCCGGACGCTCCCAAGATGCCGGCGCCACCGCCGTGGCTGGATCCCCTGGACCTCCGCTACTTCACCGTCGACCTCGCCCCCGACCACATCGCCAAGGTCAAGGCCCGCTTCTTCGAGGCCACGGGCCAGCGCTGCTCGGAGTTTGACGCGTGCATCGCCAAGACATGGCAGGCGCGCACCCGCGCGCTCCCGCTTCGACGTCGACCGCCCGGTGCACGTCTGCTTCTTCGCCAACACGCGCCACCTGCTGCCGCCGCCGCCGGCGAACTCGGCCAGGTTCTACGGAAACTGCTTCTACCCGGTGACGGCGACGCGTCCCGCCGGCGAGGTGGCGCGCGCCGACGTGACGGAGGTGGTGCGCGTCGTCCGGGATGCCAAGGCACGGCTGGCGGCTGACTTCGCGCGGTGGGCGGCCGGCGGCTTTGACCGGGACCCCTACAAGCTCACCTTGACCATTGATTCGCTCTTCGTCTCTGGCTGGACGCGCCTCGGCTTTCTGGAAGCGGACTACGGCTGGGGCGCGCCGGCGCACGTCGTGCCCTTCTCGTACCACCCCTTCATGGCCGTCGCCGTCATCGGCGCGCCGCTCAAGCCCAAGTCCGGCAAGCGGATCATGACCATGTGCGTTGAGGAGCAGCACCTGCCCGAGTTCAAGGAGCAGATGAACGCATTCGCCGCCGGGAACAAGCAGTAGTGACGACCCTGCTGCATGCTCTTCGATTTCAATGTCGCACATTTGTCGTCGATCGGATGCCACGCGCTATATGCCCTTCTTAGCTAGTGCGCAACTAGTTTGTCTATGCGCGTGATGAATTTGCGTGTAATAATTTGGCTTCATTTCAATCAAAATAATAATAATATGGCCTCCTCAAAACCTTTCAAAAATCTTTCTGGTGACAACTCAAATAGAAAAAAAGATAGTACAATATATTTACAACATGTGTAATACAAGTTGTAACAATTTACTTACCAATCCTGATTCTTTATTCGGAGATAATTACACCAGTATTCATATACCTTCTATGCCATTGTTTTAAATTAGCATTATAATTCTAACTTGTACTTTTCAAGAACACATAGAATACCGTCATGGATTTATGATTTATTATTCATATGGTCGAGGTCTAAAACTCTAAGTTCACTTCTAGGATTGATAGTGCTATTCAAGATTTGATTAGTAAGTCATTCTATCACTTATTTCTTCAGAAAAAATTCTCTTTTTGAGATACATTTATCATTTATAAAATGATCTAACGAGACTTATATATAGTCAAATACGATGCCCAACAACTTTTCTCAACCGCTTCAGGGCAAGGCATCGGCTTCTTCATCCTCATGATAGCCACCGCTCCTGCCCCCAGTATGTCCCCACCCGTGGCCTCACGCATCGGCGCTGCCTGCCGCACCGACTCCTCCCCCTCCCGCTACGTGTTCCTGCTCGGCTCCGGGCTTCTTCCAAGTCAATTGTTCCAGTCTTGAGAAGGATTGTTCCAGGAATCGATTGTTCCAGACTTGAGAGCCATTGTTCTAGCTTGGGGATTTGTTGTTCCAGCTTGAGGATCGATTGTTCAAGCGCACAAAGGCATTTGTTCCAGCCTGGGATGGCTGTTCCGACGTGCGTTCGGCTGAGCACATTCGTCGGCGGTATGGCGAGAGAGCTTGAAGGACCGAGAAGGCGACCAGACGGGGGTGAATGGGAGCCGATAAAAATTCTTGCAAAGAATTCGGCCTATGTCCCGACCCGCCTCAAGATTGATCACCAAGATCACACACACACATGAGGAGTGTTATGCTGACCCTAAGAGTGATCAAGGATGGTGTAGGAACTCCTGAGGAAGCAAATCAAGCGAAATCGAACTCCATGAGACGATCTGAAAGTTCAAGTCCAGAAACCCCCTATCGGACAGTCCGGTATCAAGTCGGATACTCCGGCGCTGGATACTCCAGTAGACTGTCGGATACTCCGGTCGGATATCGTACCGGGTACAGAAACCCCCCACCAGATAGTCTGGCAATATGTCGGATACTCCGGTCGAGTACTCCGATCGGATACCAGGACCGGATACTCCGGTAAGCTGTCGGATAGTCCGGTTGGTATCAGGTCCAGATACTCCGGTAATGTGTCGGATAGACCGATCGGGTAACAGGTCCAGATACTCCGGTACTCGGTCGGATAGTCCGGTAGGCGATGAACTGCAAGAACAAAAACGCGCGACTGGTTGCTCCAAAATCCAAAACCCAATCAAACGACCTCCAAAAATCACCAAACTTGAACCCTAGGTGCGTGACAAGATTGGGAACCTCATCCAAGTGGATCCATACCAAAAACCCAACCAAATCCCCTCGAATTTCAGATCACGTGCAAGAACAAGGGTTTGGTCAAACTTGAACGAAATCCACAAATTCGAGGTGCTCGTGGGGAGATCTTGTGCAAGATTAATCAAGGCATGTTCCCACACATCCTAGCACCAAATCCATCCAAGAAAACCATCCCAAATCACAGCCAAAAAGGAAATCG
The DNA here is from genome assembly GCA_012490785.1 of Eragrostis nindensis. Taxonomy (NCBI): domain Eukaryota; kingdom Viridiplantae; phylum Streptophyta; class Magnoliopsida; order Poales; family Poaceae; genus Eragrostis; species Eragrostis nindensis. The sequence goes on from JAAXCT010000294.1 coordinate 350,932, forward strand.
AAAAATCACCCGAAAATAGCTCCGAAAATAGGGAAATAGATGAATTCGGGAATTAGATGGGGAGGAAGAACAAGAGCACGAAATTGATTCAAGCAAACTTCATTCCATTGATTCAACCACGAAAATCATAGGTACAAGCTAGGGCGCCGCCCTCTTCCTCCCTCTCTTGTTGAAAGTTGAAGATACAAGCTCTCACCTTGTTCCCTCTCCTCTCATCTCTCTCTAGCTCTCCCCTAGCTAGTCCTATCCCTAGATGCAAATGACTTGGTCCCTAGAGGCTCAAGGTGGCCAGCCAACTCCACCTCCCTATATGGGCATTTTCTCTTTCCCAACATGCCCATAAGGTATTACAAACTCCCACCTACCACTAGGGGCAAAAACGTCTAACTCTTTTTCCTTCGTCCGAACGCCATCGGGCCCTTCATGACTTCGCTTCGCCTCGACGCAATCTTCGCGATTGTGCCACGTACACCACCATGCGCCGCCGCCAGTTTTGAGGCCCAAACCGGGAAACCGTCTGCCCGCCGGTTTTGAGGCATAAACCGGAAAACCACCTCGATGTCGACGCGTGTCACCTCGTCCCGCGAACCTTGCCGTCAAGTCTTCTCGTCCCAGTCCGTCAGGACCTTTCACTTGACTCGGCCTCCCGTTCGCCTCTTGACTTGGTCAACCCGCCGTCTTCATCACCTCTACGGTTTTGAGGTCAAACCGCGAAACCATCCGTGCTTCTTGTCCGCCACGTGTACGGTGTGGATCACCCTTGACCTCACCCGGCCTCTCGATCGCCCGGACCCAAGCCTCCCGCTTGTCCCTCCCGATCCTCTCGCCGTTGACCATCAAGTTGACTCCATTGACCTGCACATCATTAGACAAGCAAACACATTTCTCCATCTCCTCCATTCTTCCCATCACCTTCACCAACTCCGGTTAGCCATAAACATAATCATATACATGCTCATGCAAACCTCAAAATCCCGCAATTCAAACCCGAACCTCAAGTTCAACTCAAACTCGTTCGTTGTCAATTACTCATCACATTATGAACCATGGCACATCTCAACATGGTTCCTCAGAGCTCGATACGGGAAGGAGAGAGAGGAAGAAGGCGTTGTCGGTGTCATCGGTGGCGTGCGCTCGCATTCATGGGACATACACAGTACCACGCACACGGTACATACACAGTACCGAGCGAGGTGTCAATGAATTTCGGTAGCTGGTTTACTGTCCAAAATAATGACCATTAGTTTGTCAAAACTACTGGCCATTAGTTTGAGGGCAACTTTGTAATTATGCATTAAGTTAATGAATTTTTAATAATCGAATTTTACAGCCCAAATCCAAAAAACAGTAGCACGATCCCCAAAAAAATGGATCCAATAGAATCTGATCTCCTAGTTCGTTCGCTCGTTCTTGTATTTCTCCTCCACTGAGTATGCAGCGAAGACGCCGGAAGAAGAGAGAGCGCGCCTTCCTGCTCCTTCGGCGGCGGCAGCACGATCAGTCACCCGGCAATAATGCGCAAAGCGCAGCGATCGGTTTCGGTTTTCTGTTCTGCGACGACTGCATGCATGATGCATCTATTCATTTTGGTGGATGGGCCTCCCGCTCGGCGGCGATTGATGCGATCTCGTTCCTCCGAACGTCGTCTTGCTGCAGTGCTAATTTAATTTGAACGGAGATTAATAAACATAAGAGATTATATAATCAGAATAATAATTTGATTTTATTTATGAAAACACTATTACAAGTCTATCTACCACTTTTATTTTTCCAATATTACCCTCAATTTGATAAAATACTGGCCATTAGTATTAGATTTTCGAGGTCAAATCTACACCGTTGGATCAAACTAATGCCCATTAGTATGAGAAACTAATGGTCATTTTTTTGAACAGTAAAGCTCCTCGAATTTCGGAGTTCACATGCGGTGGCTTCATGGTGGCGTTGATCTCGGTGAACGCCATCACCCATGGTCTCGGCAGCGGAAAGTTCATCAACGCGGTGGTGGAATACGCACGCAGGCTGCGCAAGCCCCGCGTGTCCCCAATCTAGGCATGCGACCTCATCGACCCAGAATCCCGGACACACCCAAGATTCCGGCACCAGCATCGCCAAGGTCAAGTCCCGCTGCTCATCTGAGGCCATCAGGCCGCGGTGACTTGGCCGGCGTGCACCCGCATTCCGCCTTGACAACGACCGCCCGTCGCACGTCTGCTTCTTCGTTAACACGTGCCACCTCGGTGTCGGCGGTGTTCTACATGGCTAATTAGATTATGAGATGCACCTAGAATAAGCGCTCTATATGGACAGTTCATCCAGCACATGTGTGGTGTAGATATGCTGCATCACTGCAATTGCCCATGCTCCACTGGATCATTGCCACTACACTGCTGAACTCTTGGGCCGCAAAGCTATATATGAACGACATACTTGTATATCTCCAGATCTTTCCCGCCACCAAAGCCTCAACACCGGTCCTGGATGCATCCTGCCTGTGAGGTGGCACACGTCGACGTGGTGGAGGTGACTTCGCGCGGCGGGGAGGGTTCAAGCGCGCGGGACCCCTACGAGCTCACCAATTCACCTACGATCACTCGCCCTTCGTCTCCGACTGGACCAGGCTCGGCTTCCTGGAGGCCGATCGACTACGTTGTCATCCGGCGCGCGCGTCATGTCGACCATGTGCGTCGAGGAGCGACACCTGCCCGAGTTCCGGGACCAGATGAACGCATTCGCCGCCGGCGACCAGCACAGTGACCTTTCCGTGTCACACACATGCAACAGATGCCGCGTGTTATGCTATTTTAAGTTCTTTGTCAATATTTTGTTGCTTGCTGTATGTGTAACGGATTCGCGAGCATTTTGTTGGTTTCAGTTTGCAGCTACCTTGTATGCTGAAAGGAATGAATAAGGATGTATACCCGTTCCGATCTGGTCCCTGAATAACTTTGATGAGTCAATCCGAGGGGCATGCATGAAATTGAAAGAGGACGAGTAGCTGGCGTGATCCATATGTGATCAGCTCGATCAAAAAGGACAGATGCATGCATGCTTCTGGATGGTACTTAAGGATCTCATGTGTCAGGAGCCAAAGTATTTTATAGCGTACTGGAACTGAAAGCACGATCAGCCGAATCATTAATTTATCAGAAGCAGAAACTGAAAGCGTCCTCAGTACGCCTGGGTCCTGTGCATGCTTTGCTTGCTGACTGCAGTCGGCGTGATATACAGTACCCAGCAGCAAGGCAGCTGGCCCGTTGATGAAACAGTGAATGAAGGCAACAACAGAAAATGCTGCTGATCTGGTGGCGTACGAGGGAGGCGGCAGCGGCGGCGGATGCAAAGTTTGCCTTTAACTGGGCTCTAATACAATTGTTTTTGGTACTAGAAAACTTGAGAAGCCCACCAGAATTCGTTTCAATCCACTCTGGGCCCACCAGAATTCGTTTCAATCCACTCTGGGCCCAGTTGTCCTCTCAGCTCGTAGAATTCGGTTCCCTCCACTTTGGGCCCAAACGTAAGTCGGACATTGCACGCTCTACTTCACTCTGCACTTGCATCCTGCTGATTCCCAAAACCGTTCTTACGACAAGAGAAAACAAAAGGCATCCTCCTGCTAACTGAACATTCGATAAGCTGTTTGTTACCAAAATCATTCCATTTCTGGCTTGCAATATCACCGATCCATCTCCAGGCAATCTTTGCAACGAAAATGCAGACACCACCAACAGGTCAGCATAATGAACGAGTAGACAGACAGCATGTGCCCTTCTAGGGTCATTTGCTTCCTTGATCCTTCTGTTTTCTTCCTTGAGGTCACTGGTTAGTAGGACAAGTTGAAGTTGGTATAATTAATGATGTTGATTGTTGATCAGCACGTCGGCACATCCATGGATGTGGATCGGCCTCGCTACCGCGACCGCGACCTCGACTTAGGAAAATTATCTGATCGACGTACTGGCCTCATCTGCATTCATAGACGACCGATGACGGCGGTAAGTCAGAGATTAGTCAGGCGGTGATGATTATATATGTGCAACTGGCCAAGCTAGGTTCATGTATACTGGGGCACATGCCCCATGGTACAAAATGATTTTATCTTGTTAATAACATATAATTAGTTGAATGTCATTAAAAAAATATGTATTTTTGAAGGTGAGGCATCCACTCTATCTTCGCCGCTGCATGTGCAATTAGCTCGGTTCTACGTCGGATATAGACAAGTGCTCTTCATGTTGTATCATATTCTGCTATAGCACAATATTCGTACTAACACAATCCACTAGTTAACCAATTAACTGCGAGATAAAAATCAGGCGCTATTGGCTATGCGCTCACTGATCGAGCTAGATCAGGCATCGCCAACTAACACCCTGCAGGCAGACTAATCCTACACGCATTGACAGAAGAACAGGCCGATATATACTAGTGGAGCAAGTAATGGCCGGCGGTTAGTTATGAGCTAGCATCAAACTATCTGCATTAGGCCACGGACGCGTGCCTTGTGATAATTGTCTTGATACTTATCTGAAACTATACTTTCTTACGCTGTTTCTGAACCAGGAACACACGTACGGGCATGTACATATGCAGGTACTATATAGTACAGCTGAATTCAGTTTACAGCAACCAAGATCTACTAGCGAGAGTGGGTTTGGTGCAGGTCACATGGCTGCCACATCTCGTCGGTGTTCTTGTTGTTGTACCATGTGTCTGTCTGCTCCGTAGAACTGAGGCCACCAATAATGCACCATGCCATGCATGGTAACACCAAACAAATCGGACAGAGACGCATCATTACCGGCTTGCTGTTTTCTTAGTCTCATCGGTAAAACGGATCACAGATACTCCACTTCCCTTCAGGGTTCAATGTTGCCTGATTCCTTTCCATGCAGCTTGCGGACATTGCCTTTATTCGCAGGTTCCATCGATTTATGGCATCGTTAATCCATCTCAATGTAGTAATCTTTGATCCAAATAAATTCTCAGCAGTTGGGAGCCAGGCATGGTCCCTGACTGTCGCACATTTTTAGCTGGCGCAAATCATCGCAACATCGACTGATCGGCCGGACCGCTAACCCACCGGTCTATATATTTCCTGCACATTTGAGAACTGTTCATCAGGGGATGCACTGTTTCCGGGAAAGAAAGTCTATGTGGTAGCACAAAACTAAACGACAGCCGAAAGCAAACCTATCATGCCCAGGTGTCGCAAAAGATGCATCTTTGCCGAGCGAAATCCGGATAGGATCGTTTGCTTATAAGAAAAAAAGAAAAAGAAAAGGGGTCAAAGCACATCATTGAAGTCATGCAAACGAAAAGAGGTTAAAAGATACAGAAACAACAACGTTGCAATTCTCGCATCAGTCTGAAGAGGCATTCTGCTCTGAAAAGGTTATTTGGGACACAAGAGTTAGACAGAATGGACATGAGAAGTAATAGCCACTCTGCAAGTGCAATATTCGGGTAAAAAACAAATCGAGGGTTTCAAATTAATGGATAAGCTGCGACCATTTAAGAAGGAAACACTAGGATGCAGCTATAGCAGCTGTTTTTTTTTTAAAAAAAAAGGGAATATAGCAGCTGTTCAGAACACTGGTCTTTTTTTTCTCTCTCTCTCTGTTTTTTTTTTGTGTGTGTGTGAAGGCAGAACACTGATCCTTAAAGTGCAAAGGGTGCAGGAGCATTAGAGGCCAGAGATCTTTTGTATGTCCACCACAACCTCATGCTGAAACATGCATGGCCGATTTTTTTTCCTGATCTATGCTAAGTTCTCAGAAGTTGTACATCCAAATTGCAGCGAAAATTGATCATGTATCAAAGCGATGTGGACGTGCCAGAGTTTCCGGTGTGACAAGGTGGTTGGGGGCATCCATCACAAAGAAACAAATCTGTTTCATTCTTCAAGCATACATACAGCTCTAAGGTTTCCTTCGGACTATACTGCAACATGTCCAAGTAGGTATAGAAGCCAATAAATACAAGGTGCAGGCAGATTGGAGAAATGCTCATGGAAAACAATAAAACGATGACAAGGACTGAAAACAATAGCAGCAGCCATCACCACGCTGTGCTGAGTAGTACGTGCATATGAGCAGCGCCACCAGTTGGTGTTACCCATCATGAAGAGTGCTGACGGGCAAGTGCGTGGCACCAAGAGGAAGAACGATACCAAATGAAACACGCCCATAGAAGCTTGTCGAGGCACTCTACAGGACTGTCACTGCCATCGACGATGTGCATATAGCTCGTATATATCGGCTTCTGGCAAGGAGGAGAAAATTAAATAGGGGTTGAAAATCAAATCGATCAAATGCTTAACTGGAAAGGAAATGGGAAATTTCGACCCTACAGGCGAATAAATACTATCATACTGCCCTCGATTCGAAATATGTCGTTTTACGAAAACGACATAATTAATCTTCAGGGAGAAATCTTAACTAGAGATTCAATGGATATACGACATTGCAGGTATAAAGGATTATAAAAGTATGTATGTCACTATAAGAGTATTTTTTAACAAATCTAACAACATTATCTTAGATTGTCATTCAAAATAATAGTTTACTTATTGATGGTCAAAGTTACGCAAATTTAACTGTAAAGTTTTTCGATCGTAGGGGGAGTCCATTCTTTCTTGTGGTCCCTTGTGATAAATGTTGTTACTTAGGTGGTGTTTGACATATGAAAAATGAGGAGTGGATTTTGGATTGAGAAATGATCCAATTCACGTCCTCATTTTCCAGTTGCCAAACCGACCCTGAAGTTCAGTTCAGGAGCCAAAGAAGTCAACTGCCAGTGAGTTAGAACAGTTTGTGGCGCCTTTCGCTGGCCCTGTTCCTGTCCTTTCTTTTTCTCTTTCAGGGAGGAACATTCAGCTGGGATGATCAGCAAGTGTGCAAAAACTGTACTACTCTCGTGCCGCGCAGGTACGTGCAGTCCTAATCGAGATGGTTAGCATCAATCTACAGAAAGAGAGAACTAGTGTACCTTAATTATACCAAGCATCAATTCCCGTGTGGCTTGCTGCAAATACAGATGCAGCTTTGACTCGCGTGCGACTCTGCGAGGTTTGGTGAGGAGAGTGGGGAAGAAGAAGGCCCGTACGGCGACAGGGGTCCACGGGTGCTTGACCCAGAAAGCATGCTTGCAAGAGACCAAAGAAAACAAAGGACGGAAAAGCTCTCGCATGCATCACCCTCGCTCTGGCTCACATGCTCGCGTTTGGATGCTCTCACTCACCGCTGAGACGAGATGAATACAAATCGCGGCGAATGCGGCCAGCCATGGCGCAGGTCATGCAGCAGATGCATTCAAACTCCCGAGTCGATCGTGTGTTTGTTTGTATCCTAGTGTGTTCGTTTGTATGTAAACCTTGGTGATGTTAGTAAAGGGAAGGCCCTTCTGAAGTCTATCCATCCCTGTGAAATTTCTGCAAATTTCGTGTTTCAGTTACACCGTGGCATCATTTTCTTCCACCTCCCGGTATCTATATATAAGCCAGATTTTTACACCCACAAGAAAGAAACAAGGAGAAAAAAGAAAAGTGTTTAGTGCTGTGCTGGTATAACTACACAGCCACACTGGTAAGCAGCATTAACACCTGCTGGCTTCCAACAGAGCTGCTGTCCAGTTCAGACGAGCCGTGTTCATCCACCGCCCAGTAGCAGGAGTACGAAACCTGTTCACTCCTTCACTTGCTGCTGTCTGCTGGTGTCAGTTGGGTTGGCCATGCCCCATGGCGACGCGGTTCCCACTGTTCCCACTGTCTCCTTCCTGCGGTCCTGCCCTGTTCATGCGTGTTCTTGAGTAATCGATCGGATCCCCAAGGCCCAACTCCGGCTCCTTGCTTCTTCCTCTGCTTCGATGGCAATGTCCGCACTCCCATGAGCTTGTCGTGTAGATAGATTAGATTCTTGTTTGCCCAGTAGCTGTGCAGATCGGCAACCATGTCGGAGTCCAGCCGGGCGTTCCAGCTGAGCGCGCCGTCGTCCTCGGGCGCCGGCGACGACGACGAAGGCCGCCGCAGTAAGGCCAACGCGCGCGGCGACGACAGCGGCGGCGGCGGCGGCAGCGTGCCGTTCCACAGGCTGTTCGCGTTCGCGGACGGCGCGGACGCGGCGCTCATGTCCCTGGGCGCGCTCGGCGCGGTGGCCAACGGCGCCGCGCTGCCGCTCATGACCGTCCTCTTCGGCCGCCTCGTCGACGCCTTCGGCGGCGCCGCCGCCACCGGCGACGTCGTGCGCCGCGTCTCCGCGGTCTCCCTCCAGTTCGTCTACCTCGCCGTCGCCTCCGCCGTCGCGTCCTTCGTCCGTAAGTGTGCGCCGCGCCGTGCCACTCTCCGCTCCACCGACACTTTACTTATTGCCTGAACTCACAAGCTCACGATTATATCAACCAACAATGAACTCGCAGAGGTGACGTGCTGGATGATCACCGGCGAGCGTCAGGCGGCGCGGATACGGACCCTGTACCTGCGGACCATCCTGCGGCAGGAGGTGGCCTTCTTCGACCAGCACGCAACCACCGGCGAGATCGTCGGCCGGATGTCCGGCGACACGGTGCTCATCCAGGACGCCATGGGCGAGAAGGTCGGCAAGTTCGTCCAGCTCCTCGTCACCTTCCTGGGCGGCTTCGCCGTGGCGTTCGCGCAGGGCTGGCTCCTCGCCCTCGTCATGCTCGCCACCATTCCGCCGCTCGTCGCCGCCGGCGCCGTCATGTCCGCCGTCGTCGCCCGGATGGCGTCCCTCGGCCAGGCGGCCTACGCCGACGCCGCCGTCGTCGTCGAGCAGACCATCGGCTCCATCCGAACAGTAATAAGCTTCCTTTTCGCTTTTCCTAGCGTCAGCCGCCACTGCCAGCGATCATGTCAGACTCCGAGTGCCTGAACAACAACACTAACGCCGGTCATGGAACGCACGCACGCAGGTCGCGTCCTTCACCGGCGAGAAGCAGGCGGTGGAGAAGTATAGCAAGTCGCTGAAGAGCGCGTACCGCTCCGGCGTCCGGGAAGGCCTCGCCGCCGGCCTCGGCATGGGCACGGTCATGGTGCTCCTGTTCTGCGGCTACTCACTGGGGATATGGTACGGTGCCAAGCTCATTCTGGAGAAGGGATACACCGGCGCCCAGGTCATGAATGTCATCTTCGCAGTGCTCACTGGCTCACTGTAAGTTCTGAAATTCAGTTGCAGTAATCTCGATTATCAAGCAATGCGACAAAATGAGTGACAAATAGTCTAATCAACAATAAAAAAAAGAATACATAAAAATCATTTTTTGATCCAACAACAAATAGTCTAATCCTTTTTGTACTACATGATAAATCCATTTATCTGGACTTTGTGATGATTAAGACATGTCAGGCCACTGAAAGACGCTGCGTAAGCTTCTGTTCGACAGTGATAACCACCAGATTTCGTGAGCAAGCTGCAAAAAGCTAAACATGCCATATCCACCCTACCCTTTTCAAGCTAACACCAATCACAATCAGTGAGATTGTTAGAAACTGAATTGTGTTATTCAGTAACCATACACTCTTCACCCCACTCCAGTTATTATGACCTCCTTTTATTATTTTCGAAAACTAGTAATCAACCTTCCCCTGAAAAATATACTACATAACCACCTTTTATGATGATTGGCATCCATATAGTCCAAATCAATTTGATTTCAGTAGTTGAAACATTTAGTGTTCACTGATGTATCTACTACACTTTCAACATCCTTTCTTGATTGCACATGGTGTGCTTTGATTAAACCAACCAACAGGAACTATCAGTTGTCGCCAAAAGCTGACACTTTTACTTTTGCAATAACCAAAATTGGTCCCAGAAGCTGGAACTTACGCTATTGTGAATTTGTGCTCAACAGAGCTCTGGGCCAAGCGTCACCAAGCATGAAAGCTTTTGCTGGAGGGCAGGCTGCAGCATACAAGATGTTTGAAGCAATCAACAGGGAGCCTGAGATCGATGCGTACAGCGCAACAGGTAGGAAGCTAGACGACATTCAGGGGGATATTGAGTTCAGAGAAGTTTACTTTTCATATCCAACAAGGCCTGACGAGCAAATATTCAGAGGTTTCTCCCTTGCCATACAGAGTGGCACAACTGTCGCATTGGTTGGCCAGAGTGGGAGTGGCAAATCCACGGTTATCAGCTTGATCGAGCGGTTCTACGACCCTCAGCTCGGTGAAGTTCTAATAGATGGTGTGGATCTCAGGGAGTTTCAGTTAAGGTGGATCAGAAGTAAAATCGGCCTCGTCAGTCAAGAACCGGTCCTATTTGCTGCTAGCATAAGAGAGAACATAGCTTATGGTAAGGACAATGCAACTGACCAGGAAATCAGAGCTGCAGCTGAGCTTGCTAATGCCTCCAAATTCATAGATAAAATGCCGCAGGTCAGGAGACTGCTTAAACCCTTGAATTTGCAAATTTCATCACTATATAAAGAAGAATGCCAATAAGGACACAGAAGATTTTGTATAGTATATTGAATCTCTAAAAGTTCTGTTGACATTCCCCAGGGTTTTGCTACTTCGGTTGGAGAACATGGAACACAACTTTCTGGTGGGCAGAAGCAAAGAATTGCCATTGCTAGAGCCATCCTCAAAGATCCAAGAATCCTACTATTGGATGAGGCAACGAGTGCTTTGGATGCTGAATCTGAAAGGATTGTGCAGGAGGCTCTTGACTGGGTCATGGCCAACCGGACAACTGTCATAGTGGCTCACCGTTTGAGTACTGTCAGGAATGCTGATACTATTGCTGTCATTCATCGAGGATCAGTAGTTGAAAAAGGTATATGAAATTAGATGTTATGCTAATACACACCCTCTATGTTATCATTTATTTTCACTCAAATAATTCAAACTTTCACCAGGTTCACACCATAAGCTTTTAAGAGACCTAGAGGGAGCTTACAGTCAATTGCTACGCCTTCAGGAAGCAAGCCATGATACCGTAGATGCACACTACCAGAGCAAGGGAAGCAGGAAGGGTGATTCAGGGGTTCATACAGGCAAACAATTATCAATAAATCAGTCACCTAGCCAAAGGTCACCACAGGACAACAAAAGCCATCACTCATTCTCAGTATCATTCGGCATGCCTCTTGAAATTGACGTTCATGACAGATCATCACATAAAGTACATGAAGAAATACAGCAGGAAGTGCCACTCAGTCACCTTGCATCGCTTAATAAACCAGAAATTCCAGTTATTATTCTTGGATCAATTGCTTCTGCTGTCAGTGGAGTGATTTTCCCAATCTTTGCGATACTCTTATCAAATGTGATCAAAACATTCTATGAGCCCCCACACATCCTAAGGAAGGATGCTGAGTTTTGGTCATCCATGTTCTTAGTATTTGGTGCGGTGTACTTCTTGTCACTTCCTCTCGGTTCATACCTTTTTTCAGTGGCTGGATGTAAGTTGATAAGAAGGATCAGACTGATGACTTTTGAAAAGGTGGTCAATATGGAGATTGAATGGTTTGATTACCCGGAGAACTCAAGTGGAGCAGTCGGGGCGAGGCTATCGGCTGATGCAGCAAAAGTTAGGGGCCTTGTGGGTGATGCACTTCAACTGGTTGTGCAGAATTTTGCAACTTTGGTTGCAGGTTTGGTAATTGCATTTGTATCAAACTGGGAGCTATCTCTTATAATATTGGCTTTGATACCACTCATTGGCCTCAACGGATGGATCCAGATGAAATTCATTCAAGGATTCAGTGCAGATGCAAAGGTATGCCAGAAGTAATAGAAGATGCTATATTTTTTTTTTTTTTTTGGGTACGGAGATGCTGACATTTACCACTAATTTAGTAGCACGTGCAGTTTTTTCTTCCACTATATCTATCGTTAATTTTACGCATATGTATATTGCTACTGTAGTCAAGACCAATTCGCTGATTCTTAGTCAAAATTTCAGTTGATGTATGAGGAGGCAAGTCAAGTAGCAAATGATGCAGTTAGCAGCATAAGGACAGTGGCCTCCTTTTCTGCTGAAGAAAAGGTGATGGATTTATACAAGAAAAAATGCGAAGGGCCCTTGAGAGCAGGAATCAGGACAGGAATAATAAGTGGCATTGGTTTTGGTGTTTCCTTCTTCTTGCTATTCGGAGTTTATGCAGCTAGCTTCTATGCTGGAGCACGGCTTGTAGCGGACGAGAAAACAACTTTCCCCAAAGTTTTCAGGGTATGTGTTTCATTACCAGATCCTTACAGTTCCGTTCCATGTCTGAACTTTAAGATGTCTATTCTTTCATCTGAATGATATAATCTTTTTATTTTTTTTGCTGCCATGTGTGAACTTTAAGATGGCTATTCTTTCATCTGAATAATAGAATCTTTTATTTTACTGCCATGTGTGACCTTTAAGATTGTTATTCTTTCATCTGAATGCAGGTATTTCTTGCTCTCACTATGGCAGCCATAGGGGTGTCTCACACAAGTACTCTCACATCAGACTCTTCCAAGGCAAAATCAGCTGTATCGTCTATATTTGCCATCATCGACCGTAAATCAAGGATCAATCCAAGTGATGACTCTGGGGTAAGCTTAGAGCCACTAAGTGGCAACATCGAATTTCAGCACGTGAGATTCAGATACCCCACTCGGCCTGATGTTCAGATTTTCGAAGACCTATGCCTGACAATTCAGTCTGGAAAGGTACTGAACTTCCTATTTTCTGAAAGTTTGCAGTGCTACTTCAACCTATCAGCAGGCAGTTCCCTGCATAATTTCTGAAATGAGACCTAACTATCTGTCCTATGTATGTATCCAACTATCAGACAGTTGCACTTGTTGGGGAGAGCGGCAGCGGCAAATCGACAGCTATAGCGCTGTTGCAGAGATTTTACGATCCTGATGCAGGTCAAATACTCCTGGATGGAGTGGACATACGGAAGTTCCAGCTCAGGTGGCTGAGGCAGCAGATGGGGCTAGTGAGCCAGGAGCCATCTCTTTTCAACGACACGATAAGGGCAAACATCGCCTACGGAAAGGAGGGGAAAGCATCGGAATCGGATGTTGTGGCTGCTGCACAGTTGGCAAATGCTCACAAGTTCATCAGCTCGTTGCATCAGGTACTGCTTCTCTTCGGAAAAGTCTACCTTCATTTCGAAAAGATTCCTCCTGGATCACTTCAATACTATATTCATGAGGATACTTTAAAACACTACGATATGTTTTGCCAAGAACATTTCTTACAACAATCAACAGGGAAAACGAAATATTTTTTCATATGTAGCTCAGTACAATTACCTGAAAAATGCAGGGATATGACACAATGGTTGGGGAGCGTGGGGCTCAGCTGTCCGGAGGGCAGAAGCAGCGCGTCGCGATCGCCCGTGCCATGGTGAAGGACCCCAAGATCCTCCTGCTGGACGAAGCGACGAGCGCGCTGGACGCCGAGTCGGAACGGACGGTGCAGGACGCGCTGGACAGGGTGATGGCGAGCCGGACGACGGTGATCGTGGCGCACCGGCTGTCGACGGTGCAGGGCGCCGACATGATCGCGGTGGTGAAGGACGGGAGGATCGTAGAGAAGGGACGGCACGACGCCTTGGTCGCCGTCGACGGCGGCGCGTACGCGTCGCTCGTCGCGCTTCACTCGGCGGCGTCCACGTCGTCGTAGCGTAGGCCGGAGATCTTGCAGGAATTAGGCGAACAAAGTTCAGGTGCTGGTTCTTTGCTGCTCGGCTTCTGATCAAATAATAGATGTGTAACTAAGAACCTCGCATGGCTAAGCAGAGAAAAGACTACAGAAATAGCAGCGTTAAGACTGTAAAATGCAACCATCAAATCCGCGTTACTGATATGAACATGAATGTTCAGTGTAAACAAGTACTTACTCTGTACTAGTATATCATAACAATGAAGTAGATGATACTTGTGGTTGCAAACATATCATTGTTGTTTTTGTTTCATCCCGCACAAGCATCTGCACAGGTCAGGAGCAATCACAAGTTAAACTGAAAGCACACCTTTTCAGAAGACCTGAAGACTGAACTCCTCTGAACTCGATCAAGCAGGGCAAGCAACCGATGAATCTTCCTGCAAACTTATTGAACTTCAAGACAGTAAAAATCCAAAAGAGAAGAGCTAGGCTATCATAAACACGGTCTAAAAGTATAAAAACTCCCCAAATCGAAAATAAAATTATATGCCCGAGAACAGGGGCGAAGCTAGCAGTTGGATAAGCCGAGTAGCACTGAGTGCACGTGAACCAGTCAAGGTGGTGCCTGCATAGTGCAAATGGGACACTAATCACTAATTTGTCAATTTTTCCCTGCTGCCAAGGCACTCGGGTCAGTGAATCTAGCTTCGCCCCTGCCCGAGAATAATCTGTGCATCGATGACAAATTCAGAATTAATTCCAGCTCACCACTGCCGTCCGACCAGCGTGTCCCTGACGTGTGACACATCTCTTCCGTCCATGCTTTCACCCCAACGCCCAACGGCCATGATCCTCCTACGGCGCGAGCGCGCACGCGCGAGGCGGAGGCGGCCACCACCAGCCACTCACCGCGCGCCACTACACCGCAAAGGGCATAGTGGTAAATATGCCCACACAGCGAGACGCGTAGAAGCGTCCGCAACCAGGGAAAGCGAGAAGTCGCGTGGGGAGGCTGCCACCAAGCAAGCAAAGGTCTCACCACGCCACGTCACGCCATGGAGCTCACCGGCGCCGCGCTCCGGCGGTCCCTGCCGTCTGCGTCCCCGGCGGTCGCGCGGGGGAGGAGGCGGCAGGCCAGGGTGGCCTGCGTCCGGGGCGGGTTCGCGGAGGAGGGGCACCTCCGGTACTACGAGGCGGGGGCGCCAAGGAAGGCGGCGGTGGAGGCGGTGGCGAGGGACCTGGCCAAGATCCGCGCCATGGGCATCGTCGCCGGGGACGCAGCCAAGGAGAAGGTCCTCTCGGTGAGTCCTCTCTTTCTCTGCCTCTGCCGAGTTTTTTTTTTTTTTTGACATGTTTTATTTCCTAGCTTCCTGAATGGGGTAAAATGTTGGCACCGAGCAACTCGCCTTGTACTGTTTGCTTGCTCTAACAAATTGATACCTTTATTAAATCAATTCATCACTATGATGATGGTGATATCATGATCTGATTTGGTCTCTGATTCTGAGTAGCAAAACCAAAAATATGTTCCTTTTCTCCTGCTATGTTTGTTATCGACCGTTAAATATCTGAAAGGAACTAGCGGTGCAGATTTCTTGGTATAACTATATGTTTCGGTGGTAATTACTAGTGATAATTGTGTGATGTGTGTTTGTGTAGTTTCAAACTGGGATTGTGTTCTCATATGTGCGTAAATGTGAATACAGGAAGCTACAGATCTCCTCCTTCAGGAGTTGACCCAGATGCAGGGTGAGGAATACAACATGAAGAAAGTGCGGAAAGAGGAGAAGGCCGTTATGAAAGCTATGAAGAAGCAGAAGAAGGCAGCTGCCGTGATGAACTGCGAGGATGGATCCTCCTCTGAATCAAGCGAGAGCGATTGCGAGGAGGAGCAGGTCATGAAAGTTGGGCAGGGCATGCTTGTCTCAACGGCCGCTTCTGAAGATGGCGCGTCTTGCGTCTCAACTGTCGCTGCAATGGAGTGCGAGAAGGCCGCAAAAAAGGCCATGAAGAAGATGGAGAAGGAACAGAAGAAGGCTGCAAAAAAGGCCATGAAGATGGAGAAGGAAGCAAAGAAGATGGCTATGGCAGCCCTGAAAGGCTGCATGGATGAAGACAGCTCGTCAGAGTCCAGTGAGAGCGAATGCGAGGGGGAAATGGTCAGAATGAGCCGCTGCGCTACAATCACCGCACCTCAAAAGCCAGCACCGAGCACGGTCTTGCCGATTATAGTTCCTCAAATTCCAGAATCCGTGTCGCCAGAGCCATTCTCTTCAGAGCCTGTGACTACAACACAGTGCCCGGGCATTGCAGTAGTTGAGAAGCCAATGGTGGCCAACAGAATCGAGGTCTGCATGGGTGGCAAGTGCAAGAAATCAGGGGCACTCGCTCTTCTGCAGGAGTTCGAGCAGAAGGTAGGCACGGGAGGCGCAGCTGTCGGCTGCAAGTGCCTGGGCAAGTGCGGGCTAGGCCCGAACGTGCGGCTGCGGAGCGAGGGCTCGCTGGAAGGTTCTGTGAAGAAGAACCCCCTCTACATCGGTGTAGGGTTAGATGATGTTGATACTATAGTTGCAGGCCTCTTTGGGGACACTGATCACATGGCGCCTGTGCAGGCCTAGTTGAAGGCTTAAGCTGTATCTGCTGCTGTTGTACTGAACATATGCCTTGCTATGTTGAGGTATTGTAAAACCTGTATGCTAATCAAGATTAAAGAGTTGAGAATCCATGGTGCACTGTGACTTTTTTCCTATGATTTTCGGATTAGAGCAACTGTTATAATCAGCAGGGAGGGCTAGTTATCTTTGCTCTGTGGAAGAAGACATTTGGAATTGGGGATGTTGGATTGTTCCCAAAAAGAAAAATAAATGAATGTTGGATCATCAGCACAGTAACAGTGATGCAAGCTGGGAATTCAATCAAGATCAACTCCGATCCTTTTCCATGCCTATGGATCCTGTCGATGAGTAGATTTCTTAACCTTGTCAGAACGAGAATGGAGCCATCGCCGCCTGCCGGCATGGCCTCCATTGGCAGAGAAGATCGCTTTTGACGGCGCCGCTTCTATTCCCGGTGAGCAGCGGGGAGATGCTGCTGGCTCACGACGCAATGCGTTCGGCGACAGCTTTCACCAACGGCGAGTGGGGTGTCAGGCGCTGCGCCCGCCGCCGGCCGGCCACCGGGACTGGACAGGGAGGGGAGCTTGGGCTCAGGACGTTTTGCCTGGGCTCAGGAAATCCCTCGCCATGGGCCTAAATTCAATTCGGGCTTCTTTCCAAAAGAAGAAGCACAACCATGCAGAGGGCCTCCTCTTCCGTTGGTCCACGTATCTTTTTTTATGCATTTTTACCTTCATTTTCCTTGGGCATTGCAAAATATCTCTCCGCACGCACCACGCGGCCACGCCACCACCGGCCTCCATCTTGCTTTGCTTTCGTCTTCAGTTTTCTCGCGCTCTCGAATATCCGATCTCCATGCTCCGGGTTCCAGCGCTCATGTCCCCGGTGGGCCCCACGAACAAGTGGCACGTCGTCAACTCTAGAGAGATTCCAAATTCCAATTGCCTCAGGCTCTGACACGATTGGTACGCGCGTCTTACTGTACTGTTTATTTAGCATCCACTACTCTTCCGCTTTCCCCCGTCCTTGACTTCGCCACCGTCCATCATCCGCTCTTGGGAGCAAAGCTGCTCCTGCTGCTCCACTGCACAGAGCAGCCAAGGTAACAGACAAGGGCTGTCTATACTTGCTTAATCGATTGATTAGTGTCTTGACTGCCTGCTAATTGCTTACTTCTCGATCTGCACGTACTTGGGTCTGTACTTTGTAGTCCTTGAGTTCTTGTCCTTCCTGTTTCCCCTTTTTTTCCGCTTTTCGAAAGTCACGGGTATGATGTTCCTTGGATGTCAGCGGTGTTCTGTGGTACTGGGCCTGCCAGTGTTTCATGCCCTGCTCCTAGTGCAGTTGCTTATATTACTTTAACTAGCTATCTTGCTCCCAGTTAACTGGATTTTTGTCTGGATTGTATTTGTACTTATCTTTCGTAAGTATATCAGGTGATGTGTTAGATAGATTGACAACCGCGAAACTTCTATATTTATTTATTTTTTGCTGCTGTGTGTACTTCTCCTTGAGTTCTACTCCAGGGGAAAATTTCCTGAATGATATATCATTGTTTGACTTCCGAATTTGGTCATGGATAAGCGTATCCTGCGTAGCAGTCTTATCCTGCTTGTGCCTGATGCATACTTCCACACAGGTGCTTTGATCGAGTCTCTGGGATCATGAGGCAAAGGCCTCTCTTGCTGGTGACTGCCTGTTTGTGGGCTCTGTCATGTTCCTTGCTGCTCCAGGCTTCCCCTGACGGGCTGCTGAGGATCAACCAGGGGCGGAGCCAGCCAGGGGGAGGGTGGGCCTCGGCCCACCCCCAATTTCAGCCCAACGTTGCTTTCTAGCACTGTAGCAGTAGCTACAGTGTCGTTTTTCTTTTTATTTTTTCGATTTTTCCTTTCCCGGCCCAGCTTCTCCGGCCCAACAGCATTCCGGCCCACCCTCAGCTTCAGGCCTGGCTCCGCCACTGGGATCAACCTGAACAAGAACAGGCTCAGCCCTGAGGCATTGACCGCTGCAAAGCTGGAGAGGCAGGACAGCCAGCATCTGCAGATCAGCAGTTCGAACAGTGACGCCATCCCTCTTGATGACTACCTCAACACTCAGTACTTCGGGGTGATTGGCGTTGGCACACCGCCACAGAACTTCAGCGTGATTTTTGACACCGGGAGCTCCAACCTGTGGCTGCCCTCAGCGAAATGCTATTTCTCGGTGCGTTCACGGTTCTCATCCTGGGAAATGATTTGGGGTGTTGTTGTTTTGTAATTATGATCGGTAATCCTTAAAAACCTGATGCTTAATGTGATCGCACTGTTTAACTGCAGATAGCATGCTACTTGCACCATAGGTACAAGTCGAGCAAGTCTAGCACCTACAAGGCAGATGGCACGTACATGGCTTGAACTTTGAAGTTGTGTCCTTGCACCATTCAGTGATGATTGCTGGCCTGAACTCATTTCTCACTGAAATTTTCAGGAGAGACTTGCAAAATTACTTATGGCTCTGGATCAATTTCTGGATTCTTCAGTAAGGATAACGTGCTGGTCGGAGACCTTGTCGTTAAAAGCCAGGTAAATTTGTGATTTCAAATAAAGTCTCCATGTCAAGATCCAGCCCCATATATACTGTACCATTGCTAATACTACTTTCTGTTGTCACATTTCAGAAGTTCATCGAGACAACACGTGAAACCAGCGTTTCATTTATCGTTGGGAAGTTTGATGGAATTCTTGGCCTTGGATACCCTGATATCTCTGTCGGCAAAGCTCCGCCAATCTGGTACATCTTCTAGCTTCCTAAGTGACTGATGTAAGCTTGGCTTGCCATTTTGCCACCTGAAATTCACTGTTTTCTTCAATGTACAATGGCAGGCAGAGCATGCAAGAGCAGAAACTGCTTGCAGACAATGTCTTCTCCTTCTGGCTTAACAGAGATCCTGATGCATCTTCTGGTGGCGAGCTCGTGTTTGGCGGAGTGGACTCTAAACACTACAAGGGAAACCACACCTATGTACCTGTTTCCCGCAAAGGTTACTGGCAGTTCAACATGGGGGATCTCCTCATTGATGGCCACTCAACTGGCTTCTGTGCCAAAGGATGTGCTGCCATTGTTGACTCTGGCACTTCTTTGCTGGCCGGTCCAACGGTACGTGTCGTCATCGGCACTTGATTTGAAAATATAATCTGAGGTGGAGTTGTTGATTGATAAATAAATTACTTGAGTTGATGTAGATGCTAGAATATGTAGCACTAGTATAACTTGGTAATTCCTTGGTTGGTGTCTCTATAGAACAGAAGATCCTTAGAGAATGAGGGTAAAACATTTTCAACATGTCGTGACTAAAATCCTGGATATTGTGTTGTTTACAGGCTATAGTTGCTCAGGTGAACCATGCAATTGGGGCTGAGGGCGTTATTAGCACAGAATGCAAAGAAGTGGTGAATGAGTATGGAGAAATGATCCTCAACTTGCTTATAGCACAGGTTTGCTAGTTGCGGCATTCCTTAGCTTTTGTTCAGATTTCCAACTATTAAAGAGATGTTATAAGATGGCTGTGCTCTGTTAATTTTCTTGAATAGTAATTTTGTGATGCTTTTCCTTTGCAGACAGATCCCCGTAAAGTATGCAGCCAGGTTGGTCTCTGTTTGTTTGATGGCACAAAATCTGTCAGGTGAGTCCATTATGCTGGGCTGTCGTAGTACACAAGAGAGCAAAACTTCTGTATTTGCCACGTTACGGCATATTGTTGTTTCATGATGTGACAAAATTAACATGTGAAATTTCTGCAGAAATGAAATTGAATCTGTTGTCGGTAAAGAAAACGTGGGGTCAGATGTTATGTGCTCAGCCTGTCAGTTGGCTGTTGTGTGGATAGAGAACCAGCTCCGTGAAAATAAAACTAAGGAGCTGATATTGGAATATGCTAATCAGGTTAGTACATTTGTGATTTGCTCTGCTTCATATTGATATTGCCGTCGTAATATATAACTGCTAACAAGATTTTTCCTTGCATTCCAGCTATGCGAGCGGCTACCAAGCCCCAATGGAGAATCAACAGTCAGCTGCCATCAGATCTCTAAGATGCCAAATCTCGCATTCACCATTGCAAACAAGACCTTCGTCCTAACGCCAGAGCAGGTGCTTCCTAGTAGCCCATAAATAAGCCATAGCTCAGTTTCTAACTTTTGCAACCAATTTCTTTCAGAAAAAGTGCTATGTTAAAATTCTCTATTTTATATTTGAAGTTTGTGCCTTGCATTGATACTGAGCATTTTCAGAACATGATATTAATAAACTCGGACATTAATGCTTGGTATTTGTCATAGGTGACCTGCTGAATCTTAAGATTCAGGATGTCTCACAGTTCTGGTGCTGTTCATACCTGAAAGTTTGAAGGGTGCTTTTTATTTTTTTTTTCTTTAACCGCACAAACTTCTTTTGATTTTTTGAATGTGGACATGAGGTGCGTTATTGGTATTTGAAATCAAAAGATGACATGGAATATGGGATGCAATGCGGTTGATTCATAGTTTAGCTTACGGGGTCTGATAAAAAAAACCTGTAAACTTCAATTCAAGGTCCCCTCTGTTCCATGTTTAGTGCCTCAATTTCAGAATTCTTTAACTTTGTGTAACTTCTATTGCAGTACATTGTGAAACTGGAGCAAAGTGGCCAAACTGTCTGCATAAGTGGGTTCATGGCATTCGACATACCACCCCCGCGGGGTCCTCTCTGGTACACACTATGAAACTTTGTGTAATACGTCATCCTTTTTCTTCCTTCATTCCCTGTGTCAATATAAAAATTGCCTTGAATTATTGCAGGATTCTTGGGGATGTCTTCATGGGAGCTTACCACACGGTGTTTGACTTCGGTAAAAATAGGATTGGCTTTGCGGAATCAGCGTAAAGAGTGCGGGAGCATACTCCTCTTCGCATAGATATCCTATCTCTTAGGGATGTATTGTTTGGCTATCTACTATATGAACACAATAGACTGTTAAAAAAAATGGATTGCAGAAAATGCTGATACCAAACATTGTGATGTTGCGAAAAGGGGCAGATCTTTTTGTTTCTTTCTGAATAAGAGAAAATAATGGTGTGTGAACATCCAATTGCTATGCGTCACATATGTGGTTGATGTGAGTATTAAAGAAAGAATCATTGTGCGCCTTCTATCTGATCGCATTTCGGGAGTTGTTTTTGCATATTTGTACAACCTCAATGATGATATTTGTACAACCTAGAACCTGACATGCGAGATGCGAGATTGTACATGGGCTGGACCTGAATGATAGATGATAAACTAAATGGGCTATAGATAATCTTGACATGCGAGACTATCGGTCCACAATAAAGACTTGCTAAATGGACCTTTAAAAGGCCAATCGTTACTCAAGGAAGAGAGAGCCTGTCGAAATTCTCTTTTTAAACAAGTGAAACCTGAAGCAAATTATGAAATTGTAAACCGCCTCTATATGAATCTCAAGTAGTATAATCCATGTACAATAGCAGAACTGTACAGTATACATCGCACAAAACCGATGTCGTAGTACGTATTTGTGTATGAATATGGATGTACAGAAGATGGTGTACGGAAAACATTCCTGATTCTCATGTCATTGCCGGCTTTCATTAGTCTTTGGATAAGCGTACGCAAGGCTGTCTCTTGTGCTCCGGCAGCAGCTGCTGTTGCGGGCTCAGCGCCGCCGTCGCCGTTACCGTCTCCAGCATTGACACCGGCGCTGCCGCCTCGGGAAGCTCCGCCGTCAGCAGCACCTCCCGCCATGATCGACGAGAGCGCCGCCGCCAGCACCGCGGTGAAGTTGGGGTCGCTGGTGATGGCGGCGGTCATCGTCTCCAGTGCCATCCGAGACCTCCCGTCCGTTCCGATCGCCGGCGGCGGCAGCAGCGGCCTGTGGTGGCCGGGGAAGCCGTACAGCCCTGGGAACGGAGGCACGGCGGGGACGACGGACGGCGGACGGTGCTGGCCAGGCGGCGAGTGGGTGAGGTCGAGGGTGATGGTCGGGAACGGCGCGGAGGCGGAGAGCGTGGCGCCGCCCATGGCGTAGGGGTGGTGGAAGAGCGGCAGAGGCGGCGGCGCGACGTGGTGGTGGCCGAAGAGCGCGCCGCCAACGTCGCGGCTGACGGCCGGCCGGAGAGGAGCATGGCGGCCGCGGCGGAGGTGGTCTTGGCCATGGCGGCGGCCGCCGGCGGCAGCTGGTGGTTGTGGGTGCCCTCGTACGTGGTGATCAGCACGGCTTTGTCCTCCGCGCACCGCTGCACCTGCACGCACGTGTTTCATTTGTCGTCAGTCAGTGATGGCGTTTGTACGTACTCGCCACTTGCATGCACGTCGACTAATCACATCTTGATCAGTCTCGTCATCTCCAGATGCATGCATGATTAAATTACGTTGTAGAAGCAGGAATAGTGTACGTATCAAAGCCAATATGCACGTTGCAGGTGAGACGTCACGATCTGCGCTGTTTGACTGTGGAATCCTGGGACCATGGAGAGTGTGTTACCATATCTCTATTGTAATACTAGTTGATTATTATTAGGCTGGGGACAGTAGGTAAGATAAGAGAAGCAGAAGAGATCCTCGCAAAAAAAAAACGGAAAAAAAAAGAAAGAAGAGATCTCTAGCGTATGCGAGTGTGCAGCCCGCAACGCTCTTGCAGAAGTTCACACATGTGCATGTCATAATCCAATGATACGTCGTGTCAGATATAGCAAATATTAAAATGTCTAAGCTGTTTTCTTGGATGTTTTCAAAGTGCAGGTTGTGTTTGAATTCTGGCCAACACGCAACAGAGCAGGCCATATGAATATAAATATGTAGACGCCATGCGATCAGTTGCTTGCTTGGTTAGCTAAGTTCGTACGTACATGTCGCATTATATCTGAGTGTCGCCGGGCTGGGCATCCTTTAATTTTTGGCTCCTTCTTGACCGATTGCACGTATATTGTTCTAGTAGCTAGGAAAAATTGTCCTTTTGATTGACCAGTCTTTGAGTGAACAAAACTGATGCAACATATCGCCATATGTACTTATTAAAGTGCTACAATGTTAACTCACTAATTATTTGTCTTTGTGCATATCCTATGTTTGTCTTCCCCACAAGCTTTTGTAGAAAGAAAACGCACGAGAGCTATTTGTTTTTCGAGTACTCCTACACATAACACATGTGGCGCAATTGTTTGACAGCTGATTTTTTTGACGCGTGTTTGACAGCTGATTTAACTCACTAATTATTTTTTTGTTTGTGCGTCCTATGTTTGCATTTTCCCACAAGCTTTTCGCGCCACACAGTTATTTGTTTTTCCCCAGATTTGTCAGCGTATCAACTAATGTATTGTGTGAAGCTTTAAACAAAACCTGGTTTAAATCCCTTTAATTAAATCAATCTATATATTTATGTGACACTTTTGGTGTTGATATATGCATTGCAAAACCCAACGTCGGCCTATTTTTATATAAAACCTAGTAGAAGTATATAGTGATCATAAGAAGGTTTTCAAACATATCTAAGCATACTTATGAATGTACTGGTAGTAAACTTAAACCACAGAATAAATTTCAAACCATCACTTGATGAGATAACACGGTGCAATATACCTGCTTCCTGACGGGACATCCTGTGGCCATTGTGCACCGATAATACGCTCTGGGGCAAGGGTTACCCTTGGCCATCTTCTGCCCATACTTCCTCCACTGACACCCATCACTTATCTACTCATATTTGTACAGCCCAAAACAAGATTCAGAAGATATGTGGCAAGTCAATAAGGATTGTCGAGAAAGTGCAGCAGTTATAGCTTATATATAAAGTTTCTTTTTGTCAACTCATTGTATGAACATCTTGCCAACAGCAACATAAATTTGATGACAAAAAATCGCAAGGAAAAAAATTGTATGAAAAAAGATTGCAGTTTATTCAGTCCTCTTATCACGTACCATTGGGAGCTCGGATCGTGCGCGCACAGACACCCTCGCTCTCCGGCACGGCGCCGCCGCCGCCGCCGCGGATGAACCCTCGGCGCCGTTCTCCCCGCGTTCAGGCGTCCCATCCTGTTGCCCTGACCTCCTTTTGTCGTCTGCCTCCGCTGCCGCCATCGGAACTCGCCCTGTCGCCGTCGAGCACTGCGGTTGCTGATCTTATCGCCGGCGACATGCGGGGGTCCGCGAACTGGACCCCTGGCATTACTGTTGGTAGCATCGAGTTTGGTGCGTTGCTGGCGGCCTGCACCGATCAATGTAGAGTTAAACGGCGAGAGGAAATTAATGGCGCATAACTACGTACTACACGCATGGTGTTTGATATGAAAATGCTAACTACCATTGTAA
Organism: Eragrostis nindensis; assembly: GCA_012490785.1. Taxonomy (NCBI): domain Eukaryota; kingdom Viridiplantae; phylum Streptophyta; class Magnoliopsida; order Poales; family Poaceae; genus Eragrostis; species Eragrostis nindensis. The sequence goes on from JAAXCT010000294.1 coordinate 375,503, forward strand.
ATGTAGTGCCCTTTTTTTTTTTTTTAAGATTTGGGTTTCTGATTGCACGGCCAAGCTGCTTTGCGATGACGATGCAAATATGGGCATGTGCGGCAGTATACAAGCACACGCATCGATGGGGAGACACCTTTCCAAAATTAGTTAATGAGAGACACAGGAGAGACCTAATGAGGTGTTGAATTGTTATCGGAATTTTAAGATGTTTAAGATTGAGAATAAGAAAGGGTTAAGGTTGTATCATGTGGTAGTTGATGCTTAATATATGATTGAGCATAAGTGGTCTTGGTTCATTTCAACAGGCAGGGTATAATATACCAGTGCTCACAGATTGTACTAGTTGTACGAACCTGTCGTGATCACAGATGAACAGCATAGTATAGGCCTCTGATTTTATCAATAATAAACTTGATGCTGGGCGATGCGTGCTTGCACGATTTGACACACCAGCATGACCCCAGTACTGTCTTCCTACACTATTTCTTTGGTATCCGGTAGAGTTAGTTACAGATATCACGGACTAAATTAAGGAATCAAATGGGTATGGTGTCAGTTCTCTGGATACAAAAAAATCGGTAGTTCGAGCGATACGCGGATTTGCAGGAACATTTTAGTATTATCAGTGATGCTTGCTGGCTGCTGCACGAGATACATTTCTTAAATGGAGGGTATTCAGACCATGAGCGTCATATTTGTATTTTTTTTGCTTTAGCACATGAAAGTACACCGTTGACTAGCTAGATTCGACCCAAGAAGACGTGTTGTTGAATATTTAGCCAAAGACGAAGGAATCGATGAGCAATAATGAGTACTGTTGGTTGAACGGACCCAAGAGAAGAGATTGAATTGAAGCGAGATGGTAACAAGGACTTGCTTAATTAGTTTGATTAATTTACCTGGTGCTGCTGGGCTTGGATGAGCTGATGGTAGAGCGTGCCGTAGCTGCTGGTGAGCTCCTCCAGCATCCGCCGGAGTCGCCGGTTCTCCTCGCCGGCCTGCCGGAGCTCCCCCTCCACCGTCGCCATGTCCGGCTACACACACATATATGTATCCTTATGATTTGCATACTAGCAGCTGCATGCGCGGTCTCATGATCGATCGACCAGTAAGAGTGAATTACAATAAAGAAAATCCTACCTCTTTATGATGATCACCGGCTCCTCCGGCCACCGTCCCCTCGCCGCCGTTGACCGTAGTCGCCGCCACCGAGGTCAGCAGGTCCAGCGCAGTCTGTTCGCCGCCACACAATCCAGCACAGCCCCATCCAAACCAAATTAAGTCAAGATCCACATATGCATGCATATCAATCTAAACTTTCCATCTCACACAGACACACATCGATCTCAAGGTCGATCTCGATCGAGATGACTTACGTTGACCTTGCTGTTATCATCGCGGCCTGGTGCTGGAGGCTCTCGTCGGCTCCCACCGCCGCCGCCGTCGTCTTCTCGTTGGTGGCGAGCACCGGCGGTGGAGAAGAAGTCGACCTCCTTGATCTCGTTCCTGCGCCGGCTGCTGCCGTGGTGACCAAAGCCACTATCGCCGGCGTGGCCTTGTTCTGACAAGATCATCGTCTCCTCCTCCTCTCCTCCTTGTGGTGCTGAATCTTTGGCACCAAGTCCATGGATGGGATTGGAGGTAATTAACTTAGCAAGAGAATGGTAAGGAATGGATGGCTATACGCCTGTGAAGTCGGCCGTGTCAAAGTACTATATACTAGCTAATTAACCCAAGGCACAAGCTAGAGAGAGAGAGATTTGCTAGCTAGAGAGATGCTAGAGAGAGGGGGACAGATATGTGCTAGAGAGAGGGAGAGATGACAACAACATAACAAGCACGTAACGTGAAACGGAAAGGCTTGGACTTTGGACTTTGCAATGGAGACGAGTCGGCAGGAGGAGTTGGACCGAATAGGAGAGGGTTGGAACTGGTGGGCCATCCGCGTCAGACACTGCGTCAGCGTGACAGGTGCCTGAGGCGGGAGGTAAGGCTGTCCACGTGTCCGGTGCGCGTGGGCGTGGTCAAGGCAGTCAACGATTGCTGGTTTGCGACTCTAGAGTGGTGGAAAGGAGGCCACGAACCAGCCAATCACTATCAATTTGTCTCTCAAAAACAAAGTAAATTAATCAAGTTGTAGTTATTCCTTAAATTTAGTAAAACCTTATATACCTTTATCAAGAAATGGAATCCCCTGCTTAGAGATAGTATACAAGATGCAGACAAAATCCATCAATTCAAATAAGTCGTAGTGAATTTAGAAACTGAACAAAGCCAGGGAAAATTGTGTTACACTAAACCATCTGCAAGATCGTGGAAGCTAATCCGGTTTTGCACATAATTTTCTACTAGAAAATGAGGCATTTGCAAAACCGACATTTTTTATCCCAATTCTGAAAATAGACCTTTTTCAAACTTTGCAAAATCGGGCATCTTTTTTGAATCTGAAGCAACGAGTTGCCCCTCTTCTGTTATGTGCACCTAACGGTGTTCAATCCCGTGTCAAAAAGACATAAATACCCTTTGCAAAATTGCTCCTGTTTTTTCTTGGTACTTGGCAACTCATTCCATAACTCAAATACATCCTAAGAGCGAGGTTTTATATATGGCTCAAAATTTAGGAGCAAGGAAGAGGACACACTAGATAAGCATATGTTTCTTTCGTGAACCTAATGAATCAGTTCAAATAACTTTCATATGTGATGACTGACGAGCTAGTTGCCACAAGTTTATTCAACCTGACTTCATAGATACTTGAACTTTGTTATAGGTCACAAGGTGGTATATATCCACGTGTTTAAAGGAAAATTGGCATCCTTGGTTTGTATGTACAATGCAACTTGTTTGAACTTTCAAAGGCGCACAAATTTAAAGAAATTAAAAAAAAAACAGCTCGTGTCTATTATACATTATCCGGCTGCATTTGTGGAGAATTGAGGAAGAAAACATGCATGAGTGTGATTGAGATGGGCCGGCCAGGGGTGTACCTTAAATACTTAACTAGTCGACAATACATGATGAATGACCCTTTCAGCGTAGACTTCAACATTAAAAAAAAATCTTGTTGATTTATTTTATTGCTACAAGTTAGATAGATGCCGCTAGGTAGCTAATTGGTTTTCATGTGAATGCTTGATGTTTACGAATGAACGCTAGCTTGTACATTCTCCATACTCGCACGTTGACAATGTAGTAGCCGCCGATGTTAGTCTACTAGCTATCATAGGGATATTTCCATTTCTATCCCTAGGAATCCACACATGCATCACTTGTACACAGGTTATCTATTGGAGCGTAATAGAGAATAGATGCATATTTATAATGGTGGAGTTTTTATTGCATTTAGCCTCCAGGCCATTATATATAAAAATACAAGATTCAAGGGACAAGATACCTCTCCGGGATACATATGACCTTATACTCCAACATGGAGGAATACTAAATTGAAATATATACACCAAGCTTACAATCGTTTCCAAGTATAATGTGGTAACTGAATGGTGCATAGACGCTCACGTACACTACTATATTGTTTCCTTCAGATTTTATATATTGCAATATACTTACAAAGTTTAGTTGTGACATTATGTATGAAAGAACTTTTTGAGACAAATTTATATGTTTTCATGATCAATTCGTGATAGGCGAACATCGATATATAATAACCTGTGGCTACGGGACTGCAGCAATTGGGGTTAATCCACCCAGTTTTAAGGAATGTCCACATGCTTCATTGACATTTGAGTAGGAACTATTTCAATTATATTTAAGAAAATGACCCCACTAATTAAACCAAGTTGGAACTTGTAAATGATCACGCAAGTTGAGGTGTTTCTGTTGATTCACCAATGAACATGTCAGCCCCACGTTGCTCTATCTTATGGGATACTTCCTGTACCTACTTTCTCATTTCTCATTGTGAGGTGATACAACTGAACTATATAAGTCCACACATGTCGTATATACTTGATCTGATGTTGGAAGCTAATAATCAGCAACGAAATTAAAATTGATAAAGGGACCTTATTTTAATAACTTGCACGTTAGCTAATTGATACAAACAGAAAAAAGGCCTGAACTTTTTTTTTTGCTAGTAAAAATGGCTGAACTTATATGTGTTCTTTAGAAATTGACGTGGTGTGTAACCCAGACTGAGACCATTTACGTTCCAATTATATATTCATGTCATGTGATGCACGAATGCATAGAATCAAATTATGTTCACAAGTGGGGTGCACATGCCAAATGGAATCTGGTCAAAGCAATTTTGAGAAAAAAGATCCGTATATATAAATAATGAAAACATACGTGACAAGTTGAAGCCTCTGGTGTAAAACTGTCGGGGCTGAAAATTATGTAAAGATGGTGAAGAAAATGAAACATCTATTTAGAATTTTCGTGCTCCCACAGGCAGCCATAGCTCTCACAAGTCCAACCGAGGCAGCCGAGAAATCAAGGCGCAAGACTTTGCTTGTCCTGTGAATATATATACCTTTTTCTCTCATGCATGCATGGGTCTCATATCATATGCAGGTTAGTTTATACTACTTTGAAAAAGGAGATGGAGATGCATGACCCACAACCAAACGGGCACGAGACACACAAATGATCAACCAAGGTCGTCGCAAGGTCGCATGCACGGTTCCAAGGTCAAGAAACCACATATGCAAATGGGACCAAGGGAAAGGGAAATCCGTAAAGGTGCGTGTGCTAAAGTTGAAAGCAACAACAGGAAGAAAAAGGTGATGGATGTATGCACGAGCACGACACGTTGACACTATGCATGTACGTTACTAGATAGACTTATTAGAGAGAAGCATTTGAAGGAGATCGAGCTGCAAGAGAAGACCAAAATTTCTCCCAGCAGGGTAGGTCTAGCTTGGACCGGTAAAAGATAGCGGCGCCCTAGCTTGCACTCTGGAGTTGATCTGAACTAGTAGTACTTGCAAGTGGGTAGAATCAAGGCAATCGAGATATAGAGAGATAGGTCCGGTGAAAAAGCCAAAGCTAGGGAGAGACTTGTGGACCAGTGTACGAGCTGGTTGTGCATGCTCAGTCACTGCACGTATGACCACTTGGTCTTTCGAGAGGAAAAAATCAAGCTTGTTAGCCATGATGTGTGTGTTAAGCGAGAGGGACGTGTTGCTAACCTCAGAGCACACAATATATATCAACTTTCCCGGCCAAAGGAGAAATGGTTTCTAATGATTTCTTCAGATTTCTAATTTCGAGAGCGACTAGCCAGGGACCTGGATGGAAGTCCTGTAGGAGTGATCCTGACTTAGCTAGTACAAAATATCGAGACATGATTTTTCATGTAGCTAATTTAATGCATCCGGTCAGTTTCAAAATCAAAGTGTCATGTGATCGAATTTGTACACAGTTTTAAATCCATCAAGTGATCTTTTGAGATGTGGTATCTCTTCATTATTTTCCCTACTTCTTTTCTTGCGAGAATATGACTATACAATGGAGATGTATTGTTTCCTTTTCTTGAAGATTTATGGCAAGAAGCTCCATCTATGCTGACCTTGACATGTATGACCGTCGTACTTCCATATAGACAGGAGGATTTAAGCATTCCAGAAGTGCTGGAGATTCCTGTCCGGTCTGGTCACCGTCGTGTATCTCAAACCGGTGCATTTTTCCACGAACACGAGATGCCGTGACTGCACCGCAGGCTGAAAAACTCTCACGGCTAATAGATTGTCGGTAGAGGTACCAGAAATCACAAAGGATCGACTGCCTTGACCATGTTCGTTCATTGTGTTATTAGGTAGCTGCCTAAAAGCCCCAGCCCGTACATGGTTATCAGTCGTCGGAGTCCCTTCACGCTGCAAGCCTGCAAGGTACCGTACGTCTCTGAGCCACCGGTAGTGACCGGCTCAGGAATTCGATGGATGATGCAATAAACTTTTTTTTTCATTTTTGCGCAATGATGGTGCAAAACTTTGATTACTGTACAGGGTTGGTTTGACATTGTCACATGACTGTTCAAAAAGCTCGTATTATTTCCGTTTTTATATGTAATAATCTAGCAATATTTTTAAGCCACAAAAAGGTCCAAGTTATATATATCTATGACATAAATTAAAACATGAGGATTTATTCAAGTCTAAACTAACCATCTTTTTAACAAAAACACAAAGAAGGAACAACCTGTGAGACATAATTAATGTTGTCACCGCCTCCTGGCCCTCCCTCTCTGCCTTAAGTGAAACTCCCTCCGGTTCACAAACTTTTGTCGTTTTGCACATAGACACGGTTTTTCAAAACATAACATTGACTAATACTTTTTGCAATAACATTTATGAAATATAGTTGAAGTGAACTTTTATGAAATCATATTTCAATATAAATCTACTCATGTTATTTTCACATTTCTAAACTTAACACAGAAAAGATATTTTCAGTCAAAGTTAAAAAAGTTGACTTAAAACAACCTCAAAACTATTAGAATTTTGATACTGGAGGGAGTACGTTCAACAGCTAGGTGAGGACCTCCGTTTGTGGTAGCGTGTAGATGGACTTCTAGGTCAAGCTTAAATCTTTTCCCTATGTCTGGAGGGCTCTGGTGCTTCCGTCTCTTTAACTATGGCGAGGATGTGGTGCGTCTTTGGTTTCTCCACAACGGATCGAGCATGTATAGACACAACATGTTTGAATCTACATATTGAAAATTGACATTGTTTGGTCATCGCTCATTAGATATTTCTACAATTCAGGTGCTCGACTACGGCTAAATGTGGGTAAAGCTTTGCTTGATATAGTGTTTTTTTTTAAAAAAAAAGATCTTTTTTTTTGAGATTATATTAAAAAAAAAGATCTTGCCTTGATTTAGTTTGTTCGATCAGCAATCTATTTTTATCTCTAAATTCAGAGCGGGGCCCATCGGGCTCGCCTAGGGGAGGCCCAGCCTACTCTAGAATGTAGCCTAAAAAGCTTGAACTAGACGGCCCACTGCAGCCTAAATTTTGGGATAGCGAAAGGCCCAGCACTGTCTCTCCACTGCTTGACGATGGTCCATCCGATTCTGCTCCAAGCCTGTACGCGTAGTCATGCTTGCTCCGATGAGCTCCCGGCCGGCGCTCGCCTCTTCGCCGCCGTCAGTGGCGCTGCGTCACCCTCACAGCCGAGGCCTCTACCTCAGACCGACGTGCGCGTCGGGATCCGCTCGTGCCTTAGCTCACGGTGCTTATGCCTGCGACCGGCTTCAGCCGCGCCTTGTGGCCGCGCAGTCCCCTCCTCCGGTCGCCGCCGGCGCCGTCCCTAGGGATGCGGAGACGGGGCTCGCCATACTCCTCGTATTTCTCGCTGCGGTATGCCTCTTCTTTTTTGCTTTCACCTTGTTGGTTTTGGAATCCGTTGATGGCGGCGGCGAGCGAGTTGTTTGGTGCGATTTCTTGGTTCGTGGATAGAAGTCTTGGGTAGATGTTGGGAACAACGCGTAAATAAACTAAAAATTAGCTGGAGGAGGCGAAACGCTGTTTAGCTGGATGAGGTGAGGGGAGCAGGAACGCTGTTGATTCGTCAGTGCTCTGCGCACCTCAACATGGAACTTTTGAGCAGGATAGAGAGATGCCCCAAATTCTTGGAAATACATTTATTTTAGTTTAATGTTCTGGCAGAATATTTGATTGACTTACAGTACATCAGCATTCAAATTTTGCAGCACGATTAGAACGAGCTAGGAACTACACCAATGAACATGTCAAGCCTTAGCATAAGATATTCTTCCTTTTCCTCAATGCTCGGTCAGTCCATTTCAAGATGGCAGTTTTGGCTAGGATAGACAGAGATAGCAGTAAGCGGAATATTGCGGTTCTCACATTACCTGATGTCAGGAGGTTGCGTCGTATCTAATTGGGTACAATTTTGCAAATAATTGCCAACTTCTTTTAGGGGCAAACTATGCATCATGGGATCAGTAAAAATCATTCCTGTTGAGATAATGGTGTATTTATTGTGTTGTGTCTATAGTACATTGCCTAGTTAGCAACATTACTCAGGACCATTATTTAGCCTAGTCTATAGTCGCGGCGAACAGACAAGTTGTACTTTGTATTAGTTCTGTATAGTGAACTGAGGATTAACACTCCCATAGTGTGCTGCTTTTATTTTGTTACGCCCTTTGCTCTCTGATTTACATTGTTATCCTTGTGTATCATATTTTGTAATTGTTCTTTATCATATCTACTGCATCAGTTTCCTCTCCCCACTATTGGTAGTGAACCTATGCTTTGTTTCTATCTAGCTCCCACAAACTACATAGCCCATAGGTCGGAGCAACAAATTTAAACATGTTCATCTATAAAAATGGGCAATTACGGTATAGATTTCTCTTTGTTATTATCAGAAATGGGCACTACTAGTTGTAGCCATAAAAAGAGAAAAAAGAAAGAACGGCAAATGAAAACTAAACAACAAAGCCAGTATAAGTTTCATCTATATGGATGTTACTATGTTAGCCTAAAAAAAATAAAATCGGTCGATTAAATTCATTGCTAGTATCGGTGAAATGAAAATTACTATGTAAAAATGCTGTCACAATCAATGCAAGATGTGATAGCTACATGGCTCATAACTTGTGTCTTATAATAGGTAGCTGTAGTTCCATTTCATTTCCACCTTCATTATTACACAGATCAAAACTTATCTATTGTGGCACAACCTTCAATTAACTTTCTACATCCTAATTGCAGGTGATGAGCTTATCTCTATCACTGATCATCTTATCGTTTTCAGCACGCAGAGTGAGTACATCATCTGAATACATGATAACTACGTCATAAATAGGACACTCATCTTGTGTGAACTTCTTCTCTCATTTTTAACATATTTTTTTACTTTTTTGCAGGCCATACAGAAATTGGAAATCACAGCAAATAATTAGCAAAAATTGTTGCAGAAGAGGTACCTGGAACTCTATCTTCACTAAAGCTTTCCTTCTTGGAGATCAATGATTTAACTAGCCAATTGTCGAGCCTTAGGTAACACATTTCATAAGCACTCGAAAGTTTAGTTGGCTGCAGAATGGTGTTATGTTTCTCATTCTGCTTCTATGCAGGAAGATTCTCACAATGAGTAGATTTGGGAAGGAGGCTAGTGCTAAAGCAAGCTTTCGCTCTGGCCGTACATAACCAGGAGATACATTACCTAATTTGCTGGTGAAATGTAGGTTCTGAGCCTACCAGTTTATTCCAAATTCTTGATTACATCATACATGCTTCTCATAGTATTGACATCTAGGGTGCATTTGGTTGGGATTCAGAGTACCCAATAGTTTTTGTTTGGCACATATAGTGTGGTAAAGTAAAAACTTTGCCGTAATACCAAAATATTCCACTAATGACTGCAATCATTGATAAGGAGATGTCCTGCTCGACACTTGTACTGTGGCATAATGTATAAGCAACATGACTTCAAGTGCTCCTTACAACTTTGCATATTTTCTCTTCATGCCTTCTTTAAAGCTTGACATCTCCTCTGGTGTAGGTAAGTTGGCTAACAAGGTAACCCTCGCTGTCGACACCAAATCTTTGCACTCTGATGTTGAAGGATCCTCGCGCCATATCTGGACCTCCCAGACCTTTCAGAAGGACAAAAGTTTAGTAGAACATAAGTCTGAGAGTTCCAAGCCAAGTTTAATTACAGAGCAGGAATCAAAGCTGTATGCTCACTGGTAATTGGTACTGCTTAGTTAAAACATGCTGTACCTCAAGTCTAACGGCTTTACCTGAAGCATGAGCACTAGGTGGTGAATGCGAGTATGTGACACAGAGAATTGCTATCAGTGTACTGGGTGAATGAATGGGATCAACATGTACACTTGTCCAATTTCTTGTGTTGCTTCCCTTAGTACTTGTTGGCAGCTCATGTATCAGAAATTAAAACAAAAATGGCCTTTTCTCTGCTATGTATAGATGTTGTTGGAATGAATAATCCAGGTGTAAAATCATGGGGCAGGGATCCGCTCACGTGCAGTTGTGCAGTGGTCACTGACACGTGGGCCGGGCCCAGGTGTCAGTGACAGGGGCTACGGCAGCCGATACTGTCCAAAATCATTCCAGCTTGGATACAGAACGGAGATAGGCTTGAAAACAAAAAGGCATGGGAGGCTTTTTCCTATCCTGTCCTGGTGAACATTTTCTAATAAACATCTCATGACTTGATGAGGTAGACTTCAGAAAAGACTTCTCTAGACGGCACGGCCAAGGAAAAAAAGGGTCAAACTTGGGCGGCGGTAGCAGAGCGTTTCAAACACTCAAGCCACGAAGTCCAAGTGCATTGCTCTTCCTAGCTTTCTTTTTTTTTTTTTTTTTTTTTGGGATAACATACTTCTACTTTTGTTGTTGGCAAAACCTTGACCACGATTCACGTTCCTATTTGTCAACGGCGTGGAATCTCAGATGAGCTACTAGTTCAGTTGACAATGTAATCAGCGATCACGTGGCTTAGTGATTTGTACTAGTATGGTGAACACAAAGAAATTCCAGCGATCAAGACGAAGAGATTAATGACACTATCAGTCAGCGGCGTGGTGCTTTGCGTCACCTGGATTGTGCGGCCGAGCTGGACGGGCGTGGCCTTGGCCCGGACGACGTCGCCGAGGCGGGCGGGGCTGAGGTGGTTGATGGACAGCTGCACGCCGGCCACCCTCCGGTACCCGGACGCCATGTACGCGCCGATGCTCGCCGTCGCCTCCGCCATCAGCGCCGAGACGCCGCCGTTGAGCCTCATGAACGGCTGCAAATTAAACAGACCTCACGGTCACGGTTATTATTGTTCTACTACTAGCAAAGTGGTGGCTTCTACTCGGAGGCGACGGCGCGTACCTGGCAGCACTTCTCGGTAACGGCGAGGCGGCCGGTGACCTCGCGCCCGGTGATGTTGGTGAACTCGAAGCCGAACGCGTGCAGGGCGTTGTCCGCCACCAGGTCCTCGCCCGCCGACTCCGCTGCCGGCGGCGGCGGAGGCTTGCTTGAGGTTTCGTCGCCGGCGCCGCCCATCGATGGAGCGTTCCGTCCGTGGCGTGTCTTCACCGCTCGAATTGTTAGAAGCGTGTACAGGTGGTCGTTCGCGGAGCAGAGGCAGCCGGCGGCGACTGCTAATAAAGGGGAGGACCCGGCAAAGCAGAACAGAGCAGATGAAAGAATTGTTGAAGCAAGCATGGGCAGGTCGTTCGGCGGCTGCGGCTAATAAAGAGGAGGAGGAGGACCCGGCAAAGCGGAACAGAGCGGACGAAAGCGCATCTTCCCGTCATCCGCGTTGCTCTCGTGGGCTTTTCTTTTTTGTGCCGCACATTTGTATTTTGGGCTTGATATGGGCTGCTGGTGGATGGAATCGGAAAGTGAAGCAGTTGTTGGGCTTGCTGCGTCCCATACGCAGTCGTCCAGAAGCCCACCTATAGTCTTGGGCCTATTCTGCATCCGCTGTCCATTCTCTGGCCCATCATCATCCCCTGCCCCTGCTGCTTCTGCTCTCTGTTTCGACTCTCCCCTGCGAAGAGGAAACAGAGCAGTGATACAGTAACACACACATTGGCTCAAAAAAAAAGATAGAAAGAAAGAAAAATAAAAAATAAAATCAATTCTACTCTTAATCCTTTGATGAGGTTTAAGATGACTTATTTACTTTTTAACATTGTTGTTATCCTAATGTCAACAGTTAGGTTCTCGCAAAAAAAATATCAACAGTTAAGAACTGGTTTTCATGCCAATTTTAATTATACGCACAGACAAGTACTTGATCCACGAAAAGGTTTCGTTTGTCTTTGCAGAAAGTAAAAGTATCGACGAACAAATTAAAGAGAGATGCTTAGCCAAACAGGCATGAGGGGAGGAGGCAGCTGCCTAACCAGTGGATAGATAATCCACAGTAGCTTGCGTTGCGCGCCCAAAGCTAAGCAAGCATGCTTAATTTTGTTGTAAAGTTGAACCGCGGATGATAAAGACTTTCTCAATTTACAAGCTTGTGCCTCTAATCAGTGGATACCATGTGCTACGGTGCTATACAACACCAACAACGATATGTAATAGTGTTTTCACTGAAAATCGATGTACTACTTGTCAATGATATTATATTATATAGCGTTTTAATTATTTATCTAATGTGAACCCAGCAATCACCGGCGAGAGGTAATCATTAACCGGCCGGGAACAATATAACAAAAGAGCTTTCTGGCATGTTCCATGATTTTTAAAAAGCTGTACTGCTAACACCACAGTTAGGTACTGTAATGCAGTAGCTTGGCAGGCACAGGTTCTTCTCCATGTTGAGGAATATGTGTACTTTGTAAATTTGGAGATTATAAGCTGTTCCATGACTACTGAGCCATCACCAAACATATATATGGTTGCGCCTATCATTTGGCGCGCAGCTTAGATCGTCTGCCTTTCCAAGTAAGCAGAGCGAATCATTCGGAGTTAGGACTCCCGGCCATGTTCTTGACAGGTCCGACGAGACAAAACCCATTTAATTTGATTATCTGTTCTGTTCATGAACAATCACTAGCACCTAACTGAGTACGCTCCATGCATGCATAGAAATATTTGCAGGAACGACCAGCGCACCCAATATATATACACGGTTTCAGCGACGAATCGCTGGACGCGTTTGGCCCGCCGGCTATCATGCAAAAGCAAAAGCTTTGGCTCGTTTTTTCTAGTATAGTAGGCTAATTAACAGCCGTACATTCTCATACCTGTCGCTGCCTAACCACACGTTCGAACGATGGCCATGTTTTTTTTTTTTTGCAGCAGGCTAGTTTTCGTTTCCGAGTGAGCAAGATGCCTAACCACACGGTGGGTGACCGGATAATCAATTGAGCGAATCAATTGAGCCATGGACACGCGTTGCACCTGCTCGGTCGATCCGGTTGAACTATATATAAATGATACTACTCGAGAAACGTACCATTCATCCTCAATCGCGATCAATTAAGCAAGAGATCATCCAGTTAAGTGCCATACACAACAGTTTGTACAACACAGCACAACACACTGTCCACAAGGTGATTTGCGGTCAAGCTAGCAGCGGGGTGGCATCAGCAGCAGTACCATGCCACGCGTACACGACGTCGACGGCGGCGAAGGTGCGACCGAGCGACGACGACGGGTACGCCGAGGGGCGGCCGTGGTGGTACGCGGAGCGCGACATCGACCGCCGCGCGTCCGAGTTCATCGACCGGGTCCACCGCGGCATGCTCGCCGGCGCCGGCGACGGGCCGCCGTCCTCGTCCTCGTCGGCGGCGGCGCGGTACTGATCACCCTGACCGATCAGTCGGTTATTACTGTTTGGGTACGTGCCGACTGCCGACGCTGATCGAAGGCCCTGTAGCGCTTGCACATGCGTGGCCGGCGGTTAACGACAGTTTTTACGTACGTGGCTTTTGATTGGCGCGCCTTGAATTTGGATTTTCATCAGCTCGAGCGCGTCACGTGAAGGCCCGGCTTTCCCCTTCCGGCCGGCGACGCCGTGAATTTACTACTCATACTCCCTATTAGGATATCTCTGATACTGTACAAGTTTCAGTGGTGGTCCATGTTTGCACATGTCTGTAATTTACACTGCCCAATGCATTCGTTCAATGATCAGATGTGACTGTGAGTGTGAACTCTCTGCACTAAACAAAAATTTCGCCTAGCTGACCACACTCCCGCACAACCATTATTTCATTATGTGCATATATACATTATTTGAACCGATGGAGCACTACCGGCAGGAGGACGAGCATGTGACTCATGAACATGCACACACCACACTTGATCAACCGAACGATGCCTGCCTATATTGGGAACCCCGACAGCGACCGGCCATCACATGACGAGACGAGAGAGGGAAGGAAGCTCAATTGTTTTGCGTCCTCCAATGTTTAACTTCACTAGTTTATGCCGACGTCGATCATAGAATAATTATCTTATTTTTACTCGCAAACCAGCCCTCAAATAGCTTTTTTTAGATCGCCCTTAAATAGTTTTGTTTGCTAAAGAGACTAGAAATAGTTTAGTTCCCTCTCTGGGATGGCGTGCATTGTCATTAGCTAGATACTCTGTCAGAAGGGATCGGCGTATTTTAGTACCGGACGCAGAGAAACCGTTACTGGCCGGCGGGATTCGGTAGCCGGCCAGCAGCCGGGCCGGTTTCCCTAAACCCTGTTTAGCAAAACCGCCATGGTCAGAGAGAGAGGGGAGAAGAGAACATATTTTACGCAAGATGTGTTCGTTTCTTCCCCTCTAAATTTTAGACCTGTCACATAAAAAAGAATTTTCACATTTTAAAATATTGTAATAGTTAATGACAAAACTTTTTTGACACTAATTTGCGAGACGAATCTAATGAACCTAATTAATATATATTTGCTACAGTAATGCTACAGTAACCATCTTCTAATTGCCGCTTAGTTACCCTCGTTAGATTCGTCTCGGGAATTAGATGACGACGGTTCTGAAATTAGTTTTATAACTTAACTTTGTTTAGTATATATAATATAAATGGTAAGATACTCTTTGATGTGACCTCTCTAAAATTTTCCCTTGGATCCGAACACACCTCCAGTTTCGTATAGATTTCTTTTTTCCATTACCTTGGCATATAAGTATATGTTTTTCTTTGCGGGTAGATTACCCTGGTATCCCTATGCTAAAACTGAAAATAGTTTTCCTCTAATTCTGTATCAGAAACTATTTTCTTATGAAAAGGATAAATAAAACATGTGAAAAACTCGGAGAGAAGCCGTCGGACAGACGCGGCCAAAGGTCAAAGCTGCGGACCGGTCGATGGATGGATTCAATCGGCGGCCCGGAGGGAGCGCGCCAGAGCAGAGCAGAGCTCTGCCGGAGCCGGGAAACACGAAGGCATGCATCACGCGCGTCCATGCGATGCAGGTCACACGGCTTCTGGGCGGCGGGGCCGTCCATGGATGTCCGCAGGCAGGCATGTGCGGTCGCGTGCCCCGGGCCCGCGCTCCCTCATGATTCTGCCTTCTCCTTTAACGTCAGCACGTGCCGCCATGCTCGCCGGGGACCCCCACCACACCACCATCCTGCGATTCTGTTCTCACCTGCATCGATCGCTGCATCGGTAGCTGCGCTTGCGCGCCCTTCCCGTACCAGAAAGAAACCATCGTCGTTTCCATCGGATTCACATTGTTGGCCCTTTCCACAGTGAAATGCAGTTTCATCTCATGCTAATATATAGGTTTCCATCAAGAAACATTTAACCAACCACAGGCAATACGATTTTCTACGTCCTCTCCTCCTAAACTAGTTTAATCTTTGCATTGGTACTCGCAAAAGGTGCCAATAGTGAGTGGTAGCTTCAAATTTGCGACAGGATTTACTCCAGAAAATGAGGGCTCTCTTTCGTTACGAAAGCGAGTCCTTGCTTCTCACTGTATTTAATTCATCAGAAACGTCAAATCAAAGGAGATCGATTCCTTCTCATCTCCCGATCGCGTGCATGTGTCTCACGACGCTGCCAGCCCAACCGTCGGATCACCGGATCCGACGGCTGTCAACTCAACGGCCGAGCCCGCGCTCAACGCGCCAACGAGTGCTTTTCAATCTCCGCCTAATTAATTTCTGTTTCTTCGCTCGACATCAACGTGCACCCCCACCCCAATCTTGTCTTCCGGATCTTGCCTCCCGGCACCCACACCTTCCTCCCTCCCTCCCTCCCTCAACTCTCTCTTCTTAATTTCTCTCTCCTCTCGCCATGGATATATATCGGCGCCCAGGCCCCGGCCGAGTAGCTGTTGTTTACCACAGCACAGTACTTCTTCTCAAACACACACAGTCTCACCGGAACACAAGAAAGTCATCCATCCATTGTTTCCAACTAGCTAGCTTTCCGTACAGCGTACTTAGTACATCGATCTACAGAGACTATTTGGATTTGCAGAGAGAAGAAGCATCGTCAATCTTGCAAGAGAGGATGGGTTCTTGGGTGCGCACCATCACGACGCCCTTCAGGAAGATGCTCAACCCGCAGCGGGACCAGCAGCACGCCGGCAAGAAGGCCTCGCGCCACCGTCGCCAGTCCTCAGGTAATCAATCCATCTCTTCTTGGCTCATCGACTTTATGATTTTTTCTGATCCAGTTCTCCGAAATGAAATGAATCTCTTGGCTCATGATTGGTTGGTTGTGCATCAGGCATCCCCGGCGGCGACCTGGAGAGGACGACGTCGTCGCAGCTGTACGGCGAGGTGATGGCGTACACCTACGAGGACGTGCAGGTCATGTGGAACATGCTCGACAAGGCCAGGATCTGCAGCGCCGCAGCATCCTGACCACTAGCTCTCTGCAACGCCCATCCCGATCCGCCGTTCCGTCCGTCCGTCCGTCTTGGACATTGACGAGACGAGATGAGAGACGGTCGAGATCGATCCACACCCAGCATCAGTACATACCGCATCCATTCTTCGTCGCAAGCAAAGCAAGCTCTTGGCGACAGCAGCTGGATCCAGCAGATCAAGAAGGCATGCGTGCGATGGCGCGAAAACATTTTTTTTTCAGTTCATTTTCGTGTTACCATCCGTGGTCAATTAAGCAAACATGGTCGAGTCCGAATCCCCGGTAGTGCTGGCCGGCACAGTACTCCATATACTGGAGGAGGTGTGAGATGCTGGCTGGTACGTCTGGAGAGATTTAGAGGGTGTTCGGATCTTTAGGCCTAAATTTAGTTCTCGCACTAATTTGCTATTTAAGGGTATTAAATAAAGTCTAATCATAAAATTAACTACAGAACCCTGTTCTATTTCGCGAGACGATTCTAATGAGGGTAATTAAGCCGTGATTAGACGATAGTTACTGTAGCATCACTGTAGCTAAACATGGATTAATTAGGCTCGTTAGATTCGTCTCGCAAAATAGCGCACATCTGTACCAAGGTTTTGTAATTAGACTTTATTTAATACCCCTAATAGCAAATTAGTGCGAGAACTAAATTTAGGCCTAAAGAAACGAACAGGGCCTTAGTGACTGCTGCCACAACACATGCATTAGGATATGTTTCTGCCCTCTTTTCCAACTACTACAGTAGTTTTGGTGTCAGAGATGCATGTTGCTCATCGTCATCCGATGCAAGAGTTATATATATACACTTTTTGAGAACTTAGTACTCCCTCCGTCCCAAAATATAAGGGATTGTTGACTTTTAGACATCGCGTTTGACCATTCGTCTTATTCAAAATATTTATAAAAATATAAAAATAATTATGTTATATTTAAAGTATATCCACTGATGAAATAAATTATAAAAAAATAAATATTATTTTTATAAATTTTTTGAATAAGACGAATGGTCAAAGGTGATGTCTGAAAGTCAACAATCCCTTATATTTTGGGACAGAGGGAGTATTAAACTTCCTGCAGTATGCCCCGGGCGCGCCTTTGGGTCAAGTTGGTTAAAGCGGTACTGTTTTTTCTATGTTCGGCTGCTCGTCAGACGGTTAGAGCGAGTAATAGAAAATTGCAAGGATGGGGATAACCGGATAAACCATCAAGCTTCACAACTGCCAACATTTTTATTGAACTTCGTATGAATCAATCTGTTCAAATACATCAGACCATTCACCACTCGATCCACAAAATCCATTTTTCCGCATGCAAAAATTTAACTCGTCTTTATGTACTGTAGTATCGCTTATAATATTCCTTTGAAAATAGATCTTGCTATAATTATTGGTGCAAAAGAAAAAAAATAGAAAAGAAAGGCAGTGGCGGAGCTTGGGCTGCATTTCAAGGGGGGCCGTGGGCCGCTGGACTGGGTAGAAGGGATGGCCGGCTAGTGGGCCGAATTCTAAGCTGATGCAAAATACATAGTGAAATCCAACTTTTTTCTTGGGCTAGGGGGGTAACCGTTGATCCGCCAATGCCTTGTTTAGTTACCACCAACGCCTCGTTTAGTGATGGCCAAATAGGCCGGGCCAAACGGGCAGGCACGATTGCACGAAGCACGTTTTTTTTGGCCCGACCCTCGTGCCGTGCCATGGGCCGAGGGTGCGGCCCAATGGGTGGCACGCAAGGATTACATTATCGTTGGAACCGTTCCGACCGAGCGCCACCGGTAACACCGGTTTCACCGATTACCGGGGTAACCGCTCGGAAACCGGACAAAAGTTCAAAAATCAAAATTTGAATTCGAAAACTCGGTTACCGACCGGTTTCGTCGGTAACCGACCGGTTTGGGTCGGTAACCGACCGGTTTTACCGGTTGACTGGAAATTGCGAAAAAGAGGCTAAAAATGTAGGATTTTTTTGCATGACCTTTGCTAAATATTCTAAAATGCTTAGCCACAGATTGACAATATAGAATTCATAAAAGATAGCACCAATCCACCTCATACAACATATCACAATTCATACCGAGTTCAACAAAATTATCCGATACATAGTTCTCGACGAAATTGAACATACAACATAGTTTTGAACATAATACATTGCAAATTGCAATTCTCGGTCAACAATAACTGAAGCTCGACATCAATCAAATGGAAAAGAGCAAAAAAAAGAAGGTACAGCAGCGACCTCACCTTAATGCGGCCTCGCGCGGCGTCAAATCGACCGGCCTCCACCGGTTACCGCGGTTAGGGCTCGGCTAACCGATCGATTCCATCGGTGG
This sequence comes from Eragrostis nindensis, assembly GCA_012490785.1. Lineage (NCBI taxonomy): Eukaryota > Viridiplantae > Streptophyta > Magnoliopsida > Poales > Poaceae > Eragrostis > Eragrostis nindensis. The sequence goes on from JAAXCT010000294.1 coordinate 394,119, forward strand.
CCGCCGCAGCGCCCGGCCCCCTCCGCAATTCTCCCAAGCCTCGCCGATTACCAACGTCCAGCCGTCGATAACCGAGAGGAAATTGGCGATTCCAAGGACGGCAGACGTGGTTCCCTTTCGATTCGCGGCCGGCGGCGTCGAACGACGGCTCCGGCGACTGCTCCTCGACGGCGACGAAGTAGATCGGGGACGTGGTGCTTTGAACGGAGGCGGAGGCGGCGATGTGGTCACGGGCTCAGGCATGGCTCCAGGTTGGGGATAAGGTAAAAAGATAAGGTAAGTTTTCTTCTTTTTTTTTATTTCTTTTCACCTAGAATCTTCCGGTATTTTTTTGACCCATCAAACAAACTCGCTTTCGTGTATGGTTTCCACCAATGTGCTGCAAATAACGTCTAGTTTATTTACATATTTTTTGTTTCAAAATTTTTCAAATTTTTAAAAAATCTCAAATTTCAAATTCGAAACCGGGCTACCGGACTTACCGGACCGGACCGGTAAGTCGGTAATCGCGGTAACCGAGCGGTTACCGTCGGTTTGTCAATCCTTGGTGGCACGGCACGGAGCGACACGATTAAGTTTTATTAAATATATTTTTAATTTATATGTACACAACTAGTAGTCTCTTTTTTAGGACAACTAGTAGTCTTAACCTAGTGTGGTAAGTGTGTTTTCTCTTATCTTTGAGGTTACTACACTTATTTTTGCATCATTTAACATTAAATTCTTCAAAATTAACTAAATGGGCTGACATGTAAAATGGGCCGTGCTTAACGGGATAGCCCGGCACGATTACTCTACCTACGTGCCGTGCCATGGGCCGGGTGGTGAGCCCATGGGCTGGCACGGCAACGACACAAAATTAACACCAGGTACTGCTTTTTGTATTTGGCTGTTCGTCATACGGTTAGAGCGAGCGAGTACTAGAAAATTGCAAGGATGGGGATAACCGGATAACCATGAAGCTTCACAACTGCCAACATTTTTATTGAAGTTCGGATGGATCGATTTGTTCAAATACGTTACCATTGGACCACTCGATCGAAAACCCCCTTTTTCCGCATGCAAAAATTTAACTCGGCTTTATGTACCGTATAGTATTGCTTTTTTTTAACACCATATTGCTTATGTTTTTTCTTGAACGGATCTTGCTATAATTTTGGTGCAAAAGAAAAACAAAGAAAAGAAAAGGTAACCGTTATACCGTTGGTCATAATTTTTTTTTGAGCAAAACCGTTGGTCTAAGTCAAGCCATGTAAAAGGGTGGCCCAAAATTCAGATGCACACATTCGGCCCAAAACTCTCCTTTCTGAAAAGCTCAAAGTAATACGGCCCATTGAATGCCAATGGTTCCCTTCATCATCATCACAGTTAAAGAGAGGAGGACAGCATGGCTAGAGAATACGACGAGCAAGTCTGATTTCAGAGCAGAGGAAAAAGAATGGGCGGACTTGTGGAGAGTTTCAGTACCTTCAAAAATCCGTGTTTTTCTATGGAGACTAGCTCGGCACTCAATTCCAATGGGTGATGTGAGGCACCATCGAAATATGGCGGCAAACAACTCATGCTCGTTATGTGGTGCTCAGGATTCGTGGAGGCATTCTCTTCTGGAATGCAATATGTCGCAGTGTGTTTGGGCATTGGAAGATGAGGAGACTACAGAATTCTTGAGCTAGGTTCAGATCAATGACGCCCGAAGTTGGCTAGCGGTGGTCATGGAATCTCTCACATACGATCAGATCACCAAAGTGCTAGTTACCTTGTGGGCTATATGGCACGCTCGGAGAAAAGCTATCCACGAGAATGAATTTCAAAGCCCAATGTCGACACACTGTTTCATTGATAGATATATATATGAGCTTGGCATGGCCACTGTAACATCGCATAAAGTAAATCAGGTTAACCAGGTTCCCCATCCCCGATGGATTCCTCACCCGTCGGGCTTCCCGAAGGTTAACGTTGATGTGGCTTTGTCAAAGAATTCCAGCAAGTTGGCTGTAGCTGCTGTTGCAAGAGATGAGCAAGGAACTTTCCGGGGAGCGTCGGTGTTAGTAATGGAGGGCATTACTGATGCAGAGACGGCAGAAGCATTGGCATGCAGAGAGGGCCTAGCCCTGGCTAGTGACTTGCTACTTCAGAAGGTCAGAATCGCGAGCGACTGTGCCAATGTCGTCAAGAACATGCGAGGGACAGGTATGGGGACCTATGGATCCATTGTTAGAGAGATCAAGTCGAAAATAGGGAATTTTGTTTCAGTAGAAATTATACATGAGAACCGTAGATCTAATTTTGATGCCCACATCTTGCAAGAAGTTCCATCTGCAGTGTTGTAGGCAGGCATGTATGGTTTCTAGGACCACCTGAGGGTATTTGTATCTCCTGCTCTGTTGATGATTAATAAAGGTGGTGTTGCTAAAAGAAAAAAAAACATAAAACATCAAATGATTCTAAAAAAAAAACTTAAACCATCAAAAAAGCACGTGGCATGATTGTGTTTGTTCTTTTATGTGTTTTTCTTTGTCTTGGGCCTAAATTGGCGGTAGCCTTTTTGGGGTGAACTAATTGGCGGAGCCAGGCCCGAGCCGTAGGGTAGGCTGAATGTATATTGGGCTTGTTTGGGTGCGCCGAGATAAGAAAAATAGGGAAAAAGAAAAAAAAAAAAGCTATTGTAACATGTGCTATAGTGCTAAAAATACTTGCTGGGCTAGATCTCCGGGTGAGCCGCGGCCCACCATGTCCACCCTTTAACTCCGCCATGCTGCAGGTACGACTCGGGCGTCCGACAAGTGTCTAACCAAGGTACAATGCAATGTTTTTCCTGTGCTAAAATATCTCTTGTGTTACAGCGATTGTTTTACAGCAGCATAGCTCCAAATGTTAATTTGTGGACTTGTTGGTGTGTTTTTTATCTGAACCAACACTCATTTCTTTTGAAAGCGCTTCCTGAGAAAGAGGCACTTAATGATTCCATGAAAAAGCAAGTCAAAGAATAATCTTGTTTCCAGAATATATATACTTGTTTTTAGAAGCACGTAGAAGATCAATCCCCCCCCCCCCCCCCCCCCCCCCCGCGCAAAAAAAAAATTCTACAGAATACGTACTGCGTCTCTTAGGCTAACCGATTAGTAAAGGTCCAAATCAATCTCCTATATATTTTTGTCATTTCCACCTACTAGTGTGTTAGATTAAACTTTACTAACTGAATAGTATTGGTCACACTCCAAGCTAGAGCACCTGGTGTTAAGTTGTGGACTGAAGACCATTTTATTACCTTGTTTACAGCAATTGTTTTACGGCATACGTAGCTCCAAATATTAATTTGTGGACCTGCAGGTGTGCATTTTTTCTGAACCAACACTCATTTCTTTGAAAGTGCTTTCTGGGAAAGAGGTACTTAATGATTTCATGAAAAAGCACGTAGAAGATATTAATCTTGTTTCCAGAATATATATACTTGTTTCTAGAAGCACGTGGAAGATCAATCTATGAAATAGCATGCATATACAGAAGATGACATGAAGATGGAACCTTGGTTGTCAAAATTACAAGACATTGGTATGGAAGCGTGAAGTCAAACTAGAGTTAAAGCTAGCGTTGCCAAAAAGAAAATTGATCAAACCCCATTGATTTCAGCACCACTTCAAGACAAGTGTAGAAGTCAGAGGTACTGCTATTACAAACAATGTTTTTTTGTTTATTGGGTTAGGATTTACAGCCCCTGGATTCTGCGGCCAGTTAATTAATTTGCTATTTTGTGTATTCAAAATAAATATGCAATGACCGAATTGAGAAATGAGCATAGCATAATATTTAATTTTTTGTACTCTTCATCTACTGCCCATTCATGTAAGTTGTTGCAATATCAATTTAGAGCAAGTATTATGAGCTCCATTCCACCGGCGAAAACCATTAGGGAAGAGAGAGAAAACAGGAGAGAGAGAGGAGCGAGCTACTCGCTATACGCCCGCTGCTGCCGGCGAAATCGCGTTTTGGCCGCTGCTCCTCCTCTCAAACATGCCCACGTCTGCACAGAGCATTAAAATAACTGTGGGGCCTGCCACCACTGCTGGTCACGCAGCGCCTGCTGCGGGCGAAACCATAAACCATGCTCTTAGGCATTATTTTGAAGTATTAATACGCTGCACTCCAGGGGTACTGGCCAGAAAAGTGTTGTGACCTTGCCTTTGAAGTATCATTTCTAATGTGCTCTTTGGCACTAAAAATTGTGTTCTCCAAGTAAATCGCGTCGAAGATAATGTATAATCATGGACCTGGTCTTCTTCATGACTTCATGCCGTGAATGAGCAAGCTAGGTACTGGAGTGACTCATCTTGATTTGATCATGAGAGGAGACGTTGCAGAGCGTGCAAATTAGTGAATTTTGTTTGTTTTTAGCTCACTTTACCAATAATCGTGCTTTCATATATATATTTGAGCTATATTATCACATTATAATGGCTTGCATGACATCGGATTACCATGCGCTGAAGGGTATGCATTATTCTCTAGCATGCATGGAGACTGCAACTTGATATATGATAATATAACGTCCAACGTGACATGGTTTTGTGAATGCTTTGGAAAGATATATATATATCTTAGCACAATATTAAATTTTGAGACAAATAGTGGACAGGAAATACAGGCTAAGAGCCCCTAATATCTTTTGTATGCATATAAATGACAGTCTCTCTATTTTTTAATGAAGTTTTTATCTAAATTTTGTAAGGGCGTGCTTGCTTTGGATAATTAATCCTTGATTGGGGTCGATGGCAAATTGGAAATGGTAGGGAAATTATAGATCGGAAGATATGGAGACTTCAACACCCTAGCACTTCGATTCTTGGGATTGTACTGTGTATGAAAAGTATCAAGTGATAGCTCAGATTTTGGTGAGGTTAAATGTACTTTGAGAAGATATTTCACTAGGAGTATGAAGTCCAACGTTATACCCAGTTTCAGGAATGATCCACAAAGCCATATGATAGTGGACAGGAAATACGGGCAAAGAGCCCCCAATATCTTTTTCATGCATAAGTGATAGTCATTCGATCCTTTTCTTTTCTTCTAAATTTTGGAAGGGTGTGCTCGCTTTGGGCTGATAGACCTAGTCTTGAAAGTTGGGTATGTATTGCGGGGAGGATATAAGGTTTGGAGGCTTCACCCCCTAACTGTTCGACTGTGGGATTTGTACTGCATATTGTATACGTAGGAAAAGAATCATGTGGTAGCTCAAATTGTAGGGAGGTCAAATGTACTTTGAGAAGATATTTCACGGCGAGAGTATGATGAGTATGAGTTGCAAGAAACATATACAAGTGTGCGTTTTGCCTGAGGAAAATGCGTGAGTGTGGCAATGTGAGTCCTGTGGCAATTAATACAGTACTGTACTGATGAATCGTCTTTGTGTACCGTGATTATTCTTTCTGGAGGTAAAGCGATGTTTATCCTGTAATATAGAAAGTGCGTATGTTCCTTCAGGAAACCATGTTTTACTGCTGTTGATGGGCGCCTTGGCCAATATACTAGAATCAAGGTAGTGCGGCAAACAATCGTTCAACTACTAATGTTGTTTGGAGACGGTACTCAAGGATCCACTAACGATGGTCCAGCCCCGATAAAAGGCGATGAAGTCAAAATTAATTCACTCTGAAAAGATCTAGAGGCAATCGAGCTCTGGAACTTGAACAGATGCAAACCCAATATCCATTGTAGAGAAGAATGCACAATAAAAGATAGTAAAAGACAAGCTGCATAGAATATTGGGGAATACATAGAGATACTACAGTTCGATTGAACGACGACCTGCGCACAGAAGGCGACTCTGAGCTTATGACTTGACTATTTTTCGGAAATAAAACAAAAAAGATACATCATCAAAACATGTAAAATGGATCATGGTCGCCGGAACATGCAGGCGTGCTTGCATGAAGTTAGATCAAGACCTTTACTGGGGCTTGAACAGATCCAGACCGTGCTCCTCGAGAACACGATCGACGTCCGCCTTAGTAGGGACGACGTCGTTCATGATTATCCGGACCACATCCTTGAGGTAGCCTTCCTTAGCGGTCTCGCCGCTGTCCATGTCCACCTCAGCCACCGGCACGACGAGTGCAGCTTCGGCGGCCGCCGCCGCCTGGGCTTGGGAGGAGCTCGCGACGCCAGCGAGGGCCCTCGCGCGCTTCTTCAGAACGGAAATGACGGCGGCGGCGAGCTCGGGGGAGAGGCCGTCGAGGTCCTGGCGGCGGCGGAGGCTGAAGTCGTTGAGGACGATGTTGACCTCGAGGTCGCGGTTACCGACCTTCAATTCTCCATCTTCTTGGTCACCTTCCCGATCCACTCGCCCAGAAAGGCCTCGGAATCCAAGCTGCCTCTTCTGGATTCCGCAGATCCGCGAAGCTTTGCATGATCTGCTTGGCCTTGGCATCCTCCGGCGCCAGCGGCCAGGTGGCGGCCGGCTCGGCGTCGCTGGCGCCGGCGTACACAACCGCGGCCACCGAGACGCCGCAGAGCGTGGAAAGCTCGTTGGCTTTCCGGAGCAGCGTGGGGCAGCGCCTTCGGAACGCCGCCTCCCGCCTTTGCTTGTTCTCGATCCACTGGAGCTTCACACGAGCCATCGCCGGAACCCTAGCTACGCCGCCGGAAAGGTTTTGGTTTTTGTCTTGGTTTGGATGGTGTGTCAAGGGTGAAGGAGAGGGCCTGTTTTATTGGCTGGTCTCCCAGCTATACATGGAATGGAAACGAGTTAAGAGACCCCATAAGTATTCGATATCAGATGATCTTGAAATGATTGTGCATATCTTTTTCCATGGCTGGGACAAGGCTTGGATAGCAATCGACAGCTTACTTAATTGACCACTTGGCATATATACATACATAAAATGTTCTGGCCGCATTAACGTACGTGTCAAAAAGAAAGTCCAGCAAAATGCTAATACATCGAAGGACGAGATTAGTGTTACACGCATGCATAAACCATCTATATGCCTGAAGGAGCTTTGCCGGAGTTTGCTAGATTTCAAATATGTTCTAACGCCTCAGGTATATATTCTAATGCATATATGAAGGAGCTTAATTAGCAGGAGTTGCTAGATTTCGATTTCTCTTTTTTTTTGGTTAATCTTTCTTGTAACAGGCAGCACATGAATGTGCTAAACTGATGTCAAGGTCTCGGCTCTTGGGTGTGTGGCAGCATGGAGCCCCGGAGCCGTTCTGAAAGCCATGGATGACAGCTCTGATTTCTTTTTTTCCAAATATCAGAGCTGTCATTCGTGAATATATCACCTCATAGAAATGTTCCGTTGAATAACAAAAATGTTCAGTTATAAAATAAATTAGTCATGCTTAAAAAATAATAATTTTCCATGCATTACATTTTATTTTTTTCTTCAGTACAATATGATCATGAAATATGCAAGATCTTAGTCAGCTGATAAGTAAATATGTTTCAGCTTGAATAAGAAAATGTTCCAAACATTTATTTATTTTCAAGAAAGGTAATGAGGAGGTTTATAAAATCCCAATCATTTGAAAATCTGGAAATATTTTTATATAACGACCTATGTCTATGTCACAAGTAAAAAAATGGTTATAATTTGTAATTAAAAGGTGTATATGTCAATTGACCAAATCAGTTTGAAGGCCCTAATACTACTCCAGCCAGGAGGCACGACGCTGCCACCACTCCCGTCGTCCATGGTTTGCCTGAACCACATCCATGAGGACGTTTTCAGCATCAGGAATCCAGGATCGCCGCCGTCCATGTCCACCGGTGCATCCGCGATAGCACCAGCAGCAACGGCGGCATGAGGCTCCACCGCCAGGAGCACAAAAAGGTGCGGCGGGTTAGCCACCACAGGTGCCATCACAGATGGAGGCATCATAGGTGGCTCCTGTGTCACCGACAAAGATGCAGCTTCCGCCGGCGGCGGCGGCATTGTGGCCTCGGCGATGTTCCTCTTGCACATCTTCAGCACTGACATGACGGCGGCGGTGAGCTTGGAGCACATGCCGTCGGGGTTGAGGTGACGGCGGAGGCTGAACTCATTGAGGACAAGGCTGACCTCACGGTCGCGGTCGCCGACCTTCAATTTCTCCCACTTCTTGCTCTCCTTCCCAGTGCGTTCGAGCAGGAAAGCCTCAGAGTCCAAGCTGCCTCTACATAGGTCTGGCAGATCTGCGTAACTTTGCAGGATATCCTTGAAATCCTCTGGCACCGGCTACTGGCTCAACATCACGGGGCACTACCGGAATACCGCCATTTGCCAAGTGTCCGGCTCGTTGCTGAGAACTTTTTATCGGGCACTCGGCAACCGCCACCTTTGCCGAGCGCCACAACAAAAACACTCGGCAAATGAGCCTGTTTGCCGAGTGTTACTAGAAAAACACTCGGCAAACGACCCATCGACACTCGGTAAACAAGACACACTCGGCAAAAGAGGTCCATGGACCCACCACGCACAAAGTTTGGAAGCTTTGCCGAGTGTCAGGCACAGGACACTCGGCAAAGATGAGATGCTTTGCCGAGTGTCCTTCCTGGCACTCGGCAAACAGTTGATCATGATCTCGCCGTCTGTTACACTTTTTTTTAACCGAAGGTCATCCTAGCACTCGGCAAACACTTTGCCGAGTGCCCGATATAAAACACTTGGCAAACAGCTCTTTGCCGAGTTTCTTTTTACCGAGTGGGTTTTGCCGAGTGTTTTTGAGGCTGATGAACTCGGCAAACTGGCTGTTTCCCGTAGTGGGGGATGGCGTACACCACAGTGGCCACCGGGACACTGCACAATGTTGAAAGAACGCTGGGTTTCTGGAGCAGCGCGGGGCAGCTTCACCTTCGGGCGAGCCATTGCCAGAACCCTAGCTACGCCACCGAGAAAGTTTTTTGTTTTCTCTTCTTTGGTTGGTGTGTCAAGGACGAATAAGAAGGATCTGTATTATAGCTGGTCTCGGTGCTACACATGGAAATGAGTTAAGATGCCAAAAGGAAAGGTGTGAGGTCTGAGATATCAGATGATCTCGAAATGATTGTGCGAACAATCTCCTCACTTGTACGTGATCCTGATGTCAGAGTGGCAGCCTCAGGCTACTGGCTGTTTCATAGATATGTTGGTGCCATATATGTGTGCTAGACATATCCGAAGAAGTTTTATCTAGTGTACTTCATATTTTTTTCACTTCAATTATTTCCGTAGGTTTTAAGTTTGGCTGAGGGTAGTACTCTTTTTTTTTTTTTGAGTTGGTTGAGGGTAGTACTCATGACAAAACCTCGTGACATATGTGTCTTGAACATAAGACAAAACTAATTTTATGGTTTTTCATGTTTTTTCACTTGTGTTTTTTTTGGCGGTTTTTAATTAGCTGGGAGGGACCTAAGGCAAAACTGGTGTGCTTACAAGCAAAAGCAAATAGACAAAAAATGGATCATGCACGCCTGAACAATAGGTGTGTGGCACCGCACATCGAATGTTCAATTTTTATTTTTGAAGGCCGGGAGATCTGATGCTCAAGCCCTTTTGCATAATTACACGTTCTCGGAGAGAGCATACTCCCACAGAACACGGTCCATGTCCTCAGCATTCAGCACGGCACCGCTGCCCCTCCCGTCATATATGTAAATGGGCACAGCCGTGCGCACCAGCAACGGCAACAGAGGCTCATCGGCAGGCGGTGGTAGGTTAGCTTGTGTCGGTGCCACTGCAGGTGGAGGCACCACGAGTGGCGCCTCCTGCGCCGCTGTTCCCATCATCGCCATGACGTCGGCGGCGAGATCGGCAGACAGGCCCTCGAGGACGTCGCAGGTGCGGCGCTGGCCTGAGGAAGAGGTCGTGGAGGATGAAGAGGTCGATGCGGGCGCTGTTGGCAATGGCGAGCTTCACCCTCTCAGGTTCCATGGCTGGATCAGAAACCCTACTAATGCTGGTAACGAATGAGTTTTTTCTCTCTCTAGGTTGGTGTGAGGAGGACGAGGGAGAGGGGCTCCATTTTATAGCCGGCCTGGAGGATGAATGTAGAAAAGATCTATAGCCGTAAATTGGAAAGTGCTAGGGGTGAGAAATCTGGAACGATTTTGCGCGAATCAGAAAGATAAGATTTGTTTTCTTCTGACTGTGTTACAACTGGATTACGCGTATCAGCATTTACTTGGACGCTTGGAACACATTAGAATGTTCATTAGCAAAGATCGTGTCAATAAAAACATGCTCACACTTCGAAGGACAAATAACGGTGCATCGATCAACAGACCATGCATGTACAGGTGCATGTATGATTATTAGGATACACAAGTTCATTCTTAAGGTTGCTCGGGAGAGCTTTTTCTGTTGTGAAGCTTTCTGAAGAGGCTGAGCTTCTGGCATGTAGAACACGTACACGACAGCCGATGTGATCAGCGTCTCGGCGGTCCCAGGCTACTGTCTGTACCATGGATATTAAGCGACAAGGGTGGCGCCGTACTTATGTCTGCTAGACATATCCGAAGAAGTGTTTTTGATTTTTTTTTTCTAGATCTTCTTTGTGTTTTCGTATGTGTGCTAGACATATCCGTACGTATGTGTTCTAGATATATCCGTATGTGTGCCAACAGAAGTGAACCCTAGCTACTGCATGGCACTAAAGAATGTGTTTTTGATTTTTCTAGATCTTCTTTGGGCTGGTGTGGTGATGGACGAAGGAGAAGGCCTTGTTTTATCGCTGCTCTACATGGAACTGAGTTACGACTAGCTAAATTGGAAAGGTGTTAGAGATGAAAAATCTGGAACGACTTTGTACGAATCAGAAAGAAAAGATTCGTTTTTTCTGACTGTGTTACAACTGGTACGAGTATCAACATTTACTTGGATACGTGGAACACGTAAGAATAATCATGAGCAAAGATCGTGTATGTGACTATCACCGCTGGATACGCATATCAACATTTACTATGGCACGTGGCACACAGAAGAATGTTCATGGCCAACGAACGTGTCAGGAGAAAAAATGATCATATATTATTGACCAACCTCAGGCTACTGAACGTGTCAGGAGAAAATCTGGAACGCCTATGAGTGAGAGACCGCACCGTGGCGGCCAGAGTTACCACTCATATTTTTCCCCTCTGATCCTCCCGTCTCCTTTCTCATGAGCTGTCAGCCTGCGAAGTCACGTCTATGTTTCAACCCAAGGCCAATATGCTAGCACATGGCCCATTGTTTCTCTGGCTTCGCCTCTGTCTATGTTTCAACCCAGGTCAGTTCATATCCCATGATTAACAAAACATTCCAGCACATAGAAATTAGAAAACATAACACATGAAACACAACGCAACCAATCAGATCTAAATAAGATCACATATAGCAGTACTACTTCATTTCACATATAACAGTTCACATGACACAACCAACCACTCTACTACTTAAGTAGAACATATACTACTTCAGTTCAGATAAAAATAAGATAACATGCAGTCGATGGCGCATAGTGGAGTGGATCACTTGTATCCAGGGAACCCCTCGTTCCGAAGAATCTCGCAGTGGAGATTCCTCTTAACCTCGTCGTTGTTTGCAACATCTTTCGTGATGCACAGGCAGTGCGACACCACGCCGATATGACTATCCATCTCCGCCAGATCAGGGCAAAGGGGGCACCTGAACCAAAGGATACCGGAATCGGTGCCCCTCCAGCGGACGCGTAGACGAAGAAAGACGGGGCAATGTCGTGAGGAACATCGGAGCCTGACTAGCCCGTATCGACCGGGGATGACGAGCACGTCGAGGTTGCAGACGGGGAAGACGAGCGCCGCGGCGACGGAGGAGCCGAGGAGAGGCGCGGAAAAGACGACCGTGCAAGAGAGGCCGCCACGCTTATGCGCTTGGGAACTGGCGACGGGGACCTCGACGAGGCCGATGTCGCCCTCAATGACGTCCCGCGGGCGACACGAATCCGGCGGCAAGGGTGCGCGGAGGGGAGGCGCGGCCCCCAACACTACCGGCGGTGGAAGAAGAACGTGAAGGGGGGCTCGTCATGGTGAGGCAGCGAGCGCGTCGTACAGTACTGGAAGTGTGCTGGACAGGGAGGTAGGTCCGAGATATAAATGGGGAGGAGACACCTCCGCAGCTTCACGAGAGGAGCGATGTAAATGCGATATACAGGCGCATTTTCTCACGGTGAAGACAAATGAGTTTTTTTTCTCTCTCTCTCTAGGTTGGTGTGAGGAGGACGAGGGAGAGGGGCTCGGGACAGCTTGTTCTGTTGTGAAGCTTTCTGAAGAGGCTGAGCTTCTGGCATGTGGAACACTGGACAGTGATGTCAATGGGACTGTTTAGAAAGGTTTCACACGAAACGTCACATTGTTGGGGGTTACGCATGAAGCAAATAAAAATTTCGTTGCAATTGGACAGATATGTATTATGTATGTGCATGCAACATTGTTTTCGAGGAAAATGGGTGCGACATTCACACATGCTCAATAGGATTACTCTAAACCTTTATGTTAATACATAGATAGAGCCTAGTCTAAGGACTACAGCTCGATTGAACTTAGGACTCTTAGAATTGATGGAAATAAACTCAAACATATACATGTATGACTTAGGACTCGATTGACATAAGCTGAAGACCTCTACATGTGGGATTGTATCACTTCTAACATACATGTCTAACAGGTGGACGACGTCCTCTTCGGGGTATATGCTTTGTTCGTCTAACGTACATTCTAAGAGTTGGAGGTGACGACTTCTAATATACATGGGATTGTATCACTTCTAACATATATACTACAATAGTGTTATAGCACTTACTCCTCGGTGTTTGGTTTCCCGGAATTGGAGGTGACGACTTCGCCGAGATCTGTTCTGGAGGTGAGGCCGCTCAAATCCATCCTGATTACTCTTTGCCGGTGCTACCATGCTCGCCAACTCCGGTGGAGGAGCCTGTGCCGAGCTCGTCGCCGGCACAGAACCAGCGCCATCACCAGCAGTGGCTTCCTCGGCAAAGGATACAAGAGAGAGGATGCATGAGTGCATTCTCAACACAGTGCCATTGATTGGTGTTCTCCTGAGAAACTTGCCAAGGGATCCATGGTAGTTAGTGGTTGGGATGCAAAGGGTGGTTGTTGGCGGTTCTTATGCGATAAAATTAAATTCATTAATTCCGCAAGCGCACGGATCACCATTGTAGCATTTCACCTTGGAGTGTTCTAGGGTTATCGTATTTATATTTCCGCAGGGAAGTAGAGCAAAAGGGGCTGAATAATAGCAATACACTGGATAATTTGGAGAAAGACATAATGTATCAACTATACTTGAGACGGGGGTAAGATAGGCATGATATATATGGGTGGCACACACATCCTCAAATCCAAGCTAATAAAAGAAAAACTGTAGTATACATTTGGGAGAGCAACGAGATAGAGCTAAGACTACCTGTATGTTACCTAGTATTTACTCTTTCTAGTAGTCTAATCTACAAAGGTTATCTACTCTAGTTAAGATCACACACATACAAGTCATGTCGTTTCGGGGCACACACGTGCTAGGTCAACCGATGATGCTAGTTCAAACCTAGGGAACCGTATGCTATAATTAAGACCCTGCTGAGTCCAACCCGGACGTGGTGGATTACAGAGACCGGTGCAGCTGTCACATACACTCGCGGCTACCATCCTCCGTGGGGCTGGGTGCCAAACGTGCATAGGCCAAGATCTAAGCGCCACGCTTACAACCCGCCTAGAGGAACTACTCTTGATCAACGGAGCAGTCCTATCTAAGAATAAACAAGCACAGATTTCACACGACGTCATCTCGACGAAGGCACTCTCTCGTACTTGCGTACTCCAACAATCATGAATCCCACAACAAGACTTCTACGAGCACTTACTTAACAGAATAAATAAACTAAATAGAAAAAAAATTACTAAAAGAAATAAATAAAGATAAACTAATTATTGAATAAAATAATATCTCAAAAGAGTAAGGATACAAAGAACTATACCGAACTCCGAGAATACTCCGGAAGCCCGAGAGAGCTCTCACTCTACTCTACTCTACTCTAACTCCCAAAGCTACTACTAAACTAATGAACACTTGGATGAAGTGTGATGGTGCGAGTTGCTTCGGAGGCCGAGGGGTCCAATTTATAGCTTGTGAAGGCGGTGGGAGCACCCTGGCCGAAGCTGGAGAGGCGGTGGCGACAAAGTCGGCCGGCCGGCCTAGGGGGGTGGCCGGCCGGCCGTCCCCTGTGGCGGTTTGCCACCGACTTGCTCCTGGACGCTCCAGATCACTCCCTGAAGGCGGTCTGAAGGTCGGTTCCTTGCTGGGGTCGGCAGAATTGCAGTGAGAGCCAAGTTAAGGCCCAAATGGCCCACCTTCTAGAATGGCGGTGCAAATCTGCTGGGCTGGCCTTGTATTATGCGTTGTGGATTAGTTTCCAGCCCACTGGAGGAAGCCCGGGGCCTGCGGCCACCAGGTGGGGCCGGCCGGCCTAGGGTGGGGCCGGCCGGCCAGGGAATTTCCCTGGCTGGGCCCACTTTTCTCCATTATTCACTCCTGCATCCAAATATCCACCAAAACCTGTGGAGTAGCATTATTCCTATCTACTATGCACAAAATCTTGGTGTTATATATTTATTTACCGGTAGGGTGGCGGTCAAATCATGGTTTAATGACCGCCAACAATGGTGCCGAAAAATTCCCGTTTGCAGCAGTGGAGTCAGCATATCTCCACAAAAACCAGTGGTGGGTGAAACGTCCATAAAGGACAAGCAGTTCCTGCTTGTTCTCCAGGAAAGACTAGGTCTACCCCTAAGGCGGTATTGGTAAAAAGGATGCCACTGGACCTAGAAGCAACCTAAACATCCAAGGCAAAGAGGGTTACGATATCCTTAGGGGCAGAGAACAATATAGCTCATCAACATATGATTGCATGAGGTACCAATGGCATCAAATCTAGCAAATAAGCCTAAACCTATAACGGACAACTACTCTATTGATTCTGGAATGGGCATCGATGATTCTTGTTTCTTTACGGATGATGCATTACACCACCACGGCCACTGGGATGTTGTACATCGTGGAAAGGGTCGCGTGTCCTCTCCAGCAGGTGCGGCGGCGCTTCTGGAATGTCTTCAGCCGCGACTTCCTGTCGGCGGCCCACTGGAGCTTAACCTTCCCACGACGAGCCATGGCTGAATCAGAAACCGTACTTAATTACTGTACAGCTAAAGAATGGTGTTGTCTCTCTTGGTTGGTGTGAGAAGGACGGGTGAGAGGGGTTCAGGCCTGGACGATCAAAATGGGATGAGATATTAGAGATTAGCACAAAATGATTTTGTGGGAATCAATAAGGATTTCTTTCTTGTCTGTGACTGTGTCACCGCTGGATACACGTATCAACATTTACTAGGGTGTCAGGAAAATATATTCACATATTATGCAGCCTCAAGCTATTTGTCTGTACCATAGATCCCCACATGTTAAGCAGCAAGGGTGGCGCCGTACTTATGTGTGCTAGACATATCCGAAGAAGTGTTTTTGATTTTTTTCTCGATCTTCTTTGGGTTTTCATATGTGTGCTAGACATATCCGTATGTGTGCCAACAGCAAGGGAACCCTAGCTACTGCACGGCGCTAAAGAATTTGTTTTTGATTTTTCTAGATCTTCTTTGGGCTGGTGTGGTGATGGACGAAGGAGAAGAAGGGCCTGTTTTATCGCTGCTCTACATGGAAATGAGTTACGACGATGGCGCTAAATCGGAAAGGTGTTAGGGATGAGAATTTGGAATGATTTTGTGCGCATCAGAAAGATAAGTTTTCTTTTTTTTTTACTGTGTTACAACTGGTACGAGTATCAACATTACTTGCATACGTGGAAGACGTAAGAATAATCATGAGCAAAGATTGTGTCTATGACTGTCACCACTGATTACGCATATCAACATTTACTAGGGCACTTGGCACACGGAAGAATGTCATGGCCAACGAACATGTCAGGAAAAAAATATCATATATTATTAACCAGCCTTAGGCTACTGGCGCCGTATGTGTGTGCTAGACATATCCGAAGAAGTTTTAGTGTTTTTCATATTTTCTCACTTTAACTTTTTAGGGTGCGGCGGCGCTTCAGGAAAGTCTTCAGTTGTGCCCTCCTGTCGGCGATCCACTGGAGCCTAACCTTCCCACAAGGTGCCATGGATGGATCAAAAATGAAACCCTACTTAATTACTACATACAGCTAAAGAATGGTGTTTTCTCTTGGTGTGAGGAGGATGGGGCAGACGGGGCAGAGGGGCTCAGTTTATAGCTGGCCTGGATGATGATCCAATTGGAAAGGTGTTAGGGGTGAGATATCAGAGATTAGCACAAAATGATTTTGTGCGAATCAAAAAGGATTTCTTTCCTGTCTGTGACCGTGTCACCGCTGGACACGCGTGTCAATATTTACTAGGGTGTCAGGAAATAAATGTTCACATATTAAGCATCCTCAGGCTACTTCTGTACCATAGATCCCACATATTAAGCAGCAAGGGTGGCGCCGTATGTGTGCTAGACATATCCGAAGAAGTGTTTTTGATGTTTTTCTAGATCTTCTTTGGGTTTTCGTATGTGTGCTAGGTATATCTGTACGTTTTCTAGACATATCCGTATGTGTGCCAACAACAAGGGAACCCTAGCTACTGCACGGCGCTGAAGAATGTGTTTTTGATTTTTTTTTTCTAGATCTCTTTGGGCTGGTGTGGTGATGGACGAAGGAGAAGAAGGGCCTGTTTTGTCACTGCTCAAGATGGAAATGAGTTACGACTCTGGCGCCAAATGGGAAGGTCTTAGAGGTGAGAAATCTGGAACGATTTTGTGCGAATCAGAAAGATAAGTTTCATTTTTTCTGACTGTGTTACAACTGGTACGAGTATCAACATTTATTTGCATACGTGGAACACGTAAGAATAATCAGGAGCAAAGATCGTGTCTATGACTGTCACCACTGGTTACGCATATCAACATTTACTAGGGCACGTGGCACACAGAAGAACGTTCATGGCCAATGAACATGTCAGAAAAAAATATCATATATTATTAACCAGCCTTAGGCTACTGGCGCCGTATGTGTGCTAGACATATCGAAGAAGTTTTAGTGTTTTTCATATTTTCTCACTTTAATTTGTTAGGGTGCGGCGGCGCTTCAGGAACGTCTTCAGCTGTGCCCTCCTGTCGGCGATCCACTGGAGCCTAACCTTCCCACAAGGTGCCATGGATGGATCAAAAATTAAACCCTACTTAATTACTATATACAGCTAAAGAATGGTGTTTTCTCTTGATGTGAGGAGGACGGGGCAGACGGGGCAGAGGGGCTCAGTTTATAGCTGGCCTGGATGATGATACAATTGGAAAGGTGTTAGGGGTGAGATATCAGAGATTAGCACAAAATGATTTTGTGCGAATCAAAAAGGATTTCTTTCCTGTCTGTGACCGTGTCACCGCTGGATACGCGTGTCAATATTTACTAGGATGTCAGGAAATAAATGTTCACCTATTAAGCATCCTCAGGCTACTTCTGTACCATAGATCCCACATATTAAGCAGCAAGGGTGGCGCCATACTTATGTGTGCTAGACATATCCGAAGAAGTGTTTCTGATTTTTCCTAGATCTTCTTTGGGTTTTCGTATTTGTGCTAGGCATATCCATATGTGTTCTAGACATATCCGTATGTGTGCCAACAGCAAAGGAACCCTAGCTACTGCACGGCGCTGAAGAATGTGTTTTTGATTTTTTTTCTAGATCTCTTTGGGCTGGTGTGGTGATGGATGAAGGAGAAGGGCCTGTTTTGTCACTGCTCAAGATGGAAATGAATTACGACTATGCCGCTAAATTGGAAGGTCTTAGAGGTGAGAAATCTGGAACGGTTTTGTGCGAATCAGAAAGATAAGTTTCGTTTTTTCTGACTGTGTTACAACTGGTACGAGTATCAACATTTACTTGCATACGTGGAACACGTAAGAATAATCAGGAGCAAAGATCGTGTCTATGACTGTCACCACTGGTTACGCATATCAACATTTACTAGGGCACGTGGCACACAGAAGAAAGTTCATGGCCAACGAACATGTCAGGAAAAAAATATCATATCTTATTAACTAGCCTTATGCTACTTGCGCCGTATGTGTGCTAGACATATCCGAAGAAGTTTTAGAGTTTTTCATATTTTCTCACTTTAATTTTTTAGGGTGCGGCGGTGCTTCAGGAATGTCTTCAGCTGTGCCCTCCTGTCGGCGATCCACTGGAGCCTAACCTTCCCACAAGGAGCCATGGATGGATCAAAACAGCTAAAGAATGGTGTTTTCTCTTGGTGTGAGGAGGACGGGGCAGACGGGGCAGAGGGGCTCAGTTTATAGCTGGCCTGGATGATGATCCAATTGGAAAGGTGTTAGGGGTGAGATATCAGAGATTAGCACAAAATGATTTTGTGCGAATCAAAAAGGATTTCTTTACTGTCTGTGACCATGTCACCGCTGGAGACGCGTGTCAATATTTACTAGGGTGTCAGGAAATAAATGTTCACATATTAAGAATCCTCAGGCTACTTCTGTACTATAGAGCCCACATATTAAGCAGCAAGGGTGGCGCCGTACTTACGTGTGCTAGACATATCCGAAGAAGTGTTTTTGATTTTTTCTAGATATTCTTTGGGTTTTCGTATGTGTGCTAGGCATATCTGTATGTGTTCTAGACATATCCGTATGTGTTACAACTGGTACAAGTATCAACATTTACTTGCATACGTGAAACACGTGAGAATAATCCTGAGCAAAGATCGTGTCAAGGAAAACAAATCCATTTACTTGCATACGTCGAACATTTATTTTAAAATGGACGGAACTGCTGCTACCTTGGTTCATGACCAATGACGGGTCAAGAAAAAAAATCCAGAAGATGCTCACACTTAAATGAGATAAATGTTGCATGGATGAATAGACGATGGATATATTGGTGCACGTAAGATTAGGAGACAAAAGCTCGGTCGTTTATGAGATGAACTTGCGACAGACTCACGATTCCACCTATTTGGTGCAGTACTTATATCCTCGTGTCGGGTGAGATTCTTCTGGTCACCTACAAGATGTCAAGAGTTCTCATAGTTCTAATGATTTGAACACAGGATTACTCACTTACCACTGCATCATGCTTTGTAAGGATATTCTTATAAGGATTGCTCGCTTATCAGCATGACTTTTGCCCAAACAAAACAAGTGATTACAAATGCATGGATCGAGAAACCAGTCGCGAGAGAACACATTTGCTAGTTGATCGAAAACTCGTTTTTACAACCCCACAAAAAATTTTCTGCCCTATCCATCGTTTGAGCCAGAGCCTGTGCTATCAAACAAAATGGCACGCACAAAAGCTCATCTCGTCTCCCTACATGGTTTGCTATATACTCGCGGTTCCACATGCTCTTTTCCGTTGTAAAAAACCAACCAATTGCACAATCCTCAAAAGACCATAACATGTTTATGAAAATTCTTTCTTGAGATATTTTGAGAAATTTTTTTATGAAAAGAGCATAACATGATTCCATGTTTGCCAACATGATGCATGGGTCATGTAGGGCACAATGGACCATGGGCTTGTGTTCAAATTAAAATGTATCCATCATGTTCTGTCCCGAATTGGCCTCAAAATTAATCTATGTCCCATGACCACGTGCCGCCACATAAACCATCATGCACAGCAAGTAGACCGAGGGGAGCAAAGCAGAGAGAAATGGCATGTAGAACGTACCTTGCATCCAAGGGAGCAGAAGCGGTATTCCTTCTTGAGGAGAGCCCTGTAGTAGTGCTCACACCTATACTCCTCGACCTTCCCTTTCCCCTCAATGTGTCACTAGTTCAGGAACACGACCAGGTCGCTGTTGTGAAGGTATGGCTGCACCTCCCCCGGCATCCAGTAACGCCTCCATGTCCCTCACCTTGACAACATTGTGCTTAGACGACCTCCTGATCTGCACCGAACACACGTGTCAGATTATTGGCTGCTAGGTTAATCATAATTACCTCTTAACAATGTCCTCAAGATCTCACACTACGGCCGCAGCTGCGCGGCGTGGCTGGTACCCGGGTGCTCAGGGCATTCCTCGAAGAAGTTAAGCTTTAGAGGAGATGTAGTCACGCCAGCGGGGCGCGCTCAGCGTCTCGGCGGAGCATATCCTTCAAGCGGGTCATCTTTGTCGTCGACCTATTTTTCTTCCAGAAAGAAATGCACGATCAATCAACAGGAAGCTGCATGCACTTAACGCGAGGCATATTCTACCTACAGACTTCCCCGACGAAGTGTCCGTCCTGGGCAGCTTGCTGCAAAGCGGCAGGCCGATTACCATAGAAAAGATCCAACTGCCGGTGGCCGGCGGAGGACAGCAGTTTTGGACTAGCTAGTAAACTCACGTTTTGAGACAATGTGTGCCGCCAGTGTAGTAGCTAGGCACCTCAAACGCGTATGATGCCCTGGAACTGGAGCGTTCCATAGAAAGAAGGGGTCGTAAATAAATTCAGTACAGACAACGTGCTGTGCTTTGCTCGACCACCTATGATGGTTACCAATGCATACAATATACTCCCTCTATTCATTTATACATGTCGTTCTGGGGTTGTGGGGAGAAACCAAGGAGGCCCTTCTACCCCTCATGGTTTGTGCCAGCAGCAGCAGTGCATGTGCTTTGGGTTGTGTGCAGGAGAGAGACTGTGAGGAGGAGACAAGGTTCTGCAGCCTCTGCAGCTCAGATGAGAGAGAGAATGGCAGAAAAAGGTGTTTCGAAAGCTGAGAACGACATCTAACAGGAGAAAAACGGAGGACGCCAAAACGACATGTAAAAACGAACAGAGGGAGTATATGCAAGCAGGCCTTAAATTTCTCAGCCGGGCCCGAGGTCTTCCCTTGCTGGTAGCCCTAGTACAAAGAAGCTAGCTAATGGGTCAGGTTGTCCACATGGATGTAGTAACAGACAGGCATGCATAGCTGTGTGTGTGTGTGTGTGTGTGTGTGTGTGTGTGTGTGTGTGTGTGTGTGATGTCATGAGTCCAGGGTTTCTCTGCCCTAACTATTCTTCTTTGACACAGCTATATACCGGACGTTGCACATCGTGGAAAGGTCGCGCGCCCTCTCCAGCAGGGTGCGGTGACACTTCAGGAACGTCTTCAGCCGCACCCTCCTGTCAGCGACCCACTGGAGCCTAACCTTCCCACAAGAAGCCATGGATGGATCAAAAATTAAACCCTACTTAATAACTATATACAGCTAAAGAATGGTGTTTCCTCTTGGTTTGGTGTGAGGAGGACGGGGCAGATGGGGCAGAAGGGCTCAGTTTATAGCTGGCCTGGACGATCCAAATGGAAAGGTGATAGGGGTGAGATATAAGAGATTAGCACAAAATGATTTTGTGCGAATCGAAAAGGATTTCTTTCCTGTCTGACTGTGTCACCACGCGCTGGATACTAGGATGTTAGGAAAAAAATGTTCACATATTAAGCAGCCTCGGGCTACTATCTATACCATAGATCCCCACATATTAAGCAGCAAGGGTGGCACCATACTTATGTGTGCTAGACATATCCGAAGAAGTGTTTTTGGTTTTTTCTAGATCTTCTTTGGGTTTTCGTATGTGTGCTAGACATTTCCTTATGTGTGCCAACAGCAAGGGAACCCTAGCTATTGCACGGCGCTAAAGAATGTGTTTTTGATTTTTCTAGATCTCTTCGGGGTGGTGTGGTGATGGACAAAGGAAAAGGGCTTGTTATCGCAGCTCTACGTGGAAATGAGTTACGACTAGCTAAATTGGAAAGGTGTTAGGGATGAGAAATCTGGAACGATTTTGTACGAATCAGAAAGATAAGATTCGTTTTTTCTGACTTGGTTAAAACTGGTACAAGTATCAACATTTACTTGCATACGTGGAAGATGTAAGAATAATCATGAGCAAAGATCTTTCTATGACTGTCACCACTGGATGCCTATGTCAACATTTACTAGGGAATGTGGCACACAGAAGAATGTTCATGGCCAACTAACATTCAGAAAAAAATGATCTTATATTATTAACCAGCCTCAGGCTACTGGCTGTTCCATAGATCCCCACATATTGAGCAGCGAGGGTGGCGACGTATGTGTGCTAGACATATCCGAAGAAGTTAATTTTAGTGTTTTTCATATTTTCTCACTTTAATTTTTCAGGAGGTTTTAAGCTTGGTTGAGGGGAGTATTCATGACAAAACCTCCTCACATATGTTTTTTTTTCTCAAATTATTCACACGCCCTACGCAGGAAGACGCCTGTGAGTGAGAGACCGCACCATGGTGGCCAGAGTTACCACTCATATTTCTTCCCTCTCCTCCTGTCTCCTCTCTCACGAGCGGGAGAGGTGGACAAACCCTAGTTAGTTGTGCGTCACCGATGGTGAGGAGCCCGGCGTGGTTCAACGGCGAGAGCGGAGGATGATGAGTGGTCCGACTCCATCCGATGGCTACGGTGAGGAGTGTTATCCATCTCCTCCTCAGGCGAGGAGTGGAACATTGGTCTAGTGGGTACAAGGAGGAGGCTGAGGGAGGTTGTGAGGACGAGTAAGCGGGAGATGAGGAGGAGGAAGTTGAGGACGCCATCGCCGATATTAGTGCGGGTGACGACGACGTACACATACGAGAATCCATGTATGTGATCGTGGATGTTAGAGTCACTGCCTCGAGCTACTGTCTGTTCCATAGATCCCCACATATTAGGCAGTGAGGATGGTGCCGTATGTGTGCTAGACATCCGAAGAAGTTTTATTGTTTTTCATGTACCTAGTTAGTTGTGTCTGTGGTTCTCTGAGGCAACTCTTTCAGTACAAGAATGCTTGTCGGTTGATTGTACTCAAACCTCTTTGAACTCAAAGAAGAAGAAGAAGGGAACAAGTTCGTATATTGGACCTGGGAATTTGATATCATGTTGATTTAATTCATAGATCGAGGACAATAACTTAGTCACTAGAGTTAGCCTATGAACAATTTTCTTGGTGCACTCCTCATCGTTTGATGTGAATGTAACCAAAAAAATAACAAAATTATTCGAAAATGTCTCGCTCATGGAGACCCAGTCCATTGTAGAGAGAAAAACAGAATAAAAGAGAAAAAAAAGATGGATAAAACATTCTGAACTACATATTGATAGATAGAGCCTAGTATAAGGACTATAACTCGATTGATACACCTCTGAATTTAGGACTCTTGACAATTGTTGTAATTGAACTCAAACATTCATGTAGGACTCAGAACTCTGATCGACATGAGTTCGAGACCTACACACGAGATTGTAGGCACCGTAGTCCTTGGGATGTGGTCTAGGTCAGCTTGAGTAGGGATAAGGGTGTTGCCACTCCCGTCGTCCGTGATGGCATTTACCATCTCCACGAGGAAGAGTTCACGGAGGAGCTCGGCGTCCATATCCACGGGTGCATCTACACCCCCACCAGCTGCGGCTGCATGAGGTTCCTCCACCGCCGGCAGCATAAACCTGTGTGTCAGCCACCGCCGCCGACGCCATCTCAAGCAGAGGCACCACAGGTGTCTGCGAAATAGGAGGCCATGAAGCATGGCCATTTTGGCCCGGCCCATCAAGTATTGTGTCGTCCGGCACTGGACGAATTAGCACGGCACGGCATGGCCCATCAAATTTTAAGACCCTGAGGTTTTAGGTTCAAATAATCCCCTCTTCCCCACCATTTTGCATCATTTTAACACTAAAACACAAATACATAGAGTCAATGGTCTATCATTGTAGCTTGGCCCATCATGCCTATTGGGCTGGCCCGGTCTGACACGATTAGCACATGTCAGGCCGTGCCATGCCCCCCCCCCCCCCCCCGGAGAGTCATCGGGCCGACATACGCTAGCCCCTGACGTGTCTCGTGCACCTTTGGGTTGTTACATGACCACCTGTTTAAATGGGCTTGCTTCTTTTTCCAGGCCCAATGTCGACAGGTAGCTTGGTCGTGCATGCACGACGTGAGGAACATGCACAATAGACGCATAGGATTCTCACCGGCCATGGGGCCACTACAAGGGGCTGGCAGCCCGTAGCGCCACCCCCCCCCCCCCCCCCCCCCCCCCCCCCCCCCCCAATTTGGTTGGAGTTAGGAGGAGAGGATGAAGAAAAATAGGGAGAGGAGCAAAGAAGAAGAAGAAATGCATGAAGTTCAGCCCATATTGAATTTTGCCCTTTGTCCGCCACTGATTGCGAATAGGGTCGACGCGCACAGATGCAACCTACGTTTTTCTGTGTGTGGAACAGATGCCTACTTGGGCCTGTGTGTATTGTTCTTTTCTTAACTGCTCTCCTTCTTTTTTTTGTATCTTTTGTTCGGTGTCTATGTATAGACACATGTTGTCACAATTCTTTAAAGCTAGAACATCCTATTCTACTTTTTTTGACCGAAACATCCTATTCTTCTTGATGGAACATCTGCTTATATATATGCAGGAACAATTTGCTTAGAAGCGGGAACATTTTATTCCACTTAACATTTGTTTTCACATGCTGGAACAATTTTTTTATAGAGCTGGAACAATATATCATAAAAAGCTGGAACATTTGTTCTACTTTGACGGAACATTTGATACATGCAAGAACATTTTTCCTTGGAACGGGAACATCTTGTTCTACATGATGGAACATCTATTTTCACATGTTGGAACAATTTATTTAGAGCCGAAACATTTAGTCTGCTTAATGAAGCATTTAGAGAACAAAAAAAGTTGGAACAACTTATTTGTTCTAGCTACCTGAATAATTTGTTTTATGAACATAATATTTTTTTAATTTCACATTTTTTTTCTTTCCATTTTCTAATAGACATACATGGACTAGTGTGTTTAGCTTGTGACGTGATGTTTACACGTGGTGCCTAGTTCAACTAGCATACATTCTGGCATTCATCCATAATAATCTTGAGCCGCTTTGGAACCGTAAGACGATCGGGCGACACAGCGGCTGCAGGTTAGTTGGAAGTCCGGCACGTACGTGGTCCACCACTACTGCCTCGACCCTAGCTCGAGTGGGGAGGTGCGCGAGCGCCGTGTCCCAATGCCAAATGGGCAGTGCCGTCCATATTTGGACATGACTAGGGATTACCCTTTTACCTGCATATGATAAATATTCTATTGTCATTAGACAACCCTAAATGTAGATATTATGAATTTTGGAGGAAAATATGCTTGTGAGTTATTTCAAGGAGAAATGATTCAAAGATGATTCCATTTTCTTCAAGTCTGATTCTAATACTAATTATCTGTTAAGTGTTTTTTGAAGCTGCAGACCACCTTTTCTTTGTTTTGTATTTTCAAAACAAAGTTTTATGTGAAAGTTCTGCAATTTTATGTCATGCATGTGAATTTCTTTCTTTTTGTGCAGGATATTTTTTTTCTACCTCTTTAATTCAATGTATGTCATATATGTACTTAATCCGCAGGCTATATGTTTCTTTTTCAACCGGACAAATTATGGGGAAAGTGCTTAATGTATCATTCAAGACGTGGCAATCTTTTTGTTTCTTCATTTCAGAGGCAACACTTGTTTTATTTCGTAGCCCAAGTGTCCGCTAAAGGGCTCCCATGTTAACTCATTGCAAGTTCAGTTAGTCTTATTAATATTAATACTTAACAAAATATAGTACAGCTTATGGCATGGCATAAATTGTTCTAGGGGATATATATATGCATAGTCGATGACATAGAAGCTCATCACATTATGACAGCCCATTTCTTAGCATGGGAAGAAAAAACTGGTAAACGAAGTCAAACTGGACCTCTACTTTAAAGAGGCATTGTGTGTGCTTTCAAAGAACTTGCTAACTTATTTCTCCAATTGTTATTGTGCCATTAAACTATGAACAGTTTACTCCACTAATGAAAAGTAGACCTCAGGGGTTTGCTTCAATGTAAAATGATGTCACAACACCATAGTTCGAAACAAAATATCCTGCTCCAGCAAGAACCCAATGCAATGTAGAAAAAAATCGTATTTTTTTGTGTTTCTCACGTAGTCCAAATAAACATGATGTATAAGATGATCCATACATTCGAAAATAAATAAATGCCATACATTGTCTAAAATCTAAAATATGAAGAAAGAAAATGTTTGAGTTGAGATCTTACAAATGTGCAGATCAGATGTGGGCAGGTCGACCTGCGAATCGAGATTTGAAACGGCAATAGATGAAAGTGTGGTTTTGTACTTGTATGTTTTCCTGGAGGCCTGATATAGTAATACTATATTATCTGTGGTAGTCGTAGTTCTGACTGTTGGATCTTTTATTCTGGCAGGGCAAATGCAGATCCATTGCCTACGGACACAAAGAGTGGCACCTTGCTTATAGCTGCAAACTATATTGAAATTCCCTTTTGCTGGTAGCGTAAAACTACTAAGGTAATACATCTGAATTACAATGTTGTTAACGTTTCGTTGTATTGGACCAATATGAAATATTTATGCGCGTAGAACATTCACAGATTGTCCCTAAGATTACTAGTAACCTTTGTGGTAAATTAATATGAAGGCTGGGTGCATATGCTATAAGCGGTGAAAACAAACCAGATTCATATAATTTTCTTTCGCTGTTGTAATAAGGCAGCGCACATGTACAACAAGCCTCAAGTACCTGCGTTGGAGGTGTGTATGGCTCGCTGAGGCAGCGCGCTCTTCCAGTACAAGAATGCTTGTCGGATGATTGTTCTTCTACTTTTGAGGAATGAAGCTCCTAGACCCCAAAAGATTAAAAAAAACAAATTCATATATTGGAGCGGGGAAATTGATTTTTTTTTTTTGGATAATGGAAACCAAGGTTCCAGCCTCTAGACCCCTTGCACTACCGGAAATCAGATTGGGGGGATGTAGTGATGTACACACCCGTTTTAAATTGATGATAATAATAACTTAGCCAGTAGTGAACCTATAAACAGATTTCTGGGAGTACACCTCATCTTGTGGTGTGAATGTAACACGGTGTGAAAGAAAGAAACAAAAAATATTGAAATTTGAAAATGTCTCGTTCATGAAAACCTAGTCCATTCTTGAGAGATGACTACAAAAGTTGAATAATAAAACATTCGGAATACATATAGATAAACAGAGCCTAGTCTAAGGACTACAGCTCCATGCATTGACACGATTCTGAACTTAGGACTCTAGCTTACAACTGATGGAAAAAAAACTCAAAGATACATGTATGACAAAGACATCTACACAGAATCGTAGAAACCGTATTCCTTCAGAATACTGTCCACATCCGCCTCTAGCGGAGACACAAGCGCCGCGTCAGCCACCACCGGCGCCATCGCAGTCGGAGGCACCACAGGTGGCTCCTGCGCCACCGGCACGACTGCAGCTTCCCCGGCCGCCGCCGGTGCTGGGGCTTGGGAGGAGGTCGGAGACATGAGGACCCAGGAGATGGTCCTCGCGCGCTTCTCCAGCACGGACATGACGGCGGCGGCGAGCTCGGGGGAGAGACCGTCGAGGTTGTGGCGGCGGCCGAGGCTGAACTCGTTCAGGACGACGGTGACCTCGCGGTCGCGGTTGCCGGCCTTGAGGTTCTCCCACGTCCTGGTCGCCTTCTCGACGCCGTCGCGCAGGAAGGCCTCGCGATCCAAGCTGCCTCTACATAGGTAGGGCTGAGCCTCGAACCTTTCCAGGATGGCCCTGGCATTCGCCGGCGCCGGCGGCCAGGTGGCGGCCGGCTCGGCGCCGCTGGGGCCGGCGTACACCACGGCGGCCACCGGGACGTCGCACATCGTGGAAAGCTCCCTGGCTTTCCGGAGCAGCGTGGCGCGGCGCCTCCGGAGCGCGGCCTCCCGCTTTTGCTTGTTCACGATCCACTGGAGCTTCACAGGAGCCATAGTGCCGGAACCCTAGCTACTACGCGGCGCTAAAGAATGTCTAGATCTAGATCTTCTTTGGCTGGTGCGGTGTGGTGATGGACGAAGGATCGAGAAGAAGGGCCTGTTTTATGGCTGGTTTGGCTGCTCTCGACATGGAAATGAGTTATGACAGTGGCGTAAAATTGGAAAGCTATTAGGGGTGAAAAATCTGGAACGATGTTGTGCGAATTAGAGAGATAAGGTTCGTTTTTTTTCTTGACTGTGTTACAGGGTACGTACGAGCTAGTATCAATATTTACTGACACACGTAAGAAGTTTCATGACAAAAGATCGTGTCAAGACAAAAAAAATCGTCACACTTCGAAGCTGGGAGAAATAACGGTGCATCGATCAATAATAGACCGTGTACAGATGCACGTATGATTACTAGGGGAGACATAAGTTCATTCTAAGGTCGATGGTGAGATGGACTTGTACACATTAGATCGTACAGGTAGCCCGAGCCAGGTATATATCCGCACCTGTCGCGACTAGGGAGAGTTTCTTCTGCTGACGCTTCTGAAGAGGCCGAACTTCTGGCATGTAGAACACCGTACCGAACAGTGGTTATCGTCCCTTATGACAATTGAAACAGATTGCCCATGTACAACGTGTTCAGGTCTTTAACTCTCACGTACGTGGAGAGCAAATCGCATCTCGCGTTGTTGTTGACGGAGGCAAAGATGCTCATTACTGACTTACATGAGGTCAAGTTTTTTCATATTTAGTTTTACTAGGGCCTGTAAAATTAAGGATCGCTCCCACTTGCTATCGCATATGCGGACCATGCTTGTAAGGAGATGTTGCTGGCCGTTCGGCTTTGACTTTGGCGGAGCTGCTATGAGCTTGGTTCATGACCAATGAACGTGTCAAGGAAAAATCCAAAAAAAAAAATGCTCACACTTGGCTTGGAAGAGAGAAATGTTGCATGGATGAAAAGACCACGATAGGTGCACGTAAGATTAGGAGACAAAAGCTCTCTGGAGTCTCTGGTCGATCATGAGATTAACTTTTGACAGACACACGACCTTTGGCACAGTACTGGTATCCTTCTGTCAGGTGAGCTTATTCCTACAGGATGTCAAGAGTTCTCATAGTTTTAGGATTGGAACACAGGATTGCTCACTTACTAGCGCATCATCCTTGTAAGGAGATGCTTATAAGGAATTCTTCCTTATCAGCATGACTTTTTCCAAAAAAAAAAAGCAGTTGATTACAAAAATGTATGGATCGTGGGAAACCAGTGGCACGAGAGAACACATTTGCTAGTTTATCTAAAACTCGTTTTTACAACACCACACAAACTTTTCTGCCCTGTCCATCATTTGAGCCAGAAGCTGTGCTACCAAGAAAAATGGCACTCACAAGCTCATCTTGTAGAATCACCATTTGCACAATCCTCTAAAGAGCATCATATGTTTCTGAAAATTCTTCCTTCAGTATTTTTGACAAAATATTTTATCAAAAGAGCATAACATGATTCCATGTTTCCCAACATGATGCATGGGTCATGTAGGTCTTGTGTTCAAATGGAAATTTATCCATCATTTTCTTTCCCAAAGGGCTGTCCGAGAGCGCGCGCATAAATTTTGGCCCTTTTATTATGCTGCATCATGAGTTATTTGGAACTACTAAATTATCCGACCTCATTCTTATGCCATGTGATGAGTTATTTCGAACTATTTGATAGTGGTGTGAAACATATGCGCTATTAATGGGGTGACATGCATGTAATCGTATTTGGAGTGACATGAGTATGAAATATTTGATTAATAGTGGTCCCCATCAGCCTACTCGGGCACGGGGCACCGCCATAGTGAAAGGTCTTCGCAGCGCGACGTTCACCAACTGGCCTGGCGGGGGTGCCTCAGTCGTGCTCGGGCTCCGCAGGGATGACAAACTGGCTGCCCTCTTCCCCACCTTCTCCTACCTCATGCACAATACTACAATCAACCAACCCATAATTAAATCAATTATATTTTTTTGGAACTCACAAATCAAATCCCCTTAACTTCACGCGCGGCCACATAAAAAACCACCATGCACGTCTAGCAGAAAGATGGGAGCACGGCAGAGAGAAATGGCACGTGCTACCTTGCATCCAAGGGAGCAGAAGCGGTATTCCTTCTTGAGGAGACGGGCATACCTTAATTTTTAAGCATGCTAGGACGGCAGGCATTCATGACACAATTGCTGCTTCACATATACAGTTGGAGAGAGATAAAATAATAATTGGGAACACCAAAAGATTCAATATATATTCCACACTTAACATGACTATGACTCAGAAGTCAGACCATGGATACTAACAAAATCAAATAAAGCAAAGCATAAAATAGTTCAGTCTTGCGCCTGAACAGGTACAGGTAGGCGTGCATCAAGCAGCGCGTACATCGAAGCACATCCGGAGGCTGAAAGAGCTGAGGTTGAAGTCCTTTCACATGTTCTTGAACAGGACATCATGCTCCTTCAGAACACGATCCACGTACGTCCTCAGCGCTATAGGCATGACGTCGCGGCTGCTCCCGTCGTCCAAGATGGCCGCAACCATCTCCAGGACGAAGCTTCCACCGGCGGGCTCCCAGCCGTCTATGTCCATGGGTGGCACATTAGCAGCCGCAGCAGCAAAGGCAGCATGAGGCTCCACGCAGGAGGCACCCATCGGTGGCTCCGGCGCCATCATCAGGAGCCTCATGCAGTTGGAGAGGTCCATATCATGTGAAGCTCCAGCTCCGCTGTTGCTATCGGATGAAGAAAAAGGATTATGTGCATCCATTTGAGTATATTGTAAAAATTCTCCTCATCCATGCTTGCGCGATGCACCACAGGCTGCTTGATTTACTCGTAAGATCTGTTTTGGGTTGCTAGCTAAGATGTGCTTGTAAATTGGGATCGGCATGGATACCTAATTAGGGAAGAGGTAGATATGTGAGGGTCGGATCCATATATAGGTGAGGATGAGCAAATAGACTTTGCAATTATTTAAGGGTGTTTCAAGATTATTTTTATAATGACAGTGATGGGTAAATTTTTGTTTCTTTTTTCTCTAATTAATATGGTAGATTCAGGTTAGTTTTTTAAAAGGATTTGCTAGTTCTAAGGTGACTGAGATTTCGTATATCTCTGTCACATTTTTAGAACAATGAAACTAAACTGCTGGAACAAAGAAACTGTACTGCTAGAACAAAGTAAATGTACTGATGGAACAGTTAGTTCTTAGGTGGAACAATTTAGTTTTTTCAACGAACATTTTTTACACAAGTGAATGAATTTTTTGGGTGGTAGTATCAAAATCCAACGGCTGAAAAAAGTAACTAAGAGATTAGCAAAATCTCAGTCACCTGAGAAGGAGACATCTCCAATTTTAAAACATATATAGGTTTATTTTTGTTATTTTTTCATAATGGAAATGACAGGTAGTTTTTTTTTTTTTTTCTCCGATTAATGTGAAAATTTCTTGATCTTAGAGCGAAAATGGAGGCCCCTTAGATGATAAAATGGGTAGAAGTAGTTCTACGAAGGGTCACATCTGTATTGTTAGGCGTCAAAGAGGGCCAAAGGACCACGTTCTAGGACTATTTGACCATGTATATTTCGTATCTACAATAGGCAAGTGAGGTCCCAGGTTAAGTCACAGAATAGATTCTCTTAGTGGATTTTTCGAGAGTGTTTCTCTCTTCCATTGTTCTGACAGCATTATAATCTCCAATGATTAAAATCTCCCCTGAATCTGTTCTCTATACTAGTTTTTATTTCATGGAAAAACTCCTTGTCTCATCATCTTTTGGGCCAAAAACATTAGTGATCCAGAAGTCATTGCGTTAGTTTCTGATTCAAAATGAGTTATGATGTGATATGTTTTATGAAAGGAAGAGATGAGTTTGAATTTCTTGGGGTTCCAAGCCGTGATGAGTCCTCCTGAGGCTCCTTCAGATTCGATAGAGATGAGAGGTTCCAGATTGGACGGGAGAAAAGTGGTTGATTTAGGGGTGATATTAGAGAGTTTCATTTCATGGATTAATTAAACCAATGTCGATCAGCGGGATTTCTTTAAAAATATTTCACGGGCGACGTCACGTTTTTGGAGAGCAACCAAGGCCCTAATTTTCCAATAAACAAGAACGAAGTTGATCTGCTAGTGGATGGAACTGAAACTCGAGAAACCAGCAGAAAGTAAATTGATTCACTAACAACAGGGTACTGCAAATAGTTCTGAAAAACATGAGATCACCAGCACATATGGCTGGTGAATTTGGGGGAAATGGAAAAACTAGTGCATGATGTCACGTCCCGTGTTTTTGCCCATGTTGAAAATTCACTAAAAATTTGAATTTTTCAAATCTTTAAAACAAATTAAAAATAAGTGCGTGTTTAAGTTAGTGAAACCACCTCAAAATTTAAAATTTTCTTTTTGAAAACTTGCACAAAAATCTCATCATGAGCATCTCTGGGTTTTCCTGTTTTATTTTGAGTGTTTGTTTGATTTAAAACCTCGTTCGAATTTGAATCTCCTTCAAATTCAAATTCTTTCAATTCCCAGAAAAAGTTCAAACCTTTTTCTCCTTCGCGGGCCGCCCCTTCTCCTTTTTCCCGGCCGGCCCAGTCCCTCTCTCCCTTCCCGGGCCGCGCCCCTCACTCCCGGCCCAGCCGCCTCCCTTTCCCTCCTCTCTTTCCTCTCTGGACCGCGGGCCGCTTTTCTTTCCCCGGCCCAGCGCCACGCAGCCCAGCGCCCAGGCGCGCCAGCCCAGCCCGCCTTCCTTCTCTTTCTTCCTCCTCCGACGCGTCCCGTCGCCGCGCCGCGCCCATGCCGCCCGGTCGCCTCCACCGCCTTCGCGTTACTTGCCGCGCCCGTCAAGCCGAGCCCCCGCCGCCTTACTCCACCGCCTTGCCGGCCTTCAAATAGGGGCCGAACCCCCTTTCCTGAGCTCCGAAGCCATTCGCATCCTCCCCCCCTCTCTCCTCACTCCGACGAGGTGTCCGGCGAGATCCCCCGCCGCCTCCGAGGAGCCTCACTCCCTCCTTCTCTCCTTCTTATTCCCGTTCCACGACGGACCTCGTTGCGCCTTCCTCTTCGCGCAGCCGAGTACGAGGACGGAGATCGACGACGAGCCCACCTCGTCACCGCCTTCCCCTCCGGCTCCGGCCGCCCTCCGTTGTCCTCCGGCCTCACCGTACCCTCGGTGAGACTCCTCGAGCTCCCCTCACTCTCCTGCGCCCTCTCTTTCTCCCTCTCGCGCTCCCGCACCACCCGAGCACCGAGCACCGCCGTCCGCCGCCGGTCGACATCATCGCCGGCCATTTTCCCAGCCTTCCCCGGCCACGCCGCTCCACCCAAACCCTTCGCCACACCTCACCGCGCCTCCTCGTGCACACGTACTCGCCCAAACCCGCTCGCTCGCGCGTTTCCGTCAAACACCGCCGCCGCTCTTCCCTCCGGCGACGTCGCACCGCAGCTCTGCTCGTCGCCGTCGACAACATCTCCCGCCATCACCTTCGCCTTCTCGTGCGCATTCCCGGCATTTACCTCTCGTCGAGCCTCCGCCACTATAGCCGCCGCCGGCGAGAAGTCCGGCGAGCCGCCGCCGCGCGCCCTGCCTCAGTCCACCGTGGACCGATGAACCGCCGCCCAACCCCGGTCCACAGAACCATGAACCCGGTCCACCGTCTTTTCTAATAGGAAATAAATCCAAAAATCCCTGGAAATTCCCAGACCCTGTATTTTGCAAATAAACCCCTGACCTTTCCGGTAATTCTGTCTTAGTCCTATCTTTTTGCAGAAAAGTCCCTATACTTTTCTGTATCTACAATTTGGTCCCTATCTTTTTACACCGAGACCCTGAACTTTCCCAAAATTACAGATAGGTCCCTGTCAACTTTCTGTTTTTACCAAAAAGCCCTCATAATATTTCTATTCTTGCAAATGAGCCCTCAGATCCTCTGACCAATCTGTCAGCCTCTCTTTCTCTCAGGAAAATGCTAAGTGCACCCGGCTAGTGTACACGCATTTATATTCCGAGCAATTTCCAATAACAGAAAAATCTCAGAAAAATTCCCAGAAATACCTTGTTCACTTCTAAATATTTTCCAACCCTTGATCTCTCCAGATTATTTAGGATTATGGCTATACTTAATTAAGTTAGCTTAATCCTGATCAATTTCCTTTCTTAAACTTGTTTAATTCATATCTACTCCGTTTAAACTCCGATTTTGGCGATTCTTCCGCCAAAATTCATCTAAAATCATCCTCTATTCATTGCCACCAGATCCACTCTAACCTTGGTCTCCAATTGGTTTTATTTGATTTATTGCTTGTTTAATTGTTTGTTGAG
Source organism: Eragrostis nindensis (assembly GCA_012490785.1). Classification (NCBI taxonomy): domain Eukaryota; kingdom Viridiplantae; phylum Streptophyta; class Magnoliopsida; order Poales; family Poaceae; genus Eragrostis; species Eragrostis nindensis. The sequence goes on from JAAXCT010000294.1 coordinate 428,348, forward strand.
CGGTAGATTTATTTTCTTTTATCGCTAGATAATCAAGTCTTTGAAGAAGAGCCCGAGGATCTGGAATACGAGGACTTAGAAGAAGAAGATCTTGTTGAAGGCAAGTCTAACTCCCTTTGATCATATTGATCCTATGTTTGCAAAGATCCTAATTAGAGCTGTTTATAAATAAATTGCATGGTATTTAAATGAATTTAAAGGCTAGAATGGTCCTATGCAATATTTGATTGCCTGCCTTGACTTGAATATATCCTGATCCCTTGTTAACCCTAGGAACCAACGTCATTAAATCCCTTAATGACATGTTGGATTGCTTTGCCGCTTAGGACTCTCACCATATGTGTTTAATTAATACTGCTCACATGATTTTTGTGTAAAATGCGTGCGTCTTGGTGGTGTGTGTAAATGTGAAATTGGGTGGTATAATAATAAGTGCAACCCTAGTGGGGGATCTTTGTGACGGGATCAGGCGAGGTAGTCCTCAGTGGGGAGGCTATCTCTGGGACGCCCTTCCACTTGTGGATTGGCTATTGAAGATGCCTGGTTCGGTCGTATAAGGACCGGTTCTTGTGCCGCCTTTGCCTAGCACCTCTCGCGCAGCCACAAGCCGTATATGGGTACGGAATTGGAACCACACCCTACTAGTACTCACCCGGTACCCCCCGGAGGCAGGAGATGCAACGGAGTCCCAGGAGAAGACTCGTTCGTTGGTGGGTGTTCGAGATCCGGCATTTATGACTGGCCATATTATTGATTGTGAAGCCCCTGGTGATGTCCGTGGGGATGCCGTGGTGGTACGAAGTAGGTATGGAACCTTTAGTGGGACAGTCCAAACTATGACGATAGGGAGGACTGGACCACCTTGTGGGGAAATTTGTGCACCCTTGGCCAAGGTTAAGAAACTTTCCGGAAAGCCGTGTTCCACGGTATTGGACAACGCGAAAGCATCGGCCACACTATGATTAGTCTTTTCTGTGTGAGTTATCCTTGGCGTGTTTTCGGAATACACCGGTTTGGAGCCGTGTGCTGGTTGACGGCCAGTGATAAAACTTGAGGCACTGGCGGGATGGACAGTAACTCCCCCAGGGCCGCCCAACCCCACTAATCTCTACAGATACTTGATTAGATTGCGAACTGCTTCGTTTTCAAAACAACCTTGCATAAACTTGGCTTTCACGCCTTGTTGTGATAAACCTCAGCCTATCCTTTGATAAACCCTTGCATAACTTACCCCTCGTGTTAGGCTTGCTGAGTACCTTAAGTACTCACTCTTGCTTCAATCATTCAGAAGATGAGCCAGAGATAGAAGCTGATGGAGGTGAAGAATAGGGTTCAGCCTGCCCGCAAGTCTGCCTGTTGGAGTGGTGCCGCTCCGTCTTCCGCTGGAGTAGTAGTCTAGTGCTGCTGCTGTAGCAGCTAATCGGTGTGTTGTCTGTTTGGTCAGGCCGCTGGCCTTTGTTGTAAGACCTTTGTATAATAAAAGGGCTTGTATGAGACTTGGTAATATTATAAAGGGTATGAGACTGTGATGTCATTCTGTGAAAGCGTCGTATCAGCGTCTGATCCAGGGACTGATACGGTAAGCGCTAGTGCCCCAGAAATGGGGTACGACACATGAGATGGCAGTTCGCAGGCTGCAGAATTAAGATGGATCTACATGACGGGACAGCTGAAGCCGAAGCCCTTTCAGGTGTTGTTGGAGAGGCCATTCTCCTTCAGGACACATTTCACGTCCTCGGCAGTAGGCACGACCTCGCGGCCACTCCCGTCGTCCATGACGGCCGCAACCATCTCCAGGAGGAAGCTTCCATGCATGGGCTCCCAGTCGTCGATGTCCACGAGCGGCGCATCCGCGGCTTGAGGCTCCCCCGCCGGCAGAGAAGTGGCGGTGTGCACAACAACACAAATGCACTACAACGGCGGACCGTAACACACTATAGCGGCAGTTCCGCTGGTCCGCCGCTACGCCTCCGTCGCTACAAATCACCTTTGTAGCGGCGGTCAAATGGAACCGCCGCTAAAGATGTCATCTTTTGCGGCGGACGGAAACGGAGGCCGCCGCTAAAAAACGAATCTTTAGTGGCGGACTGAAACTGAGTCCGCCGCTAAAGAAGCCATTTGTAGCGGCGGACTAAAAAGAAGTTGCCGCTACAAAGGTGATTTTTTGCGGTGGACCGAAACACAGCCCGCCACCGGGCGACGTGTCAGCCACCACCGGCGCCACCACAGGATCGTGAGAAACCAGTGGCCAGAGAACACATTTTTCTAGTTGATGATTCAAAACTCGTTTTTACAACCCCACACATTTTTTTCCTCCCTGTCCATCGTTTGAGCCAGAGCCTGCGCTACCAAGCAAAATGGCATTAACAAAATCTCATCTTGTAGAATCAACCATTTCCACAATCCTCAAATTAAAGAGCATCACAAAGTTTCTGAAAATACTTCCTTGAGAATTTTTGACAAAATGTTTTATCAAAAGAATAACATGAATGGAAATTTATCCATCATTTTCTTTCCCGAAGGGCTATCGGAGAGCGAGCGCATAAATTTTGGCCCTTTTATTATGCTGCATCATGAGTTATTTGGAACTACTAAATTATCCGACCTCATTCTTATTATCCGACCTCATTCTTATGCCATGTGACGAGTTATTTCGAACTATTTGATAGTGGTGTGAAACATATGCGCTATTAATGGAGTGACATGCATGTAATCGTATTTGGAGTGACATGAGTATGAAATATTTGATAGATAGTGGTCCCCATCAGCCTACTCGGGCACGGGGCACCGACAGTGAAAGATCTTCCCAGCGCGATGTTCGTCGACTGGCCTGGCGGGGGTGCCTCAGCCATGCTCGGGCTCCACAAGGACGACGAAGTGGCTGCCCTCTTCCCCACCTTCTACCTCATGCACAATACTACAATCAGCCAACACATAATTGATAAATCAATTCTGTTTTTTTTTTTGTAACTCACAAATCAAATCCCCTTTTTTTTGAAAGTAATCCCCCTTAACTTCACCACCATTATACCCGTCTCGAAATCGATGCCCCCTAATCACGAACGGCCACATGAAAAACCACCATGCACGTCTAGTAGAAAGATGGGAGCACGGCAGAGAGAAATGGCACGTGCTACCTTGCATCTAAGGTAGCAGAAGCGGTACGTATATTCCTTCTTGAGGAGACGGGTATACCTTAATTTTTAAGCATGCTAGGACGGCAGGCATTCATGACACAATTGCTGCTTCATATAGTTGGAGAGATAAAATAATAATTGGAAACACAAAAAGATTCACTATATATATATATTCCACACTTAACATGACTATGACTCAGGAGTCAGGCCATGGATACTAACAAAATCAAATAAAGCAAAGCATAAAATAGTTCATGCATGCGCCTTAACAGGTACAGGTAGGCGTGCATCAAGCAGCACAACAATGAAGCACATCCGGAGGCTGGAAGAGCTGTAACACCCCAAATTTCGAAGCAAAACAAAAGGAAATAAAAAATCACTCCAAATTTAAATTTTTCCAACTCTTACCTCTTCACGAATTTTCAAAATAAAAATTCACTAAAATAATTCAAACTTAGTTTGAATATGAAAATTTCAAAAAAAATAAAAGTTTGAACCTTTTCAGATTTCCAACAAATATAATTAAAGTAGATCAAATCCCAAACCAAATTTCAAAATTTGAATTAATGCTTGCACAAATTTCACCATATGCATTTTTGGCTTACTTGTTTTATCTTGAGTGTTTGTTCGAATTTGTTCTCTGTCAAATTTGAATTTCTATTCAAATTTGAGTTCATGTTAAATCTCAGAAAAGAACAAACCTTTTCTTTCTCTAAATCTCCTCGGGCCGAATCCTTTCCCCCTTCCCTATCTGGCCCAGCCCATCTCCTCTTCCTCTTTCCCTCTCCCTTGCCCCGGGCCGAAGCCCACCACGGCCCAGCCGGCGCACCTCCCCTTCTCCTTCCTCCTGCCATGCCGCCGCCCATGCCGTCGTGACGCCGCTTCGCGTCAATCGTCGTCCCGTCACGTCCGTCCTTCTGTGGCCGCGTCGCGCTCGCATCATGGTCATGGGCGCCCACTCCTCTGCCCTCGTGTCGTCCCATCGCGGCCGAGCGCCCCGCTCCTCTCTCCTTGACCGAGGACCGCGCCCGTCCCCGACGACCAGTGACCCACGCGCGGTGACGCCACGCCACGCGAGCTCTGCCTCGCCCCGTCGCATCCCGCGCTCTGTGGCCTCTCCTCCACCTCGTCATCGCGCAGACGCCCATCTCCTCGCCCTGGCAACCGTCGCATTGGCACCCACTCCATTTGACCGGAGCCGCGACCGAACCACCTGCTCTCGGCCTCCCTCTCTCGCCCCTCTGCTATAAAATGGGTGCGCGACGAGCTCCTCTCACTTCCCCAGCTCACAGATCCCCTCTTCAACCACCAGGCCGCCTCAATTTCTTCTTTTCCCCTTTCTTCTCCATTGCCGGCCACCGCCCGATTCGACGCCGGCGAGCCCCCTTCCTCCCTCTTCTCTGTCCAACGCACAGATCCACGCCACCCTCCACCTTCCCGGCAAACTCGGCGACCGAGCTTTGGCCGCAGACGCACGGGCGCCCCGCTTCACGCGCGCCGCCGCCGAGCGCCGCGCCCCGCCGCCTCCGCGCGTCCCTGCCTCTTCCCTCGACGACGCCTTGCCGCCGAGGTCCACGTCCACGCGCCGCGCCTCCCGGTCTGCTTCTTCATTCCGCTCCGCCACCGGAGCCCCCACCTCGCCGAGCACAGCCACCTCGCCGCCGCCTTTCGCCGTCGCGAGCTCGCCTCCGACCCCGCGCATCATCGACCTCCTCCTCGGTGAGCTCGCGCTCCCCTTCTCTCTCTCCCGGTCCGTCTCCCCTTCGATTTAGCCACCGAAGCGCCAGAACGGCTAGCTCCGGCGAAGTCCCGGCGATGCGCCGCCGCGCCCGTCGCCGCCGGCCGCCGTGCGCCGCCTCCCCCTCATCTCAGCAGTCCATCACCGCTCCAGTGGTCCAGATCGGTCTGGTCCACCGTAGACCAGTGGACCGCAGTCCACCGAGCCCATGGACCCGGTCCATGGGTTTTTCAATAGAAAATAAATCCGAAAATACCCCCTGACCCTGTGCTTTTTACATATTAGCCCCTGATCTTTTCAGTATTTCTGTTTAGGTCCTGTCTTTTTACATAAACACCCTTATACTTTTCGATAATTACCTTTTTGTCCTTGTCTTTTTACGTTGAGGCCCCTAAACTTCCTCAATTACGTATAGGTCCCTAGAACTTTTCTGTTCTCACAGATAAGTCCCTAGTACCTTGCTGTAATTACAAATGAGCCCCTACAATCTTTAAACCCCCATATCTTTTCAACCGTAGCTCCGTTTTGAGCGATTCTTGCGCTCACGCGTTCATAAAAACGCGTAGTACCCATTGGTACTAATATTGAAGTTCTAGATTAAATCTATGAGCCGTCAATACCCTAAATCCCTCTCACCCTAAATCCCTCATACGTCGCCAATCTCGCATGTCACAAATGCTCTTTTACAGACATCGAACTTAAGCTATCTTATTGTATCATTCCATATCAAAGTATACAACCCTCATTATCTCACCTAGCTCAACCATCGCTCAATCAATCTTAATCCAATGTTATCACCTATCGTTACCAACCTTTATCGTTTCACTATGCTGTTTGGATGTGGTCTTTCATTGGAATTTATTGAAGTTATTATCCATTGCTTTGCTAGATTGTTCTTTATTGGTTAATTGTTGTATTTTATTTGCAACCGTGCATCATACCATGCATAATCACGTACACGTACCACCGTCATGAGCTCCGCTCATGACCAATAACTTGTAGCTTAGTCTTAGCAATTAATTTAGTAGATAATACAATAGCTAGTCACCGTTAGGTAATATCATAATCTATAGGTAGGTAATTTAAGTAACACACTTTGCATCTTGTACATGTGTCGCATGAACCTTTATATAGGCTACGACCTATATAAAGACTTAGTACCACAAAGGTACAAAGGACACGTGCACACACTGTCCCCATTTTCACATACACTCATACACTTCTCATCGTGTTTAGCATCCCTCAACCACATCAAAAGCCCTAGTACTTGATGCCTCACTCCTAATAGTCTCAAGATAATAAAATCTTTCCTAAAGTAAAACTTTTTGCATCATACGTGATTTGTATCTTATCCTTCTTCGGTGCTCTATCAGCTCTTATTGGAGTTAATCGGATCTTATTTGGCTCTTTTCAATCTTTGTTTCTTTTGCCATAGTTTGTTTATACGGTATGTTCCTATGCGCTAGCTTACACGAGATTCGAGGAAGCCAGAAGAATTCAAGAAAGATCTAGAAGATTCCAAGCTTCGAGGACGAGTCGAAGAATCCAAGCCCGAGGAGGAGTCAGAAGCTGCAAGCTTAGGAGAAAGATTTGAAGACACCGAGAAGAATCTGAAGACCAAGTATTGGAAGATTAGGATAGCGTTTTCAGGCAAGCTTTACTTCTCCTTGATCATGATTGAACCTACTGCTTTTCGCAATGCACCTATATGGTCTATTCTCGTATTATGCATTACTTGTTATTTTACTGCTTGTGTAGCTATGATCCTACTTGCTTATTGATATTGATGCCAATTACTTAGGTGTTAATATCTGAATCCTTGTTTACCCTTGTTTACCTGTCACCTTGATAACCCTAGGGTAGTTCCATCATTTCCATGATGGCACGATCACCTTGCTACTAGATATGCTTAGGACCCCGCAATGTTTCTACATTGCCACACCTTCTCACATATATGTTTTACAACTGTGTTAAATGAGTTTGGTGGTGTGTGTGTGTGATACTTGGGTTGGGAGTAGCACAACTGTGTTAGGTGATGATGATGTTGGTGACGGTGATGATGGGATGGGTTGGATTGCGGGCAAGGCCACTAGTGAGATGTTGATGGTATGATAGTCCCCTAGTGTGGGAGATCTGGTGCTTGCCCGGCCACATAAGGACCGGTTTTGACGCCAGTTAACATAATGATTCTCGTACAACCACAGAACCTGTATGGGAAGGACTTACCCTACCTTCTTGGTACTCTTGCAAATTCCATCTGGAGGCCAGTAGAGGCGACGGAAGCTCAGGAGAAGATCCGGAAAACGTACCCGTGATCCGGCTCGCGGAACCCGCTATCAGTTACGGGAGTGCCGCATGTCCTGTTATGTGTTACAGGATCCTGCTATTAGTTACAGGAGCACGACATACCCTGCTATCTATTACAGGTGTATTGTGCCATTATGTGACCTTTCACGAAATCACAAGCCCCTGGGTGTGATTTCGTGGTGGACTTGTGAGACTACTCGGAGGAGATGGAATAAGCGTTGCGTACCCCCTTGCAAAGGGTGCGTAGCTCGTGGGAAAAGATGTACAACCTCTGCAGAGTGTAAAATTCATCCGGATGGACGTTGTCACGGCATATGACACATTATTGTGGCGCACGTTGGATTTGCCACCTCTCTTATCCCTTGGAGTGTGAGTGGGTTGTAGTCGACCCGTGTTTTGGAAGTGATGGCATGGATGCCGGGTCGGTATGATCCTTGAGGTCAGAAGGCCCAACTAAAACTTGGGAACTGGCGGGAATGTTTCATACTCCCCCAGGGCCAACCAACTAAAATATTGACAATCAACTCTCTGTTTTATCTATGACTCCTTCACTTGCTTTAGTGAACCCTGCATAAAGCTTGCTTGCTGCAAATAAACCATATAGCCTGTTCCTTGCTAAGTCCAAATATGCATGTATGCATTCCCTTGTGTAGTGAAGGGCTTGCTAAGTACCTTATGTACTCACGCGTTTGCGAATGTTGGTTTAGTAGGAGAAGGCTTCGTAGAAGACGACGACGATTTGGTTTTCGATTCTACTTCTCAAGTCTGCTTGTGGCTTTGGGCCAAGGGCTTCCGCTGTCTGCTTCACCGTTAGTTGGTCGGATAGACTTGGATAGTTATAAATCCATATCGTGCCGCAACTAAAGGTCCCATATCAGGTATTATACTTATTTACCTATTCGAAGTATGCTCTTAATTATCATATCTGTGTTCTTATGCGTATCAGCTACTGATCCAGGGACTGATACAGGATGCAAAACATATTCCAGAAATGGGGTATGACAAGAGCTGAGGTTGAAGTCCTTAATTTCACATGTTCTTGAACAGGACATCATGTTCGTTCATGACATCGCGGCTGCTCCCGTAGTCCAAGATGGCCGCAACCATCTCTAGGACGAAGCTTCCAACGCCAGGCTCCCAGCCGTCTATGTCCATGGGTGGCGCATCAGTAGCCACAGAAGCAAAGACAGCATGCATGAGGCTCCATATATATATGAGGCTCCGCTGCAAGTGGAGGCACCATCGGTGGCTCCGGCACCGCCATCAGGAGCGTCACGCGGATGGAGAGGTCCATCATGCGAAGCTCCAATTCCGCCGTTGCTATCGGATGAAGAAATAGACGATGTGCATCCATTTGAATCTGTTGTAAAAATTCTCCTCATCGATACTTGCGTGATGCACCACATGCTGCTAATTTTTACTACTCCCTCCGTGCCTTAATATAGAGCGTTTTGGAGTTTGAAATTTTGCCCTAAATATAGGGCGTTTTACAGATAAGACAAATTCTGGGGTTGGTGAAGGGGTGAGTTGAGGTAAAAATGAATGGTATGGTAGTCTTTTAACATCTTGACTCTTTTCGTGTTTGAATGTTAGAAAGCTCTATATTTAGGGACGGAGCGAGTAGCACGTAATATATGTTTTGGTTTCCTAGCTATGTGTATGTAATTGGGATGGGCATGGATACCTAATTAGGGAAGACGGAGATAGCGTGAGGGTCGGATCCATATGTGATGATGTGCAAATAGACTTTGCAATTATTTAAGGGTGTTTTAAGATTATTTTTATAATAACAGTGATAGATAATTTTTGTTTTCTTTTTCCTCCAACTAATATGGCTGGTTCAGGTTAGTTTTTTATAGTGTCAATGTTAAAACATATATAGAGGTATTTTCTGTTATATTTTTATAATCACAATAGTGGGTAATTTTTTTTCCCGGTTAACATATAGAAATTTCTAGACCTTGGAGCAAACATGGAGGCTCCATAGATGATAAAATGGCCAGAAGTAGTTATAGGAAGGGTCACACTCACATCTGTAGTGTTAGGCATCAAAGATTCCCAAAAGACCACGTTCTAGGACTCTGTCCACAGTTCGCTCAGAACTAGGTGGTGGTGCATATTTGACCATGTATATTTCGTATCTACAACAGGCGAGTGAGGTCCCAGGTTAAGTCACTGAATATATTTTCGTTAGTGGATTTTTTGAGAGTGCTTCTCTTTTCCATTGTTCTGACAGCATTAAAATCTACCCTGAATCTGTTCTGCATAGCTTTTATTTCATGGAAAAACTCCGGTCTCATGTATGTCGTCATCTTTTGGGCCATAAACATCAGTGATCCAGAAAGTGATGCGTTAGTTCCTGATTCAAAATGAGTTATGATGTGATATGTTTTATGAAAGGAAGCGACGAGTTTGAATTTCTTGCAGTTCCAAGCCGTGAGCAGTCCTCCTGAGGCTCCTTCAGATTCGATAGAGATGAGAGGTTGCAGATTGGATGGGAGAAAAGTGATTGATTTAAAAGGGGGTGATATTAGAAAGTTTCATTTCATGGGCATCGTGACATTTTTGGAGAACACCCAAGCCTCTAACATTCCAATAAGCAAAAGCGAAGTTGATCTGGTCGTGGATCGAACTGAAACTCGAGAAACCAGCAGAAAGTAAATTGATTCACTAACAACAGGGTACTGCAAATGCAAATAGTTCTGAAGAACATGAGATCACCAGCAAATATGGCTGGTGAATTTGGGGGAAATGGAAAAACTACTACATGAGATGGCAGCTCGCAGGCTGCAGAACTAAGATGGATCTACATGACTGGACAACTGAAGAAGCCGAAGCCCTTTCAGATGTTGTTGGAGAGGCCATTCTCCTTCAGGACACGTTTCACGTCCTCGGCGGTAGGCACGACCTCGTGGCCGCTCCCGTCGTCCATGACGGCCGCAACCATCTCCAGGAGGTAGCTTCCATGCATGGGCTCCCAGTCGTCGATGTCCACGAGCGGCGCATCCGCTGCTTGAGGCTCCACCGCCGGCAGAAGAAGCGGCGGCGTGTCAGCCACCACCGGCGCCGCCACCTCCAGCTCCGTCTTGACTTCGGCGGCGAGGTCGTCGGGCAGATCGTCGAGGCTCCGGCGGCGCCCGACGGAGACCTTGTCGACGATGCTCTTGGCGAGCTCCATGTTGGCGAGCTTCTTGCGCAGCATCTCGACGCGCTACTAATTAATTACGTAGCTAAAGAATGGTGTTTTCGCTAGCTCTTGGTTGGTGTGAGAGGGACGGTGAGAGGGGCCTGGACGATGAAACTGGAAAGGTGTTAGGGGTGACTGACTGTGTCTCAACTGGATACGCGCATCAACACTAATGTAATTGGACACGATGGCTTGGACTATACAGCTAAAGATTTCTTTTCCTCCTGGTTGGTGTGAGAAGGACGGCGGAGAGGAGCTGCTGGCTTGAACGATGAAAATGGAAAGGCGTTAAGTCCCCAAAATGGAAAGGATTTAGGGATGAGGTTTCAAAATGTTTTGTGCGAATCAAAGAGAAAATATTCGTTTTCTGACTGTCTTACAACTGGATACGCGTACAAAAATTAACTTTGGATACGTGGCACACAAAAGAAATATCATGACCAATGAACGGGTCAAGAAAAAATACCAAAAAAAAAAGATTTCACTCTTGGAATGCTGCATGGATGAATAGACCGTGTGTAGATGCACGTATGATGATTAGGGGACAAAAGATGATCATGATCGACCTTGAGATGGACTTGTCACATTCCAACCTGTCGGGCAAGCTTCTGCTGCTGTGACGCTTCTGAAGAGGCCGAGCTTCTGGAACAAAGAACAAAGTCATGGAACCATCTGTTCAGTACTTAACTCTCATGTGGAGAACCAATCAACATCTTGCGTTTGTGTTGAGGGAGGCAAAGATATTCGTTGCTGCCCCACAGGAGGCCGGTCAATATTTCTCATTGCTCAACGGATTGCTCACGTACTATCACATCGTGCTTGTAGTAAGGAGATGTTGCTGGCACTTTGGTATCGATCAGCACGGGCACAGCTGCGACGTTGGGTCAATTCTATTCAGGCTGTTCAGCTGAACACCCATCACCAATTGTCCAGATTGCATTATGACCCATATCTGTCTCGTAAGTTAAAGAATCTGATTATAATACCAAATCTAGTTGAATTGCCAACATGTATTCTACAGAAGGCATTAGAGAGCTACAGCTATGAGGATGGCGTCTGGGCTCCAGGGAAGAGAATGACGGGTTCTTGCTTAGGTCGTCGTCTGATCGTGATTTCATGTTCTTCTGCACTCGTGTTTTCTAGGAGGTTTTATGTTAAAACTGCATCGCTGCGTTATGTTACTGTAGACTTGTAAACAGGATACTTCGGAATACAAAGACGATTAGGTAGTCAGACCGCCTGACCCGACCATTGATGCAATTGCAAGCAAAATCAAATCAAATAAAACAAAACATAAATGGACCAGGCGCATCACATCAAAGGTTCAAATATTAATTTTGCAGGCTGGGAGATGTGATGCCCAAGCTTTTTTACATCGATCGTTGCGACATTACATGTTCTCGGAGAACTCCCTCAGATAACGGTCGATGTCCTATCGGTCGGCACCGCGCCGCTGCCACTCCCATCCTTCAGGGTGGCCGCGACCATCTCCAGGAGGACGCTGCCAAGGACTGGCTCGTCGCCGTCCATGTAAACGGGCGCAGCCATGCCCGCACCATCAACGGCAGAAGCCAGTGCAGGCTCCCCGGCGGCCGGCGGCGGGTTAGCCTGCGTCGGCGCCACCGCAGGTGTCGGCACCAGGAGTGGATCCTCGTGCGCCGCTTTCCCCGTCAGGCGCTTGAGGCGGTTGGAGAGCACCCTCATGCGCAGCTCCACCACCGCCAGGACGTCGGCGGCGAGCTCGGCGTACAGGCCGTCGAGGACATCGTAAGCGCCGCGACCGATGAGGAGCTCGTCGAGGACGAAGAGGACATGCGGGCGCGGCTGGCAGTGGCGAGCTTCAGCATATCAGCAGGATCCATGGCTGGATCGAAAACCCTACTGATTAAAGCAGCTAAAGAATGGATTTTCTCTTGCTTGGTGTGAGAATGACGAGCCGGCCTGGAGGATGAACGTATGGAAAAGATCTATGGCCCTAAATTGGAAAGGTGTTAGGGGTGAGAAATCTGGAACGATTTTGTGCGAATCAGAATGATAAGATTCCTTTTTTCTGACTGTGTTACAATTGTATTACTCGTATCAGCTACTTGGATAATACGTGGCACACATTAGAATGTTCTTCTTTTTTTTGGAGAAACATTAGAATGTTCATGAGCCATGGTCGTGTCTAAGAAATAATAAAATAAAGAAATAAAAATGCTCACACTTCGAAAAGAGAAATAACGGGGCATCGATCAAAAAATACACCATGTACAGATGCATGTATGGTTATTAGGATACACTACGGGAAACACCCAATTTGCCGTGTGCCTAAGGGTTTGCCGAGAGCTTTCACTCGGGCACACGGCAAAATCAATCTTCGCCGTGTGCCGCACTCGGCAAAAGGCAGGCACACGGCATATAGAAGTTGCCGTGTGCCACGTGACCGGCACACGGCAAAGGTCAATCTATTTGGAAGATGCACCGGTTGGAGTCAGTCTTAGTTTTAGAAATTGCCACTAGTCCCAAGAACGTACTTAATGTTTAGTCATTCTCACCACCTTGTATTAAATTATATATACTAGCCTTTCAACCCGTGCATTTGCATATATCTCTTGTAAATCCCGATTATGATGATTATTTCTGATACATGTATGGTCTTTTTAAATTATTTTCATATTTCCAATAATATATATATATATGTTACTTTCTAATTATATATGTTTTATTTGTTTTGCATCTATTTGGAAGTACTGATGGATTTCATCTTTTCAATTTCAGGTGATTGATCGAAGATGGTGGGCAGAGGTGGTGTGTTTGAGGTCGGTGTCGTCGCTTTACAAGAGAGCGACTGGCAAGGGGAAGGGGTCCGATGAAGCTGAGGGGTCCGGGAAGGGACGAGGGAAGGGGCGAGGGAAGGGGCGAGGCAGAGGTGCAGGAGCTGGAGGCAGGGGTCGAGGAGGCAGGAGGGACCCGTCGCCTACACCTTCCGCGCACGAGGAGGAGGAGGAGCACCAGGAGGAGTCCGAGGAGGAGGAGCACCAGGGAGAGGAGGCGGAGGAGGAGTTACCTTCTGCTCACGGCTCTGAGGAGGAGGAGGACGAGGACGAGGAGGGAGAGGCAGGGGGGTCCGGTTCTGCTTCGGAGGACTTGCAGAGTGTGTGGTTGCGCGGTCCCTCACAGCTCCCGACTCGGCCGATTCCTCCTAACAAACGGCCGATGATTCGACCCATACCGCCTAGGTACGTAATTTTCTAATTTTTATCGCTAACTTCTCATTTCATATGTTCAAAATCATAATAACATCTATTATTTTGTCTCGTTCATTTGGGCAGGGGTTGGGAGGTGATCGAGGCAGGTGATCACAAGCGCATTCCCAATGGCATCCTGGGTCTTTTGTGCAGGCTACACTTCCCCGGTATGGTGCTCTACGCCGGCAAGCAGGTGCCGGCCATGACGTGGGACCACTACAGAAACGCCGCCGATCTCCCAGATCGTGACACCAGAGTTTTTCAGCACAAGGCGGAGAGGGTGATGCAAGAGCTGTGGGTAAGTCTTCGTTGCACTGCATTGGTCAATACATCGCATTCATTGGATATTATTCAAATAATGACAGTGTACATTGCGTCTTGATGCAGGATTTCTTCAGATGCGAGCCTGGGCAGGAAGCGTTGGCGGTTCGTGTGACGAACAATGCATGTCGTAAACTCGTCAGAGACATGCATTACGAGTCGCGCGTCCAGGCCGTCATAACCTACTACGCTCAAGTCCAAAAAATGAAGGTGGAAAAAAAGGAGGCACGAACCATTGAGCTTACCCGAGAGCAATACTTGATGGTAAACACGAACACTGAACTCTTATGAGATTAAGTACGCTTAATTTGATCTTCTCATATTTCTATACTTGATGACGTGCAGGTGCCTCCGTGGTGGTGCGGCTCACATTTCACGGCCTGGTCCTATATTGTCAACAAATGGTGCGAGCCCGAGTGGCATGAGACACACAACGCATGCCGGGAGCGGCGCTTGATGATGCCTGGGGCACCACACCATCAAGGCAACCTGACCCTTTCCCAGTACGCGGCTAGATGGGTACGTGAACTCAACTTCTTTATTTAAACACTTAATATTCTTCATAACTTCTAATCATCTTTCTATTTTCCTTGCAGTCGGCGGCACATGGTGGCCAGCCTTGCGGGCAGTTGAAGGCCTTTGCTCTGTCCCACAAGGGCAAGGCGACGGCCAACATCGACTACAACCCGGAGGACCCGCCCGAGGCGTACAGCAACGCTACCGTCCACAGCCGCCTCAGTGAGTACACCTCGGCGGCAAGGGAGGTCCATGGGCCAGAGTGGGATCCGATCACCGAGCCTCTTGATGGAGAGGTCGTGATGAGGGTGGGTGGAGGTAAGAAGCATGGCCGGTACTGGATTGGCGACAGCACAATCGACACGGCCTCTACTCCCACCCTCTCCGAGATCCGAGCAAGGAGCACGGGCTCAGCTCCGCCCATACGCTCACGGCCTAGCGCTACACAGATTCAGATTGAGCAAATGCAGGTAATATTGGTTTAATTCGTTGTTCATTGATTTGTACATGGTATTGCCTTGCATTGTAATATTGGGATGGATGAAATATTGTAGGCCCAGATGGATGCGAAGTTGGAGCAAGAGCGGCAGAGGATGCAGGCCGAGATGGATGCGAAGCTAGAGGCAGAGCGGCAGAGGAATGACCAGCGGATGGCGCAGATGTTCCTTTACATGCAGACTCATGGTACGGTTGCCACAGCCTGGGCAACTCCCTCCTCTACCACTACCTCCTCCTTACGGCGGTCCTCCTCCCTTCGGCGGTCCTCCTCCCTTCGGCGTTCCTCCTCCCTTCGGCGTTCCTCCTACTTTCGGTGGTACTTCTCCTGGCACTCCTTCTGCAGGCACTACGGTGAGTCACTTCAAATCTTGTAACCAATATTATACTTCTTCAAGTATGATATAGTGAAGTAATTGAAGGGTTAGCTATGCTAGCTTGTAACCAATATTTTGTCACTTCTATTACATTTTAACTTATATGCTTGTAACCTACACATTTTAGCTTATATGCTTCTAACCTACACATTTTAGCTTATATGCTTCTAACCTACAATTTAAATACTTGTATTGCTTTGCTCGTGCAGAATCAATCGGCGGGATCCAACAATCCCTCTCCGCAGAGTGCTTGGTCGCCGTGGCCGCCTCGTCAATAAACCTGTAATTGTATTTCAACTTCTATAACTATGTGTCGTGATCGTGTGAGACTTTGTGATGACGGATGGTGGACTATGTGTTTGTGACCTATGTGATGTCTTTGTGATGACGGTTGATCGTGGACCTCTATGTGATGTGTTTGTGATGATGGTGGAGCTTTTATTGTGATATGTTGAGTTTGTGATGGTGGTGGAGCTCATTTATGTGATATGTTGAGTTTGTGATGATGTGGGCTCAAATATGTGATATGTGATGATGATTTGGCTCATATATGTGATGTATGATGTTTTTTTGTGATTGTGGTCCAGGTTGTAGTCGAATTGAAATGTTTATTGCAATCTGGAAAAATTGTTTGCCGAGTGTTTCGGTGCTTTGCCGAGTGCCAGGTCGACACACTCGGCAAAGATGCAATTATTTGCCGTGTGCCTGACGTGGCACACGGCAAAGTGTCCAGTCTTTGCCGAGTGCCTGGGCCCACGGCACTCGGCAAAGAGGCCAGGCTTTGCCGTGTGCCTGGGCCCACGGCACTCGGCAAAGAGTGGTTGATGGCTGACGGACGTCAACCCCTTTTTTTTGCCGAGCGCCACGTGGGGCACACGGCAAAGGGTTTGCCGTGTGCCCGACAAACGGCACTCGGCAAAGTACTGTTTGCCGGTACAGGTTTGCCGTGTGCCTTTTGCCGAGTGTTGCACACGGCAAACCCTTTGCCGTGTGCTTTTCGCGCTTTGCCGTGTGCCCTGGGCACACGGCAAACGTGCTGTTTCCCGTAGTGATATACACAAGCTCTACGGTCGATCGTGAGATGGACCTATCACATTCCTCTCCAGTCAGCACGACTCTGATATCCTCCTCGGGTGAGATTCTTCTGTTGTGACGCTTCTGAAGAATTGAATTAGGCTGAGTTGTTTCAGATCGAACACTGAACCACTGTTTATCGTCCCTGATCACCATTGGAACAGATTGCCGCATATGCTATCTGTTCAGGACTTGAACCATCACGTGGAGAACCAATCACAGCTTGCATTGTTGTTGACGGAAAGATGCTCATTGATGAGTTACAGGAGGTCGAGATTTTTCTTAGTTTACTAGGTCTGTAACAGGATTTCTCTCACTTGCTAGCGCGTCATGTTTGTAACAAGATATTGCTGGCCGTTGGGCGGACCTGCTACGACCTTGGTTCATGACCAACGAACGTACTGCCAAGGAAAAATCCAAAAATGCTCACACTTGGAAGAGAGAATTGTTGCATGGACGAACGAAACATGCATAGGTGCACGTAAGATTAGGATACAAAAGCTCTCTGGTCAGTAGTGAGATGAACTTGCCACTTACGTTCCGACCTTTGGCGCGGTGGTAGTGCTATCCTCCTGTGTATACCTTATTCTGCTGAACTACAGGATGTCTAGAGTTCTCATAGTTGAAGATCACACAAGTGATTACAAATGCATTGATCGTTATAAATCAGTGGCAAGAGAACGCATTTTGCAAGTTGGTCAAAAATCGTTTCTACACTACAACCCCACACAAACTTTCCTACCATGTCCATCGTTTGAGATCCTGTGCTAGCAAGCAAAATGGCTCGCACTCATCTCGTCTCCCTACATGGTTCCTAGAGACTCGAAGTTTCACTTGCTTTTCTCCATTGTAGAATCAATCACTTGCACAATCCTCAAAAAAAAATCAACCAAATTAGGACACCACGGGGCTGCTAGCAGCCGTCTGCGCGCTCTGCCATTTTCTCATTGAGCATCCACAAGCTCCAACTTTTGTTGCACATCCTGTGTCAGTTGATTGTACCCTACTATTAATTTTTTTTTTGTTGCACAACTGTGTTTCTGAAAATGCCTTCTTGAGACTTTCTGAAATATCATGGTTCCATGTTCCCAGCATGATGCACGTACGGGTCACGTAGAGCTCAGTGGTCCATGGCTTGTGCTTAATGGAAATTTATCCATCATGTTCTTTCCCGAATTGGACTGTCGGAGAGCATTGTACGCATAAACTTTTGCCATTTTATTATGCTGCATCAAAGTAATTTAGAACTATTAGATTATCCACCCTCATTCTTATTCCATATGATGAGTTAATTGGAACTATTAGGTAGTGGAGTAAAACATATCTACTATTAATGGAGTAGTATGTAATCATAATTGAGATTATGAGCTAGCGAATTGTTTCTTCACGAAAAGTGTACCTGGAATCCCATTAAATTATAGACTTTAATTATGAAAGTTTAAATTATATTCTAATTAAGGTTCACTGCTTCTAATAACTTTGATTGTACTTACATCAAGTGAGAGTTAGCTGAAATGTAAATGTTCTAATCCCATAATGGGGATATTGAAGATCTTCAAAGTTCTCCAAATTACTTTGCTTTCTTGATGGTGTAGCCTACGACCAATTATTCCAGTTTGCCACTAGACCTATCTACATGCTTTAGTGTTCTGATGTTGAATCATGGTTGTTGAATATAGACGCTTAGCACCCTGTACTTTCAGTGATCGATTATGGAACTTGGCTTAAAGTTGATGCTTTCTTTTATGGAAGAAGAGGTGAAATACAATTCCAGCCCAACTAAAATTAAAAAACCATTCCAATATAAACCATTACTTATTTCAATGGTTTATTTGGTGGGATACAAGAACACCCCCTCCTCCCTCGCGGGACCCTCCCCGTTCCAGGTTCAATGAAATTTTATTGATATTTTATGGACCCTGGAATATATATGGATTTAATAGGAGTTGAAGGTAGTATTTTTTTTCTGGCATACAGCAGAAATAGATCAGTCATATGAGGTATTTTCATTAATTAACTGTGTGGACATGGTCAACTTCTATTCAAACAAATTCAACATGTGTGTTCTACGTTACCTTTTCTGAGCTCATAATGTATTAGAAAACTTAAGGCATCTTCAAAGAGGCAGCAATAATCCTTTTTGTTTTCTCCTGGTTTGAAGACAGGTCAAATTCTTGCAATTAAAATGGATAACTCATAATACTGAAAAGAGGTATCTCCAAAAGATTGAGGTCCCTTTCTGTAGTCAATAGATAAGCATATGCAAACTTGGTGCAAATTTGTTTATGTTATTAATAAACATTTCCAATAAAAATATATTATGGCTTATGACATAATACTAGTATTTGCAGAAGCGTATGCAGAATCTATGAAACTACATGCATGATACTCTACTATGAAACTACATGCATGATACTCTACTAGCAGGTGGAGCCTTACGAAGTATGACCATCAGCCTAATTGAAGTCAAATTAGACCAAGTTTCATCGCAAATAACTCACAAAGTATGTGGAGTTATGACTTGTTACAAACAACCGGTTGGCTGATACATGATTGTATGATTTTTTATTGCATAATTTCAATGAAATGTTTTCTGAAAATACTTTTGTGACAAGTTTTATATTTTTAAAAAAATGTTGGTTTTCTGATTCTTTGTTTGTGAAAAATTTAGTCAAGAGCACAGCTTATTCCTTGTTTCCAGAACTAGGCTATTCGTAGTGTTCGCGCATAAATTTCTGCCCTTTTCTGTGAAGTCGTATCATGAGTTATTTGGAACTAGTATTAAATTATATGCCCTCTTTCTGATGTTGTATTTTGTGTTATTGGAACTATAAGATAGTGGTAAACATATATGTGTTATTATTAATGGAGTGGCATGTTGCCGATTATAAGAGCTATTGAATAGTTTCTGAATGAAAAGTGTACTTGGAATCACATATACGTTTATATACTTTCATTATGGAGTTGTAAATTCTAGCTAGTATCATTGTGACTATTTGTAAAAATCATACTGTGGCCAGGTTTACCTCAAGTGAGAGTTAGTTGAATTGTAAATGTTTAAACCCATATAGTGGGCTATACTTCTGCAGAACTTCAATATTAAAACTTCTGCAAATTACATGCTCTCTCGCGATGTTGTCCTCCTGGTTGTATATTCAAGGGAATTTGAATGTTCAATCCTGAGCGTTACCATCAGTCGACCTTTTCCATTTAAGCATGTCAGAATCAGAAAACCCATGGGAAAAGATATAGGTCACGGTGAGATTGATTGGAACTGCTATCAAATACATATCTGCGACTGGCGACATATATAGAGACATGAGTGACACGGCCAAGATGGTGGATGTTGGGTTGGTGTGAGGAACTGGCATCAGGCTGAGGTTGTTTGGGACTGGGGAGTGGTCACTGATAGTTGGAGGAGAGGGCATGGCAGCTAGAAGGCCTGCCACCCCTTCTCCATTCTCCTTCCCTGCTAGCCGATGAATAGTTTACTTCATTCATGAAGAATACACATACGCATTTGGCATAATATGTAACATGGTGCCAACAAAAAAAATGTCAAAAATATGTATCCTGCCCATGCAATACCCATACCCCATCCATTATTAGAAACAAATAATACATGAAAGATCACTAGTAATGTGCCGAGTACGGTTAAAAAATGTTGGCCTATCATATTATTATTTTCTGCTTCTCACACAGTGCAAATATTAAACTTAATTTTTAAGACAATCTATACATGAAAAAATATATAATTTCCATGCAGTGTGTAATATTTTAACTATGATGTTTCTCATTTCCACTTATCAGCCTTCACCACATCGATTATCCTTTCCTAGACCGGTTAGACCATTTTTCTTTTGCAACGTGGCAATAAACACAATGGATCTGAGTGGTAATATAACAGAAATTAACTGTGAAATACTTTACACCAATCGAGAATTTTTATTAAAAAATGACTTTGTCATTATTATACATGACGCCTTCAATACATAAATACTAGAAAAGTAATCAGTGAATAACACATTGATTGTCAGTTCAAACAAAAATAACTTATTAATTCTAGGGCAAAGAACAGATGTTTCTCATAATCAAGCTTGCATCGCCAGTTTCCGGAAAGTAACATTTCAGTTTCAGGCAACATTGTCAAAGATTTCTACCAAATGACCATATTTGGCAGACTCATATGGTTTACATTAAAAAAATCTAGCAACAAAATAAATAGGCAGAAACGTTTTCACTGTATTATTTACTAGGTGCTTCAAGAAGAATATAGGTTCCGAGTGTTCATGAAGCGGTATGACCGAAATAGAGTGCCTTCAGGGCTCGAGCAAATGATCAATCATACCCCTTCAAGAAGCGATATGTTTGAACAGTGTATTCAAGTCTTTGTATAATAACTCGACATAAACATCGGATATAAGAGTGCATCATCGAGTTTACCTGTCATTGCTAACATACCCAAATAGAGTATCTTGACAGGTTCTAGATTCAAAATGACATGTTTGATGTCTATGTACGCTTTTTGTCATTATGCGTGTATGTTGAACCTGTGGCGCCCTTGGCCATCCTTTCCGTCTTTCCAACAATGTCTCCACTGACATGTAATCAGATCAACAGATTCAAAGAAAAAGAGGCAACCTCAGTTGACACGTCCCACAAGAGGAACATTGCAACAACAGTTAACACGTCCCACAAGAGGAACATTGGCTGCAAGTCTGCACGTGGATGGTCACACCGGCCGGCCTGTGGCTTGCAGTTTGGCTTCACGAAGTAGTAAAAGGCATGCCTCAAGGGAGGAGGAGGCTACTGATCGGCATCTACACGTGGTGGAACGTCTGGAAAGAAAGGAACCTGAAAGTTTTCGAGACGATCGAAGTGCAGCCCAGAAATGCATGTCGAAGTGCTGGCAAAAGAAGAGATCAACAACATGTATCACAGGGCCCATGGAGGTTCGCCAAAAAAAAGGGCCTCATGGAGGAACTGCGAGTTCAGAGCATCAACAACCGGAACTAGTGGCCATCAGTTAAATTTTTCATCTCTGAGTCTTTCGTTTTAGCAACTGTACGTTCCTAGCCAGCTTGTTGGCTAGCCCTATAGAACTGTTATCTTTTGGGACTTTGTTTCGGTTAGCTTCGGTTAACTCGTGGAACCTGTAAGACTGCTTCCTCTTCTTCTTAATGCAAGGGCAGCGCAGCTGCCATTTTACGTCAAAAAAAATACAATTAATACAGTGGATGGTCATTGTAGCAGTGGATACAGCTATGTGGATGGCCGATGGCGTCTGGGCACAGATCAGAGGAGATGGGGTCGGGGCGTTGCTTAGGTTGTCACCTTGTCACCTCCCAACTAGAAGTGGAGCCACGACCTCACGTTCAGAGGCTGCCGGCGTTGTTGAAGCTGATCAGGCCAGGAGACGAAGCGCGAGATCGATCGGGTGCGAGTCTGCAAGACTGCAAGCGCATTGCGAGGACGACCACCTCATGGACAGGGTCGTGGAGTGTTGATTTCCAGCAAGAACTGGCTGCTCGATATAGATGCCTATGTGGTGATAGATAATGCAGGACAGATCCGAAGAGGTTTTATGCAGTTTTACATGGTTTTTTAATTTCACTCGCATCTTTTTTATGCCGTTTTTAATTAGCTGGGAGGCAGAAATTTATTTACGACAGAACTGCTGCAATGTTACTGGAGACTTGTCAACATGATAATATCCAGAATACAAAGAGTGAAAGAGATACGATAGATAATAGGCATTCTGATCCGAAATCAAATTATAAGACAATACATAGATTGGATCATCATGCACAATGCACCTAAACAGGTAGGCTTGCATCACATGGAAGGTTCATATATCATTTTGCAGGCTGGGAGATCTGATGCCCAAGCCCTATTACATCATTACATATGTTTTAGGAGAGAGCACACTCCCTCAGAGCACGGTCCATGTCCTCAGCCGTCGGCACGGCGCCGCTGCCGTTCATGGTGGCCGCGACCATCTCCAAGAGGTGGCTGCCACGGACGGGCTCGCCGCGGTCCATGTAAACGGGCGCGGCCGTGACAGCGCCAGCAACGGCAGGAGCTTGAGGTTGAACGGCCGGCGCCGGCGCCGGCGCAGGTGTAGGCACCACGAGCGGCGCCTCCTCCTGCGCCACCGTCCTCACCAGTCGATTGATGCGGTTGGCAAGGACCCTCAGGCGCAGCTGCAACACCGCCATGACGTCGGCGGCGAGATCGGCGTACAGGCCCTCGAGGACGTCGCTGGCGTGGCGCCCGAGGAGGAGGTCGTCGACGACGAAGAAGACGATGCGGGCGCGGTTGACAATGGCGAGCTTCAGTCTCTCTGCAGGATCCATGGCTGGACTGGAAACCCTAGCTACTAATGTACTGAAATTAAGAATGGGTTCTCTCTTGGTTGGTGTGTGAGGAGAACGAGGGGGCAGGGGCTCCTCCATTTTATAGCCGGTGTGGAGGGTGAACGTAGAAAAGATCTTTGGCGCTAAATTGGAAAGGTGTCAGTGGTGACAAATCTGGAACGATTTTGTGCGAATCAGAAAGATAAGATTCTTTTTTCTGACTGTGTTCCAACTGGATCACGCGTATCAGCAGCCTTTAATTACTTGGACACGTTGCACACATTGGAATGTTCAGTAGCAAAGAGCGTGTCAAGAAAAACATGCTCACACTTCGAAGGGACAAATAACGGTGCATCGATCAACAGACCATGTACATGTGCACGTATGATTATTAGGAGACACAAGTTCATTCTTAAAGTTGATCGGCAGAGATAGACTTGTCCCGTTGGTACGTATTCTCTTGTCAGGAGAGCTTCTTCTGCTGTGACGCTTCTGAAGAGGCTGAGCTTCTGGCATGCAGAACACTGGACAGTGGTTATCGTACCTGATCACAACTGAAGCAGATTTCCCCATGTATTAACTGTTCAGGACTATAACTCTCACGTCGAGAACCAATCACAATTTCAGTCTAAGGTCGATCGTGCGAGATGGACTTGTCACATTCCTACAGTTAGCACGACCCTGGTATCCCTCCTGTCATTACCAATGCAATGAACGTGTTAAGGAAGAATCCAAAAATGCTCACACTTGGAGGAGAGACATGTTGGATAGATGAACAGACCACAGATAGATGCACATAAGATTGGGAGACAAAAAAATCTCTGGTCAATCATTTTCTTAGGGTAAATCATGAGAGCTTTATTAGCTCACGGCAATTACAATCTGTGCTGGCGATCTCCTTAAGCCAGTACAGAGAATCAAGCGCACATGATTATCAAGAACTCATGCGAGCACAGCAACGAGCAACAGAGTTTGCCTCGCGCCTAACAAAGAAACTTTAA
The DNA here is from genome assembly GCA_012490785.1 of Eragrostis nindensis. Lineage (NCBI taxonomy): Eukaryota > Viridiplantae > Streptophyta > Magnoliopsida > Poales > Poaceae > Eragrostis > Eragrostis nindensis. The sequence continues at coordinate 452,087 of JAAXCT010000294.1, forward strand.
AATCTGAAAAAGACCTGCCTTGCTCTCGGATTTCTCGCCATAGACCCTGCAATCATTGATCAACCTCCTGAGTCAGCTTTCAGGTGATTGATCAACCTCCTGTCACTGCAAGTTGCAAGCCATCCCGGGCCGCCAATGCTTCTACCGTCAGGCATCAGGTAGCTGATCATACCACCTTGCTTGTTGCTTCTGCTGCCATAACAATGCCTTCATGATTCCTCAGTACTGCTACTGCCCATCCCCCTTCAGCCAGGGTTTGACAATTGAACGCACCATCAGTGTTTAGCTTCACTTCTCCTGAAACTTTGTTGAGGAGCATGACCACCCAGATTCATACATACTCCCTCCGTCCCAAAATAGTTGTCACTGTTGACTTTCAGACATAATCTTTGACCGTTCGTCTTATTTAAATTTTTGTGCAAACGTTATTTATTTTTCCGTAGCATGTTTTGTCAGTAAAAATAGTTCAATTATGATATATTTGTTTTAACATTAGCATAAAAATTTTGAATAAGACGGACGGTCAAACGTGATGATCAAAAGTCAAAAGTGACAACTATTATGGGACACTCATATACATGAACTTTTGTCACATTCCGACCTTTAATTTGCTGCGGTGCTGGCTCCAGCCGGGTGAGCTTAATTTGTGACCTACAGGATGTCTAGCGTTCTCATAGTTGAATGGAGTGTAACATAGTATTTCTCACTTGCTAGTTAGCGCATCATGCTAGTACGAAGATGCTTATAAGTATTGCTCATTTACTAGCACGGCTTTTGGCTCAAAAAGACAAGCGATTACAAATGCATTGATCTTAGAAATCAGTGACGAGAAAACGCATTTGCTGGTTGATCTAAAACTCGTTTTTACAACCCCACACAAACTTTCCTTCCTTGTCCATCGTTTGAGCTACAGCCTGCGCTAGCAAGCAAAATGGATTGCACAAAAGCTCATCTCATCTCCCTACATGTCAATGACTCCGAACACCCATCTCTGAAATCTTGGTCTGTCAGTGGGCATCGACAAGCTCCAAGTTTAGTCACACACCTTGTGGCAGTTGATTGTAACCCTACTATGTAAAGTTTTTCTTGGGATCTTTTTGCCAGTTTTCATGAATATTTTTCTATAAACGAGTTTCATCAACAGTGTTTCTGGAAATGATTTTCTACATTTTTTAAGAAAATTTTCATCAAGAAGAACACAACACATGATTCCATGTTTTGCAGCATGATGCGTGGGTCATGTAGGCCTTGATGGTCCATCAGGTTGTGTTTCAATGGAAATTTATCCATCATGCTCTTTCCCAAATTGGGCTGTCGGATCGGAAGCGTGCACGCGCATAAATGTTGTCCCCTTTTATTATGCTGCATTATGAGTTATTTTGAACTATTAAATCACCCGGCATCGTTCTTATGCCATATGAGGAGTTATTTGTAACTATTAGATATTGGCGTGAAAGTTTTGTGCTGCTAATAGAGTGGCATGTCATTGTAATTGCGATAATATGAGCTAGCGAATTGTTTGTGCACTAAAAGTGTACTTGGAATAAAATACATTTATAGACTTTAATTATGAAAGTCTTTGTTTTTTGCACCATGTACTTGGAATTTATGAAAGTCTAAATTATAGTATCATGTTGAATGTTAATTTATAATAAAACTGTGAGTGTACTTACATGAAGTGAGAGTTATAGCTGAACTGTTAATGGCCCATACAACAGGGATATACGAAGAACTTCAAAGTTCTCCAAATTCTTTGCTTTCTTTTTTTTTTTTTTGAAAAGAAACTGTGGGGGAGATCCCCACAAGCAATTTTTTATTGAAAAAAGAGCCAACCAAGTCTTAACAGAGAACAACAAAACAACAACTAAACTAAAGAAAACAACACCAAAAGCCAGCTAGAAGTCCCAACTCAGAAAGGAAGGGGCGATTACAGAGAGCTAAGCCAATCTAGAATTTCTTGTTGTTCTTGCTGACGAAATCTGATCGAGTGCAGAGTAATGTCCTCTCTGAACATAAGCCACCAAGCTCCAAAGGATGGGTTGACACCCTCAAAGATTTTTGCATTTCTTACTTTCCAAATAGCCCAAGCAGCAATGAGGATGATCTCCATGTATATGGGACCCTGGAAGAGATTTCTGGTGACCAGGATCATGTCAAACAGAGATAGTGATGGTGGCCATTGGATTCCCAGTTTACGCCAACAGTTGCTGCTGAAGGGGCAGCCGAAAAATAAATGACATCTTGTTTCCTCAGTATTGCTGTTACACAGAACACAATTGTAGTTTGGTTCCACACGAAAATTCCTTCTTCTGAGCATATTTCTGGTATTAAGTCGATCCACCCCAAGTAGCCAAGCAAAGACTTTGATTTTTGGCGTGCAGTTAGTTTTCCATACCCATTTCAAAGGCCTAGGACAGTCCTGATTGCGGAAAGTGAAGTTGTAGTACTTCTGAGATGAGTAGCAGGACGATCCCCATTGAAACTGCCATACATCTTTCACTGTTGGGTCATATTCAAAGGTTTCAAGTTCATTTTGCAGTGCCATTAGTTCTTCATATGCAGCATTGTTTAAAGGTAGCTGAAAGAGGGTGGAGAGCTCTTCAGTTTCCATGACTTCCTTAACTGACAATTTCTTGTTTCGAGCAAACTGAAACAGCTGAGAGTAGGTGATTCCTCTTCTCTGTCCTTTCCAAAGATCAGTCCAGAAGAGAACTGTGTCACCTTTTCCTACTTGGCATGAGGCAATTTCTTTGTATATCTCATACAGTCTTAAAATATCCTTCCACCAGAAAGAGCCCATCTCTCTAGTTGCATGAGGCACTCTGTTTTGGTAATATCGATTCCAAATGAGCTTTACCCAAGGTACATCCTTTTTGCAGTAGAAATTGTGCAAATGTTTGAGCAGCAGGGCATTATTTTGAACTCTTAGATTTTTTATCCCCAGACCCCCTTTCTCCTTTGGTTTACATACTGTGGGCCATGCAGCGAGATTACCACCTTTTTTGTTTATATCATTTCCTCTCCATAGGCAGTCTTTCATGGCTCTATATATCTCTTCAATTGAACCTCTTGGAAGCTTGATGATGCACATGAAGTATGTTGGGATAGCTGTCATGACAGATTTAATATATTGCACTCTCCCGCCATAGTTTAAGAATCTAGTTGTTGCTGTGAGGCTTCTTTCAACTCTCTCAACCATTGGGGCACAGTCAGTAATTGTTGGCTTGAGGGTTCCAACTGGCAGGCCTAAATATGTGAATGGCAGTTTTCCCACTTGGCATCCGAATGTGCCAGCAAGCCGCTCCATTTTTTCAGCTGTAACATTGATTGGCAAAATACAGGATTTGTTATAGTTTACTTTGAGGCCGGTAGATAACTCTAGTGAATGAAGAAGACTTTTGAGACAGAAGAGCTGTCTAGCATCAGCTTGCATGATCAGCAGTGTGTCGTCAGCATACTGCACGATTGGAAAATCAATTGTACTGTCCTGGGGCAGAGGAGTCTGAAACAGCCCATCTCTATAGGCTTTATTGACCATACATTGTAAGAGATCAGCTGCAATCACAAAAAGTAAAGGAGAGAGGGGGTCACCCTGCCTAACTCCCCTTTTGCACTTGAATTTCTTTCCTGGGATGCCATTCAGAAGCACAGCAGATGTTCCTGAAGACAGGATTTGCCTCATCCACATATTCCATTTGTCAGGTAGTCCCATAGCTTCCATCATTTGTATGATTGCATCATGCTCAATGACATCGAAGGCTTTCTCGAAATCAAGCTTGAGAATAATTATCTCCCTTTTGGACTGATGGCATTGGTGGATGTATTCCAGGGTCCAGGCTAGCCCATCTTGGATAGATCTTGATTTAATGAAACCATACTGGTTAATGTGAATCAGCTTCAATATGATTCTCTGCAATCTGTTGGCCAGAATCTTGGTTATGATCTTGAGGCTTGTGTTGAGAAGTGATATGGGCCTGAAGTCATTTATTGTTTCAGGGGAGAGGCACTTAGGGACTAGAGTGATGAAGCACTCACAAATACTCTGTATGTCAGTCTCATGATTGAAAAAATCCATGCACATTTTGTATATGTCCTCCTTGATAATATTCCAACATTTCTTATAGAAGAAAGCGTTGAAACCATCAGGACCTGGAGACTTTTCATTCGGCATGTTTTTGATCACAGCATCAATCTCCTCATGAGAAATTGGAATAATCAGACTGGCCACCAGCTCTTCTCTGTCCTGACCTCGAACGACTAACTGATTGAGATTAAAGAGCATCTCTGGGTTTGTTGTGATCCCCATTCTCTTCCTGAAGGAGTTCCAAATAATTGCAGCTTTCTCCTCATGGTTGGTTACTACTCTTCCATCTTCTGCAGTTAGACTAGCAATTGAGTTGCGCCTGAAAGATTCAGTGGCCATTGCATGGAAGAATTTAGTGTTTTCATCCCCATAAAGAATACAACTTTTTTTGTATCTTTTCCTCCAATATAACTGCTTGAAATGTAACAGCTGTCCTTGTTGTTGTTGTATGATTTTTCTGAAATTCCTCTCAGTGATATGCAGGGCTCTGCGTTCTTCCAGCTGATCCAGGAAGAAAATTACCTTGTTGCAGTTTTCAATTAATGCGTCTAGATTGGAATATCTTCTACTCCATGCTCTAAGCTCTTTCCTGGCAACTTTGAGTTTAGCATTGACTGTGGCTGCACTGTCGGGCTTAGGACAAGGCTGTGACCATATTTCCAACACCTTTTCTATAAATCCCGGGATCTTTGCCCAAAAATTTTCAAAACGGAAGGTCTTTGCTTTGGGGATGCTTGTGCCTATCTCTATCTTGCAAGGCACATGGTCTGAGGTAGTTCTGGCCAGAGGCTGTACTAAGGTGTTTGGGTACCTTGTCGTCCAGTTAGTGGAAGTAAAAAACCAGTCCAGTTGCTCCAGTAATGGCTCTTCCTGCATGTTGCTCCATGTGAAGGCTCTTCCTTTTATGGGCAGCTCAATAAGTCCCACCTGACTGATTATGCTATTAAAAAGATTCATGTCTGCAATGTTGGCTCCGGGTCTATTTCTATTCTCCACTGACCTATAGAAATTGAAATCCCCCATTAGTAGCCAATCCTCTTCTTCAGGAATTTCAATGCTTTGTAACCAAGTGACAAACTCTGCCCTCTCTGGCCCGTTACATGGCCCATATACAGATATCATTGTCCATGAAGAGTTATTATGTGAGGAGGTGAATATCATCTTTAAAGCATAGCTATGTTTTTCAGAGGTAACAGCAGAGAAAATCGAACTATTCCATGCAACCAGAATTCCTCCTGAAGCACCTTGGGATGGTATGAATTCAAATTTGTCAAACCTCCTCGGCACAAACTTCCTAATTCAAATTCTTTGCTTTCTTGATGATGTAACCTATGACCAATTATTCTAGTTTGCCATTACAATTATCTACATGTTTTAGTGTTCTGAAATGTTGAATCATGGACCTCATGGGTGTAGAATATTGACACTTTAGCAAACACTGTACTTTGAGTGATCAAATTACGGAATTGAAAATTTTGCTTTAACTTGGTACTTTCTTTTAATGTTGAAGTGCGATTGCAGCCCAACTAACACAAAATTTAAAGAAAGAAAACTAACAGAAAATCCAAAACCATATTGTTCCAGCAGAAACCATTAATTATGGAATTTTATTGATCTTTTGTATGGACCATGAATCTATATAGAATTATTATGGAATCTATATAGAACTAGCAGAAACCACATATTTCTTCTTTGAGTGAAATGCATCCGGGGTACATAAACTATTTAGAGATGGTCATCCAGGTACATAAACTCCTAAAATGACTATCTAGGTCCACAAACTATTTAAGAGTGGTCATCTAGGTATATAAACTTTTAAGTTACCGTTTAGGTCCACAAACTAATTATGTTGTAGCTGCTCAGGTCCAAAGCCCTTTGTGCGTGAAAAAAATTCCTACGTGAAATGCCAGCATGGATGGAGGGGCACGTGCTATGCGTCTGAGGAAAATCTTGCGATGGAAAATTGCAGAAAGGAGACCTTGCCCGGCAATCGGGAGGTGACGTAGTGATCAGGAGGCAATGACCTGGCAAAGGAGGCCAAGGGCCCTCGCAGAAAGTCCGTCGTTCTAGCCCGGCCCGGTCTGTTAACCTTAAGGGCCGTGCCAGGCTATCGAAAAAACGGCCCACCCCGTGACAGGCGTGCCGTCCGGCCCGTCACGGCCCGCTGGCCATGGCCACCTATAGATCTAGACAGCTATAACATAATTAGTTTATGTATCTAGATGGTAATTTTTAAATAGTTTGTGGATCTAAATGGTCACTTAGAAGTTTGTGTACTTAGATAACCATTCATAAATAGTTTGTGAACCTATATGGTCACTTTAGGAGTTTATGTATCTAGATGATCATCTCTAAATAAATAGTTTATGTACCCCGAGCGCATTTCACTCTTCTTTCTTCTATAAGAGGTAGTTTTTACCCCTCTTATATACACTTATTGAAGGTAGTTTTTGTTCTGGCAGACAGCAGAAATGGATCAGTCATATGCATGGTACGTACTTTACCAGCAGCTGTGGAGCCATGCATACTCACAAATTACGATCATCGGCTTAATTAATTGAAATCAAACTAGACCTAGTTTCGTTGGAAGTACTTCACAAAGTATTTGGTGTTATGACTGCTCCAAACAACAGGTTGCTGATATATGTTTGTATTGATTGAAAAATGTGACCGGTCTTACAAATTACTATTGTGACAATGGAACTTTATAGTAATAATGTAAGAACAAATGAGAGCTAGCGAAATATTACATTTGGTGCTTTAAAACTTTATAATGTGGGTGTGCTCCAGGATTACTATTTTATTGTTCCTCGTTTATAAAACTACATCTAACATATGACAGGTTAGAGTTTGCTAACTGAACCACAACTCTATTGTGTGAGCTTCTTAATGAGCATGAAAATTCTCCTAGTTACATTCTCTCTTGATGAATGACTGCGATAGCCTATGGTCAACATCTATGTTACCAAGTAACATGCATGTCATCCACTGTTTGGGTTTGAATATGCTCTTCTCTGCTTCTTTGATAACAGCTGACTGTAACCCTCCTCTGGTATAGTGAAATATCAACCTTTCTTCACAAAAGAAAATAATTTTATAACATTGTTGTACCGGAATATATTTGGAGTTGTAAGCACTTTAAAGTTGCCTTGGAAGTCATTGGGAAGAAATAGTATTATTCCCAAGACTTGATGATTTCTTCGTTAAATATCATAACTTGCCAAAGGTAACCCAATAAATAAAAACTCTACTGCTATAGCAAAATTGCAAGACTTGGTCCGTACTCCACCACTCTTTAATATAAAGATGTTTCAGTCATAAATCAATAGCATCTAGTAGTATGGATTGGTGTTGTTACCTCTCCAAGGACTGTATAAGGAATCAAAACAATAAGTCGTTGGCGCATAGCATGGAACTAGCATGAATTCTGAGTTTGTAGCATGACCCGCTGGCGAAGGACCGGGTTTGTAGCAGGATTTTTCCTGTCGTTGTCTCAAAGATTCACATGTCGCTCAGTGTTAGAGAGCATCAGTCTCAAGAATCACTCTAATCTAAAAAGATTGCAAATGATCTTGGTTGCTATGACACACAAGCTAGCTGAAGATATTCCTTTTTTTAGGACAACAAGCTGGAGTAGCTTTTTTTAAAAAAAAGAGAGAGAGAGAAAAGAAAACAAGAAGCTAGCTTAAGTTGATCACCAAGAATCAACCGAGCAACCCATGCGCCCTTGCCTATTCTTATGTGTGCAGCACATGCGTTCTGAGAAGCCGTTGACCCAGCCCGAATTCCAGGGTCAGAACACTTAATATCGCATCAAATCGGTCCACCAAAATGTTTTACTACTCCAGCGCTTCTGATGTTGTATGGTCTAAGACTCTAAGGCCAGTCTCAATGGACACTTTTATTTCACATTTTTCAAGAGTGACACATCAGATTTGTGGTATTGTTCTATGAAATGAAACTACATCTCTCAATGCCTAATTTCATGTCACGGTTTCATATGTTTGTCATATTATTAAATTATTACTAGGTGGTACTCAATTGTTGGTTAGAATCCTTGGAGATGAAAGGAAAAACTCTCAATCCAATTTCATTTGGCTTTTATTGTGTTGGAAAGAGTGCCTATATAATTTCATAGGGATGAAAGGCTGCTCATCTCTCTCATATTAAATTTTTTGTCATGTCATCATTTTTATTGACGTGGTACCTAATTAATTGCCAATGAAAGTCCCAATGAGAATGGCCTAAGTCAACATTGCGGCCGATCGAGACGATGAGTTATATTGGCAATCGCCGCCGGCCGCCCGCCCCTTGCGGCCGCGATACATACCTCCATCATGGAGGCTCAACGCACGTGCACGCCACGTTCCTTCTCACCTACTACTAGATCGACTGATGCAGCTGCGTGCACTGAGGGCACGACCACTCTCTATATATACAGACACTACTGACACAAGCAGGGCTGCCGTGCTCGCCGTGCCATTTATCCACGAATTGGTGGTGGCAATGGCGCGCCCGGGCCCAACTCCCGTGTTACTGGCTTTGGTGCTAGCTGCCGCATCGTTCGTCTCCAACGCCGGCGTCGCGGAGGCGGCGCCTTGGTGGAGCGGGTGGAGGTGGGACAGCTTGTTCCCGAGGAGCCGCGGCCACGGCCACGGCCAACAACAGAGCGGCGGCCACGGCGGCGATGGTTACGGCGGCCTCCGGAGCAAGGTGTCGTCGATCGTGACGGAGGAGGTGTACCGGTCCCTGTTCCTCCACAAGGACGACACCGCCTGCCCCGCGCGCGGCTTCTACGACTACGTCGCCTTCCTCCGCGCCGCCGACCGGTTCCCGGAGTTCGGCGCCGCCGGCGACCTGACCACCCGGCGGCGTGAGGTGGCGGCGTTCCTGGCGCAGATCTCCCACGAGACGACCGGCGGGTGGGCGACGGCGCCCGACGGGCCCTTCGCGTGGGGCCTCTGCTTCAAGGAGGAGCTCAAGCCGCCGAGCAACTACTGCGACGCCACCAGCACGCGGTGGCCCTGCGTCGCCGGCAAGTCCTACCACGGCCGCGGGCCCATCCAGCTCTCATGGTACGTATACGTTCGTCCCTTCCGACTCCGGCGAGGTGTGTTGTTCGTTACATGGAGGACCATGTGATCAGTGCTCATCAATCAGTTCATCACTTCTCGGCGCTGCGTGTCGTGCAGGAACTTCAACTACGGCCCGGCCGGCGAGGCGCTGGGCTTCGACGGGCTGCGGCAGCCGGAGCTGGTGGCGACCGACCCGGAGGTGGCGTTCAAGACGGCGCTCTGGTTCTGGACGACGCCGCAGCCGCCCAAGCCGTCGTGCCACGACGTCATGGTGGGGCGGTTCCGGCCGACCGCCGACGACGTCAAGGCGAACCGGACGGCCGGATTCGGGCTCACCACCAACATCATCAACGGCGGGATCGAGTGCGGCAAAGGCGGCGTCCCGCAGGTGGACGACCGGATCGGCTACTTCCGGCGGTACTGCAAGCTCCTCGGCGTCAAGGACGTCGGGACCAACTTGGACTGTGCGCAACAGAAGCCCTACTCCTCCTCCTAAATGTGCTGTACGTGTGAGTCTCATTAGGCATGAGTAGTTGAGTACTACGTGTATCTTTAGTTTTATTTACTTTCCCTGACCAATGACAAATAAAAGTTGGGGTTGCTCAAAATCGGATTCAACTTCAGTCCAATCGAACTGAAACATACTAGAGTGCAAGCATGGCTGCTCATAAGACAGGTGCGTGTACTTTGAATTTCAGAGTCGCATACAAGCTCACTGAATTTGGGTGAGCCTAAACTCGGCTTCATGTCAGGGGCCAAAATGGCGCTCTCTTGTACAACCCAGAACGGAACTTGCACAGATCCTTCCAGCTAAGGTCACAAGAGCCCAAAACAGCTACGGCCTCTTGTTTGGTACGGCCCGATTTTGACCCACTCACGGGACCAAACGGGCGCAGCAACACACGTTTCGACTTTCAAGAAGATAATAAAGATTCAGTTGTTACCATCACAAATTTCTATCATGTGCTTATGCCTCACCAGTTCTGCTTGTAGAAATATGAAGCACGCATAAATAGCACCAGTAGAAAAATCAAGTCATACAGCTACAAGAGATGATATTCATCTTGAGGCACATAACATGGTATCATCCCTTCGTGGCACATGACTGCCATTCTTACTGTCTCTCAGCTTTCCTAAAATGCTACCAGGTCAGATTGAAGAGTGTTATAGCCTCCGTTTTTCAATCCACGCTAGGGAGCTTCGCACGTTCTGTTAGTGCTTACCGTCAGTGTTGGGTGTATCTCAGGATAGTATGTAGCGCACATTGACAGAAATAAACACCTTCTTAGCTAGTAGTATACATAACATTACAATAAAGCACTGCAAGTACCTTCATTTACTGAAATCCACAAAAGTAACTTATTTCTGCAAACCCATGTTATAGGCACGTGCATATCTTGCTGACTACCTGCGCCTTAGATCTCTCTGCAAAAAGGCAAAGGAAGAAATGTGAGATTGTGGCATGGAACTTTTCCTTAAAAAATACAGTTCCACCATCACGGTTTGAAATCTTAACTTCCTAACAGAAAAAGAGACTTCTCGAACACAGAGATGGACCTAATTCTGCAAACTGCTCCCAGTAAAAGATACGAAGCAACAAACAATTTTATTTTATCGACAAGGTGAAGACTTACTCTTGGACCACGGTCTGCAACTTGTGTTGTTCTGCTCCCTGAATTGTCTGCTTGCTGAATCATCTGTGGACTATCATGCTTATAGAATGCCTGCAATGTTCTCACCATGAAGGGGCGGACAATGTTCACTTCCATTGCAGAGAGATTTTTCAGCTGTGAGAATGGGGAGAAAATGTAAGTTACTGTTGGTGTCTTGCAGGAAATCATAATCAATGGTAAATTTAACAGCATCTGAGGAAGCATGAGAGATAGTCGATTCAGTGTCCACAATCCCTAGGGTAAGAAAATTACCTTGACAGCATGAGTACGTCCAGATATAGTCTCTAATCCAGTCTCAACTTTGTGGAATCTGACATCTCTGATGTCCTCAATCAAAGATCTCACCTGTGCCACAATCATTAGTAAGTCAGAACTAACTAGTAGATAGAACAAAACTTGTACTGAGATTATTCAGAACTCACCAAGTATGCATCTGATATGTCATCACGAGCACTGCAGCAAAAATAAGCCAGAGTTAGGTTTTAAGCTAACAATTACTTATTTCAGAAGAAATAGGGTTAGGCATTTAATATGGATTCTTACTGATCAAACAGAAGCTTAGATATTTCAATATAGTGGAATGGTAATGGCTGAAATTCTCTGGGTGACTCTCTTTCCGCATCCAATACTTGTGTCAAACGATCTAGCCAGAAAAGCAAGCAGCAGGTAAGGGATCAAACTGAAAGAATGTGGTACATTGAACTAAAACTAAGACACCAAATTCCTCCCAGTTACCACTTATACAATACTACAAATAAGGTGTGCTTCCATTGTTATAGCAAAGGATGTGAGGAAAAGAATTAAGCAAACTAACAAACAAAATTGAATACTGACCAACGGTCATCCAGTCAGGTGTGCGTATGGTGCACTTGCCGCGCTTCTTGAGTGCTACAGCAAGCCAAAGTGGTACCTTGCTAGGAATCTGTGGAAAAAAGGGCCCAAAATCCCCCTACAGACAGTAGTGAGTACATCATAGCATCAGCCATAATGTGACATGTCAAAATGGTGAGAAATGCACAGACGGAATGGGGTGGTTTAGAATTGGACGCACGCAGATCATATTGAGGGCATCCATGCGGATGTTGGGGACGATCTCGACAACCTCATCCTCTGCCACGAACTCCACCTGCATATCGAAGCAGTTTCACTTTCACATATTTTAATCGATTCAAGCAGCTAGAACCTAGAGGGATCAGATCAGGCGGGGGTTGGTTACCTCAGAGGGTGAGAAGATGGAGAGGTGCGGGTCCGACTGCCCCGCCATGGCCGCCCCCACCGATTTCCGTTACCTGAATCTGAATGTACTGCTGTGCTAAGCTCTTAGAAGATTTGGGGACAGCTTTGGATTGTGCAGAATCTAGATTCTAGGTAACTGCCTAGAAGCTGCTATCTATGAATCTGCTAGCTGTTTGGCAACTGAGTGTGAGAAAACAAAAATAACCTTAAGATTATGGACAATGAATGAAAATTTTCAAAATTTACAGCTAGATGCACTTCAATATTTGCACAATGGAAAATACAAGTTACGGATCAGGAAGCACAATATATTGTAACAGATATTCTCCAGGTTTGAATGGGCAATTCATAGAGCATCTGGTGTGCGCAAATTACGAAACAAATACACAATAAACCAAAAAAATTTCCTAGCAACCCCATCTCATGTTTCATCGACATTCAGAACTCAAGATGCATTGATAACTACAGTTAAGAAAATCGAAGTAACTAGGTAACCGTAGCACGCACGGACTGATTGAGCAACTACCAACCAGCAAATACAGATTTCATTAGCTAGATGCACAGATCGTACTTCATGCCAAGAGTTCAAGAAAAGCACCTAGTGGCGGCCGGAGAGAGAGCGAGGGGAGGCGGGGGTGAGAAATGGAATCGCGCAGTGGCGAAGGAGGCCCTGGCTGCCCCTGCCGCCCTCGTCGGGGGTCCTTCCCTAATCCATCGAATTCGCAGCGAGCGCAGCGCCGCCTCGTCTCCGTCCTCGCAGCGTTGCGCCGCGCCGCCGCCTGCTGGCCTTCCTGGACGACCCACGGGCCTGACCGTGTTTGTGGTGGACAGGAGCCGCGTCTAGAATCCGGCCTGAGCCACAGCCCTTCCGAGGCAAGGCCCAATCCAATTGAGTTCTTTCTTTCGGACAGCCCATATAGGCCCTGAGATAGGAACTTTTAGATAAACGAAAAAAATGCGAAAAGGCATGTAGCTTAGTGATTACAAGAGTCTCAGTAGCACCTGAGGTCTTGGGTTCGACTCTCTGTGGGAGCGAATTTTCAAGGATTTAACAGCATTTATGCTTTCTGTGGTAGGCGACGCTTCCGTCAACAGCGAGGCGCCAGTGGTGACTTCGTCAATCTCTAGGATTTGCCGGCTCAGTCTTCGAAGATGCTCATGGGGTAGGGTTTGTGTACATGTGTTCATAGGGGTGAGTGTGCGTGCAATGTGAGTGTTTGAGTTGGTGTAATCTAAAAAAAAGATAAACGAAAAAAGAAAAAAAAAGTCCATTCCACCTCCCTCAACTGTCCCAGAGTCTGATTTTTCTCCCTCTGTTACGAAACCGGGTAAGCTGACTCCCTCAACTCGTGAAACCAGTTTTTTTCCTCCCTCGACGGTTTTGGAAGGCGGTTTTGCTGGCAGCAGGGCCCACATGTTATATGCAATCTCATCATCTTCTTTACCTTTTTTCTCTTTTTTCTTCCACCTCGCCGAGTTCCTCCACAACACGACCATTGGAGGTAGAGGAGAAGGAGGCCAACTCCTTCCCCGCCGCCCCCGCACACCCCCACGGCCCCCGGCACCTCTGCCGCTGTGTGCCTTCACAGCCTCCGACTCCCCACCCTGGCACCCCTGCCGCCCCCGCCACAGCCGCGCCCCTGGCATCCCTACTGTCTCGCGCCACCACAGACCCCATGATCCCTTGCGTGCTCCCACGGCCCCCGCGCATGTCCAGGCTGGCCCTTCTACGCGACCCCGGGCTGCTTCTCCGGGATGAGCCGACCTCGAGGCTCGACTCCTCGTCGGCGCACGTGGTGGTAGGTTGCCTCCGTGTCGTGGCGGCCGCGCGCGGCACGACGGTGGTGCTGTCCATCCACCAGCCGAGCGCGCGCATCCACTCGGCGGTGGACGCCCTCCTCTTCCTCTCCCACGGCGTCGTCCTCCACCACGGCTTCCTCACCCTCCTCCTCCTCTCCTACTCGAGTTCGCGCTCGAGGTACTCGACCAGCTGTTGCACCCGTCGCTACTTCTTGTCGCCGGTGCGAGAGGACGAGCTCGCCAGAGGTATGTCGGCATTGTGCCGAGGAAGCTCTGCCCGGAGCGACTCGGTAAGCTTGATGCGCATCCAAGCTATTCAACGAAATAGGAGAGCGGCGAGGAGAATGGAAGGGAGGGAAGACGGTGACGTGGCATCATACATGTGGGCTCCCGCTGTCACGTCATCAAAACCGCTGTCCAAAACTGTCGAGGGAGGAAATGAATCCGGTTTCACGAGTTGAGGGAGTCAACTTACCCGGTTTGTAATAGAGGGAGGAAAATCGAACTCTGGCTAGAGTTCGATTTTCTTCTGGCAAGAGTTGAGAGAGGCAGAATAGACTTTTTCCAAAAAAATGTATTGAGCCCAGCCTTGACTCCCATTTGGGGCCAGAGTTCGATTTTCCTCTGGCAAGAGTTGAGCGAGGCAGAATAGACTTTTTCCAAAAAAATATATTGAGCCCAGCCTTGACTTCCATTTGTAGATCTTTAGCCCTCGTATTTGTCCGGCCCATTTTGAGGCGTACATGACAGTGATAGTAAATGGATGGTCATGAGCCTGATCAAGTTCTGTCACAACTAAAGCTAAACTGCAACTCCTCTCCCATTTCGCTACTACTTAATAAATCTAAAATCATCGTCTGCACACACTCACAAGGTGGACCACTCCTACCGCGTCCTGCAACGATACCGCATCCCCGCACACTCTAGAGGTTCCATCTGAACGTCCGTTATGCATCAGAGAAACCACGTTCGATTCGTCGTTGGCATGTGATCCGCGCCTCCACCGCTCCTCACGCGACTCCGCTCGCGCACTCGGTCTGCATCTGCATTTTGTTCCTCGTCAAACTGTCTGTGATCCTCTCCCACCGTCCGCACGCGACTTCGTGCGCACACTCGAATGCACATCTTGGGTTCGTTCCTGATCTTATAGACTAAGTTCAGTTCGTAGTTGGTATGCGTTCTGCACCCTCACCCTCCGCACGAAGCTCCGCGCTCACACTCGAGCACACATCTTTCGTCCGATCATGATCTTACGGATCATGTTTAATAATTTTATATTTATGTACAGAAGAAGTAGCCCTGTTAGTTCATCTTGTTTTGTTCGATCTCTCAGGTGATTGGCGACATGTTAGTTCATCTTGTTTTGTTCGATCTCTCAGGTGATTGGCGACATGACCGGCGGCGGCGTCGACTACAGCTTCGAGTGCATCGGCGTCCCGTCAGTGATGGCGGACGCATTCAAAAGCACCAAGACTGTCTGTGCTTCTTACTCCCTCCATCCCTAAATATAAGGCTTTCTAACATTCAAACACAGAAATAGTCAATGTGTTAAAAGACTACCATGACTTTCATTTTTACCTTCATCCACCCACCAACCCTCCCACCAACTCAAAAATTTGTCCTATCTGTAAAACGCCCTATATTTAGGGAAAAATTTCGAACTCCAAAACCCCCAATATTAAGGGACGGAGGGAGTAATAGTTAAGCCGGGCCCGGGGAACACAAGCTGAACGTAAGACGCCATCTTCCATGCAGGGGACGGGCACAAGCATCGTGCCGGTGGTGCTGCCATCGCTGGAGCTCGTCTACGGCAAGCGCGCGAGGGGTCGCTCTTCGGAGGGATCAAGCCCAAGACCGACATCCCATTCCTCGCCCAGAAATATGCATGAATAGGTTCAGGAATTAAACAGTTTTGATTTCTTAGCAGCTCGGAAATCTGTAAGCTCAATACGCTATTGGCCGGTGATGTTGCATTGGATCGTGTTCAGGAGCTGGAGCTGGAGAGGTTGGTGACGCACGAGCTAAGCTCAATAAACAAGGCCTTCGACCTGCTGCTGCAGAAAAAGAGCTTCAGGTGCATCATCTGGATGGACGAGTGCTAGTGACCAAGACGATCGAGACGTGGAGACGACCGTGCTTTCTGATGAATAAATTGTGCTGCGTGTTTCAGGCTCGGTGTTTGTACCGAAACCCGCATCGCTGGCGGTACTGATTGTTCCGGCGTCTGAATCGACGTTGTACTGGTTTTCTTCCTGCCGACATATGCATCCAACAAATGGTGGAATATATCCCTGTCATTTGTCATGCCGCACTCGAACGGCAAGTTCTGCTTTTCTAGCAAGGCGGTTGGGCTGTGCTGCTGCTGCTGCTCATTGAGATCGACACGTCACGGGAAGAATTACCATACAAGATTACTAAGAGTTGCATAGCATACATTTGAACTGTAGTAAAAGAAGACACAATCAGCCCTCAAACAACCTTGCAAATTACTGATCAACTTTTGCAAATTGCAACCTTCCACACGGATACAGGTAGCTAGCAAATGATCCAAGAAGGAACTACTACTACAGCTAGGGGGAGAAGAGTGGTGACGAGCAAGGGGGAGAAGAAGAAAATGTATAAACACAGCTAGGAATTGGCGTCACCAAGAGTGGTGACGAGCAAGGGGGAGAAGAAGAAATTAAAACACATGGACACAGAACCGGAGCACTTGGACGACCGCCAAAAGTTTACGTCACCGTCAAGCGTCAGTTCCTGAATCTGGAGAAGAAGAAAAGAGAGGACTTGGTTATATATGTTGCTGATGGATTCGGAGGCCGCAAGTATGTAGAAGCTTGTGTAGTTGTAGAGGCTGGCTGTGTTTACCTTGAACAGCTAGCGGTGAATTAAGCTGCCGCTCTACTTGGTGATGGCGTAGACGGCGTAGATGATCCCGGGAAGGTAGCCGAGGAAGGTGAGCAGCAGGCAGATCCAGAACTCGTGCTGCAAAAAAGAACGCCAAAATCGATCAGCACGAATCACTCCCCAATTCCCAAAAGTACCCGTCCCTTAGCACGAGAGATATAATTAATTACCCCGCATCCGAACTTGAGGAAGACGCCGAGCGGCGGGAGGATGATGGCGATGAGGATGTCGATGCAGTTGGCCGTCCCGTCCGCCATGGCGACAGGTGGATGGATGGATCTCAAGATCAAATCTCCTACTCTACTCGCTTAAGCACCTTTGCTCTGCTTTTCTTTTCTCTCTGTGGTGACACTGCAGGGGCGGCATCTCTGGAAAACAGGGGCTGCATATTGTGACGTTTACTCTGATGATAATGATGGCGCACCATGGATTCTCTTGCAAAACAGGAACGATGGACGCCATCTTTTCCGAAATGGTAATGAGCAGGGACCCGGCCGGTCGATTCGGTGTTCCCTCATATAAAGCCGGTGCACACGTAAACGTCACAATATGCAGCCCCTGTTTTCTGCTAGTGAGCTGTCGTTGATCCACAACACTGTGCGTATGGTCGCAGAGCCGTGCATTCTCTGAATTTTGACCTCCAATTCAGAGGATCCCGATCGGCTAGGGAGCTAGTAGTACTAGCCAGACTCCCACGGTTCCGATGTATCCTGGCAGTTATTAACAATAAAATAGAAAAAAAAAAACCACACGAGAGGCGTGGTCTTTGACTCCCATCTGAATGTACCACGTGTGACTCCCAGCATTAGCAAAGGGCATGCACGGGTTCGTCAGGGTCGGTCAAACGGAGGCGTCTAGGCCGGGCCGACGGCGATGATCCATCGAACCAGGCACGTAACCGCCAGTCTAGAAGCTGCGACTGTGATTCATGGCACCATTCTTCTCTCTTCTTTATTCTTGGATCGATATCCCTTCTATTTTATTTCCCCAGCTTTTTTCAGAGTAAGCATGCATCCTATCACTGCGACCCCTGATCAAGTGATCAAGGAAGCTCGTGCCAACCATGCTGTGTTGCCGGCAGCTGGAACAAAGTTGTGGTTATCCTAGTGCCTGCTCCAATACGCTAATCCACCTGTCGCATTAACAAGGGCGGCAGAGTAGCAAGGACCAAGCTCAATCACAGCCCTAGCAAGGTGTTTCGTCTTTTAAAGGAAAGGGCCCGGATAATGGTGTACGTTTAAGATGGCTCGATCAGCAACCACCACAGGTACCACAATTTTATTCGAAAATGTTGTTCATGTTGTTATGTTAATTTGGTAATTTAATTTTACTAAACATCCACAGTAGGTAGGATAGAGTATATGCTCTTCTATTTAAATAGCATAAGAAAAATGCAGTGTTCAATCAATTATGTACCTTTCCTGTGAATATGATCGATGACTCAAAAGTACAAGAACACCATAACAACCAGTCAACCACAAACGGGCAGGTAGCTCAGACTCTTCACATACATGATCCGGGGAATACTACACATGAACACGCCTAGGTTCTGACATCACCAAGCTAGTAAGGGTGATGAACAGGGAGGAGGGAGACTCAGATACATGAAAGATCAGGTAATTAAGGAAGAACTAGCGAACGCAGACTGGCACATATCTACCATACTTCACAATACCGCAAGGCATCAGTCCTTGGCTTCCTGCATCCATAAAGTAGAAAGAAGAACAGAGGAATTAATAAGAAGCGTGTTTACAGCTACAAGTATGTTACCTTTTTTTTGGGTGAGAAATAAGTATGTTAACTACTGTACTAAAATTACAAGAGAAGCCAGCAGAGACGATCGATTATTAGGAAGCAGCTATGGTAGAGGTGGCCGGACAGGTACGAACCTCACAGACAGGTTGGTCTCTAGTACGTGTACTTGGTGAGGGCGTAGATGGCGTAGATGATCCCCGGAATGTAACCGAGGATGGTGAGCAGCAGGCAGATCCAGAACTCATGCTGCAAAAAAAAAAGGAGAGCACCAAAATCGAGCGAAAAATCAGCACGATCGAATCACTCCCCTACTCCCATACACCAAAAGAAGAACAAGGCCCTTATTAGCACGAGAGATAATTAATTTACCCCGCATCCGAACTTGAGGAAGACGCCGAGCGGCGGGAGGATGATGGCGATGATGATGTCGATGCAGGTCGCCGTACCCATGGCTGATCGACCGATCGAACTCTGCTCCTTCTGCACACAGAACCGAAGCTTCTCTGCTCTGCCCTGCTCCTGTGCCGTCCGGTGCTGGAAAACTCTCTGTCTGCAGCGGGGAAAATCTGGTGTGTGGTGTCCTCGGATTTATAGATGGCGACGGACGGGTGAGCTGACGATTCCATGGAGCGTGACCTGTGTGAGGGAAACGATACGGAGCGTGACACGAGGCAGGGGCACGTCGAGGCCGCGTACAAGTGGCTTCCATCCAGTCTCCAGGGCCTGCGACGTGTGCCGCGTGAACGATGCAACAACAGCTGTCCTTTCCTGTTGACTTTGCTTCGCTCACGTAGAGAAAATCGTTTGCTTCTGCAGTTCTGCTGCGAGTTTTGGTAGTAGTATACTATACTAACAACAATTCCTTCGCTGTTAAGCACCAGATGACGCACACCAGCAGATGCGTTTTGACTATGGGTTTGGCTTATACTGTACGTGTCAATCGACTCAAAACTGCTTTGGCTTTTCCCAATCTGGTTATACGAGTTGTTACAAGAACGCTCTCTTAAGTTGTCACTTGATCAATCGGATTTCGATTTACCTGCAGAATTTCAAGTTATTTGTAGCACAAACATACACCACCTGTTCCTTCAAGAACAATAAAAAATACACCACCTCTGTCACACGTTGGCAGGCGAGAAACCACCTCGCACTGCATACACACTGCTGAAGAGTGAAGACTAAAGTATACTAGCTACTAGTAGTATACAACAATGGGCATCCTGCCACTAATTTGCCAATCAGCCCTCGCCATGGCAATAGGGAAGACCAGCCAAGAAGCCCATCTCGGTTAGGTTAGAACATATCAGCAGCTTGTTCAGCAATCTTTCTCAGGATTGCAGCCCCTCGTAACTGACATACAAATCAGAGGGATTAAAGACCTGCATCTTTAACTTCGTCCAACCTCTTCTTCGGCCTGTGAAAGAAATTGTGGTTTCCTTTCAGCTGTAAAAAAATGTTTATAAACTGAACTAGGCATCGCTATTTCTCATCATATCGCAAGCTTGGAGTTTAAGATGAAGAATAACGCATAACAGTTTTTAGTACTTTTCTGGTAATAGAGGTTCGATGTCGCCTCTTTTCTCACCTAGAACTAGAATTAAGCTCCTCTTTTCCGTCAGCTCCAGCTTCTTCATTACGTATAACATCAATCACAGGCTCAAACAGGTACCATTCCTTCCTTTTCCTGACACATACAACACAAAAAACAAATGCAGAATCAAGGTGGTTGCAAGAACAAATAGTCGTAACCTACTCATACATTATTTCAACAAAGTGCACAACCAAACTATAAAGTCGTCAGTGAAATTTATTTGAGCAGGATCTTACCGAATGACACTCCCCTTGCTACCAAAATACTTAAACAAGTCCACTGCATTGTTGACAGCTTTACTGCAACACACGACCACAACGATTTCACTTAGCAAATATAGGAAAACAAAACAGGAAGGAAGCCATTTTGTTCGAATAGTCAGATTAGTATCTGTATATTCTTCCTGTTCGACTAGATTCTCTACACAGAAAATACTGAAGCCCCGGACGAACCTATTTGAAGAAAATTCTGGTGCTCGCCTCTTCTTTGAAACTTTCTCTCTCATAATAGAGACGCTTTGACTAGCAATCTGCGAAATTACAGTATTTGTTTTTCATTACAAGACCTTGTCCAATAAAAGATCAACCATATATGGAAGCCAGACTTTGACGGTCCTTGCCCAAAACCAGATTCATGATTTTGTAGATGACGCATAGCAGGGAAAAATGTATCTAACCTCGTAAAGCTGCTCACGGATGGAAACAGCTATCGCGGGCTGCATCAAACATGAGAACTTCATTAATACAAAACAAAATTGCAGAACATAATATGCAACATGTATTTACACACAAAAGAAAAAAATGATGTGCCTGTAAGAAATGTTTGTTTAGCTATAAATATGTATAGATCGCCAGTGTTAAAAGATGGCATTAAGTGCAAGAAATACCCAAACAGTAATTACATGCCTAAACTCCTCAAAGGTTAAGGACACGGCGAAATTATTAATAAGGTTACCAAATAGAGTGATGGTAAAATGTGTCTATCCCGTAGTCACTCATTCACGTTAGCAGTACTGCAACTGTGGGTGTGCAAACAGGACCATACGACGAGGAAAACTGTCATTACTGAAGATGATAAGAGAAAGGAGGCGGGAGGAGACGCTTAGCCAGAGAGGGAAGGCAATGTGTCAACGTAGGAATAGGGCTACGGAGGCTAAAATGTTGTGGCGAGCCCCTGGCTCCCACAGTTGAAGATTAGGATATATGCTCCAGTTAACAGATCCAAAAGGGGCAAATGCCCAATGCTGCATATTCAAGAATCAAAGGTTTGAAGGCATACCCCAACTTCAGGATCCGCGATGTTCAAGTCGTCACATAGTGTCCTTGCAAATTCCTCGGGGTCACTATCGAGGTTGCCTATATCCTGGGCACCAAACATGTATTTGAGTTTAGACAACATAACTCAATAATGCAATCTACTCAAACCTACTAATAAACACAAACATACATACCCACAAGAACTGGTCTCTAATTACAGTATTGTTTACTCGGAGGTCAATCTGCAGGTTCACCACTCGGATTGATTAAAAGACAAGGAGGCCCATAAAAAGTATGCAGCAATTAGCCAGAGAAGTAAACCAAACCTTGAGAGGCACAATCTTCTCCTTGATCTGCATCTCCTGCCCCTCGTAGGAGCGAAACTCTGCCAGTTGCCCCTTTTCAGAATAAAAGGAACTCACAGGTCAGCAAGACGAAGCACAGTAAGCAACAAAGCTGTGATGTCGCAGGACAATAGTATCTACAACATCCCAAGCAGTGAAGATCGCAGAGGAGAGGTACCTGGATGGACTGAAGCATCGGGGGCACGAAAGTGGCTGGCAGCTTGAGGTCTTTGGCCGTCCTCTTCGCGAAGCTGATGATTTCCGAGTCGGGATCTGCGAACCCGGCGCAGCAAAGGGAGTCAAGCGAGCGAGAGAGAGAGCGCAAAGCAACAGGAGGACGAAGCAATAAGCAGAGGCACGGCGGGATACCTCGCGGGTTCCATGTGAAGGCGTCCCTGTATCGCTGGCCATCCACCTCGACGTCTACGCGTATCGGCACCAGGTTGTCCCTCGTCGGCCTGCAAAACACGGCGGCAGCCACAGACGAGCGAATCAGCCAACTCGACGCCAATCGATCCAAAGGCTTTCCCGTCGGAAGCGGATTGCTTCTTCACGAAGAAGAAGAAGCGGGAACGAGGGCGAGTACGTACATGCGGAAGCTGACGGCGGAGGGCCTGGAGGCGCCGAGGCTGACCGTCTTCATCTCCCTCGCCGGCGGCCGGTGCGTCGCCGTCGCCTGGTTGTCCTTGTGTTTTGCGCCGCCGTGCGGAAGCGGACCAGCTATATTGGGCCGGTTATCCTGTCGAGCCGCGAGTTCTTTTTCGAAGTCCAAAAACTCGTGATGATGAGGACTAGTGCTTGGGCCGTGCTCGCGGTTCAAGCCCAATGGATAGTGAAATCATATAGCCCATGGACGTGCGGTGGAACCGGCTCATGATTTCAGTTCAGCCTGGCTTAAAGGTTGTTCTTAAAAAAAAAGCCTTAAAAGTTACTCAAAAGCAGAAAAAAAAAATAGCCTCAAAGAGTGTTGAACCACGGTTAATAAGATCACTGGGATCGGTATGGCTGACTTCAAGAAGAGCCAGTTTTCTTCAATGCATCTCCTCTTTTCCATCAGACGTATTGCATTAGCATCGGACTCCACTTCATCCTAGCCCCGCGCCGCTGCGACACGCCCCGCCCCGTGCCACGCGTGCGCCGCCGCTCTCCGCCTCGCCCCGCCCCGCGCCGCGCCTCCGCCTTCCCGCGCCACGTCGCCGCATTCCTGCGAGCTCGCGTCGCCGCGCTCTGCTTTCCCGCGAGCTCACGACAGCGCGACCGCACCGCGCCGCCTCCTTTCCACGAGCTCGCGCCACCGCGCCCCGCGGTGCGCCTCCACCTTCCCGCAAGCTCGCAACGTCGTCTCCAATTGCCCCTCCTCTCGCCACGCCACCGAGGACGATGCGGTGACGAGCGCCTCGACCGCTTGCTTGGCGAGCTGCACGAACGAGACAGGGATATTGGCGAGGGACCTGGTCGCCGTGCGGGTCTGCTCGGCGCACGAGACGAACATCTGCGCCGTCCTGCTTGGAGGCGCCGCGTCATGCTTGCCTCCCGCTCCGCGGCCCGCCGCCGTTCGCTCCGCGCCTCCGCTCGCCCCGCCGCTACGAGGAGGTGCCAGAGACGCGGTGGCGGCGAAGGCAGGGGCCGGGACGCCGTTTCTCGATAAGGCCGCCGTCGCCTTGGCCTCCGGCGCGTCCACGCTCGTGCTCGCCTGCGGGAGGTGGTGGGCGCCGTCAAATGCATAGCAGGAGAGAGGTTCTTCATTTGTACCTATCATCTCTCTTCACCATACAAAATGCCTGCTTGTTTGCATGCTCTGTTGGAACTCTATTCAAGGATGCACAATACCAGTGCCGAGGCATATATGCGTTTGCATATCTGTGTTGGAGTCAGTCTAATTAGAAAAATGGAAAGGCTAGTAGTGCGATGTCCCGGATATTTACATACCCGAAACTACGTGTTTATAGCGTGCTTGTCCCAGAATCAAATGCAAGCACACACGTAAGCAATTGATATCAACATACACATACAACAAAAACCTTATTTATTTTACATCACAAGTTCATACATTACAACTTAATTATACATACGTCTAGCCGACCGGCTAAATAAAAGTCTGAAGGAGCAAATAAAGTCCAAAAGAAACTCGCAGCGCATCTAGTGGTTATTGCCCAAGACTCCACAGGCGAACAACCTAGATGAACCTAGACCGAACCATCGGGAGTATCGTCAAAACTCGAAGCATAAAAACCCATGTCCGGCGGATTTTCACACGAATCATCTTCTTCTTCTGATCAACATATTTAGCAAGGGTGAGTACATTGGTACTCAGCAAGACTTTATGTGTATGACAAAGTGATTAAATGCAAATATTACCCAATGGAAGGAATTGGGTATTTAAGTAAATATCACAAATAAATTTAAATGATAATTACTAAAGTGAAGGTAACATAGTAGTATAAGATTGCATAAACGAATAAGCACATACATATTCCATATAAATGAGATATCATAAACATGCAAAAGCTAAGCAATTAAACAATAGTAAATAAACATAAGCAAAATTTATATCATTAAACAAAATTTCCATCATTAAGGAGCTTGAGACCGCAAGCACGGCCATTCGAATGGATTATTTACTCTGCAGAGTTTGTACGCTGTACCCATAGGTTGTGAGTGACCGTCTATGGTGCAGCTAACACCATGCACTCACGAAGGGTGCATATCGGTATCACAAATGACGTTTTCAATAATTGTTTGCTAATCTTGCCTTCCCTAAATTGTAAATAATCCCTCCGTACCTACCAGCTAACATCCCAGAGGTACAATTTTCCCCTCCTTCAAACATGGATAGTTAGGCAGGAATTAAAAGGGTACAATTCATTGTGTCAGCAAACTTTGATCCCACACGTTATAGTAATGGGAGCCCCTTCGAATAACCCCATTTAAATCGGGAATTATCCGCACATTCTCTACTTCTAGAAGGCAAGATAACATTCAATTACATACTTAGCCATGGCCGTCCCATACCAGCACCTATGATCGCACGGAAATTCCTTAAATCAAGTCATAAAGTACCGGTCCTTATATGATGTGGCGGGTCTCCAACAATTCCAACAATAATACCAAAATATCGTAACATAACCTGCCATCATCTAAAAATATTCATGATTCATAATTAAATACCTCTGATAACATGATCCCCAAATTTTAGGATTTTGCATGTGCTTAAACCAATATACAATATCGGGGAAGATTTACTAAATCAATGTTTTAGTAATAATAATATTTATCATTATTCCTAAGATAGGTATCCACCATTTCAATTCCCACCAATTTTACTACAAGACTTATTAGCAGATGGCCATAGGGATTCTTAGTTCATAGAGTATTCATATTCTCCCAGAATAATTTTATGGACACTATTAATGCATAATTTATTCCTAATCATTATGCAAAACATTCATCACATTTATGGGATCAATATGATCAAGGGGGTGCTTGCCTTGCTGCTGGTCTTGTTCCAACTCTTGATCTTCGTAGTTCGGATCCTCGGATTCTTGTTCTTCTATATAATCTCCATCGTTCGAATCGTCTATACGTTAAAATAAATAATATCCAAATAAATACCAATAAATCCAGATTTAAAACCAACTGAAAATGATGCATATTTTTGCATGCATGCATGAGGCATGAATTTAGATGATTAATGCAATTCGAGTTTCTCGATTCGGAAGTCATAAAACGATTTTACGCGCATCCAAAGTTATATCGGGAGATAAACCTAAATTGGTTATATTTGGCCCAAACTAATCAAATCTTTTCCTAACTGGATCTTGGGCTAACTTATCATTCTTTTCGACCTAACATACTCTAGGGCTGGTGAAGCCATATTCACCTAGACAAAAATTTTATTTTTCTAATTTCCTAAAGAAAGTACTTATGGTTTATGTACTAAGCAAAACTATCTAAGTGAATGAAACCTAATATTTCTATTTCCACC
Source organism: Eragrostis nindensis (assembly GCA_012490785.1). Lineage (NCBI taxonomy): Eukaryota > Viridiplantae > Streptophyta > Magnoliopsida > Poales > Poaceae > Eragrostis > Eragrostis nindensis. The sequence goes on from JAAXCT010000294.1 coordinate 477,790, forward strand.
AGGACAGTTCCATCAGTGGCTGATAAAGTGGAAAACTAAGTTTTCATTTCTAGTGATTGCATGCATATCTATTAAGTAATTCACCAACAACTTCTTATAAGAAACATTTGGTTTTCTATAAAATAAAGCAATGCTATATTCATTTCTCCTCATATTTTCCTATGATCAGTGATGTGTCTATAGTGAAATAGATTCTGAAAAGTTCAAAAAGTAACTTAATCTTATTTACTTTCTATAAGCAAATTCCCTAATTACTCATTCTTAAATAAAGCATGAAGCTAAGTTATTTTCTTCTATGAATTTTTCCTAAACACATGTATCATATTTTTACATGAAAAGGAGCCTAAAAACATAAGGAATTTTTCTAGATATTTTCCCAAATTTTTCCTCATTATTTTTCCATCTATTTCATGCTAAAAACGCTTAAGCTTAAACTGGCCAATCGCAGCGCGACAAGTGGCGGCTTAGGATTTAACTAATTCAAATTAGCGCACGCACAGTAAACACGGCGACTGAGCGGCTCGTCGGCGACGAATTACGGCTCGGCGACGTCAACGTGCTATACCAATCGATGCGCGAGCTCAAGACCTACACTCCGGTGGTGATCTCGTCGCCGTTGGTGGACTATAGCGGCGGCGCGATGGTGACCTAGGCGGCGCGGCGGCAGAGCTACGGCGAGAGGTGCGAAGTAAAGCAAAGCGACGTGTTTGTGCTATGCGCCTATCATCTACGGGCTGCTAGGAACCTCACCGAGCGGTTGTCGAGGATGGAGATGGTCGGAGACGGTGTCGTCGTCGACGGCGGCGGCGAAACAGGGGAGGGATCGGCAAGGTGGTCCTTCCGCCTAGAAATCAAGAAGAAAATCAGAGGGGAAAGATTCAGCACCACACAGAGGTGCTAAAGATGCAAGAGCTTGACGTGGAGCTCACCGGAGAGGCTCGAATTCTGGCGATGGCGGCGGCGGCGGATTTTGGGGAAAAGTTCAAATTCTTCTAGCTCGCTCCGTTTCTCTTGCCAAGGATAGCTCAGAATGGTTGTAGAGGAGCAAAGAGAGAGCGTAGAGGAGTACCTCGAGCTTTTATAGCGCGTAGAGGCGGTTTCGCCGTGAGAACGTGTTGACGCGCTCTGGCGCAGTGGTGGCGAGCGGGGAATGGAGGAGAAGGAGGGCCTCCGGATCGCGAGTGAGGGAACCGGAAGCTGCGCGAGGTCCAGGGGCACGCGTGGCACTCATCGGCGACCTACGCCAGAAGATGGACGGGGAAGAGCAAAGAGGCGGTGCCGCAGCGCGCCGGCGGAAGCTGCTCGACGGCAATTGTTTTCGTCGCCCGAGGTGCGCGCGTGAACCAGGCGAGGCAGAGCGCGCAGGAGAGAGCAGAGACTTGCAGGGAGCGGCACGGGGCGCGCGGGACGCCGTCCGCGGCGTCGGCGGCGCGGATCGCGGCGCGCGCGTCGCGCCGAGCGCACAGGGGAGGAAGAAAGGTCGCGCGGGCCAGCGTGGGCTGAGATGGGCTGGACTGGGCCGTGGCTGGCTGGCGTGCTGGTGTGACTAGCTGGGCCAAGCCCATTTTCCCATAAACTGTTTTTCGAATAAATCAACAGGCTGAACGTTTGACGAATTTTCTACCTAAGCTAAAGATCTTCAAAAATTATGAAAAATTCACAGAAAATACTTCTCTGTGAACTCTACCTATGATGAATTTTTGGGAATTTTTGGTCGAACCAATTTCCCATGAAAATTCGTAGAAATTCCTGTATGCATATGAATGCTATGTATGCATGAATTTAAAATTCAAAAGAGCTCGAATTTGAAATTCAAACTTAACCTAGCTTTATTTAGGGTTTAATTACATAATTTACAGGCCTCTAATTTTTGGGATGTGACAAGTAGCATTATGCGCATAGCTAAAGGTTTAGTTTGGACAAAACCCGCGCCCGGAGCCAAATTCCAAACCTATGCCTACGTTGTCACACAAATCAAACATCCAAAATAGTTTATCGCTAATAACTCAAAAGTGGAAAAGTTGGGTTGTTAGAGATCAATAATAAGCACTTCAAAATCGTACCCATCCCATATAACTTATGGTATGACTCAGTCTAGCCGTTATATGCCACACTCTTACATTACATGACCTCTCAAATTGTTCATGTAATTAGTGGTACAAATGAGTCTAAATCACGACTCATGCCACACTTTGACGAGCTTCTTAAGGAAAAGTCTATCTAGCTTTTGGTAGCCAACTACCGGGCCGGAGGCGGCGGGCGTGCGGGTGGAGCGATGAGGTAGTGCCGGCCCACGGTGGTGGAGGCGGGCGGTGGCAGGGAGCCAGCGAATACCTTAACACATAGAGGTTTGTACTTCCTGACTTTCCTCCTCCTCCCTCCGGACATAGTTCATGGCGGTGGGCTGCGGTGAAGTGGCGAGGCGACGCGGGCGCCACCAAGCGCGGCGAGAGGTGGACAGGGTTGAGGTGGGGGAGTCACGCATGAGTGGTTAGCGACGGTCGGGGCTGGTGGGGCGGCGGCGGCGAGTACGGGTGGCGCGGTGTCATCGGCCGCCGGTGGTGGAGGCGAGTGGGGGTAAGGAGGGTGCGGCGGGCTGCGATGGCGTCGAGAGGCGTCGGAGGGGCTGGTTGACGATTTGATTGGCACGAACATATGGCAGCGGGCCCACACGTCGGAGAGAGGAGCGCGTGCCAACGAACCCAACGGCCCATTTCCAAGGCCATGTAGGAAACAACGAACCACAGCTCATCACGAGGCGACTTTAAACGCACGCAAATCATCATCACCATCAGAGAAAAACCAAACAAAAAGTTAAACTAATTTCCTTCTCCTCCGAACCAAACCAACCCCCAAATTATTCGCTCGTCCCTTCCGTTTGATTGATCGCGGAGCAGCTGCCCCTACCATCCCCCACCCACAACCTTAGCGGCGCGGCAATCTCTTGTTCAATCCGCCCACCCATTGCCGAGGAGGAGGCGGCGGGACAGAGTCTGGATCTCAGATGGCGTCGGCCAAGTCGTCGCGGTCGCGGCCGGCCGGGCATTCCGGGGTGTTCCCGGTGGGCAACGCGGCGGCTGTGGGGAGCGGAGGAGGCGGCGGCGGCGGCGACGGCGGGGTGCAGCTCGCCGACAAGCTCAAGATCTTCAAGACCGACAACTTCGACCCCGACGCGTACGTGCAGTCCAAGTGCCAGACCATGAACGAGAAGGTGAGCCTGCTCCGATCCGGCCGGCGGCTCGATCTGTTTGGATCGCGAGGGGGCGGTAGCAGGGGAGAGGGGGGCTCGCATTACGTGTTTCCTGGTGGTTTCGCCCGATTTGGTGGGTGTATGATCGGCATCACGTGATGTATATCGCAGTAGTTGGAGCTGGGTTCTGGCAAATTGCGCGGCAGGGCGATTTTTGGCTCTCGAGGATTGGTGATTGAGGGAATGCGCCTTCACGCCGTGCAGGTTGCAGCTTAGGATGATGTCTTCCTAGCGAGATAGCTGAAATGGGGCATGACTCGAAGAATCGGATTTTCATTACATGAATCTATGCGCACTTTTGAGTTCGGGATATAGAAGAACATGGAGTTCAGGTTTGGATATGTCACAATTGCTGAGAATGCATCATAACGTGGCCACGATGTTCGATAGACATGAATGTGTGCATGTCTTCATTTAGAGTACTTCTGAATCTTCAATTTCCGTGAAGATGGGAACTTTATACCTTTTCTCCTGAAAAAATACTGTATTTTGAGTTTCGTATGGCAATTGGTTTTAATGATCTCAACAATAAGGAAACAGGGTCAGTTAAAGTCCAAATTTTGAGTCATGATGATGGATAAGATCTCTTGTTATCCCTGCTAAATCAAAGTTTTGATTTTTTTTCCCCTTTTGTAAGAGGCATGGATACAGAAATTTTGTGGCTTTAAGGTTTCTTAGATGCTTCTGTTCAACTGCAGTGCATTGTGATGTCTTTGGTGGTAGAAAGAGGTTGTTTTATTCTTTCCTTTTGACCTTGTTCACGACTAGAAGAAATATACCCTTTGCAATCTATATTATTGACTTTGGATTTGGAAATTTTGTGTTATAGCTTTTGAGTGAAATATTAGAAAGGCGGCACTATCTATATGTTCCTAAGTTCATTACTAAGAATGGTATTTCATTTTTTGCTTGTTGTAGAAATATGGATACCTTCCAGACTAACAAGATGCCTACAAAAATGTCTATTTCTTGTAGCTACAACCGCTCTTTTTTGCGAGTACTATGCTCTTATTTTATTACTAGTCTGCTGAGACGCTTTTGGTTTTACATATCTAACAAAATTGGCATTCTTACCATGTTTAAAATGACCAATGTGTAATATGCCTAAATTATTATTTAAACAACTAAAACATCTTCATTTTGCATTCTGGTTTAACATAACCAATGTGTAATATGCTATTTTTGAAAAATGATTTGATGACTAACCTTCCAGCCTAACAAGATATGAAGTCACCGGGAACGTGGAACGTGACCACGTTCCTCATCCCGGGAACTTCGTTCCAAAACGCGGAACGGGGACGACGCGGATCATCGTCCGGGTCGTTGGTGGGAACTCGTCCCGGTGGAAAAGAAGGTTTCCAGGGGGGAAAAGGATACTAGAGAGGAGAAGAGGATGAGGGCTACCCATTTTGCTAGTCCCCATGCGAGAAGGTGGCCACCGGTGAGCGATCTGTAGCAGCAATGGCCATCTGTTTTGGCAGAAGAGAGAGGTAACGAGAGGAAGACGACGGTGGTGGCAGCTGCTGTTCCGCTGGACTGTATGGTTAGGTTAAGTAGTGGCAGTGGGCTGACGGGCTGACTGGGCCAAACAATGGCAATAGCCCGTGTTACCTCATTCCCTTTTCTTTTTATTTCTTTTTTCTGTTACAAACATGAATATTTGTGATACATCTGCCATAGCGTTCCCATTTATCGTTCTAAAATTTTTTGGTTCACGTTCCACATTCCCAAATTAGCGTTCCGAAGATGTATAGTCCCAAACGTACCAGTTTTTAATAAGTTGCGTACCATGTCCCACGTTCCGTTCCTCGACCCTATCGTTCCGGGAACTTTGTGACTTAGTATACCTATGGTTTGCTAAATATCTAAATCTTGTATCTACAACCACTCTATTGTTACGAGTACTGTACTCATTTTATTGCTAGCCTGCTGAGACATTTTTTGTTTTGACATGTCTAACAAAATTGGCATTCTTACCATGTTTCAAATGGCCAATGGGTAATATGGCTAAACTATCTTTTTTACCAATTAAAATATCTTCATTTCTTTTTGGTTTAACATAACCAATGTGTAATATGCTATTTTGAAGAATGATGTCTTTGACATTGACCTTTCTACTTCGTCACATTTGGGCATTATTCTTTACATGCGCTCGTTAGTCATCCGCTTATTTTCCTATTCTCTTTGTTTGGCATTGCTCAAGTCGGAAAATTCTACCTGTACACTGTTAGAGTCTGTGCGAGACACAACTGACAAAGAAATTCAAATTTAATTACAGGAAATAAGACATTTGTGTTCTTATCTGCAAGACTTAAAGAAGGCTTCAGCTGAAGAGATGCGCAGAAGTGTTTATGCAAATTATGCTGCTTTTATCAGGTCTGATAGCAACCTTTTGCAATTGTCAATTTTGCTTGAGATGTCAACCTCTAATCTTTATGACATATGAACTAGCCTCCAATCCATGCATTAAGCTGGTATTATATTATTATCATTCTCGATGGATTTCATTCTCTTGGATAAATGCCAAATGATGCCATAGGAGCAAGCCTTTTTTTAAAAAAAATTGGTATATTAAAATATCTAATCCATGAAGTGAAATGCTTGTGCAGAAGCATCTGCCTTCTTGCGCTGTTACCTAGATATTATTCTCCTCCACCCCCACCATTTTAACATTTGCATCTGCATATTTGGTTTTCGTTTCACTCAGAAAAGTTAATTATCTGACAATGACAGTTCCAAAGAATGGTTCGTTTTCCAGTGTCTGTTGTTAAATCGTCATTAATTGTGAGTGATGTCAATGTAATTTTATTATATTCATCATAATCTTATGATCTTAAAAGCATCTAGTTTGCAACTTTTGAAATCACAGTTTACATTGTGAGGCTTATTTGCTCAAATAATTAGTTTGAACTGATCCTATTCATCAGAACATCAAAAGAGATATCGGATCTTGAAGGGGAGCTTCTGTCAATTAGAAATTTGTTGAACACACAGGCAGCTTTAATCCACGGCTTATCTGAAGGAGTTCAGATAGATTCATTGACTTCAGGTCCTGAAGGTTCTGCCGATGACGACATATCTAATATTGAAGATCAGGAGCCCACAGAAATACAGAAATGGTCTGCAGATTTTCCTGACATGCTTGATGTTTTGCTAGCCGAACGAAGAGTGGATGAGGCACTAGATGCACTGGATGAAGCGGAAAGAGTGGCTCTTGACGCAAAACGACAACAGACTCTCACTTCAGCTGAAAGTTTGGCTTTGAGAAGATCTGTCTCTGATAATCGTCAGAGGCTGGCAGATCAGCTTGCTGAAGCTGCTTGCCAATCTTCCACTCGTGGTATTGAACTCCGTGCTGCAGCTTCTGCCCTCAAGAGGCTCGGTGATGGCCCTCGAGCTCACGGCCTCTTACTAAATGCACATAATCAACGGCTTCAATGCAATATGCAAACTATACATCCATCCAGCACTTCATATGGTGGGGCATACACTGCAGCCCTTGCTCAACAAGTTTTTTCAGTCATAGCACAGGCGCTCACTGACTCTGTAGAAGTCTTTGGTGATGAGTCATGTTATGCATCCGAACTGGTTACATGGGCTACCAAGCAGGTTATGTCCTTTGCCCTCCTGGTAAAGAGGCATGTTTTGTCCTCTTGTGCCGCTGCTGGAGGCCTGAGGGCAGCTGCAGAATGTGTTCAAATATCACTTGGTCATTGTTCTTTGCTGGAAGTTCGTGGTCTATCTGTTTCATCTGTTGTCTTAAAACAATTCAAGCCAAGTCTTGAGCAAGCGTTGGATGCTAACTTGAGGAGGATTGAAGAGAGTACTGCTGCATTAGCTGCAGCTGATGACTGGATACTCACTTATCCCCCGACTGGCATGCGTCCATTAAGTAGATCATCTGCTGCAAATTTGGCACTTCAACCAAAGCTTTCTAACAGTGCACATCGTTTCAACTCAATGGTTCAGGTACTGATCATCTCTTATGTTTGAATTACAGGAGTGAATGATTCTAGTATATCTTATATTGAGAAAAATGAAATTTATATGTTTTGCAAAGCTTGTACCATCAGAGTTATGGTAATTTAATGCTACAGAATAATGTAATTCATACATCACATGGCATATCTTGGAGCCTCTATTGTCTAACATTTCCCTTGCCACAAGCTCAAAGCCTCAGATTTTCTTCATAACTTCATTTCCCTTTCTACACTGAACTGTCTGTTCCACTTATATTCTTATATCTGAGATGCCATTTTCAACAAGGATTGCTTTAATTCTCAGCATATTCTCATGTTAAATGATCTAATACGTGCCAGATGAGCTTTTTCTTTCAGACTAATTATAGTGGTTAAATTGGTGCTGTAGGAGTGGTCACTAGAATGATTGGCCATAGCAATGTATCTTCCTTCAATCTAGAATCACTAGGACAAGTTGTGCTTAAACGTGATTTGTCCTATTATTTCAAGAATTAGTTTCTTAGAACAGCGCTTCTTTGAGAGTGATGATTAGCTTGTATCTTGATCCTTTAAACTATATTATATTAAGTGTCTCTGCTGCCTGGAATTTCAGGATTTCTTTGAGGATGTCGCACCACTACTTACCTTGCAATTAGGTGGTTCTACAATGGATGGGATCACACAAATTTTCAATTCGTATGTCAACTTGCTTATAAGTGCATTACCTGGTTCGATGGATGATGAAGCTAACTTGGACGGTTTAGGACATAAGATTGTTAGAATGGCAGAGACTGAAGAACAGCAGTTGGCTTTGTTAGCCAATGCATCTTTACTGGCTGAAGAGTTGCTACCTAGAGCAGCTATGAAGTTATCATCGATAAACCAGTCTAACATGGATGATTTGCGTAAGAGAGGGACAGATAAACAAAACCGTGTGCCTGAACAACGGGAATGGAAAAGAAAACTACAACGAATGGTGGATAGACTGAGAGATAGTTTTTGCAGGCAACATGCCCTTGAACTTATATTTACAGATGAAGGTGATACCCATCTCAGTGCAGAAATGTATATTAACATGGATAATACTGTTGAAGAACCAGAATGGGTTCCATCTCCAATTTTTCAGGTACTTTGAGTTTACTAGTATTATCGTGATTGGCCTCCTGGTCCATGAACTTTCTGAAATAGCTTTTTATAACTTTCTCACATAAATCTTTGATATTTAGTGCAATTCAGTTTTCAAATATGTCATTGTACTTACAACTGCTTGGTCATAATAGTACCTCGGTATATGGCGTACCACCTTTGAGACATTGTCATTTGGTGCAATTGCTTGTGTCACTCTTTTATATAATATAATATATCATTTCATTGCATTCATATACCTGTAAGACTGCTGTAAGTTGACAGAGCATATGGAAAGAAAAGCTTTTGGCAAACCCAAATAAGTTGGGTTGAATGTACATTTGTTAAATGGAAAGTTATTACACCGTGAATTTCGATGATACTTCTAGTTGAGTCCCTGGACTAAAAAAACACTTTAGGCTTGTGTTTTATAGCCCTCAGAAATATGGACGACATTTAAAAAATAAGGAGCTTTTGTTGTGAATTTTTTGTTTATCCCTTCATGCTGTGGGATATACACAAAGACTAGGTTGCATGGTGACTATTCTTTTATAATTTTATTATCTATATCAATGTGTTATTCAAAAGGTCCAACTTGCCAGCACGAGCTGCCTTCCTTTTGTGTGAGGCAAGGATGTTGCAGGTGACACGTAGTCTTTGGAAGCATCTCATCTGTTGTTTACTGCAGGAACTGTATGCAAAACTAAACAGGATGGCAGGCATTGCTGCAGAAATGTTTGTTGGTAGAGAAAGGTTTGCCACTTTGCTAATGATGCGCCTCACTGAAACGGTCATACTGTGGCTCTCAGAGGACCAGGCCTTTTGGGAAGAGATTGAACAGGGGCCAAAGCCTTTGGGTCCCCTTGGCCTTCAGCAAGTAAGCTCCTTTCCTTTTTTTTTTCTTTTCATCTGTCAGCTATTATTTAACATTTTCCTTTCTTTGCAGTTCTACCTGGATATGCAATTCGTCATTATTTTTGGGCAAGGTCGTTTTCTGTCTCGGCATGTGCATCAAGTCATTTTGGACACCATTGATAGAGCTATGGCTGCATTTTCTGCTACAGGAATTAACCCTGACAGGTACTATACCCGTCTCATGTTCGCCCTTCTATTTTTCTTCAGGATTAAGTTTTTCTTAATCTGCAAAGTTTACCAAAAAAAAAAAAAAAAAACTAAGATTCGTTTTGTACTGGAGCTGTTTAGGGAAGTCAATGCTGTGATGTGTTTTGCCTCGTAAGTATGGATTACTCTCCCAAATGAAAACTAGTAAGAGAATGAGGAATAGATAATGCTTGGGGTTCTATCATTTTTTAGGCTGTTACTCATGTAGCCTTGACTTATTAATAGGTTTCAGGGATCTCCAGCTATTGTGGCTTACAATAATTGCAACTATCAGCTTGGGTGCCACAAATTACCTAATCAAATGTCCCAACTAGGTTGAATTATGAGAAAAATGTCTTTTAGGGAAGACATTGATGAATGACACTGATCCAAATGGCTTTGGCACCATGTATTCTGAGAAATGAATTATGCAAATAGTTTTTGGAAAGAAAAGATTAAGTCAAGCAAACTTGGCCTGGCAAGTTGTTGCATGCCCATATGCTACACAATAGTAGCAGCTGCATATACATTCAGTTATGTGCAGTGTCGGAAGTGTCTCTGAACTAAAGCATATTATATTGAAACAACTTTTGTAGCATGTCACAAAAGTTGGCATGGCATAATTTGTATGAAACATTTTCTGATGCTGTAGCTGATTGGTGCTTTTAGATATTTGTTGAATAAAACGTAATATGCCATCTTCCATATGATTTTTTTTTCCTAACGACAGTACTTGATTCCTAGTTTCTAGTTCAGTCTTGGTTTCGAAAACTATTCTGTGGGGCTTCCCTCAGATGGTACCTGGTTGGAACTTGGAAGTCACAACCATAACTTGCCTGTGGTTTGGATTGCAATCTACTCCATAATAGCTAGAACTGGATTTCTCTTTCCCATGGGAACCAGATCCTCTGCGGTACTGCCCTCTACATTGCCGTCGCTGATACATGGCTCCAGGCCCCATATTAGTGAGAGAGCAGTACTGCAGAGGATCCCTTCGCTTTCCGATGAGGCCATGAGGGAGATTCTCTGACATAAGGTGCTTGACTTTAAATCTCAACTGTTATTCTTTCTTTTGTGCAGTGTCCTTCCGGGCGACGATTGGTTCATGGATGTCGCTCATGACGTTGTCAGCATGATCAGTGGAAGGGGTAGAGTTGCCAATGGGGACAGGGAGATAAACAGCCCGACTGCCTCAGTTTCAGCACATTCCATTTCATCGTTCAGATCCCACGGGAGCTCATAGTTTCCCTTGCTGGTCCTTTTTTTGTAGGCAGATCATTGTATAATAATCAATAGTATTGTTCCTCCATTTTTTATTTTTTTATTTTGGTTCTTCTGCTTTCATTTTTCGTCTCTTCTAAATCTGTTGTGCTAGTATTAGGGTAGATGGATTATCGCTTGACCTAGGAAAAGGGAATCTTGAGTCACTGTTTCTGAGAGCTGGGGCCTGCAGGTGTAGCATGTCCGGATGGCACTATAGTCTGTATCATTCTTTTATTTGTCAGTAGGCGCATCACGTTTCTTGATACAGGAATCGGCACTTTGAATAACTTCTGGATTGTTATGAGTTCTGAAACTCTTTTTGTTCTAGTAACTTAGACTATATCACTGTCCAGGCCTGTGATAATCTTTAAAGCAATCATATCTTTCCTATCAACGCTGCAAGCTTCAATTAGATAGTGTTTTGTTGCTTGTATCAAGTTGAACCGTATGGTGGATGAACGTGCTTCGTTTGTAACTTAAGTTGGTTGGTCATACACTATGTTCATATATAGCTTATTTTATTTAATAATAATATTTGTATATTTATAGCAATCAACAAACCATACTAATTTATTAATTATTACTAATTATTGTTAAACAAACAATAATTTTTCAATAATAGTTATTGAACCCTTAATATAATGGCAACGTATCCTATGAGAACCAGGTTCGTGTGAGAACTATGAGAACTCCAATCTGAGCCACATGATATTGATCTAATGGGGCACATGAATTCAGGTGGGAGGGGGGATTTGCAAAATCACGCCCACTTAATCATACTTTTGCAAATTCCCCCTCCCACCTCTCCCTATGCGCTCCCTTTGGATCAAGATCTTGTGGTCCAGATTGGAGTTCTCATAGTTCTCACACGAACCTGGTTCTCATAGGATACGTTGCCTAATATAATATAACACTTTATAGCTAATATTAATTAAATATGCCTAACTTGCAACTAAATCCCTAATATTTACTTAATATCTACTAATCGTCGCAAGTTATAAATGATTAGTGCTGTTGACACATTATTTGAAGAAAAAGAGGAAGGAAAGATGGGGTATGCTGCTATAAAGCTGGACATGAGCAAGGCGTACGATAGAGTGGAGTGGTCGTTTCTTCGAGATATGATGATGCGCATGGGTTTCTCTGAGCAGTGGGTAAATTTAATCATGAAGTGTGTTACCACAGTCACGTACAGCATCAAGATCAATGGGGCATTGTCAGCATGTTTTGCACCAGAGAGGGGATACGTCAAGGTGACCCATTGTCACCTTATTTATTCTTGTTATGTGCTGAAGGTTTTTCTGCTTTACTAAACAAAGCTGAAAGTGATGGTTTGATTTCGGGGATTAGAATCTGCCCTTCTGTCCCTAGCGTCTCTCGCCTTCTATTTGCCGACGATTCTCTCATTCTGAATCGCGCAAAAAGGGAAGATGCTAGGCAGCTCCAGAGTATCTTGGATCTCTACGAGCGGTGCTCAGGTCAGGTGATTAAATTGAAGTCAGCCGCCATGTTCAGCAAGAACGCTGGTTCTCAGCAGAAGCGGGAGGTGATGGATGAGTTGGGGATTGAGAGGGAAACAATGAATGATAAATATTTGGGCTTACAGTCTACGTGGGGAAGTCCAAAAATGTGTTTGCCTATCTAAAGGATCGTGTGTGGAAAAGAATCCAAGGCTGGAAGGAGAAGATGTTTTCATGGGCGGGGAAGGATATCCTAATTAAAGCTGTTGCACAAGCTATTCCAACCTTCGCCATGGGCTGTTTTGATAGAACAAAAACTCTCTGCGACCAGCTGAGCACCATGATTTGTCGGTACTGGTGGAATCAACAGGAGGGGAAGCATAAAGTGCACTGGTTGAGTTGGGAGAAAATGATTTTGCCGAAAAGCAAAGGGGGGGGGGGGGGGGGGGGGGGGGGGGGGGTGGGATTCCGTGACATTTATGCGTTCAACCAAGCCATGTTAGCGAAGCAAGGATGGAGATTGCTGCAAAATCCGGACTCACTATGTGCCAAAATTTTGCAGGCAAAGTATTATCAGGGAATAAATGTTTTGGAGGCAGAAGCTCGATCCAACATGTCATATACCTGGAGAAGTATCCTGAGTAGGGTTGATTTGCTAAAGAAAGGCGTGATCTGGAGAATTGGCCATGGGGAGAATGTGAATATGTGGAATGATCCTTGGCTGCCGAGGGACTGGTCGCGAGTACCTGTTACACCTCGTGGTGCGACGGTCATGACAAAAGTTTCAGAATTAATCAATCCTATTTCTGGGGGCTGGGACATGGAACTAGTGAAGCAAGTGTTCTGGGAGGACGACTGGAAGGCAATTCTGGCTCTGCCGGTGCATCAAGGCAGGGACAACCTAGTTGCATGGCACTTCGATCCTCGGGGAAATTTCTCTGTCCGAAGTGCTTACAAGGTGTGCAGGGATGATATGTTGAGAAATAGAAAAAAGGGTGCTACATCGGGGTCCTCCTACTGCTCACCTAGTGATGATCCACTTTGGAAGAAATTATGGAAGATGAACTGCCCTAACAAGATCAAGCACTTCCTGTGGAGATTTGCTCACAACAGTCACCCTTTGCGAGCAAACCTGAAGCGGCGAGGTATGAAAATTGACACAAAGTGTGTGGTCTGTCAAAGACTCGATGAGGATGGTGCATATCTGTTTTTCAAATGCAAAGGAGTCAATGCAGTGTGGAGTCAGCTGAACCTCAACCAACATCGATCTGTGATGGCTGAAATGCTGAATCCTGAATGTGTGCTGCAGTGCATTCTGGGACAAGCTGAAAATATTCAGACAAAACTGTGTGTGCTGCTATGGTCGTGGTGGATAGAGAGAAATAGAATAAGAGAAACGAGTTGCAGGATACGCCAAGTGTCGCGATGGCAAAAACCGCCAGAAGGAGTTCTTAAAATAAATTGTGATGCATCATACCATGCAGATGATGGTGTCGGGGGATGGGGGTGTGTTATTAGAGACAGCGATGGCGATGTGGCGCTGGCTGCGAGAGGAAGGCTGGAATTTCTCATGAATCCATTCCAAGCAGAAATAGTGGCTTGTCTTCAAGGAGCCCAAGCTGCAGCTGACCTGGGGCTACGAATGTGATATTTGAAACTGATTCTCTGATGGTGAAACAGGCAGTCGAATCGGAAAGGTACATGATGTCATGTTTCGGAGGCTTGATCGATGAGCTGAGAGATGCTCTAAGCTTCAACTTTAATAGTTTTGAGTTTCGTTTTGCCTCTAGAGATTGTAACAAAGTCGCTCATGCTTTAGCGGCGGTTGGTTGTGGTGCGTCTTTGGAGGACAATCCGATTGTGGATGTTCTTCCCCATTGTATCCAGGTTTTGGTGGCCAGCGATTCTGCGGCACCTGCGTAATGGAAGCCCCTTTCCAGTTAAAAAACAAAAACAAAAAAACTCGGAGATGAGTTCATCCCATTCAAGCAACCAAACAGAAGAACAATCCAGCTTTTGTACCGTTCCATCCAGGACTAACCGCATCCAGGGAACCGAACACTCCCTTACCTCGATTATCCAAACATATAGTTGCACTATGTTGCATGGCACATTGATAGAGAATGCAACAATGTATCTTTTACAAAGTTTCAAGTCATAATGTATTTTATGTATTAAGATAAAAATTTTAAAAATAATTCTTCATGGCTCATGGTGGTCGCATATGAGATAGACGGAATCGTAGTGTGTTTTATCCAAAATCGTCTTTGTCAGTGTGTTGGGGACAAAGCCAACATTTTTCACTGTAGCGCAGACAATTTTGCCATATTAATATTATTTTTTATAAACTTGGTTAAACTTGAAACTAATACTTAGGACTAAACCATAGATGCTCATAGTTTAGAGTCGATAGTTTAGAGTCGATACCTAGTTAGACTTTGAACAAACAAAAATCTGAAAAAACTTAAAATTGTAGACTCAAGATAGATTTTGGAAATCGTTGTTGTGATTCTCATATTCTGGTGCTTTCAGGAAATGGAAGCATCATTGCCGCGTTGATTGATCAGTGCAAAATATTGCAAGTCTATGTGTAGCTATTTCATTCCTCGATGATAAGACATTATTGTAAAAGTTACAACTAAGATAGAACTTAGCCTCAAGATAAATATAGGTAATAGTCTTAAAACAAGTTCAAAAATCATAGATGTGTGTGTGTGTGAGAGAGAGAGGGGGCAAGGGCACAATGTTGGCGATTTTCTAGTGACTAAATAAAATACACTGACATAGTTGGGATGATCTTATGTTACCTCACCTTAAGTGTTATATATAATATAAGCTCTCTCCAGGTAATAATAAATCTTCTTTGAATATAGACTGGATCAAGGATTACTTTCCGTTTCATCCAGTTCGTAAGGCAACGAGAAGATATGATCGAAATGATTTTTCATTTTTCAATTGTCTCACCACAAGCTTTGTTTTCAAATTATCTCAATAGGTCCATGGGACATATAAGGGACTAGTGGTCTATGCAGAAAAGAAAAATGTCATTTCGATAAAAGGGAATTATCATAAGCGAAATGACTTGATAATATATGCTAGACCAACTAGTAAAGACCGTTATGATCTTTTGCACATTTAATTTTACTCGTATAGTCATGTATTGTGTGCCTTGGTGGAGTGTGTGATCATTATTACTTTGATCACATGAGCCAACGCACATAATGATCCGATCTACGAAGTAAATTTGATTATTTTTTCGGGTTACAACATGAGTACGAGGTAACCAACTACTTATTCAATAAAGGATGAAGCCACGTAATTTTGACACAAAGTTACATAGTGTCTTTCTTTAACACCATTTGCGCTCCACCACTTTAAGTTTTGTGACATGTTCTTTGAAAGTTGTTGTTACAACGATGCTAGATTGAACATATTAGAATGATACGTTTGCGACTCTTGTGCTAGGTGATTGTGAGTCAACTAACTAAGACATGAGCAAAGATAGACAAAAAGTCACACTAAATTCTAGTGCAATCAAGTTACAAGCCAGAGTTGATCGTCACTACTATAAATTAACAAGTTTCCTATATTTTTTTTATTTCCTACCAACCATTTAACAAAGCCAAGGGACAGTCAATATCCCTACGTAACGAAGTAAATTCATACCATTATTACATTTTCATAAAGAACAATTGGCTCTGATGGGAGGCTGGACAACAATAAGTTAAAAAGTCTTTTGGGGATATGGTAATTGAATCACAAGTGGTATAGCCTGGAGGAAGCGTCTTTGGAGATGAACGTGGTTATTTAAGAGGTTATTTGATTTTGCTCTTTTGGAGCGGTTTCTCAAAATTTTCGTCGAAGAGAGCTACGTACATTATGATCGTTTCTAATTTTTGTCGCCGCGTCCGTTTGGTTGCTACAGCCCGCATCAGCTACTAACCTCTCTCCTTCAGCTTCTGCTCTGCGTTCGACAATATACACCTCCTATCTTATATATGCTAACTGTGCTCTCGTAGAGACTACGTCTGTAGCATTATTTATAGTTATTTTTATTATAAAACTAACACTTCAATTTTTTCACATGCGATTGCAGATGGAGAGCTTGTAGTGACCTCCAATCTCATCGAAGTTTTCTTTCAAATAAGCAAAAACTAATAACAAAAATGAACTCGTGTGCTGGCACACAGTTGAATTGCATCCGAAGGGAAGAAAACGCGCCTCAAAGCCTGCCTTCTTCCCGAGCCAGATTCAGATCCATGCCGCTCGCTCCGCCACTCCTGTAAGCCCCGCCCTCCCGTTCCTTCACTCCGAATCCAGCGAGGCCACCGCCAACTCCCCCGCGCCGCCGCTGCGGCGGCTCCTGCTTGCTCCCCTAGTCTCTCCCCGCGCGTGCGCGTCGCCCCGACCGCACCCGCGGCCATGGCGCAGCCGCTCGTCGTGAAGAAGGACGACGACCTCGACGAGGAAGGTGCGTACGCGCGCGCGAGCTGCCCTCCTCCCCACGCCGCTCCCCGCACTGCGTGCCCGCTTGCGGCCTGTTGCGCTTGCGACTGCGTGCGTAGGTGCGCCCAGATCTGCGCCCGCCGGGCCCTAGATCTGGCGCGATCCGGCATCGATCGCCGCGCCGTGACCATTGCGGTTGATTGATTCACTGATCGCTTTTGGTTGCTAATGCCGCAGAGTACTACTCGCCGTTCCTCGGCATCGAGAAGGGCGCCGTGCTGCAGGAGGCCCGCTGCTTCCACGACCCCCAGCTCGACGCGCGCCGATGCTGCCAGGTGCGTGCACAATCGCATTTCGTCTCTACGTCCCTCCGGATCTCGCGTTCCCGTCTTACGAGCAACCGTTGGCGTCTATTAGTGCCGTGTGATTTCTTATGCTTATTACTGTCTGCGTCCACAGGTCATCACCAAGCTCCTCTACCTGCTCAATCAGGGCGACACCTTTACCAAGGTACAATAGCATATACCTCATCTCTCCCCTTCGGCCTAGTGCGGTCAACTTGCATGTGTTAGTTGGTAACATGGATAATGTACATTTACTTAAAGCTTTCATGTACTCCACATATTTAAGACTTTTGAAAGTATAGTTTGTTGTTTCTCAACATCTTAGTTCTCCATGAACAATTTGGTACTTACAAAGTTAGGTTCAACCTCTGCTCTCCTGAATAGCATTAGGGGATGGCTTGATGTGCGAAGTTTGTACCTTAAAATGTGCATGTTTCAAAGTACAGTGGATTCTAAGACTACATGATAACAATCAACATGTGGATGTGGAGCAATTTCTTCAATACTGTCGGGAGGTTGGGATATGTGCTCTTTGTTCAGTACATGAGCATGGAAAAATTGTGTAGGTGGAGGCCACAGAGGTCTTCTTTGCGACGACCAAGTTGTTTCAGTCCAAGGATGCGGGGCTTAGGAGGATGGTGTACCTAATGATCAAGGAACTTTCTCCTTCAGCGGATGAGGTTGGTGAATATTGTTTCCTACTTTGTGGTTCCATGCGTTCCGTGGGGTGTGGGAGTGAATTCATCTTTGATCTTTTCTTTTTCTTTTGTAGGTTATCATAGTGACCAGCTCTTTGATGAAGGACATGAACAGCAAAACTGATATGTACCGTGCGAATGCTATTAGAGTTCTCTGTCGCATCATCGACTCAACTCTTCTCACCCAAATTGAGAGGTATTTGAAGCAAGCCATTGTGGACAAGAATCCTGTTGTTGCTAGTGCAGCCCTTGTCAGTGGCATCTACTTGCTTCAGGTACGTGCCATAGTTTTTGTTTGTACTGTACTTCATGTCACTTGCAGCTTTAAACTCCCTATAGTTAAGTTATCCACTCTGCACAGACAAGTCCAGAAGTTGTGAAAAGGTGGAGCAATGAGGTTCAGGAGGCTGTGCAGTCGAGGTCTGCTCTTGTTCAGTTTCATGCCCTCGCTCTTCTTCACCAAGTAAGTTGACATTTGATGCTTCATTCAAGTATAGGATAGACATCTCCAAAATATGCTTTAGTCTGATTTACATACAGCTCAGTGTTTATCGTCTGTTGGGAAACAAGGGCATATTTGAAAGCATAAATTGTTTGACAAGCCCGCAAATTTATCTTCTCATCTCTTTGATATTTCAGATTAGACAAAATGACCGATTGGCTGTCAGCAAGCTCGTCACAAGCTTAACCAGGGGTTCAGTTCGCTCACCTCTGGCGCAGTGCCTACTTATTCGATACACTAGCCAGGTGTGTTATCTGATTCTGGAGATTTATATCGATAGGAGATCATAGATATCTGACACATTTTTGCATCGACAGGTGATCAGGGAGTCTGGTGCGAACCAAGGTGGCGATCGTCCTTTCTTTGATTTCCTGGAGTCCTGTCTCCGCAACAAAGCAGAAATGGTCATACTTGAGGCTGCAAGAGCAATAACTGAACTAAATGGTGTTACAAGCCGCGAGCTTACACCTGCAATCACTGTGCTGCAACTGTTCTTAAGTTCATCCAAACCTGTGCTCCGGTTTGCTGCTGTTCGCACACTTAATAAGGTAGGTTTGTTCACAAATGCTCATGATTTATGTCATAGTTACCAATATATTTTGTATGCTCACTTTATGTTACATTACAAAACTATAATGACATAGAATTGTCTTATTCTGTTCCGTTTAATACATATTTCAGCTGAGATGAAGTTTGTGTATATATTTCATGAATGGTCTGCCGAAGCAGTTTAGCCGTAAAATATATAAATTTTCATAGAATCCTGAGAAAACAACAGTTAATATTTATTGTAACATGCAGTTCGTGTTTGTTCTTCCATTAGGCACATAAACCCTAAAACCTGATATTTCCTTGATTGATATTGACTTGTTGCATTCACAAGCAGAAGTTCACCATGCTGTAGCCACTGTTTTATTTAATCCTTGGTTCTACCTGGGTTTATGAGTATATTGAGATCAGTAATAGCTGATCTTTCGGTAGGACATATAGGTGTGCCCTTGGATTAGCAGACTGAACTGATGCCTTGTGCTTGGTGAAAGATCAGACATCTCAGAAGGGCATAGACTTTGACAATTTTGAAACTGCTATTTTATCTAGCGATACATCAAACAAATTTTTTCCCATTTTAACATTCTCTGTGACTATTGGTTCCCATCACTCTCATTTGGATTGGAAGAACCTTCTTCAGCGTGGTTCATCTTCATGGAAATTCATTTCCCTTTGGAATAATGTTTATGACCTCCACTCAGTACCTTGGCATTAACCGTTTCTTTATTTGTCAAACCGAATACTTATGATATTTGGACAAGATTCTTTGCTGATTATTTTGTTTGACTCAATGCTACAGGTTGCATCTACTCATCCTTTGGCTGTCACAAATTGTAACATAGACATGGAGAGCTTAATCTCTGATCAGAACAGGAGCATTGCAACCCTTGCAATTACAACACTGTTGAAGACAGGCAATGAGTCAAGTGTTGATCGTTTAATGAAACAGATGACTAACTTTATGTCAGACATAGCTGATGAATTCAAAATTGTTGTGGTGGAAGCAATAAGATCCTTATGCTTGAAGTTCCCCTTGAAATATCGCTCACTGTATGTATAAATAGTATATATTGTTGCAGAAATTTTAACTATCTTCCACTAGCTTTTTAACGGAGTTTAACTTACATTGGTGCAGTATGAACTTCTTGAGCAATATCCTACGAGAAGAAGGTGGATTTGAATATAAGAAAGCTATAGTTGACTCAATTATCATTCTAATTAGAGATATCCCTGATGCAAAGGAAAGTGGTTTATTTCACTTATGTGAATTCATAGAAGACTGTGAATTCACCTATTTGTCCACTCAGGTAATCACTACGTCATCATTCTGTAAGCTTATAATAACTGTAGCATATGGACTTTGTTTCCTTGTTGTCAAATTATGTACCTGTCTAGAAGATGAGTTTTGTTTCTGAAATTGGAAACGGTAACCGATGAATGCATTTTAATATTTTCCAATATTATTGCTGTCGTTAATTACTATGTAGCAAAAATAAATTTGATTATGACCTACTTGAGTAGGTTATCTATGTAAGTTTCAACATATTTTTATGATTGTGGGGCGTGAATACTCATTTCCTCTTTAGAGGACGAATAAATGGGTATTTGCATACCCTGGACTATTTCTTAAATAGCCAATTTACAGTGAAATTGTTTTTCTATCTTGCAACAGATACTTCACTTTTTGGGAAATGAAGGCCCCAAAACTTCAGATCCCAGTAAATACATACGCTATATATATAATAGGGTGATACTGGAAAATGCTACAGTTCGAGCTAGTGCAGTAAGCACATTGGCAAAGTTCGGCGCCTTGGTTGATTCACTCAAGGTACTTCCACAGATTTTTAAATATATTTTAATACATCATTTCTATATAATGTGTTTGCAGCTAAATTATTGTTGGACTTAAAAATCTTTTTATGCAGCCTCGCATATTTGTCCTTCTGAGGCGTTGCCTGTTTGATGGTGATGATGAGGTTGGTAGAATTTTTCACCATTAAGATACTTTCGCAACCTGTTTTATAGAATTCCATAACCTTATACATAGGCAACTTTGTTTATAAAAATATTAACCACGAAACAACTTACATTTGCTTGAATGTCCTTGTTTGATTCTGAAGATCGAGCTAGAAGTCTTTTGTTATCTGACATTTGGTATGCTATTTTGTTTCCCGTTTCTAGGTGCGTGACAGAGCAACCCTTTACCTCAAATTGTTGGGTGGGGAAGCTACAGTTGGTGAGACCGAGAAGGATGTTAATGACTTTCTCTTTGGCGCACTTGATATTCCATTAGTAAACTTGGAGACCAGCCTGAGGAACTATGTATGTCTCTGTCATTTTCATATTCTTTGGATTTAAACTATTATGTCCGTGCCTTATATTCTAATAATATGCTGACAGGAACCTTCAGATGCACCCTTTGATATTTCATCTGTTCCGAAGGAAACAAAATCACAACCCATTGCTGAGAAAAAGGCCACAGGCAAGAAAGCGACGGGTCCATCTGCTGTCAGTGCCCCTATTCCTTCTGTTGATGCATCGTATGAGAAGCTTCTTTCGTCCATTCCTGAGTTCGCTGATTTTGGAAAGCTCTTCAAGGTTGGTGTTACATTTCTATTTCTAATTGGAATGAAGTATGCATCTGGCTGAGGCACATTTCATGTGCTATAACTCCTTGTCCTCTTATTTCAGTCATCAGCACCCGTAGAATTGACAGAAGCGGAGACTGAATATTCAGTCAATGTGGTGAAGCATATTTATGATGGTCATGTCGTGCTCCAATACAACTGTACCAACACAATTCCTGAACAATTGCTTGAAGAGGCAAGCAACTTCTTGCTATGTGGGTTTGTGAGCATGTCATGTGTTTTATAGTTGGGAGTTTTTCGTAACACTTAATGTTCTACAGGTGGTTGTTCATGTTGATGCTTCCGAGGCTGATGAATTTTTAGAAGTTGTGTCAAAGCCTTTAAGATCTTTACCTTGTGATTCCCCTGGGCAGACCTTTGTGGCTTTTGAAAAGCCAGAAGGTGTCCCTGCCACCGGCAAGTTTTCAAATACACTAAGATTCATTGTTAAGGAGGTATGTTTGCAGTACTCCCACTCTTTCTGTTATTGCATATTGTCTTTCTATCATCGCTTTCATAATTTTACTTGATATATGTATTAGGAAACTCTTTTGAATATCTTGGGCACTTATTTCTGGCTTTGCTGGAATTTCCTGAACCATGTTTGAATTATTGGCACAACTAAACTGGTTCTCTAAAAAAAAAAAAACTAAGCCGGTTCTCCAGCCAGATAGGTCCCTTATTAGTTCTGCCTGTAACATCATCTTCGCATATACTTTATTAACCACAACGGTCAGATCGGTGTTCTTCTTTTATCTAAATTTAGGATAAATCTGAATCCAAATAACAGTATTAACTCAAAGTTTCTGTTCTATTCTTTTCTTGTTGCAATGCACACGAGCGCATTGAGTTCTGATTGGAATCCTTTTAGGATGAGTTATTGCGTGCAAATTAAATGCATTAAACTAAATCCTCAGTAGTCTGTCTATTAAGAAAACCTGTGCCTCCACATATTTCCTATCTGATTCACCACAGAATGATTTGTGAGGTTTACTCACTTTGTCCTGTGCTTCAGGTTGATCCATCAACAGGTGAAGCTGAGGATGATGGTGTTGACGACGAGTACCAGCTTGAAGATCTGGAAATTGTTTCTGCTGATTATATGTTGAAGGTGGGAGTCTCCAACTTCCGAAATGCTTGGGAGAGCATGGATCCAGAAAGCGAGAGGGTTGATGAGTATGGTCTTGGAGTAAGGGAGAGCTTAGCTGAGGCTGTAAGTGCTGTTATAAGCATCCTCGGCATGCAGCCGTGCGAGGTTAGTCCACTTATTTTCATTTTCAGCACTACAAAATGACTGGCATGATCATCTATCAATATGCTATCTGTAACAATTTTACTTAAATAGTTTGGTAGTGGTGTGTACCAACTTGTCTGCTTGACAAAGAAACATGGGAGCATTTAGCATTTCTCCAGGGTTTCAAAAACTTGTTTTTAATATTTTCCTGACTGGAGCCATCATTTCTCAGCGCAAATCTGGCCACATTACCTTGTTACCACTGATTTTGGAACCCTTGATCGCTTCAACTTTTTTTTTTGTCCCTGGTGCAGGATTTGGCATTGTGAAATTGATGATCATCTGACATCTGATTTCCTTGTGCCTTTTTGTTTGTATAGGGAACTGATGTGGTTCCAAGCAATTCAAGGTCGCACACTTGTCTGCTTTCCGGAGTGTTTATCGGTAACGTAAAGGTCTTAGTGAGACTTTCATTTGGAATTAGCGCACCAAAGGAGGTAGCCATGAAGCTAGCAGTCCGATCGGATGATCCGGAGATCAGTGACAAGATCCACGAAATTGTCGCAAATGGCTAAAACACGAGCTTTAGAAGTCTTCTTTTGACTCTTTTTGTTTTGGCTTTCATACTTCTGAAAGCTCGAGGGAATTCAATTAATTATAGTGTATGTAAGTTTGGTTTCCTGTTGGATCCAACTTTTGTCGCATCTCCATTCTTCCTCAACGCTACAGAAACAGTTTTTTATTGATTTGATCATGTACACTTTTCTTTAAATATGAAGGATAGTATATGTAATAATATTGGAGTAAAGTTTTGTCTGTGAAACTGATCCCCTCGCCCTTCTCTTAACATGCACTAAACCACATCAAAATTGATGATAGTGCTGTTGTGCTTCGTTGTTTCATTTGTTGCGGGGTATGGTACACTTCGATGAAAGATACTGTTTGAATTTTCTTCGTGAAATGAAATGAACTGGGAGATGGATAAGCTAGTTTTTTTCCGTTTGGACTGAGTCTGACTCTACTAGGCGCGCCGTTACCAACAACCATAGCCCTTTTTGAGAGGCAAATTGCGCTTTGCCTTGCGTCAACAGTATTTTACCTTTCCTTTTCATCCTTTCATCTCCAACAGAGTGACTACATCCTCGCTCTCCTTCCTCCTCTCCCACTCCGCCTCTCGCTCCCAGGCTCCGCCTCCGCCTCCCTCTCCGCCCCTCCCTCCCAGGTGGGCCTTGCCGCGGAGCGGGGAGGCGACGGGCGAGGGCAACGCGACATCGGCGCGGCAGAGCGGGCAGGAGGCGTGCACGCGGAGCTTGCCACCGGCCTCCCTGCCGCCTGTCGAGGACGGCCTCCTCGTCGTCGTCTTGGGAGGAGCGTGGGCACGGCCCTGGGAGCAGGGCGAGGGGCGGCCGCGCGTTGGCACGAGTGAGGTGGGGCGCGGCGACGGGAGCGGGCAGGCGTTGCTGCTTCGAATGCATTCGAGGAGAGAGGGAGCCTATTTTTGCATCTTCTTTCTCGTTAAAGGGTAAAATGCCTCCTCCTTTGCCTACTCTGTTGGAGATATTTTTGTGATGCACAATGCCGATCGCGATGCATATACGGGTTTGCCTTATGCCGTTGGAGCCAGTCTTACTGAGCCCCCATTTGAGAAATTCAACGGATCCTTGGGCCAAGAAGGCCCATACGAGAAATTCAAAGCCCATTAGTTTGACCCCACAGCCACAAGACAGCCCGAAGAGTCCAATCGAGCTCCAAACCCTTCTCCGGTCTAAACCCCACCGCCGAAATGCTCCTCCGCCCTCTTCTACGCCGCGGCGCAGCCGCCGTCGCTGCGGCAGGTCCCGGCGGCGTCCTCCCCACCGCGCGCACCGACCTGCCAGCATCCCTCGCCTCCTTGCTCCTCGCCTCCCGATCCTACGCCAAGGCCAAGGGCGGGGCCAAGCCGGCGTCGTCCACGTCGAACCGAGGCAAGGTCCGCGCGAAGGACCCGCGCGGCGTGGCGTCTGCCGACGACGCCGCGGGAGATTTCGCTGGTGGCGGCGGGGGCGGGGTCGAAGACGACGGCATCGACGACGAGTTTGAGCTGCCCACCGACCCGCTGCCCCCGACCTACGATCCCGCGCTTGATGTCGGCCCCGGCGGCCGGCCGCTCTTCGCCTTCACCGACACATTCGCGAAATTCCACCACCGCGACGCCAACGTCTACGTCGACTTCACGTACGCGTCTCCTCATCTCTCTGGCCGTCTCCCCCATTCGATCGGATCCGAATGCGTGTGATGTGTGGATCTTATGGTGGCATTTCAGTGAATATTTGATGTTGTATCTGACCAAATTAGTAATCGTTACGTAGTAGTTAGTACTAATTGACCAATTAGCAATCGCATGACTTAGCATCGTGGTGCTGATCACTAATCTAGCGTAGTTTTTACTATGACGTCTTTAACTGTGTCCTGCAATATTTGATTTTATCGTTACGAATCACTAGAAGTAACACTATAATTTAGCAACCAGAAAATCATATGTTAATATGGAATTCAGATTGATTCTTTTTCATGCCTTTGGAGATTGCCTAGAGATGTAGACTTTTGTTAAACTGGTATGTGGATTTTTTCCTGTTCAGTTTGGATGAATGGAAGGCCGTATTACCTGAAGGGTTGCCAGCAGGGATGATGAAAGAGTTTCAGGAGACGAGGCGGTGTGCTGTGATGGTGAGGAAGAGCTTCCTGGATCTTCGGGATAACTTCCGTAGGATTGTTGATCCAGCCATTACTTCCAACTGGAAAGGTGTGCCACATGTTCAGATGTCTGTCTCTTGTGTGTTACTCCCTATTTAGGCAGTCTGCGATGTACGAAATTTTAATACAACATGCTCTGTTTTCTGTTTACACACAAGTGAATGGTGCTTGTATGGTTTGGGTTGCTTAAGTTTTTTGTTAGCAGTTACTTCACTGGCTAGTTTCGTACGTATTCTAGTTAACACAGTCGCAACTGATAGCAAACAGCGGTCACATAAATGCTGCTATCATATACATGCATTGTGTTATCGTTTTAATGAACTGATGTACTGGTTCCTCTACTTTTGAAAATTGGCATTAAAAATTAAGGTAATATGTGCCCTTACTCTAATTTAACAATATTTGTTTCATAAGATACGCTAACAGTTATTTAGAATTAGGTTGCATAACTCCAAAAGAGATATAATTTTTACCCAGCAGGACTAATAGGCTAATTTCCTTACTTGTGCGTTGCTGTGATCTTTCTGAAATAAGCTCTGAGTATTGGTACTGCAAATTGTGCTTTCATGGCATTTTGCCAACCAATGCCATTGAAATTAATAGAAATTACATACCGTCAATCTATTGCCATGAAGATAAAAGTGCATTTGAAAATATTCCATTTGTATCATAATGAACCAATTTGTTTAATTTGCATCATAATTAACTCATCTGTTTGAGAATCCATGGTTTGAGGCTTCTTATACACAGCATATCATGATTGTAGAAAGAATATATATTTTTGCCTAAGATTATTTTCATATGAATATTTCTCCATCATTTTTCCTATTTTTTTTCCAGATATCAAAAGACAAATTGTCTTGGATGGCCCCCGAGTTGCGGTAAAAGTATTGCGCTTGCTATGCTTGTTCACTGGGCGCGTACTGAAGGATGGCTGGTATTCTATGTTCCACAAGGGAAGGATTGGACCCATGGAGGATTCTTCTATAGAAACACATACAGTGATTTTTTTGATACACCAATTCAGGCTGCAAAGATAATGCAGGTTTAAGTTCTATATGATCTGTATATTTTGGTTCCCTTAGATAATGCTCCTCGTTTCTTGTATCAATATTTAGGGACGCAAATAGAATGCATCATAATCATGAGCTGTTATGCTTTTCTGTTAATGTTTCATATGTTCTGTCTAAACACTCTACATTAAGCTAGCTCGATGCTTTTCATAATATTAATTTATAGCCATCAATTTTGACAACAAATCAAAGAATACCATGTTTGGACTGTGGTTCACAGCATGGTGATTATCATAGAATCCTCTGATGTAACCTGAGATCAGTATATTCTTTAGTTTCTGAACTTTCTACTGAGTCCACAAAGTGGCTCTAAAGATGTGAAATTTGGGTATGCTAATTTTCATTGTTCAAAAAAAAAGGTATGCTAATTTTATTTTATTTTTTAAAAAAGGTGCATGTACATGTCTTTCGTCATCAGTTCATAAACTAAAGAAAATATATCACTAATTGTTTGTCATATTTGTGCAAAGTAGTTTTTCCTATTAGAACAATGTGAATGTCATATGTTCCTTATTGCCCTTGGCTTTATAGATTTTATATTAAATCCATATGTTGAATTCTAGAAAGCAGTTTTCTTTTTGTTCAATTTACTCTCCACTCCATTCACAAATCAGTGGTAATGCATACAAGATACAATCCCTAAAATGCAAACCTGACCTGTAATTCAACTGTAACATAGTATTGTTACTAAAGTACTTTCGAGACAATTCTGCATGTTTCAATTTTATATGCCAAATCTAACTGTTTAAAAGATATAGCTACATAAAGTTTAAAAAGCTACACATTGTTTTTTTTTCTATTGCTTCTGCAGGATTTTATGAAGTACAATGAAGCACGCTTGCAGCAATTACCATGTCAAATATTTGAGCCTATTCCCCTTGGAGAAGGTGCTGGCGTTGGAATGATGAGGGGGGCTGACACAGTAGAAATGCCTGAAGGGTCAACATTGTATGATCTCATTCAAACTGGGATAACCAACACACATGCTTCGGTTGGTGTTCTGGTTCACCTAAGGAAGGAGCTGTCCGTTGTTAAAGATGTACCTGTGTTGTTTGCCATTGATCAGGTATTGTTTGGATGTGGAGTCCATAACTGAAGTTGCTCGCTTCGACCCATATATCTGATGGTTACATGGATAGAGCATGCTAATACTTTTCTTGTTCCTTTTGCAGTATAATAGTTGGTTTACATTCAGTGATTTCCAGGAACCTGTAACTGTTAGGTCCTGTCGACCGATCCATGCAAAAGAGCTCACACTGGTTAGTTTCATTGAGCTGCTTACATTATATTCGTTCATTATATTCTTTTTTTGCCCTTTAAAATCTTCACTGAAAGTAGCAAACCTCTGGACATCCTTATTCTTATTTTTTTAGCTGTTTTGGTTGTGACGGTGTAAAATGGGTCATTACACTTTCGGTTTTGCCCATTTTCTTTTCTTCTGCAACCTCTAGAGTGCTCCTTTTTGTTGCATAGCATAGGTATGATGCGGTTTGTGTGACTCGGGCTGAGATGTTCTTTCTTGAACTCCAAACTATATTTCCCTCAATGTGTACCATTGTAGTGCTTTTTTCACTATGCTTGTCGGCTCCCTATACGTTGCTTACAACGTATTTGTGATACCATGGTTTATCTAACATCGGTTTCTACAGCGGTTTTATGGACTCGAAACAAGATCAATATGTGAATTATACTACTAACTTAGTTGAATATTACGGTTTATGCTTTTACACTAGCGTAGACATAAACAATATTGAATCTTAAGTATGTAATCTAATTGTTTGTTACCTCAACAGGTCAATGCCTATAGGTCAATGTTGCATAATGATATGATGATCGGAGCCTTTTCGCACTCGACCGCAGTTGGCAAACTACGGCAGGAACTGCCAGATGTTCCTGCTGATGCTCGCATCATGTTTCCACGCTACAGTGTAGAAGAAGCTGAGACTGTGTGTCACTACTATATGAGGTACTTCTTTCCAAAAATCAACCATAGTTGTCTTATGATAGAATTGAATTGTTCTGTCATGGCTGACATTTACATAAGCTCGCGCAGATTTCCAGCTTTATGACACCTGTGATATTTTAAGTGCTTTCTTAGTACTATAGTGTAGGCGCTTAACATTGCAGTCTGTTTGTTGGCCAGGCAAAAGATCATTCGGCGAGAGAATTTTTCGGAAGAGAAGTGGAAAAAGATCTATTATTTATCAAATGGAAATGGCTCAGAGATGAGGTGGCTTGCTCCCTTTATTTGAGGTAGTAAACTACTGAATTGATCTATTAAGAATTCTATTTCCAATAATAATTTGTAATCCTATATTTGCTTCATTTGAACGCGCGGGCATTTCGAAAGCAAAATATTTTCCTTCACTAAAACCCCTATCTATAAGTAATTCGTCTTGTTTGACTTCTTGCAGTTTCTTGTACCTGAAGGATCATAGCTTCAATCCCAGCTTGCTGTGCTGTTTCTTACACGGCGGCTGTCCATTGTTGTATACTTGTAGTCTTTCTTATGGAAGTCCTATGGAAAAATGGCTACCTAATCTCACTCCCAGTTTCTTTTTCCCTTTGGGTGGCTCAAGAATGAACATGTTTATCTTGAATCTCGCCTCTTCAGATTTCACCTGTGCCCTGACAACATTCGTTATTTGTACTGAGTAGAATTTGAAGAGCCAAAACTAAGTTTTGGTGCCCATTTAAATTTATGGTGCCATTCTTAGGGATACGGTATGCAAATAATAATATCATTTGTCTTTGAGAGGTTTCCTCATGTTCAACTCTACACGTTTCCTGTCCACGTTGACACATTCGCAGTTCTGACGAATACTATTTGAGGTGTTTCGATCTGGTCGCCATGTTAAATTTACTGTCTTGCGCTTTACTGGTTACCTTTGTTTAGTGTTTGTATGTATCGCGGCATAATGATTCTACCTCGGCACTAAATTTGAACGGAAGTGTTGCATGAGTCTGGTTGATGTAAGTGTCTTGGGACGTTAAGAGGCTACTAGATATTGTTGGAATATGCCTGCTGGATGGAGAAGTGTCCCGCTGGGCGGCTGCCAAGTGCCGACGAGATTGCAAGTTTCACAAAGCTGTCAGCATCATCACTGGGTGTTCAAACGGATGGGTCGTCCCCACTTGTCCGCCGCCGCTTCCTGCAGAACGGCAACGCCGTCCTCGGCACTCGGCTGCTTGTTTTGTTCGCCGCGCGCGTCGCTCTTCCTTAACTCCTCGCCCGCCTCTCGTCGTTCGTCTCCTCCATCTCAGCTCACACGCCGACCCAAGCAACGAAACTGTGCTGGCACTAGCACTGCTTGCTGTCCTGTGCCTTGTAGCTCGCGCGACGTCCATCACAAATCAATTACCACCACCAGCCGCCGCCCGGTTGCGCCGCCGCCGCGCCGCCTCTCCGTACAGTCTTGCATGTCAGTTCTATGTAATCTCAGTTCCCCTTGTCGTGGAAACTGAGGTGCTGACGCGCGCGGGATGGATTCTGTGGTTGGCAGGAGCCGGCCGGGAGAGGAGCTGGCCGAGCTGCTGTGGGACAACGGGCCGTCGCTGAGGACGACGACGCCGCACTACTTCTCGCCGCCGTTCCAGCCCTTCATCCGCAGCGCCGCCGGCACCAGCAGCAGGGCCCACGAGCTCAGCAAGCGCCACGGCACCGAGGCGATGGACGACGGCGTCGGCCTCCGCTGCATGGCGCCAGCAGTCCACCACCACAACGACGACGACGAAGACTCCGTGCCGTGGCTGCATTGCCCCGTCGTCGTCGTCGACGACGGCGACATCGACACGGCGCCGGCGCTGCCCCCGGAGTACCCATCCGCCGGCCTGCTGTCCGGGTACCCCCCGGGACTCGACGCCTTGCGTGTCCCGCCGACGTCAGGCATTGAGCGGCCGTCCTCCAACGGCGCGGTCGCCGTCCCCACCGCGCCGCTGGAGACCGCGGCCACGCAGCCACAGACGAACGCCGCCGGCGAGAGCGTAACGAACTTCTCATTCTTCTCACGGCCTCTGCAGCGGCCGGAGGCGTCCGCCGCCGCCGCCGCCGCGTGCCCGAGCAACCACCCCGTCGAGTCCGCGGCAGCGCAGACTGCGGCGAGCCGGTTACGGAACACCCCGTTGTTCTCGGAGCAGAGGATGGCGTGGCTGCAGCCATCTCACAAGGGCCCGCGCGCCGCCAAGGCCGTGCCAACTGCCACCCCAGGCGCCGTCGTCGGACCAAGACGACGGCCACCATGTAAAAGCAGCCGCCACGGTGACTCGGCACCGGTTGCCAGCTGATGCCGATGCGGCGGCGGCGGCGGTGCCGAGCTCCTCCGTCTGCTCCGGTAACGGCGACCGGTCCCAGCCGAAGATGATGAGCAGCCACCAGCCCACCGCGGCGGAGTGCTCCGTCAGCCAGGACGAGGTAACAGCATGTCTCAGAGCACGTTCACCATTGTTCCCACTACTCAATCTTGCTGGCACTCCCTGATGCAAATACTCGTTGGACGTTTGGCCATTAACTGCAGGACATGGACGACGAGGCCGGCGCAGTGAGGAGGCCGGCGGCGTTGAGGGGCACCAAGCGCAGCCGCACCGCCGAGGTGCACAACCTGTCCGAGAGAGTGGGTACCCAACTACCCATCATCATCACTGGCTGCTTGATGCACTGCACCACGTCATCCCTGCTAATGCACGCTTCCAAGTGCTCTAATTAATAAATGAGGATGACCCGGATCAACGAGAAGATGCGCGCGCTGCAGGAGCTCATCCCCAACTGCAACAAGGTCGACAAGGCGTCCATGCTGGAGGAGGCCATCGAGTACCTCAAGACCCTGCAGCTCCAGGTGCAGATGATGATGATGATGTCCTCCATGGGCGCCGCCGCCGGGCTGTGCCTGCCGCCGATGCTCATGCAGGTGCCTCCCCTGGCGCCCTTCCATCACCACCTCGGCATGGGGCTGGGATTCGGCATCGGCGCAGCGGCGGCGCAGGCGTTCGACGTGCTCCCGCGCCTCGCCGGCGCGCATCAGTTCCCGTTTCCGGTGATGCCGCCGATGGCAATGTTGCCGCCTGGCCCCATGTTTGGCGTGCCGTTCGCTCACGTGGCCGGCGAGCAGATGGAAGCTGCGGCGGCGGCTGCGGGAGGAGCAGGCGCCGCCGGCGACAATCCACCGGTCGCCGTCGCACCCCAGGTACGTACGTAGCTCCAACAATCAGCAGCATCTTGCACTGCTTGAGCTTCGGGTTCCCCAGACACGACGTACGCTGATCAAAATCTGTTGCTACTTTAATTTCAGGGCGATCAGAACCAGAGACGTGACAACAACGAGACGCTCCATGGCTGGTGTTAGATCCTTGCATGTTGCGATCGATATTGTTCTCGTCATCTCGTGCTGCCTTCCTCTGGATTTGGTGGCTCCGCATGCAGTTTCAAATTGTATTTTCCCAGCCTGCGTACCGCGTTAGCTGTAGCTTGCGTGTTAGAATGCTGTGTGTGATAGTATTTCAGATGAGGTTTTTGCTCCTGGACTGTGCTCTCCTGCGATCAAAGATCATATATACTCTGCATGCAAAATTGCCGTGGTGTTCTATGCAGCAAACGTCGGTTTAGGGAGTAGATTGGATGCAGCAGCAGAAGCCCTGCTTAGGCTCCATTTTGGAACACGATTTTATCACGAAATTGGTCTTCTTGGTGGTTCTCCAAATCCCCCCCGTTGACCGTCTAAAAAAAAAATACTTACGAAAAGCCACGCGTGCCAACCACGAGATACGATGAGGGCAGAAGAGAGGTATCAAGTGTGCGTATGGGGGATCGCATCAGGCATATGATGTGTTGGTGTCCCCATACCGCCATATACTTACATCATGGGTGTTTCTTTCCCTGTATACCTCGTATACACCGAGTTATCGATGCAACGTCCGCCAGGTATAATATATACACCTATTTATTGTCCATGACTGACAGATCACAGTAGCAGCCAAGAAGATCATCCTGAATAGTGCTGTGTGCAAGAGGCCTTTCCGGACGTCCTTCAGGCCGGCAAATAAAGGCCATTGCTTCTGTTTCTCGATCTGCTCATAGGATAGGAGTATTCAATTCCATGGCCGGCCTTTTGTAAAGGCCTCTGCTAGTTCGCTGCTGATGGTATGAAAATTCTGACGAACCCCATGCACCCGTGTTCTGGTTTCTCAAACTGCACGCAGAACACCAGACTCCCGGGAATCATGTGCCTGATCCTGATCGAGCTGCTCCTCTGGCCAAAGCAAAGCAATGGAGCAAGCAAAGCAATGGAGCATGCAGCTGGCACCGCCACAGGATCCGATCACATCGCCTTAGCTTGTTGCTGTTTCGAAATGACCGGATGCTTTTCTCGCGTCAGCTACAAGAACAAGATGCCGCCGCGCCGGGGAGCATGTGCAACATCACGTACTCCGGCCGGCCTGGCGAGGAACTTCCCGTTTTTCCTTTTTCCTCATGTCGTGTGCAGACATCTGTGATCCTGCTGGTCGCCGGAGGGTTCAGACTCAGCAGCCGGTCAACCATGTCGGCGTCAGTGGTGTCGGGCCTGACAGATTCCTGGCCGCGCGTCACGTCGGAAGGAAAGGGGCGAACGTCTGGTGTGGAACACCTCCGCGGTGGATGGAGCAGCCTTCCAGCTCTGACTGAAGCTCTACCTCTACACCACCACCGTCCACCGGCATAGCGGCTCCCTGGAATTGGATAGGGACTCTGCACGGCGGCCGGCGGCGGCGTATCAGTGGAAGGGGAAGGAATGAAAGGGGTTGACGGCCCGTTAATGGCCCAGGAGGCTTCAAAGTGATAGTTCTTTTTGGGCTACTTTGGTAATGCCAACACGGCCGGCCCGTCATGGGCCGCGTGATGTGTGAAATTTTTACAAATTGGTCCTTTTCAAAAACCTTTTCACATCTGGACCCCCCTGAAAACTATATCCAGAAATAGACCCCTGAAACGGCGCCAAGTCCTTTCGCGCCGTATTAAAACTATACGGCGCATGTTGCCACGTCAGCATCGAGCGGCCTGGTGCTATGCCGAGCTGGACTCTACGGCGCCATGTCGGTTGGCGCCATGTGTTCCAAACAACGGCGTCGCGCCATTTGGCGCCGTACCTGGGTCGCCTTTTCACGCGCCCGGCCGCGCTCCCCCTCCCTTTCTGTCTTTCCTCCACCATTCTCTCCCCGTCGCTCTTACAGAGCCACCGGCTCCGTCTCTCCCCACCTCAACCCCTCCCCATGAGATCTCCAAATGCGGATGGATTGAGGCCAAATCTTCTGAAGAAGTTGGTTAAGCAAGGTGACCTTCCCCCCCCCCCCCCCCCCCCCCCCCCCCCCCCCCCCCCCCTTGATATTTTCGTTTTGGAAGTGAAACATTTGTTGGAATTTTGGGGTAGTTCACAAGTTAGGGTTTGAGGATAGAGAGGTGAAATGTGTATTTAGTTTCAATGTTTGAAGGCAATGTAGGTATGGTTATGGCTGAATGTGGCAAATAGTGTAATAATTAGATTGATTTTTCATTTTGTATAGGTTTGTAACCCTAATGCAAGATGGGAGCACCCGAAAGATGTTAGTGTGGTAACTAATTCGAATGTATTATTTAGGTCGGTTATAGTAGATTGTTTGCTGAATGAATTTGTCAAATAGTAAAGTTGTATTGATATGATTATGGTGTTTTGTTGTAATGAGTAGGAAATGCACTAATATTTGGGTTGTTTGATGTTTTTCATTTGTAATTTAGGAATGCCATACCCTGATAAGTATGGATGCCGAGCAAAGGTAGAATATCCTCGTGTCTTCTCGGTGGATGCAGTTGTCCCTCCACCTCTCCCGGTGCCAAAATGCGAATGTGGCGATCTCGCGGTGGTGAAGCAATCAAGGCATCCTAAAACAGCGGCACGTGCGTTCTACCACTGCAGCAAAAAGCGAGTAAGTGTTACAATGAGTTGTCATGTAGAAATAGTTGGATGCAATTAGTTTTGTAGCGAAGTCTATTTGTAAATGTTTTCAGTGTGCATTCTTCCAATGGATTGATGGACCTGACAAGTACGATCCACGCATTCTTATGTTCCCTTACAAACGTCAATCTTTTCGGTATGAACACTTCGAGAGGTGGGTGCCTCCTCCTCCGAACCCAGAACCCATGACCGACGATGAGAAGTTACAAGCTGCAAGGCGTCGGGTGCGTAATCCCCCGCTTTGTCATTGTGGGTACCGTTCGGAGCTTGAGAGCCCTCCTACTGGGTTGAATTACACCCCATTCTTTCGGTGCGCCTTGGTCGGAAGTGTAAGTCACGTTTTATGAATTTGACAATTGGTATATTGGTTGGTTGTTATGATTTAAGCCAAGATATGTGTCCGGCTTTGGCACGTATTCAAAATGCATTCCAGGATTCTTAGCTTTCATAGCATGTAACATGGCGGGCAGACGCTCATAGGCTTCAGCCCAATCTCCGTAGCACTCCTTCAAAGCGCGTTGTTTTGCCCGCCAAGCCTTTCTGTACTTAATGTGGTATTTCCATGCCAGACGGACCATTTCTATAACCCCAGCTACAGTCATGGTCGATGCATGCTTCAGTATGTTAACAAACCGTTGTGCAATAAACTTTGATGACAACTGTTGGTGCCTCTGCACTGGTTCTACTGTGCAGCATGTGTGGGGTTGCACAACACTAGTTATCTTCTACTTGTCATCACTGGTTTTCCGAGCATGCACGGTCCAAGGACATCCCCTACGACACTTCACAATATATCTTTTGCTCTTGTTTGAATTCTTAACAAAATAGGGACGATGGTGTTGCACGGCGTACTCAGCCAACCACAGCTTCAAGGCATCCATGTCATCAAATATGAGACCCCTCTGTATTATTTCACACCGATCAGGAGGGGGAACATCGACGTTCTCGTGGTCACCATCAGCCACGGCTCTGTAAGTTTAGCTTAAATCCCTAAAATCAGGGCTAAGAGGATCCCGGTCTGTTATAACCTTTCGCAACAGGTCTTTCTCCCAACCTGAAAGCTCCCCCACTGGACGACCATCATCAAAGTCCATGGCCTTCTCTGTCTCATAGGTCTCCATGTCACCAAGTACAACAACATCCACTAGGTCTGTTGCTGTGCTGTTAATGTGATCATCATTAAGGACATGCGTGGCCTGTTCAACATGCAAGGCCATCTCCTGCGGCTGTTGAACATCAGCTACAGGTACTACTTGTGGGCAAATTTCTTCATGGACTTCTTCCGCCAACGGCTCGCCAATTAACTCCGCTAATTCAAAACCATCGAACATATTCAAATTATCATGAATGCTAGTTTGTGATGGTTCCAATGGAATATCTATTTCCTCAATTGACGGTGCCGACCCATGGCCGCCGTTACTACCTTCCAAACTATTCCTCCTTAAATCCACCATATGTAATGTCGGATTAGCCCATGCCTTCCGCACCACCAAGTCTAAAGCTCTTACTTCTGAGTTCATCACAATATCAACATAAGCCTGCCATTCTTTCTCATTACCAATCGGAACCATTATCTTCATGCGAGGTCCATTAGAAGAACCAACATCTATTCGGCCTTCAAAACATAAGTCAACACCCTTCTCTGTACATCCCAACCTCTCTCTCACTAAACTTGCCAAACTAGACAAACAAGATGTCACACCAAATAAAAACACCTCTTCTCTCATTCCAACAAATTCAACACTGTCATTTTCGGTCCTCTTAACAGTACCGCCATGGTGAATCCTTGCACATTTTGCCATCTACATACATACAACAAAATTCAAATGCATGACACAATAACAAACACTTGCAAATTGACCAAATAATCGTTCATCCACAACCTAGAGTCCATCATATTCATAAATCAACTACTACAATAGTTTGGCAAAAAAATTTCTATCATAAATCAACCCTATGCATCAGTCAACATTTTTCTACCACACAATTCATACATTCCAAAAAATTATTCACCATTCCCTATTCATAAGGCAACAATTCATACATTCCAAAATATCCATGCACCTCACCGCACCTAGTACTCACTTAAATACTACAATCACCCAAAAATCAAATTAAAGGACCTCAACTTACCCTAGCCCTACCTTTCCTAATTTGACAAAATTCTACGTATTTAGCCAATCCCAACGAACAAAAATCTAGGAGGGGGAGGAGGTCACCTTGCTTAACCAATTTGTCCAAGAGATTTGGCCTCAATCCGTCGACATTGGGAGATCTCCTGGGGGGGGGGGGGGGGGGGGGGGGGGGGGGGGGGAAGGGGGAAGGGGTGTGGAGGAGAGAGAGAGGGAGCCGGTCTGTTCGAGCGTGGCCGGGCGGGGGGCGGAGGAAAGAGAAAGGGAGGGGGAGAGCGGCCGGGCGCGTGAAAAGGCGACCCAGGTACGGCGCCAAATGGCGCGGCGCTGTTGTTTGGAACACACGGCGCCAACCGACATGGCGCCGTAGAGTCCAGCTCGGCATAGCACAGGCCGCTCGATGCTGACGTGGCAACATACAGCACCGAATAATCCGGCGCCGTATAGTTTTAATACGGCGCGAAAGGACTTGGCGCCGTTTCGGGGGTCCATTTCTGGATATAATTTCCAGAGGGTCCAGATGTGAAAAAGGTTTTTGAAAAGGACCAATTAATTTGTAAAAATTTCACGCGTGATGTCCACTCTTGGGCTTTTCTTTCCGCAAATATGCATGATGGGCTTATTACCTTGAAATTTGGTTTTCCTAATGGACCTCCGTTTCATGTTGCGCTACCTTTTTGCCCCTTTATTCGGGCCCATACACCGAAGTGCCATTCGTTTGCATAACAGAGCGCTCTGCACAAACATAAACAAACGGCAAGTTTATTTATGGTGGTGTTTATGGAAACGGTGAACATGTATTTATTTTTTTAAAACAAAAAATATGGTGGCTAAAGATTAGTCTCTGAAATTTCCTTTTTTTTTTCCTACTCTAAAGCTAATAAGGTGGAATACAGCATACTGTAATCTTCTGCTCAACTGTTCTCGTCCTCAGATGCCACAGGTAATATTTCTACCTGTGCCATCTCAGATTGTCCCTGGCCTCGTGGACCAAATCAGCGCCCACGAATTCCAGGTTTCTGCTCCACAAAAAAAATATATATATATATATATATATATTTATCAACAAAGCCAGGTCGACAGCAAAGTGACCTGAAAGGACAAGCAAGAACTGTGTTAAGATCTGAAGCAATCGTCTAAATAAAAGTAGCCAAGCTTTAGGGGGATGGCACGCATGGCGGATTAACTCTTTCCTTTTTGTGTTAGGAGGAGAGAAAGGAATTAATAATTGCCGATGCCGGGGTGACTTGACTTGTCTCTATCTTCCTTGCCGACATCTCCTATTCCTCTTATCTCTGTCCACCGTCGCCACCCAGTGTTAAACACAACCAAGGCCCAGATGACTTTTTTTTTTTTTTTGGAAAGATAGATGAAATGGTTTTGCTCCATGATTAGACCTGCTCCATGTTCACTGTAACTAACTATTACTACAATTAACCGAGCTAAACCAAACAACTGCCATGTGCGTTAGCTTAGTTTTGTGAACATCTCGCGTCTCTCTACTTGTTCTCAAATCGACAGATTTCAGTCCTACCAATCGTTGCTACAGTTGCACGCGCTACCTTGTTTCTTCAGTTCCTTTCTGCTGAACTGACTCTTTGATTGGCTTGGTAGGTTTTGAATTTTGTGGGTTGGGCTTTTTGGTAGGACAGCACCTGCGTTCCTTCAAGCTTGGTGCATGCGTGCGAGTAATGCCGTGGGCCTTTCTAGCTCTAGGCGAAGAAGCATCGACGCGACGCGAGAAGGAACAACCAACACATCATCACAACCTAGCTGACAACCTAGCATGACGACGCACACGGTCGCGTCTCGTCCATGTCAACACACATCCAAAATCCTCACATTTGTCTCGGGTGCAGTAACTGCATCACCTGGGATCAGGTAGAATCAGCATATTTATTTTCTTAATTTTAGCACCTTCTCGATGAACTTGCATGGTGATGTCGTGGACGCATATGCATGGAGCAACGTTCAGCAAAAGATATTCGAATTCGATCGGTGGCCCGGCCTGGCCACACCACTCTTGTCCGACGCTAATCCACGGCTTTGTTTTGTTCGATGATGATGGTGATCACGACTAATTGGCCATTAGCTAGCCCGCGACGCCACTGCTGAAGATTCTCGCCAAGGATGAGGTTTTCAGCAAAGCAAATGAGTGGCTGAGCTGGAAAGCCCTCCGCCTCTCTCGAGCTAGCTAGGCTTATTAGTGAGTGGCCAGCACAGCCAACGGCAGCAATGCAACAAGCAGGGCCTATGGCGGCATGCATTGCAGCTAGCTAGCTGTGCACGACTACTGCATGTTGTTAATGTGGACTTCTTCCTTGTCTGGAGGCCACCACTTAATTGGCTCTCTTCTTCCTCCATTCAAGGGCACTTGTGTTGTGCCATCATCAGGACCATGTCCTCCACTGCACTGCAACGCATTGGACTGCTTTTAATCTCTTCTTTATGGGCTTGCAACGGGCACTGCTTCATCTTTCTTGCGGGCAACTGTGTAGGCCATCTGATTTGCAAGGACCATCACACTTCCAATTGCATGTCCCGTCATGTTTAGTGAGTGCAAGCAGATAGGGCTTGGCATGCAATTAAAGTGTGTGTCCAAGTGTAGATGGAAAGATGATCTGATCGGTTTGTCTGTCCTAAGTGCACATGGAAAGAGAAAAAAATTGTTTACTCCTTCTGTTATCTCTGTTGTACTGCAGGTGTTCATTTAGGGTTCTGTCTGTAACTGCAGCCTGCAAATGCTCTGTTCCAACAACAACAATTGTGGTATTGTGATGTACTATGATTCCAATGCTTGAAATAATAATGTTCTCTTATATAATTGTTTTTTCAGTGATATTGATTTTTTCCACGGATTTGCGCCCCAAGCAATTGAGATTTCGTTTGGTACGGACATGAAGCAGAAGTTCAGTTACAG
Organism: Eragrostis nindensis; assembly: GCA_012490785.1. Lineage (NCBI taxonomy): Eukaryota > Viridiplantae > Streptophyta > Magnoliopsida > Poales > Poaceae > Eragrostis > Eragrostis nindensis. Next base: position 517,164 of record JAAXCT010000294.1, read on the forward strand.
GTTTCTTTCATGGCTGTATCATGTGTCTGTTGTTCTACTGAAAAGCAACGGTATCACATAAATAATTAGTGCAGTTGAGAACTGGACCATAATAATAATTACCGTTGCATTTAGGTTCCTGGCGATGAGCCAACCCACTAGTTTCGTTTGCTCTGTTTTGCCCTTTTTTGTCAGTATGAACACCTGAAACGTTCACATTACTGGTCACTTTCTCGTGATTCGGCAACGTAACATCCTTGCCTTCCAAAATCAACCATAAGTACGGTGATCACCAAATCAAGATACGATCGTGCCGAACTCCCGGAACGTGATTTTGGTGCGTGATACGCCAACACGTGTACGGTGTACCAAGTTTTCTAGTAGTATCGATTCTAGCAATCATTGAGGGAGGCTGGGCTATTAAGATTAGGCAGCAAGCGAAGAACACAAACACTTCATGCTTCTATCATAGAATGCCAGATTATCATCAGGAAAACATCTAGACATCCATATTATAACTAGCAGAGAGGCTGAAACATGTCAAACAACCAACCGCAACATTTGCTAAGCAAGGAAAGCACTTAAGGTGGCATTGTTACAGTCACATATTGCAAAGCCCAATACAGAATTTAACACCTCTAATACCGCTGCTTTATATTAGACCAATGATTTCCCTCAAATATAATATTAGACAGATGATATGCATCGAAAGTTCAGGAGACGGAAACTATTCTTGTTTTTTTCGAAAGACGAAATGTAAACTATTCTTCCAAAAAAAATAATCATGAAGCTAAGATATTATTAACAGACAGCTTTGACCACTTTTGATATATACGTGGCGATTCACCAGAGCTTTTTTTGCCTGGAGCCTTTGTTTGCAGTGATGAAAGGAGAGAATATATCACACGCTCCACTGAGCAAAAGGCTATACGTTCATGCAATTGCCGGGTCCTTGCCGGTGCGATGATTGAGCAAGCTAGCCTAGCTCCAAGCGCTGGATAAGGGACAAATCGTGGGACGCTTTATACACATGCACATGTACACATTCGTCGATCCTCCCTTTTGATCATGTCAAGTTAGTTAGTTGTGTTTCTATGGTCCCTGAATTCTCCGGTTGAGTGACATCCCCTGCACGAAGCTGTCGCTTTATGTTTGTTTGTATCTTTTATTAATTTGGCGCCACTTTGGAAAATGGGGGCAGCATAGGAACTTATCGTACCATACCATCAGGGACACCTTTAATTGTACGATAGATGTATGCATGCATTGTTTGCTGAATGATACGTACATATATATCAGTCCACGGCAAATGCATGTGCATCAGGTTTTGGAGGTGAGGAGGTCAACGTGAGAGTTGTATTTAAAGTAGGGAAAATTGGGTTCTCGACATCGAAAGATCCTGGTTTCAGAAATTTACCATCGAAAGATTTTAGTTCACTTTAATACCAGCGAAAGTTTCATCGTTTAGAAATTTACCACTCCGTCATGTGAAGATCAACGTTCACATGGATAATCACTTTTGTGTATGTGCTCTCTGTCTTGTTGGGCAGAGCTTTTGGCTTGGATAAATAGTTGAAGCACCATTCAGCCGTCAAGGAGAGACCACCTCTACAGGCAAGCACCTTCACCAGGTGGACTCACTCCAAGGATACAAAAGATGACAGCATTGTGCCTAGCCAGTATGATAGAAACATGGTGTGAAAGCGTATATGCACCTTCACCGTTGTAGTACAAGATTGTTTTTTCCAATGGCGCTCATAGCTAACTTTTTGTCTGACGGTTTACCACAAAACATTTTGCTGACAGCTGTATCCATTCTGTGATGGTTTTCGGCCCTTGCTAAAGATCTAGTTTCTGGTAATGTGCATGCGTATTTTGGAGCAATCCTATAAGAGCACTGCTGCACTGGTCATACGAACGAGTCTATGCGCAGCACAGAGCGTTTCGAATTTAATCTATGTAGTATCAAACGCAACTAAATCTATGTACTGGTATCGAACGCTACTAGCGACAGGGTACAGTAGTTAGGAACTGGATTAATTTGTGAGGCTCTTTAGTGCGGCAGAAAGCAGAACAGGCATCTCTTCGATCGTATTTTTCCCGGTTACTTTTCGGCCTTGCCTTTTTCCCCCCTTGGTCTAACTTTTGTTTTTTGAGCTCTCATCAAACGCCTTTAGTTTCCCGTTGTTCCCTCGTGACAAAGAGAGTGCTGGCATCGATCGATCGGATAGCTGCTGGACCCTAGCTATCTAGTAGTACACAAATGAAATCTCGGTGTGCAAAATCTCTTCAAAGCGTACGGGTGCATTCGAATATCGTAGGGTACATCTAGCTAGTAGCTAGCAGAGTATAGTACACACATATGGACCATGCGTGCTTGCATCGTCACCGCCATGAAAGTACTAGCTAGGGCAGGCAAAGCTCCCGGCCCATGCAAAGAGAATCCGGGATAGTGTTTTCGGAGACTTATAATTGGATCATGTGCGCTATCAAAAGCTGCATAGCGAAGTTGTACGAGTGCGTGGCCCCCGGGTGGATGCCAAGATTCGCACCGGTAGTTCAGGAAACGTTATTTTACTTGTATGGACAGTTAAATTTATCCGCTTTACCCTTTAAACAAAATCATGTTCAATTTACTCTTTAAAACAATTAAATTTGGTGCAATGTACTCCTATTGAAGTTTGTGTTTTTGAGAACATGTCTTTTTTTTACGCACAGTATACAAACTAAATTTAAAGCTTAAATTTTGCACGATGATAGTTGACACAACAGCCTGTGTTAAAATAAATATAACATAGTATATGTTTACTACTACCTCCGTTCTTAAAATGATGTCGCCATTGACTTTTTGAGCTACGTTTGACCGCTCCTCTTATTCAAAAAGTTTAAAAATTATCAAATATTTTGTTATGATTTGTTTTATCACTAGTGAAATTTGAAACATAACTTGAGCTAATATTTTGAATAAGACGAACGGTCAAACGTAACTCAAAAAGTCAACGGCGACATCAATTTAAAAACGAAGGGAGTACTTTTTACATATATATTTAATTAGCAAATAACAATACATGCATATGAATGATACCAAAAAAAGAATATGTACGCATATATTGCCATTGTTACAATTTACTTGTCGTTCTAGACTTCAACTGTTTTCTCAGATTATTTGTAATTCTCACTTATCAATACATATCTATCTTTGTCTCTCACCTTCTTGTTTTCTTTGCAAATATCATTTTTTTAACCTTTCTTCGTTCTCGTGCTGAGAGCTAAATCGTATACATATTTTTGTCTGACTATATATATAAGTAACGGCCCGGGCGAGCCATGACGTCGTTCGCGGCAGCGCCGTGAACAAAATGTTTTAATTGAGGTCACGGACCCTTTCCTTTTTGACACACGGGCGTGGCAGATCGATCGTAGGAGGACGCATGCATGCATCTGCAGGCTGCTGTGAACCCGACGACACGATCGAGGCGGGCGATCGGTCGCCTGTGCGCGGCGGAGGTATAGCCCGGGCACCGACGTCGCTGTCCGGCGCGCGCGCCCGGCGGGAGCGCGGCGGCCACTTGTTCGCGCGGCGCTTCGACCGGTCCGCGGCGGCACCACGTGGGCGCGCGTAAATGCCCGTACGCCAACGTACTACATGCCTGCACGTCGCCGTCGCCGCAGCTGTGTATCACGTCGGCGTACTATAGCTAGCAGCCATGGCCGGATCGAGCTCTCGCGACTTGCTCGATCGGTTCGCTGGCGGGCGTGCTAGTCGGCTAATACTAGCTAGCCAGCTGCTACGACCTCTCTGTGGCGGCCCCCGCCGCGCGCTCCTTTCACATGCCAGCTTTTTGTCGGCGTAGCGTAGGCTGGCCCAGCTGGGCACCGCACGTCCCGTACTCGTGTGCATGCGTGACGCCATGCGTGCGTGTGCCCAGTCAAGGTCTCCTGCTTACACACCAAATTAACGTGCCACGTTTATGAGGTAGTATATACTGACTACGAACGTACACACACATACACCTTCGAGCAAGACCATCGATCAGACGCATGATGTGTAATCAATTAGTAGTACCATGTTGATATTCATCTGTACTTATGGAAGTATATATATGCAAGTGTATTATATAGTACTATATCCATATAGTATATAACTTATTATGCAGAAAACACTTGCATACCGTTATGCCGCCGCAAATATAATTAGCTACTACGTGTGTACGACGACAGGAAAGTACGTAGGTGGTACAGCTCGATGTATACAGCGTACCAACTAGCAGCAGCAGTACTGCTGCTTGGTTAGCCACTCTAGCTAAGCTAATGACCCACCCACGTCGATCGGCCTTTAATAATGGCGTACGTGTCTCGCCGGTCAGATTGGTGTTGTTTATTTAGCTCGATCCAATCAGTTAGCTGCCAGGCCGGCCGGTTATTAGCTCGCTAGCCAACTGTGGTGGTGGCCGTGTGAGCAGCTTACTCCTAGCTAGTATAACAATTCAATGTCGCCATGCTACATCCATCCGTCCATCACACGTACAAATCATGTCCCGTGCACCGAAATCAGCAACAGTGTGTGTGTTCTATCTAGCTCGATCGTACTACTAAAAGATTTAACAGTAGTACTATCTTATGGTCATGTCAAAAGTTTGGTCGATCCATCGTTTGGTTTAGCCTACTCTAAAGCTACCACACACGACCGCTCATGCATGATGACACGTGAGAGATCACCGTACGCGTGCATGCACGTGCGAGATGAGGACGCAACACACATGCCCGGCAAACGTACGCGCGTGCACAGGAGTTGGACGACGGACGGATCATCGTCCATGGAGGCGACCGACCATGCGTGCCGCTTTGATAATTCAGGGATGCATGTGTTGGCCGTCATTCAGTTTTGACCTATGAAACCATGTATGCATGGATCGATCGACGACGGCAAGCAGGACGGCAGGGCCCGGCCCGAAACAAGCCAACACTGACATTTCGAAATTGTACTATGCAAAACTCTGCATTGCAAAAGGGGACTTGATTAATCTTAGTATGTTGAAAGTGCCTTGTTCCAGCATATATCCTCTCTCTAGCTAGTTTAAATGACGTCGCAAGTAGGACAAACTTTTCAGTTAAAAACTAAGGTAAATATGTATATTCATCCAGATAATTATTAAAAACCCACCTCTATGCAAAACAAGATATCATCACTGACAAATTAAACTAGCACGAGGTGGTTTCACGGGTGCATCCAGCAACTGCCCTACAATAAGCGTCTCCCGCCGGCAGCGCACATGCACGGTGCGAAAGAAACCCGGCGTCGCCCTATGGAGCTATTTGATAATCCTCTGCCTGATTATGAATTGGATTCTTATCGCTGATGATATTAGTTAAAGGGGACATGTCCATCAGACAGACAGGCAACCACTCACACCCATCCAGAAGGCAGCAGCAGCTAGCTAGCAGCTGATGACAAACAGTGTCGCCGGCCGGCCATGATTAGGGCTGGGATTATTGGGTCGTCGATGGACATGTAACTAATCTATTGATTAGCTACAGCCGGGCACACTTAGCCACAGCGCCCTGTGTGTACTCTTGCTAGCCACAAGCACACCTAATGCATGCATATGCTAGCTTGCTTGATGTACGCTGACGGCCCCTCGCGTTCAATCAACAGCTAGCTGACCATTTATTCTTCTAGAGAGAGAACTAATCCCAACAAAACCAAAAAATATATCAATTCAAATTAGAGCGTTCCCAAAGGTAGAGACAATGTTGACTCCACCTCATCTAAAAGTCAATATAAGAGTTCACGTCGGTTATATATAAATTAATGAATGGTCTCACATGTCAGTAGCTCAGTAAATATGGTAGGGACTCTCTTAACAAAGAGTCCTCTCTCTCTCTCTCTCTCTCTCTCTCCAAGGTAAGATCAAATCCTGTGTGGACTAGCTTTTAGGAAACCATTGTGGACGCTCTTAGACACGCCCATAGGAATTAAGGATAATAATTTCCGCGCCATTATCCTATGTCCGTGCACATTTAAATTATTATCAGCAATTTTGTGAAAATTTTACTAGAGGAATCAGTCAAAATCATGAGCTATTTTGGTAAAATTTAATGGTCAATTACCGTCAAATTCACATGAATAAGAAAATAGTCATCTCACTTGCGCTCCATAGCTAGGCAGGAAGCTTCTCCAATATGACGGCTTTATTATAATTTTCATGCATGTAGCCATGTACCTATATCTGTATATGTAGCCATCTAACTAGCTAGTTATAGGATTCTAAACACTGTTTTCATTTCAGAATGGCCGAGACACTTTACAGCCAGATACTCAAATCGAAAAAAGTGGTCAGCTACAGTGCTCATCAACGAGATGGACGATCATACCTTATCGATGTGGCTAGCTGGTCTCTGAGAATCATGATGGATCAGGAGAATCGTTGGGTGCCTTTTGGCGTTGATTGGAGGCGGCATATAAAAATGGGAAGGCTTTTCTTTTTTGCTTGAGGGTCTTAGCTTTGCCGGTTCGTCCTGTCGGTGCACAAGAACCAGCACGATGTAAATTACAGCGGATTCTAATAACGCTGGCGTCTCTTCTAAGTCGGGGAATCTTTCCTGTCACTAATTGCACGATGAACTCTTGTTTTATAACATCAATTTATTCTTAACATAAGAAAGAAAACTAAAGTTTAGGACATGTTTGTAATTAGAATTTCATGAAATTTACATGAAGATTATTTTAGAAATTATCTAATATATTTGATTCACCGGGCTGTCATGACAACAGATTATAATATTGTAACGGCAAAATATTATACTACTTTGGTTGCTCGAAGAGACAGAGCCACCAGGATAAATTAAGGGCCATAGTTTGATGCAACACAACAATGTCAAATTAGCTCACTAAACAACACATTCGTAACGAACGAGTATACAGAGCATATATATATAAGTTACTTACTTTTGATTACGATGGCAGTGGCGTCAGCGGACCGACAGCACTGGCCGGCGGTGGTCGTCTTGCATGCGGGATTCCAAGCGCCATTTCTTGGTTCATACTAATATATAAGAGAGGATCCATACGTCCATTACAAGCCATACCAAATCGAATCCTGCGTTATTATATCTGCGCCGGCTGCTCCATGAAATACAGTATGAGATATGGTTGATAACGTCAACTGATCGAGACCAACATCGATCCAGTGCCGGTGATGGAACTAGCCGATATATTATGTACTTCATCTTGCAATTTGCCCCTCTGTTTGTAAAGAACTATACAAATATGTCCATACAACTCTCCATTTCAATTTATCAGTTAACATTTCAGATGGGAGTGCACGGACAAGAGAGTGTTAATTTATACACTATACTCAAAATAAATAAATTGCATGTCCCATAGAAAGGAGAAAATGTATGAACAATTAATGCCATGTACTGCATATGCGCATACACCATTGAATTGTTACTCAAGTAATAAAAAAAATCTATGTACCTAGCTCAGTTAGTTAGGTTTCTGTGTACCGGAGTTTGAACCTGACTCACATTTTAGTCTTCCAGTCGTCGCTAGATGCATACGATACTTCGCTCTCGTGCACATATGGGTGAGTGCGTAGATCTATCATCTGTGCTTCTCGAAAGCAAAAGAATCTATTCACAATAATAAACATATATAATCCATGAAGCACTGGTACGGGCTAAAAGCAATGCTTAACAAACTTCTACATGTGAATTTATGTGACCACTGCACAGACTGTACAGCACAAAGCGTACAGCGTGCACCAGAGATGGTACGTATAGAGTACCCCAAGTGTACAACGAGCCATTGTCCTCGAAGAAAAAGGAAGAGACACAAGTTGTTGTCAGACGTTGATCGGTTGCCGTTCCTTAACGACAAGTGGTCGTTATTAGCACGTAACCGGCAATCGACCGGCCGGTGAGAGACGACAACCGGCGAAGACGGCAGATTAAGCGCGACGGCAGCACTGCTTCCAATGGCACCATGATGTCGCTAGCTGCACGTACGTACGATCACCACGGGATATATATATCGGACGAGGATTCGGTCGTATTTTAACATCATTCGAGAGTACGCAGAAAAGGAAACGTCAGGGGAAACCGAAAGCAACGGACGCTTTTGGAGGCAGCTATATGTTTCTACGTACCTAGATGCATATGCCATTCCAGAATCCAGTTTATTCAGGTCCATTTTGTTGTTGTGCATGCTAGCCCTCTGTGACTATACGAACAACCGCTCATTAAGTTGGCTTTTGAGTGATCGATCGGCATATAACAGAGGTTTATATGAGCAAAAATGGATTTGAAATAAAAAAAAATGTCCCGTGCAATTTTAAGAGAGCTGATTACAACCACAAAGAGAATAATAAGATCCGAGGCACCTAGGGATCATGGACGCATGATAATATGAATATTCGATCTTTCGTAAAAAAAGATCTTTCGAAATAGATAATATGAATATTCTTGGATGTGATATAATTAACGCAACAACTTCTGACTTAGGCTCCGTTTGGAACGCAAGAATTTCACAGAAAACATTTCAATTCCAGCAAGAATGGGGAAGAAATCCTCCATTCCAAACGGGGCTCTTTTATTTTTTCGGAATGCCTAATTAATTATTCTTACTTGAGAGGTACATGAAAAGGACTAGCATGCAAGCTTATTATACAAGCTAGTACTCCCTCTTTCAGGTCTGAAGAACTATGAATATAACGATGGGACTACCCCAATTGTATACCACCATCGTCTAATCTGTAAAGTCGTGCTAATAAGTAACCACTGTTGTATATAATGTACTATATGTATGTTGAGCACGCATACAAACAAGCATGCAACATCAAAGATGACTTGATACACGATGACTATCTATAAGGTGTCCCCGGGCAATGTATGATCGAGTACTCTTAACCTAAGCAGCTGAAGTGGATTGTACTAATAATTGTGTTCCCTACCTTCCCGTAGGCACATGTGCAAGCTATTAGCTCCTGTTGCATCTCAACGTTTTTCAGAATGAGCACCAGTCATGCAAGAGAATTTTTACGCACTCACAACAATTTGTGCAAATTTACTTGAAAAATACCCCCGATTAACATACCATACAAAGCAAGCGTTCATGCAAGAATAATTCCAGAGCCCTCAAAAACACAAATTAATGCATCGAGCTAAAGCTGGCGCAAACCTTAGAGGCCACACATTTCATTCGTACATAAATGGACAGTTCGTCAAGGATACGCCAAAGACGAATGGACGGGTGCGTCAAGCTACACGTGACAACACATCACATACATGCGAACATTCACTGTGCAGGTACGTAGATGGGCCACCAGCAATGAGCGATTCACCCTTGTACATATATACGTGGACTTTAAGGTATTTGTTCGGGCAGGTACGTAGGTACACGTACACACAAGTTGGCGGTATAGGACAGAGTATAACATGCACTTTATCCATATTCAAATAATTTTGGACGGCTGATCTTGTTTGAAACGCAGGAATATGATAAAACAATGCAAGTACCATGCAAATGAGGAGGGGGGGGGGGGGGGGGGGGGGGGGGGGGGGGGGGAGAGATCTTATGTTCCAAACTGAGTGTGTTGACATGTTCCGGGCAGTGCCATACATGGTGATCAGGACTTTTACTAGAGAAAAGGCAGAGCAATTCTTTGAACAAGTCTTAAAACATCAGTCGTCGCTAAAAAAGTCCTAAAACATCAGTACTATACGTTGCTGTTACTGCTACTATGTAGTAGCAGCGACTAGTGCATGCATATATGGTGGGGGGACCTCACAGAAGGTGCGATTTCACATCGTAGGGACGGGAGATTAATTATCAGTATTATGGATGATCGGACCCCTTAATCAATCAATTGCTTGTCAACTAGGGTCGGGTTCAGCTTGGAGTAATCCCAACCATAATATTACGGAGAAAAATTTAGGTGATTATATAATTGAGTGCTCTATTTTGTGTGGATTGCATATGGGAGAGTACTATAAAAAACGAGTGTTTGGGGTCATGCATGCAGCGCAGCATCATTTAGTTTTTGTTAACGATGAGGGTCAAAGAAAGCGATGTAAATGTGGAAATGGGACCAATTTGTAATGTCGTCTCTAATACTTCATGAAACATATGATGTGTTTTCGGTGTCGTGCCGACAAATTTTAACATTAGAGATGTGAAATGTTATATGACATACCGCATTAGTGATAGGATCATAAAATTGCACTAGGACAAATGAAGTAGTTGACAGAAATGTGCACACAAAAAAACATTTAATTTGTGGATGAAGGGAGTAAGAGGCAGTGTAACTTAATTTTCAATAAGCAGAACTGATTATAAACAAGCGCTACATGCATAACCTAAAAAAAAACAAGGTTTTTGTGAGACCTTTTCGCTTAAATTTTCTGGTGGACACTAATAAGATTTGTACTATGTTGAGAGATGAAGAAAATCTTAAATCTGTACAGCTTTTATAATCAAAATGTTTGGTCAAGGAAAAAAAGGTTTATAATAATAAACCTTTTTTTGCGATGATATAATAATAAACTTTGATCTAAGATAAGTTATAAAATGTTCCTTTTTCGTTCCTATACAACTGTCGGTTTATTGTCACTCTTCTCGCATGCATGCACGTCACGCATGGACTATTCAAGAATCTTACACCTGAGTCATCTACTCCTATAAACTGTATTATTTTCTTAGTTGTTTTCAAATCACCGTCTTGCAACTTGACAGGCATGTGGCAAATAAATTATATATGCATGCTGCACGACAGGGTCAAGCTAGGATCGATTGCTGGTTGGATGTGTGACCGATGAGAGTGAAAGAACAGGAAAACAGAAAAGAAAATTCAGGTCGGATGCAGGCAGCTTTCATGGTACATGAACATACAACACACTGGAGAAAGTGATGGTCGCATGAAAGTAAGTTCATGTAAGCAGTCTATTTCTTGGCAGGGAAAAAGAAGAGGACGAGAGCACTGCAGAACTTTGCATTGCCGTCAGTTAATCACTTCCTTTTTTTTTTCAAATCTGCTAAACATGATTATTTTAGCGCCCGTTGTACCACTTAGTAACGCAAAGGACGGTAATAAATGGTTGGGAAATTTTGGTGCTAGCTACTCGAACAGTTGAATAATATGCCACTCAATCGGCCACTTGATGGGTAAGAAAAATATCATCTATACAAACAAGTAACAACTATCGTACGGGTATAGAGAAAAGAGGTAAAAACTGACATAACAAACAGATGAGAATCCTTACCTCCGAAACTAGGTGATCAGGTCGTCCATGTTACCTCGACCTTTTGCCAATTATGTTGTTTCAATTTTCATCCATTCACCAACATGCTTCCTCTGGATTTTGCTATGTACCCATATGTGTATTGCCTTTGCATTTGCTAGCTGTTCAAATTCAGAGGCATAAAAAATTAATACGAAATGTCGACATAATTTCCATGGTCAGATGCTCCCTAGGGCCCCTTGGCCCTTGCTACTGTATGGCCTATGGAGGAGTATGATGCTCATGCACACGTCCGCGGACAGCTAGCAACGGAAAGAGGAAAACAAAAGGAGTGACAAGGACAAAGATGACTCGCAGGGATATTCCTGTCCAGCAATATTAATTCATTTGCTCTCATACCACCAAAAAGGTAAGCAATACTGCTTTGCATATAAGTCAGGCACATATATAAATGTATAATAACGTCACTATAGCATATGCATGCTCCTAAAAGAAATTGTATGCATATGTATTAGTATGAATTTTGGAAGTAATAATAGCTAGCAGCACTAGTGCGCGTCTAGCTGGCTGGCACACGGAAGGGCGTGGTCCCTTTGCTTTCGCCTCACACGCTCGATCCCATTCCATTGATAGGTAGCCACTGACTGTCCACGCTACATGGGAGAAGGATTGGATTGGATTGGCGATTGGATGGTACCCTACCGAGGGACGGCCCTTTGTCCTGAACTCTCTCTCACACACAGTCACGCACACAAAGGCCTTCGAGTAAGCTTCCACGGGCCCACTCTGTGTACTGTGGATGCCGTCCTACTCTGATCCCTCTTCATCCCTCTTGAATTCCGGGGGCTGTACCGATCATTCGTTCATCATCACCAGCCTAGGCCATCAAAAAATTATAACACCTCTCTCTCTCTCTCTCTCTCAGGCACAAACGCTGATCGTATTAATATAAGGAAATGAGTGGATATTGTGCAAATCACTCACCATATATCGTGTGTACCATAGGGATTAGGGAGGGTGTGGGCCTACCTTTCTGGGGACCCCAATAAAGATGCCTCCTTTGTCAAACTTGTCTTCCCCGTGATCTTCTAGGGCCAGCCTTGCTAATTGCCATGCTGCTGCCGCCTCCTCCCCAGTCCTCACCCCTGAAAATAATGCACCTTCGGATATAATAATCACATTTGACAAAAACAGAAATTACGAGAGGATTCAGCAACTAAAGCCAATGATATGCTGCCACAGATTGGGCTACTTACATCCTTAACCGCGAGGGAAGGTAGGCTCAGCCGATCTGGAGTGAAAGAGTACTTCTTTCCTGGATCATAATCTTGACAAGCGAAAGGAGCAGAGCACTAGCAGTCCCAGCAAAAGTAGGTCGTTACCAGAAAGTCCTTCCTGGCTCAACTGCAAGTCCTGCATTGAGAAGAACAGATGGTGACATAATTTTAGTATTTAGTTTTTTCCTGTTGAATTCAAACTGCATAACAAAATCTTCAGAAATAATATATAACAATCCCCTTCACACCAGACAATGCCAGCCTCCACAACGGATGAAATCTGTCGCATGGGGAATCAAAGGACAAAACTATCAGCTGGAAACTGTATTATAAAAATGTTCAATCAAAGCATTTTGATTGGCAAAGCATTTGTTTAGTTGAGATGAGTATCTGCTATCACATGGGCACAGAAGGATGCCATTACAATCCTAATCATGGAATCATGGATTAAACCTTCTTTTATCACAGGCAAAGATACCAACAATAATACGTGCATTGACTAGCTCATTGTGAATACTATACTCCAAAAATTTGTCTCCTCCAGTGGACCCTTTCGGTACTCGAAATTCAGAAAACAAATTCACAGGCACTGAATTCCCCATTGCAATGATCAGTGTCTCCATTGACACTAGCGACAGTCAATCAGACCAATTATTTCTAGTATCTGGGCAATTATCAGTTCAAAAAAAAAAGTATCTGGGCAATTATCTGTGCAAATATAGGAAGCCCAATTCTTAACCCAGTGCCTGCAACATGCCTCTTGTTTGAGTGGAGAAGTAAAGATTTCTGATTAAAATTGCTAACTAGCTAGCTAGCTGCCCGAGATAAACAAAAGGAAGATGCCCTCTGTCCTGGAAAACGAACATCTGATGCCACCTCTTTTTCCCAGGACCCCAACTGTGATGATTGAGGAAGGCTTTTTCCTAGAGAGAAGTGATCCAGTGAGTTACCTGAAAAGCAAGAGGGAAAAAGGACAGCACTTAGGTCTGACACATAAAATCTTGCAGGTGGGAAGAAAATGAGGTGCACATGCACGCACGAACAGCAGCTAACAAAACGAGTTTTAATTAGCAACAGAAGAAAGGTGGACAACTATTCCCAACTGTGCGCATTGCCCTGCATGGAGCACCCGTGATGTAGAAGTAGCTGCAGAAAAGAGGGGTTCTAGTAGCAGGGAATTAGTAATTCACCATGGGATGGAAGCACGAGCATCGATCCATTTCCTAATTGTGTAAATACAGATGGTTCTGTTTCACTTTCTCTGTCTTGAGCTCGAAGAAATATATCTGGCATGGGAATTGGGATGAAGGGAAATCAAGGACGGACTAGCAATTTATTACATAGGTCGTGACAATTAAAATATCGGTGGAGGTGGCTACCCCACCGGTTTTGGCACCAGACATAGATTCTTAGGAGATGACGAGACAGACGCCCACGCATAGCCGGAAGCAACCATGGAGGGCTAAACCTCCCTTCGCACAACCACCACCACCACCTTTAAAAGAAGGTGCTAAAGGGATGTCCTGCAAAGAAAAGGAGAGGAGTGCCCCCCAACGTTTCCTTGCTTTCCACTGAAATCTCCTATCTGCAACCATACAGTTGCTCAATTCTCGTCCCAGCTGCAGCCCAATCAATCACCGGTATATAAGTCACTACACCCTCTGCATTTCCCACCCCTTCAGCCATTAATCCTTGAAGAAGATCTGTGCTACCGAGAAGGTGTTTTGCTGTGCACAATTGCAGGCTATATACATTCCACAAACCCACCAGCTCTGTGAATTTGGTGTTCCCAGATTCTGCATTGCAGTGAGATGGGGAGGCACTCTTGCTGCTACAAGCAAAAACTGAGAAAGGGGCTCTGGTCCCCTGAGGAAGATGAGAAACTCATGAATCACATAACAAAACATGGCCATGGCTGCTGGAGCTCTGTACCCAAACTAGCAGGTATGTGCAAAGAAGTCTTCTCCGATTGGTTCCTTTCAGTTATTAACTCTCAATTCATTCCTTTTCTTCTGCATTTTGTTCTTTACCATTAGCAAACCTAATTGTTTCCTCTACTCTTGTCCATAGATTTCTCTGTCATTCCAATTATCCATACTAACCCTGACGAATTGTTGCAGGGCTCCAAAGGTGCGGAAAGAGCTGCAGGCTCAGGTGGATAAACTATCTGAGGCCAGACCTCAAGAGAGGGGCATTCTCTCAGGAGGAGGAGGACCTCATCATTGAGCTGCATGCCGTCCTTGGGAACAGGTAAGCTTAATCCTCATATAAGCAGTAACAGAATTTAGGATCCAATGACTGCAAAGCAACTCTTGGTAATTCAACTAATGTTTAGCTCTTCTCTTTGCAATCTTAAGGTGGTCTCAAATTGCAGCACAGTTGCCTGGGAGGACTGACAACGAGATCAAGAATCTGTGGAACTCCTGCATCAAGAAAAAGCTGAGGCAGAAAGGCATTGACCCCAACACCCACAAGCCCCTTGCCGAGGCTGATCAAAGTGGAGCAGCTCCCACAATCAGCACGGAAAGGACCTCAGAATCCAGTGATGTCAACCCATCAAGCACCGGTGCTCTGGGAAACTTGAGCCACCTCCTCAGCGAGACGGCCCAATCATCGATGCTGCAGTCAGTGTATGACAAGACTCGCACTGAAACTCCAAACTTGGCACGCCCTAAGGTGCCACCAAAGGAGTTATTTCTGGAACAGCTCGCTGCTGGCCATGAGAGCCCATCAACCTGCCGCTCATCAGGCCCGACCCTGTATTTCCCTTTCCAACAGCCATTAGGCTACAGCAGCGAGAGTGGCAGTGGTGACGGTGCAAATATGAATTCAGTATGGTTCAACCAGAGTGACTTCAGCTGCAGCACAATTTCTACCGTTATGCCACCAGTTTCACCATCAGCCCTCTCAACGCCAATGGGGCTGAATCAACCACCAGATAATCCTCGACAAGGGGCCACTGGCATTGGCAGTGCCTCAGTAGACTCATTCTACTGGGATGGTACTAATCCTAGCAGCAGTAGCAGTACTGGGAGCAGAGGAAGCAACAGTATGGGATTTGAGCCACAGAGCACGAGCTCACTTTTGGAGAACAGTGTGTTCCCATGGACAGATATTGGACAAGAAAAGGATACCAGAGGTCACTTGGTAGAGGAACTCAAGTGGCCCGACTTGCTCCATGGAACCTTTGCCGAGACGACCACAGCCATGCAGAACCAAAGCCAATCACTCTATGATGACGTGATCAAGGCGGAGAGCCAATTCAGCATGGAAGGGATATGTGCTTCTTGGTTTCAGAATCAGCAGCCCCAGCAACAGCTGCAGGTAGCACAAGACTTGTATGATAAGGACTTGCAAAGAATGCAACTGTCTTTTGAGAATATCTAGGCAGTATGTTCCACCATGGAACAGAGTAGACCAGAAGAAACCGAAATTTGTAATTTTCACAGACTTGTGAGCAGAAATGTGTGTTAGTGCAGCAATCAACCTCTGCAGCTGTTCCTCAGTTAAAGACGCTGCAATATCGTGGAAAGGACAGCCCGGGCCTTAGGAGTGGCAGCAGTGCATAGAAAAGTACGTTCTAGAGTCCCCCTTTTTTCTCTTGAAAATTGCTGATTTCTTCTGTACACGACAACTCAACTTTTAGATACTTGGGTTTTTGTTTGCTCTCTGTTTATATATATAATAAAAATAGACAGGCATGGGCAAAATTGCATGTGTCGGTAGCTCTCACAAACCAAACAAGTAGTCCCAAACTTTTCAACCGGTGCCATGCACACGCACGTCGACAGAAATTAATCATTGCATGTTGTATTTTTATTTCTTTTGAGAAGTTGCCGACAAACGGCATTTGTATATTTGTTAAGAAATATGGAATATTGACCTGAGCTATTTTTCTTCCCCTTTCCCTTTCCTGTTTCTTTAGTAAACTTTTCTGTGTGGAGAACTCAAAGCTATTTGATGCTTTCTACTTGAATACAGGCATCGAAAAGGATTGGTTGATTTGATAGGGTCCAAAGAGCAATCATCCTTGAGGGAAAGTAAATACTTTCGGGAAAGAAAGAAGACAACTATTTATGATATCTACCTACCATGTACATAGGGTTATATGACGCCTCAATATACTCTGCACATGCTCAATCCAAGATGCACATAATTGTTTATATGACAGCCACCATACATTGTGTAAATTTATCCTTGCAAATTCTGTAACGTTTCGCGCTTTGGCTAGGGGTTACATTTCAGCTGCCATGGGACCGAAAACCATTTTGCATGCTACAGAATGTTTCCGTGATGAGCTAGGACCAATTAACTATGATGGGGGAAAACCCACTCAAGCTAAAACTAAACCACCCCCCCCACCCCCCCCCCCCCCCCCCCCCCCCCACCCCCCCCCCCTTAATATAGTTATTAGTGACTCAATCTTTCCAGGATGCACAGTTTCATTTGCATCCTTATGCCAGAGTATATCTAAAATAATGTATTAAAATACTTTTAATCCAAATCAATGAAATTGTTGTCATATGACTGATATAAATAGTTGTAAACATATCAATTGGTTTTGGTTTGGAGCCTATCCAACTTGCTTGGGATAAAAAGGCTTCTTGTTTTTGTTGTTGTTATATCAATTGGTTTTGGAAATCTGATCCACTTTATTTCTGAGAAAAGAGATTACTTTTAGAACTTAGCTATGATCATTTTGTGTTGTACAAGAATGCACATGGACATGTGCACAAACAATCTAGCATAAAGTGACTGGTCAAATCCAATGGGACCAATAATGCTGATAAGGACCATTAGCTCTAAAAAGAAATTAGAGATACCTAACAATTATGAAATCAAACAAGCTTCTTACAAGAAAAAAAAAAAGAGGAAGCTATTTTCTATCTCAAGATTCTGTAAGGAACTCTATATATTACACTAGCAAGGAGCTTGATCACGTACCATGATGTTTCCACTTAAGTGGCATAGACACTTCAATTCCTTTGTTTATAACATGTGTCAGCTCGGACGTATGAGCTAGTGGACATACCTGCATTTTCAAATATGAATAATCAAGCGAAAAGAAAGCAAAAAAAATTGTGAAAGAGAAATAGAAGTAGCACAGCATAGAAAATAGCGAGTGACGGTGCTATTCTACATGCAAAAAATATATAATTTATATTTCGATATTCAATTTCAGCATTGCCAACAGTAGTACAAGGGGTGTCCACCAAACATCATCGTTAGCAAGTGGAAGATACCAAGAGAGAAGTAACAATATCACAAAAAGAGTCGAGACACAGAAAAAAAAAGAAGGTAAAATTAGATTCTGAAATATCAAGGTTTTATGCCAATGGAATAAAGTATATCTAAAATCAGTTTACTGATTCCATGTGCATTCCATAGTACAATTGGTAATGGCCAAGTTTTGAGATTAAGAAAAGAAACAAGAGTTCATATGCAAAAACTAATTTGGGCAAAGAAGCCAGTTCAAACTCATAAGAGATCCTTATTTAGAAGGAAATCAATTATTAAGTAGCATTAGCAGAAAACCAGGACAGACAAGACAGACATGCTAAACATATGCGCTGAAAGGTTCTTCCCACTATATGACATCAGCATGATGATAGAAATATGAAAGCAGACTGGGGAGTCTGTAACAAAGAAAGGTACTCTAGTGTCAGGGCTGTGCTGTCAAGTTAACTCGAGTTAAACATTATCAACAGTCAGCTTTAGTTCTTGACCTTTTAGGGGCAGGCCATACACATGAACTGACAAATAGTTCCATCAACAATGCACCTGTGACCATGCATATCATGGCAACAGATGTTAAAACTGGCAGACAGCTTCGTATTTTGGTGATATTTGAACAATTATTACATGGAAGATCAGCAACCATGTAAGTAGGAGCTCACAAGAAGTAATCTGCAACCAGGGTCACATGAATAACGATGATAACCAAGTAGATGGAGAAACACTTGCAGAGCGAAGTCCATGTTATTAAAAGTAGGTGCAGAAAATCAAAAGGAATGACCTAAAATCGCAAGGCAGAATTAAGGAGCAAAATCAAGGAGATAATACAGTAGGACACACTCTCCATCAAGGCCGAGTGCCAGCGAAGTGCAAGATACAGGCACAAGAAAATAAAATGTCAATTCTCCATGAAACCAAGTAGTTAATCCCAAATTGGAGTGCCAGATGAAAAGAGAGTGCTTTCATTGTGGACCCGAATGCCAAGTGAGTTACCAAATCATGACTAGTGAGTGGATCCATAAATATGGAGTTTGTAGAGAGTATATGATTCAGTGTTTGCACCCTCTTTCATGTGTTTTAAGGCACATCACAGTCCTCTCGACATGTACTGAAATGAAAGCACACAGTTCAAATACAAACTAAACAACACACCCCACTTCTTCACTTTGAAGTCATAGTCCAACAGAAAAAAAATCAACAAATTACGGCATGCGAATGATTGTGATTGTATTTTGCAGGTTACATCTGTTCTTACATAGGTCAATTACAGAGAACAGTAGCAGCTACATACTGCACTTTTATCGAAGTGTCACTCTTCAAAATAAACGAAATGCACTTCCGTACAAATTTCCATCGACAAAATTTGTAGTTTACAGTAAGACAATACAAAGCAACTCCTTCAGCAGATGATTCTAGCAAAGCAGGTGTCAAACACCTGTAGTTATAAACGAATGCGGGAATGATGGAACAAGGAATGATTATGTATGTATGGATTCAGAGTCTAAACTCAGGTAAAGATAGGGGTATGAATAATCAAGTCAGTTTGATTCCTCGTCTCATAAGTCATAATGCATTTGACTCAAGATCATTAGCGTGGGCTAAAACAGAGACCATCCAATTTCTTCTTTGCTGGATTATGCCATTCGGTCAGCAGTTATCACGCACACACCTGTCTCTGCATCAGCTTGGGAGAATACATACATTTCCATAGGCAATAGTACAACATTTCTTGCCTGAAACAACTATTTGGTTTCACTGTCAACTACTTTACGGGGCTGATTTTGTAGAACGCTGGTATAGAGGAACAAACTGCATAATGACAGAGAAAGGTGACACGAGTTGCCTCCTGACTGTTGAGCCAGAAAAGGAAATCACAAATGGACTGCCAATAAGTGACAATTCTCGAAAGCAAATTTTCATTCTTAAACATACTAGGGGTTTTTACTTGGAAGAGACAACGTTCCATAGAAAAATAGTACCTGTAACAGGATGTAGCGGCATAAAAGATAAAACTGTACAAGATTTTATTTAGACAGACGCAACTGTGGATTGGACTAATCACCACCAAACAAAATGAAATTCAGCCTCGAGACATTCGATTGTTATGGTTCATAGTCATGTCAGAATATATTTATAGGCTGCCAAAACATCCAGCAGGCCGGGTCTAGTAGGAAATACATATTCGTGAGCTGAAACAAATGTGACTAGGACACGATTGACGCGGCGAACCACGGCGATTAGCGGCAGCAAGTTGCGTCGCGCAGCAACTGCCCCGCGGACCTGCCTGCCCCCCTCCCTCCTCCAGCACGGGGAACCACGCCCGCACGGGGCAATGGCGTCGAACTCGTAAGCGCGCCTAGCTACAAACGGGAACACTACAAAGGAGAGGGGAAGGGAGGGCGGGAGGACGTACCAATCGGGACGAGTCGGTCGCCGGCAGTGGCTCCCACGCGGAGGAGGAGGGCGCGGAGCGGAGGCGATCGCGCATTCCCGCCGCCTCGGTTCGCTCTGACTGGCTCTTGCTGCGGCGCGGGGCGGTTCTCGGCGAGTGCGCGTGCGGCGGGTGGGGCAGTTGTGTCTCCTCGGGCGGAAGCAGAAAATGCAGCAGAGCTTTTTTGAACCTAAAATGCAGCAGAGCTTAGTAGAAGGAAGCCGTCGCGCTCGGTTCGTGGGCTGCCCTGAGAGGGCCTCGGAGCAAATGATGACGCGTCGTTGGGCTGTTAAGCCCATGTAGAGAAAAAGAAAAGGCCCGTGTAGAGAAGCTGCTGCTGGAGCTTCATCATGGGCTTCGTCAGTGGGAAATGTTACGGTCACAGGACCGGAGCGCACGGAACGGGCCTAGGGTGCGCGCGGTTCATGGTCGTTCATGGTCTCTCGTCGGAGCAAATGATGAGTAGTTGGGCCTAACAGCCCATGTAGGGAAGCGATTCCCAAAGCCCAAGTAAGTCGCCGCCGGCCGGCCGGCCGCAGCAGCTCGGTCCGTCCGTTTGTGTTCGTCGCGGCCGCCGCCGCGTCGACGCGTCGTGCGCGTGGGTCGCTTCGCTGCACCTTTCGCTTTCTTCCGGATGCTTATCTTGTCGCCGTTTATGTTTCGAGCCTTTGCAACTTTCCAGGTGTTGTTAAACCAATTCCCAACCCAAAAGAAAGGGGGTGTTGTTACACCGCGTGCCGCGACGCCACCGATCGCTATATACGTCCGCTGCTAATCTAATCTCAGCTCCGGCGACACCGCCGGTCCGCCGTGGACTCGCGCCCCCACGTCGCTAGTCAGCCCTGATATATCTCTTTCCGGTTCCAACACACGACAGGCGACGCAGGCACGTCGTCTTGCCGCATGGGCGTGCGTCAACACGGATCGAGCCCGTCTCGGATGTTAATTGGAAGCTTGCGCGAACATGCACACTCGAGACGCGAGGTGTCACGGCCCCAACAGGTGCCCGAGATACACGGGACACTGTTCGTATACCTTTGCAGGTCGGCCGGGCGTCGCCGTGCGTGTTGCGCTCACACTGACAAGTGACAAATTAAATCACCAGTGCAGTCAGTGCAGTTGCAAAAAAGTTTAATTTCGTCATGCATGAGGCACACACGCAGGGCAGGGCGGCTAGCTAAACTGAAAGCTTTAACCCCGTCGTGGCCACCGCCGTCTCATGGCTAATTGAAAATCATCAGGCTTACCGCATTTCGCGCGGCAGCTTAACCGCGTGGACGACACCGACCCTTCATCGTCGCCACCGCCGCCACGTCGCCCGGCGCCGTCGATCCGGCCAGCCCGCACCGCCTCGCCGCGCGCCACGTGGGCCGCCGGAGCGGCGGGCGCGAGTACGTCGAGGACGACGCGCACCCGCGCGCGCACGCTGCTTCACCTGAGCTTCCGATCGACGTGGCGCGTGTGCTCCTAGTTCGCCGGTCCGTTGCTTTTCACTTTTATGAGCGATCCATCAGATCGCCCAGCACTCATCACCCTTCTCTCTCTCTCTCTCACGAAGTCACGATCATCGATCTCTTCTGCCGGTAACTGATCATGGAATGATTAATGGTTGGTTAGGCTTTGCTTAACCCCTCGATCGATCGATCGCGCTTATCCAGATAATTAAAACACCTTCTGTGCATATATGCCATTCGTCTCTTTCAGCGGTATCTGCGACGACGACCCTTTCCGATCCTGTGAGCGTGTAACATTTCCCACCACTGGCCTGGGAGCTGGTTCTTTCTTCTTCTTCTTCTGCCGGCCCGACGAAAAGGCACGCGATAAACCAACCTGTGGCGCGGCCGCGATTTGGCGGCAATTATACGTCGTAATTTAATTTATCTGTGAAATTCCCTCCGGTCGCCAGGCCATCATTCTGAAAACTTCAAATAAAGTGATATGACACCGATAGATTGTGCGTGTAATCATCCCATTGTTGCTCTTATTTTTTTTTTGCGAGACCCATTGTTGCTCATTAACTAAGGTATAATTGATGAGTTTCATTAATTATATTGAAGCTTTCAAGGTGCCGAATATGTATGTGCAATGGCGCTACTGTCAATGGCGCCACTGTCGTCGATCGCCAGCCACGCGTGCGGCGGCGCGGAGTATAACAATACGATCTTTATGTGCAATGGGGCTACTGTCAATCGAAAACGAAAAACACAAACGTACAATTTGATGACATTCGTCAGGTCGGTCTATATATGCATGAATGAACACGCTACTGTAGATAATACAAATACACAACTCCCAACAAAGACACTAAATTGACATGTCATAATAGAAAAAGGAAAAAAATCACTGAATTATCAACTTATTCCGAATTCATTACGCCGGCCTAGATACGCCTGATTGACCAGGGAACTGTTCATACACTTGCCCCGCGTACCATGCCACCATACCGGGCCATGCAGTGACAGACAGCGGCCAACGTCACGCAGCTATCCGTCTAGTTGTCCCGTCCACGTGTCGCGCCGCCGGTTCCCGCGCCGTCGCCATTGCCGCTCGCCTCATCAGCTCGCACTGCAGACGATCGATCTGATGGCTGAGTATATATAGAGGCCCCGTTTGGCTGCCCGGCAACCTGTGCTTCTCACCAAACCACTGATCGCTCTCCATCTTTTCTCACCTGCACCACTTGCATCTCTCTCGAGCTCTTTATTTGCGCGCCTGAATTGAACTAGCCAGCTAGAGAGATCGAGCATTAGCCATCTGATAGATTTGACTAAATTAAGCTGTCTTAGGCATGGCAAGCGCTACGACGGAGCCACAGGTCTGCCATGTCGTCGAGGAGGAGGCAGAGGAGCAAAAGGAACAGCACGGCCACCGCCTTGCTGGTTGGGACCACGGCGTCGTGGCGAGGGAGGCGGTGAGCAACAAGCGGGTGTCACGCCTAGCCGTCGAGGGCGGCGCCGGCAACAACAAGGCGAGCCGCGAGCAGAGCGCCGCCGGCGGTAATCACGCGGTGCGCGGCCGGCGCGCCGAGGCCGGCGGCGCGGTGCGGGCGACGCTGCCGCCGCCGCACGCGTGGCTGGCAATCGACGACATGAAGAAGCACAAGCACAGCGGCGGCGACCCGGAGGCGGAGCAGTGGGCGCGCCTGCTCCGCGGCGGCGGCGGCGGCGGGGACGCGGGGATGATCAGGCAGCAGCAGCGGCGGAGCAGCTTCTGCGTGGTGCGGCGCGAGCGCGCGGCGCGGGAGGCGTGGCTGGACCGCGCGTGGGAGGCGAAGCGGAGCTGGCACGAGCGCAACGGCGGCGCGCCGGACGCCGACACGCCCGTCGTCGTCGTCGTGGGGAAGGCCGCCTCGCCGGAGTCGTCGGACCAGCACCACCACCACCACCACCAGGCGGGCGCCGTCGGCGGCGGCGGCGTGGCCATGGACGTCGAGGAGGTGCGCGCGTGCCGGGACCTCGGCCTCGAGCTGCCGTCCGACTGCACCGTCGAGATCCAGTGCTACGGGCTCTCCGGCGGCAGCAGCCCCACACCACACCGCCGCCCAGCAGCGGCGCCGACTCGCCGTGCGGCGTCATCTCCAGCCCCGGTATACCTGCGCTAGCTCTGCTACCGATCGACGTTGCTAATTAACCATCAGCGTGTGTCATACATGCACATATATGCACAACCGATTTAGAACGCAGGGATTATCGAAAAAAAAAAGATAGAACGCAGGGATTTTCAATTGAGCTAGTTTGATCTTTTGAGTTAGCGGTGAATAATTTTTGAGTTAACAATGCGCGGCAGATAATATCTGCACGCATATAACACAACCGATTTAGAACGCAGGGATTTTCAATTGAGCTAGTTTGATTTTTTGAGTCGGCGTGAATAATTTTTACTTAACAATGCGCGGCAGGTAATATCTGCACGCATATAATACGCGCCTCCCCTGCCACATGACATGCCATGCCATGCGGGGCATGGCATGCACGATGATAGTCTCTCATCGATCTCTGATCGGTCAGCAAGGGCACTGCTGGATTTAAATAGTAGGGTTCGTAACTAATCGAGTTGATTACTTCTGCTTTTTCTCTCTCTTTTTTTTTTTTGCGAATTAGTTGATTACTTCTGCTTAACCACCCGTCGTATGTAGCTTTCACCTGCGTCGTGGCGAAGTATCAGCGACAGTGACGAAGTAGCTAACTACTATCACTTTCAGTTGTCGTAACTAATCGAGTTGATTACTTCTGCTTTTTCTTCTCTTCTCTCTTTTTTTTTGCGAATTAGTTGTTACTTCTGCTTACCACCCGTCGTATGTAGCTTTCACCTGCGTCGTGGCGAAGTATCAGCGAGAGTGACGAGGTAGCTAACTACTTTCAGTTATCGTGCATATGCCCGCACTTCTCCGGCAGCGAGTGAGCCCTCGCCACGTAGCTCCAGCTCCTTCTGTCACCATCCGTCTGGATCTTTGCTCATCATGAGACGGATCCATCATCAATCATAGCTAGCGAGGCCAAAATATGTAGTACGTGAGAATCTAGTCAAGGTTGGAATTTGATTTCGCAGTCAGACGTCGACGCGTGAAAGCCTGTGCGCTTAGTTCGCATCAGCTCTTAAACATATATTCTTCTTGCAAAGCCATAATTACCTATGCTTTTCATTTGCCACAATCTGCTAATCGATCATGATGAACAGGGGCGGATCCCATGGACGTGAAGGCGCGTCTCAAGGTGTGGGCGCAGGCGGTGGCGCTGGCATCCACCACCCATCTCGGATCTTAATGCATATGCTGCTTCCTCGTGATCAACCTACGCCGATCTTGTCACCCTGCCCCAGCGTGGGAGAAACCAAAGTAAAGCAAGCGACGCAGGACAAATTTTTTTAGCTGTTTATAGATATGTGTGTTCTTCTAATAACAAGAATGTACACGTTTGTTTAAAAATTGTTCCGTACAAACTGCGTGTGTTTGTGTCGCATTTGCAAATGTTGAATGTAAGAGATCGATATACAGATTGTGTTAGTGTCATGTGTGACTGAGTGTATGTATGTTCCTCAGTTATTAACAATTGTGAGAACTCACATGTAATGATCTAAGACTGACCGCAAACAGTCTACTGTAAACCATCCTCTCCTCTAAATTTAGAGGATATTTGATCCTGTACCCATTGCAACAATACCCGGTAAACAATCCTCTATTTTCCAGGTTGGGGACGCGAACCTCCAAACCTGGCGGGCGCCTCCTCCTCCGCCAATCCCCTGCACCCGTCGCGCCGCTCCCTTCCCTCCTCGCCGCGCCGGGCTCCCAGCTCGACTCCGGCGACCTCCTCCCGGCCTCCCGCGAGCGCTTCCACATGGAGGCCGCCGACCGCCGCCGCCTCCAACGCCGAGTTCGTCCACATGGAGGCCGCCGACGCCGCCGCCTCCAACGCCGCGTCCACATGATGCGTGCCTCCCCGGTGAAGAACGGGTGCACCACGAGCAGGCCCTCGAACGTCGGCGCGCCGTCGACGGAGCTGGCGCGGGCGGCCATGTTGTGCGCGATGGTGGCGCCGGCGCTCGCCCCGCCAGGAACACACGCGACAGGTCCCCGTGCTCCGCGAGCCAGGGGTCCCGGTCCTTGGTCGTCGTCGCGGCGGCGGCGTGCGACGCCACCCACTGGAGCGCCTCCCAGTCTCCCATGCGTCGTCCAGCCCCGGCGAGCGACGGCGTCAGCGGCCTGTGTGCTTGGCTGAATGCACAGGTGCTGCTGCGTGCTTGCTTCTTGGCTGAATGCGCTGTTGCTGCCTGTGTGCTTGCTTGCTTGTAATTGTTCCTTGTATCTGGGCACTTGGATCTGTATTGGATTTGATCAACCATGTGTTCTCTGTTGGATAAAAGGAGTGATGAAGACTTATCTGAATTCTAACTGAACTGGTATTTGTTGCAGTAATCTGAATGTTCTGTTTGTTTCAGTTCTCTGTGCCTTTAAACACAAGTACTGCTTGTGCTATCCGCTGCTCTGAACCATGGTAATTTGTGGATGGTAGCTATCACACAAATGTCTGCTGCAGTGTGCTAGTTTCAGACTTCCATGTTTCAGTGTACAGAATTACCTCGGCAAGAAAGGTAATTTTGCCTGTTTGCTTGCTGCTGTTGCAAGCTTTTGCATTGCCCAATTTACATGAAGATATCTAGTGAGCAGGATGGAAATGGTACCCTTTGTAGGAGTACCAATTTGTTGGCATGAATGTTTGTAGAACTCGTCAGTCGAGTGTGTCAAATGTATGTTTTTCAGTTCCGGTTCTGGAACTGAAGGTCGGTTTCAGACATGTAGAGCAGATTTTGGCAGCTATTGCAACTGAAGAACCTCCATTGGATATCTGAATTTGTTTGAATGTTACCATAATATCTTGTCTGCTCTTTGGTGCCTGTTCATCTGTCTCATGTTCGCGGATCTGCTCAGATTACTTTCTGCTTTAGAATACATTGTGATCCTATCAGGAATACAGAAGCTGTTTTTCCTTTTCAGGTTTGAAGCTGAATATCCATTGTGACCCAAGGAATATATGATACTGTTGTTCAGTTATTCTCATACTTTTATTCTGTAGCTAATGTGAGACAGCACTGGAAAAAGTATATGCTGACTGTTAATTCTGAGAAGCATGCTGTACTTCTGAACAACTGTTTTCAATCTGAAAAGTTATTCACCAGTATATGAAAATGGAGTGTCAGAAGCATGCTGTACTACCATTTATTCTTTAACTGAAAGAAAGAAATATTGACACTTGAATCTGCAATTCCCATTATCAGTGCAGCCTGGCCTTTCGGGGGCAAAAAAATTCAGCCAGATGACTGAACAATTTAACTGAAATTAGACGACTTCAACGTTAACTGTAATATGTGTGTCCATATACAGTTTTCAGCTGTGACAGTTTTCAGCTGACACCAACCGAGCTGTATACAGTTCAACTGAAATATTGTTCTTCTCAAATTTTTTATTTTGAATAAAGTCCATACAACAAGTCAAAGTGTGCATTTAAATGTGGAAGACCAACAGGCCATAGAACAACTGCTCTGTATACAATGTTGTCGACAATAAGAAAATGTTGAATAAGTGACAGTCTGCAACTACAACACATTGGAAGCAACACAATAAGAAAATGTGGTACCTCTGCAACTTATAAACTTCCTAACTTAACAATTCTCCTTCCTAACTTAATCTGAACAATCCTAAACCAATACGACTCCTTTCCTTTTAGCCACTTTTGGAAGGTGAGGCTGCAGCCCCACATTGCCGCCCTCCTGGCGGCGCCATCAGGGTGGCGGCAGCCCTGGCGCGCTAGGCTGCCGCCTGCGGGCTGGGCTGGGCCCACTGGCCCATGTCCATAACAGATATCCATTGTGCACAATATTCACAATATTGGTGCCCTGCAAGCAAAAGCAACACTCATATTTTAATAAAAGCTTCAATCTTTATTCTTACTGCAATGAAATTCTTCAATCCTTTATTCTTACTCCAAAGTGCAATGAAATTGCATAGCACCCTCTTACTGCAATGAAATTCTGGTAGTGTGCAATGACTATTCTTTCAGGTATTCAGAGGACGGCTGTTTTCAGCTTAACTTATGAATTTATGATTGCTTACTCCTGTGCTGTGCAGATGCTTGTATGGGATGAACCAAAAGCAAAGTATCACCCACATATCTGTTATGACATGATATACACAATAACTGTTACACTGAACATTCATGTTCATATCAGGAAGTGGACTTATGGTTGCATTTACATTCGGACACTGCTGTTTCTGTAAGCTTTCCAATCCTCTGCTTAAACATTTTCTGTACTCTAAGTTCATCTACTTCTTGCAGAGTTGCAGGTCATTTTCAAGAATCAAAAAAGCCAATGCCGCATGCCAACGGGACAAGAGACTGCACGGCGGTGGTACCTGGACAGCAAGCAGAGGGCATCCGTGTCCGGCTGCGCCTTCGTCGATGTCGCTGTCAATCGGTAGTACCTCGTCGATGTCGCGACAGCCTCGGCCAGCTGCGCCGCCTCCAGCCTCGCTGCCGCAACTCCGGAGCTGCGCACGACGACGACGACCACAGCGTCGGCGCGCCGGAGCAGGGCAGCGCGGATACGGCGGCGTGCCGGAGCAGGGCAGCGCGGGAGAAGGGGCGCGCCGGAGCAGGGGCAGGGCAGCGCGGGAGAAGGGACGCGCCGGAGCAGGGCGGCGTCGGAGCAGCGGCGCGCCGGAGCAGGGAGCGCGGGAGGCGGCGGCGGGCAGCGGATGGAGGAGGCGATACAGTTCCTTGTTGCAACCAAATCTAATTTAGAGGGTGGAATCTTTTACAGGAGATGTAGAATATTCTTTTAGAGGGTGGAAAATAGAGGATATTGCTGCGGTCAGTCTAAGGAGTTGATTAATCAGTGGGCCTTCCTCGTAGACGACTTATGGTGCACGTACGCCGCATCCTCTCATTTCTCTTCGATTTCATGTTTAGCTTATGCTTTTCGAAAGCTAATATGTCAAACGCTACGATGCTGTCTTTGTTAATTTATTTTTTAAATATCTCTTGTTTCTCCAAAATTAATTAATAAAGAAATTAGAGCTCGTCGGCCACAAGGATTGACCGGAATGGTTGAGGAGAAACTATGTGAAAAATGGAGCACCTATAAAATCAGTGACGGAGCCGGACTTCTCCTAGTGAGAGGCTCATCTTCCTTCTTCCTTCCTCTTTCTTCTCCCCCTTCATCTCCATGGAATTTCAGAGGGTACGGGGGCTTGGGCCCCCTTTCACCCTATTGGATCCATCCTTGTATATATAGGATGATAGGACAACACCAACAAACAGCACGCATAGCATCTTACAACCTCTCGTTAGCAAGGAGCACGAGCATAGCCCCTTGTCAACCGAGTAGTAAAAGCAATAGAAAAGAACGAGTAGCAACACGCATAGCGCATCTTACAACCTCTCGTTAATTAGCAAGGAGCACGAGCCTAGCCTCTTGTAACTGAGCAGTAAAGGCAACAGAGAGGAGCGCGTCGGCTAGGGCCCATGCCAAATAGGGGCCAATAGCAGTTGTATTCTTCATTACTAAACATAGGCTGGCTATTGTTTCTACAGACTAAAGACCACTTGTTAATTTCACCCTAGGGATTTTCAAATCAATGATACGGCCTTGGTGCCCTATAGCCTCTCACCGGCGAGTAGTGTGACAGTGGCGATGGGATGGACAGTAGGAGACTGAAGATGAGCAGTGCAACAATGGGACGAACATTAGCAGAGAAAGGTGTCATGTTTTTGATAATCGTGCTCACACTAAGTTATGAAGCGCTTGATTTTGAACGCTGGAGCTTGACAATGGCATGCTTAAATTAGCAACCAAACATCCTATAAGCACTCAAACAAGCTCCCTATCAGGAGTCTCACGCAAGGACATCAAGCAAACTGCCCCAAAGTAAACGAAACTTGCTCAGTGCAAGAAAAATATAGAAAAAGTTTTTTTTTTTCTCTTAGTCTTCTCCTTGAAGCTTTGCCATCACGTTTTGATCATGTTCGAATTTAAACACAAACATGCAACTATTTATGATTTGTTAAGGTTTCATGAAACACGCAGCGTGCCGATACCCATGGCCACGGATCGCCTAGCAATCCGGAGCATATGTACCGGTGTCAAAAAAAAAAAAATCGGATCATGTACCGAAACGGAAAAGAAAAAGAGCAGAATAAAGCAACACCTCAAGGGTGTGTCTCTTCAGAAAACATCGCAGCCCGAGCCCGACAGCCGCCCAGGCCCCAAACCCCCCGAAGACCCAGCAAGACCCAGCAGTTCCGTTCCGTCCCCTCCCGATCCAACCTAGAATCCCGGCGGCGGCGATGGCGGCTGTGGCGCACGCCGATGCGGAGGCGGTGGACTTCAACTTCGACGACGACGACCTCATGGACGAGGAGGTCCCGGAGCCCTCGCCGGCCCCTGCCCCCCGCCTCCGGTCCGCCATCGCGGGCGGCGGCGACGACGGGCCCCGTAGGACCAAAGGACGCGGCTTCCGCGAGGACCCCGACTCCTCTTCCGCCCCCCGCGACTCGCGCTTCGCGGCGGGGGGCCGCGCCGACTTCAACTCCGACGGCGTCTCCGACCCCGTCCGATGTACGCATCTCTATCTTGTTTTACCTCTTGATTTGCTCGCGAGGAGGAGTCTTTGGCTGGAAGACGAGCGGATTGTGGGTCGAACAGCGTTAAAGATTTCGTATTGATCTGTTTGTTCCATGGTCGAATCCTCAGTGGGCGTTACAGGGAGGTAGTTCGTATCATTTGTGTGGAAGATTGCTTTTTGGCGAGCAATGTGGATGCGACGGTGGAGCTTTAGGGCGATTTTACTAGGGTTTGTAATGCCCTGGCCCCTTGTTTGCTAGTGGGGATCGAATGTGGCTTCTAGTTGGATGTAATTTGTATTGTTGGTTTGTTCTTTCGCACCTTTGACATCTCTAGGGTTTGGTTTCTGCTAATCGCATCATATAGCATTCTGTCGTCTGAATGTGAACTAGTCTTGATTGCTCTAGGATTTGTCTGGGGAAGTTCTTTTCTTTGGTGACTCGGATTAATTTCCATTTGAAATTTTGGTTGCCTTATTATACCGCAGTAGTATTATGCTTTCAATTTATTGTTTCCTTTCTTTCGACATTAGTTCTCCTTGTAGGTTCTAGTGGTTAATAGCTATTAGTCTCTGCAAGTCGGGAAATCAAGAATGTTCAAGGCACTACAATTTTGATAAGCTTGTTAGTCGTTACGGATGGTCTGGATGCCAATAGGCACCCATCCTTTTAGGTGCTATAAATTTAAAGGAAGAGTTAATAACTAAATCAATTTGAGTCCTGTGATACGTTGATTCTGATTCCAAATTGTTGTTGTCAAGTTTAGTTCTACAAAAGCAGAACTGATAGTTAGTATTTTTTTAGTAATCATGTTTGAAATAACCTAATGAAAGCCACTTCTTGTTATTTATGGGTGTGTAGAATTACCTTTGCCTTTCTATATATAATATTTTTTCCTGAAAAGTTTGTCGAGTTGATTATTTTTCGGACGATTTAGTTGCTGCTCCTTTGTTAGATTGGGTTTTTTTCCTCCTTTTTTTTAAAATTTACATCAACCTAATTAAGAGTGATTTTTTTTAATCATGGATGTGGACGTTTTGCTTGCTTTGTTCTTTATCCTTTTTTTTCAAATATATGTTTTCACTGTATGATGATAATTAGTTACACTTAAGTTAATGTATACTTTTGTCTTCGGTTTACAGCTATTGAAGGGTGGATTGTACTGGCCACTGGAGTTCACGAAGAGGCACAAGAAGATGACCTTCACAATGTTTTCCGGGAATATGGAGAGGTCAAAAACCTGCATTTGAATTTGGATCGGCGTACTGGATTTGTCAAGGTTTGTTTTTTTTATTATGTAATATTTTCTAATTTCCATTGCTGCCTATCACATGATATTTCGTTTAGAAACTATTACTGCAACATCATGAAAGCATTCCTTAATACTGGTTGTTAAATTATTTGGTGTAGAAGATATCTAATCTTGTAAAGTTTATGTCCCATTGTGGCATCTGTTGTATAAATATAAGGACTTCTGTTGAGCTCGTCTAATTTGATTTTACTTTCATTGCCCTTTCTCTCTACAGGGGTACGCTCTGGTTGAATACGAGAACTTTAAAGAAGCTCAGGCTGCAATAAAAGCACTGGATGGAACTGTGCTTATCGATAGAACAATAAGTGTTGATTGGGCATTTAGCAATGGCCCTGCTGTCAAGCCCAGAAATACAAACACTCGGAAGAGGTACTCTCCCTACCTTTATTGTTTCTTTGCTATTTGCATTAGTTTTGCTAGAGCCAGATGATGGTACATGTTTCACCATTAGTTATTTAGAATGTCGGAGGAAAGGTTTGATCACAATTTCCACAGTCACATGTCAATCATTTAGCACTGAACATGTTTCATTATGCTAGTTGCTCAAGTGTAGCTAGACCCTGATATATAATAGTACATTTTTCGCTATGGCCACTGTTGTCGGTTGTTCATAATGCGCGAGGAAAGTTTGATCAGAATGGTCACTGTTAATTGGTGATTATGTAACCGACAAGCCATTTGACTACAGTGAGGTGTGAAGTATGCATTTTTTAAGTTAATTACACTAGCTTGATATTTTATAAACTGCTCAACTTTGAGTGAAAACTTGTTGGTAAGTGTATCACTGATTCTAAAAACTGCAGCCAGCTGATTCTTTGTTAGAATAGGCTGAAGGGTATGAACCTTTTAGTTTTGGCTTGTCACTCTTGGGGAAATATTTGCTGACATTTACTTCGGTTCAAGTTTATTTCTTCATTAAGGCCTAGCGCTTGTAAAAAAGTTAAATTACTTGGTTTATCTGTTTCTTGTTTGTTTATAGTTTAAGCTGCAGTTACAAATTGATTTCTTAGTTCCCTCTTATTTAACATGCAAGGGCTTCTCTGTTACTACTTCTGATAAATATTGATAGTCAATACTCCGCTAGCGAATCTAAACAAAACCCTAGTAAGGCTTGGTAGCATGTTCCTTTGCTTGCTAGTTAATGCAACGTGAGGCAGCCAACGGGTTGATATGCCCTG
This sequence comes from Eragrostis nindensis, assembly GCA_012490785.1. Classification (NCBI taxonomy): domain Eukaryota; kingdom Viridiplantae; phylum Streptophyta; class Magnoliopsida; order Poales; family Poaceae; genus Eragrostis; species Eragrostis nindensis. The sequence goes on from JAAXCT010000294.1 coordinate 549,932, forward strand.
ATTGGCCATAAGCCACCACGAATGTGTCCTTTCGTTTCCTAGTTAATGCAGCGTGGGGCTCTGATTGGCCAAAGCGGCGCGAGCCGCATGCAGGCTGGAATGCATTTCTTCGGTCTTCTTTACGGATGCATTATTGTTCTACTTGGTCTCTGTTCCACAGCTAAAACGAAAATTAATCCTGGATGGAGTATTTACTGACTTAATTTAATATGCTGTGTTTTGCCAGATCACCAAGAGCTCATCGCTCCAGGAGCCCACCCAGGAGAAGACATTGATGTTTCCTCAGCAAGTCATGTGTCGCTGGCAGTGATCGAGTGGCTAGATGTGCGGGGATTCCGGTTGTTTGCTTGGTGTCTTACCAGAGTTTGAAGATTGTTAGTAGCTTTGCTGCTCCTTCCCTTTTGTGACCATGGTGTTGGAGTTGTGTAGACCATTATGTTTTGCATGTGTCAGTTACTGTAACTGCTGATTATTTTAGATCTTGGACAAGTGGCCAGTTAGAATTGGATGCTTATGTACTCTCTGTACTTCCTTATGTACCTCTTATTGAATTGCTGCATATGGAGTTAGATCATAATGCCACGAAGTTGATCATAGTGATTGGCAGTTCAGGGGAACGGCTGATTTGAGTAATTGTCTGAGTCAAATGCATAGGTGAGAAGTCGAGTTGTGCAGTGTGGTGCACTTTTACATGTCTTTTGGTTTCTTCCGAGCAAAATGTAATCAGTTCGCGCCACTCTTTCCTTGGCATTTGCAAAATCGGACCTTGTTTGAATCCTAATTCCAAAAACGGATCTCTTTTTAAGACTCTGCAAAATCATACCTGTTTTTTCATTCTGAAACAATGAGCTGCCCCTATTCCGTTAGGAGGTGTTAACAGTATTGAATCTGCTGGCAAAAGACGATAGTACCCTTTGCAATTTGATGAAAATTCAGGTTGACATAAATTTGAGGAAGATTCAAGTTTGAACATGGAAAACTTCAACCATAGGTGGGGCATTGGCAGATTCCCTGGCGCTCACAGTGGTCTTCCAAAATCGAATCCATGGTTGTCGTGGGGCTAGCCTGCAACCTCTGGCCAACCTCCCTTTAACCAGCATCTGCTATTTGAGCCCCAATTCATTTGCACCCGGTGGTGGTGGCGTTCTTGGGACAAATCTTGGATCGATTGGATGGGAGCAGACACCATCCCTAATCAATCGACGAAATTGACGATAATTGGATTCGTGTGATGATGAATCGAAGAAGAACACATGGCCCAAGAGGACTGGATTGCGGCCTATACATATGGAGGTGTGCCCGATTGCAGACACCGCCCTTGTTGTTTCCCAGGGGAAATACGTACATCAGTAATAGTTTGTTGATGCGAGGGGAGCTGGCTCTTTCTATGTTCTGAATAGATGGTTGTTTCTTGTGATGAACTGTTAGCATACCTCCATGATAGTTGGCGAATTAAGAACTGCACCAAAATTTTAAGGCACTGAACTCCATGATAGAGACCCGTGAACAGGCAAGTAAATTTTTTGAGATCAAAGAGTTGTTGGGCTTCAAATGCGTTCAGATAATCTTAGCCTGCCAGTGTATGGGCACGTTGATGTAGCTATTTTTTGACAGCAATTCCTTTAATCTGGCTTATCTTTGCGCATGGGAACCGAATATATATGTGCTCAATGGGCAAGCAAATAGTTACTTTCCTAGCGATAATTTGTTGCAGGATTGTATGCATATGGCCATTTCATTTGTCTGATCCAAATAATATAATGAGTATTAAGATACCAGTGAACAATATCCGTTTTGTTGTGCAGAGGCAGCAATCAACGGGCTACTTGGGTTATGGCAAAAGTATGTCCAAGGAGGGTTTGTCACAAGTTAAAAGCACTTGCTTGATGACCACTTCAACAGGATGTGATCAGGTGAGTCAGAGACAGGAGTTTCAGATAGCCCATTATGACCTATTTTCATATTGCTCTTGACTTTAGCAAAAGACCAACGTTGAGTAAGTACCAGGAGCAGCTGTAGATATGGAGAAACAAATGCAAAATATACTGAATGACTATGCACTTATGATTAGCACCTATATGTTTTCCTAATTATTTTTGTTCTACATGGTATATGGTTCAGTGTAACATCATTGTGCATTGTTCCTCTCCTTGCAGAGGATGATATGCCACTGTCAAGCATTAACTTCAATGAGCTGCCATGAAGTTGTTGTTAACTGACGATTGACTTAGGTGAGCTGCTTTTTTTTTTCGAAAGGTTAAAAAGGTCTCTATCTCACTTCTTTTTTTCTTTCTGCAATATCTCACTTCTCAGTTCTATCGGTGATTTTCCTTGTCATTTTAAGAAATGTTCTCAGTATGTTAAACATATAGTTATTGTATTTCTTTTTCCAAAATGATGGAGATTTTTGCATCAAATGGTTGGTGCTTTAGTAATAGATTGTCGGCTAGTTGATTTAATGGAGTCGATTGTGACGGATGTCTTGAACGGTTGTGGTTTATTTGTTTTCGTCGTTCAGAACTTGGTTGTAATAATGGACAGCTACATATCGATCGATACAGAGGCTGGAATATTAATGCATATTCCCTTTTCTTAAAAAAATGATTGTAATTTTTCGGCAGTCCCTGAGGTTCTATATAAGCTCTATTTAGTTAATCTTGGCATAAACTTTTTTTTTTGAAAATGTGGTGAGATTGAATGATGCAAGCATTGTTCAGTTCAAAACAACAGTATCACTTTACAATTAACTTTCTATGATCAGGGATAAAAATAAGAAAACATAAATATACAGTGCCCAATCGTTTGTGCAGTGTATGCAACTCGAAACAAATAAATAGCGAACAAAATGCAGCTATAACTCAATAAATGTGCTGATGATTGTTTGTTCAGTACTGTTTTGTGCATTGACAAATTTGCAGAGTAGCACAAATATTGAATTTCTCATTGAGTACATATATGTCCTGATGTATACAGCTACTAACATTTTGAACAAAATAAAAAATTTGATCAGTTTATGCTCCTTCACTTTTCCCACAGCCTACAGCTGCTATATTCATTAGCATATACAGTCTAACACTATACAGCATTGATGGAGCTTAATGAATCTTTATATTCAGTTGATATCATCAAATTTAGCTTAGCTATGTCAAATTTAATACGGTCCATCTAATTGTCTTATGCAATGATGATTGGAAAAAAGAATGCTTATAAATGGCTTGCCCCACCGGAGTTGAGATCTGACATATTATTTATTTTTTCGATCACCCGGCTATTCTCAAATGTCTGGAGAATTAAAATGCATGTGTGCTTGTTTTTATCACATGCACTAACAGCATCGTGGTGCAGCTGCTCCAGCCGGAGAAGATCGCGCCGCACGCCCTGTTCCTCAGATACCAGTCGGAACCAGGTGCCGATATGCTCGCCCCTGAGGTGTATCCGCGACCCACTGGTACGCCATTGTCCTCACCCAATTCATGTTGAAAGTTAAACACAAATCACAACATGATTATGTATTCTTGCTGTTTGTATCATTGCAGGGGAGGTGTACATTGGTGTGCTGAGCAAGGATGATGACGCACCTGAGGATCTGGCGACGATCACCGGAGAGCCGGATGTGATTGCAATGCTGCACAAGATAGCCGCGATGGTGTCCAGCCATCTGAAGATAGAGGAGGGTGCCGAGGTGATCGCCGAGCAGGCGTGCTACCGGCCTTAGACCACTGACGGGCTGCCGATCATCGGGGAGATGCCGGGGGTTAAGGGGTGCTATGTGGCCACAGGGCACAGCCGCTGGGCCATCCTCAATGCTCCAGCCACTGGTGCCGGCCTCGCGGAGCTCATGCTTGATGGCAAGTCAAAGACTATCGATATTGCGCCATTCAGCCCAGCAAGGTTTCTGAATAGATGACTCATCTAATGTTAGAGGGGCAGACATGTAGAGTTGAAATTGAATAAAACTACTCTTTACTTGTGTCCTTACTCCAAAGTGATTAGTGAGTTACAACCATGAGCGGTTAAACACATGTATGGATAAATAAATCACTAGATGTTCTTGTGTTAAATCACAGATAATTCCATCTTGGCACCATTAATGTGGATATGTGCAGTTGACATTTTCCAAATGTGAAGTTGCAGTTACTGATGTAGTGTCAAACTCTAGCACAGTTTCAGTTCATTCATCAGCTTTTATGAAGTTGTTTCCAATTTGCAATTATGTCCATAGGTTTATAGAGAACATCTCCTGTGTTACCGCGGGTTCGCGTGTTACCGTGTTACCGATCACTGTAGCGCCTCAAATATGCAACGAAAATTGCAACAAATATGAATGGATAGCTCATGCAACGATCTACAATTCATATTTTTGGTCGAGGTGCAACCGAAGCTCGTACAAGGAGATACAAAAAAGAGAATCAGACATTAAATAGTAACGGGTTGCGGGTTCGCGATGAACAGTTGTAACCCGCGCTATTCACAGTCTGATTTCTCTTTTTGTATCTTCTTGCACGAGCTTCGGTTGCACCTCGACCAAAATATGAATTGTAGATCGTTGCATGAGCTATACATATTTTTGTTACAATTTTTTGTTGCATATTTGAGGTGCTACAGTAATCGGTAACACGGTAACACCTAAAGGGATGGTAACACCAGATACGTTCTCTAGGTTTATAAGCTGTACTGTCTTCCAGTGCCGAGTCTAAGGGTGGCCGGGTGGGTCGCACCCCCAGATTCAGCTCAGCCTCCATTTCTAGCACTGTATGAACAGTAGAATTTTTCTTTTTCCCTTTTTTGCCCAATCAGCCCAGCTAGCTTCCGGCCCACCCCCAGTTTGGGCTGACTCGCCACTGCTGTCTTCTGTATAAGACTGCAATCATGATTCCAATCTTTGTTTCCAAAGAATGTTACACTTTCGGCTAAGTGATCTGCTACTACTATTCTTGTGGCCGGCATGATCAAGCTTGTGAATTGAAACTATGCAGAAAATAGTAGGGCTGGAAGGATACAGATCCACTGAAGTTTTTAGATGCAGTCGTTAGCTGCTAATCGCTTGCTTGAAGCACTAACGGCTAGCTTGGTTGGATAATGTAATGGTACAGTGGCTGATTGAGGCAGTGCCCGGGAAGAAGCTTGATGTTCGTCTGACAGTGGCAATATCAGGTGTGTAATCTGCACCCTCTGAGGAATATCAGGTGTGTAATCTGCACCCTCTGAGGAATATAGGTGAATGTAAAGGAATAGAACTCTTGTCATTGTAAACATTTTCAGTAATTTTTTATCTTGACCGCATTAGAATCTTAATATGTTAATATTGTAGACGTGACGTGCCCTAACTTTTTGGATGACAATGGCTGTATATTTTACATTTTTCAAGAAGTGCAAGGTGTGAGGACTGTATGTGTCTAACTAAACATTTGATGAATCTATTGTGTCCCAACACAAATTGTTGGACAACTTCGAAAATAGTTATTTGGATCCATATTACCCTATTATAAAGATTGTCTATTACTTCGTTATGAAGTTGTTAGTCATAAATTTAAAACAAATATAACATGATTGTAATAAAACAATATTGGGATGTTTCTTCTAGCCAGCCCGTGGCAATGCACGGGCACTTTTGCTAGTATAGTTAAGGTACCATAGATCGGCCCAATAGCCCATCAAATCTGATAAGTCCAGCCCAAGTCTGAGCGTCAACATTTTCAAAGAGAAGAGTCAACATTTTTTTAGTTTCTATTTCAACATTTTTAAAATAAAATCAATATTTTTTAAAAAAATGTTGATTAGTAACAAAAAAAATGTTGGCATGGTGCAACAAAAATGTTGACACAGTACATTCAAAATGTCGACGAAAATTTTAAATTTTAAAAATTCAAAAAATATTCATATTGGATCTTATTTTGTAGAATTAATGGTAATAAACACATAAGTTCAAACGGATTTAAAAACAGACTTACGATTTAGGAGAAAAATGCGTTTAAAGTTTGAAATCCATTTCTTTTTCTCCCACTCCCCATCCGCGCCTAATCAAAACGCGCCATGTGTCCCCAGTTATCCTCTCCCTCTCAGGCAGCAGCCCACGTGGGCCGTTAGATTGACTCTCGCACTAATCTCAAAGCGTTCTATCAAAAGAATTTTGTAAGGCGCGCGGACCCACCTCGCGTTGCCCACTGCACCCTGACGCGCGCCCTGGCCCAGCCTTGAGGCTGGGATAGCGGGGCGGCCTCCCCTCCCCGGGCCCCCGAAACTTAGGGGCCCCATCCTGTGTACTATCCACACGGCCCATAGGCCTAAACCTATGACGCACGTTTCCTTTCGGCTGTAGAGAGCCCAGCAACCAGCCAACCACACGAGATGAACAGCTAGAACTAATTAGATGGATGATGCCGCGACGTCTCCGCGGCCTCCGAGCATGCCCACGTTAGCCTCATTTGCTTTGCTCCATGCGATATCATTTGAATGGTTGTGATGAAACCTTTGCTCGATTAACGGTAGGATTAGTGGCATCTTGTGGCGGCCATCCAGCATGCTTCATTGCTGAAAGTGACATGTCAATCAGGCCACATTGATGGACTTGCCTTTGGCCAATGTAGGATCATGTCACATTAATTTCAAGCTGCTACTTTGTTTGTTGTGTTCTTGCTGGAGGGGCATGCCCTGCATGATGCTTCTAGGGTCTATATAAGCATGGTGCTGCGTTCATTCCATTGCATCCCACCACCATTGCATGTTATCCATGTTTGGCAGAGTGCGTATTTAAGGTAATCTCGATAGAGTTTGGAGGCTCAAATGTTCCACAGTCTTAGTTCATCTGAATCGGGCTATATGTAAAACTCATTTCCATGTTAGGATGATAGTTATTAAAAATGATTTAAGATTCCATCTGTCCAACAATAGTCATGTTGTGGCTTGGTAAAGCATTACATAATGATTTGATGGTAAAGTGTGAGGAGACATGTTTAGTTGTGTTCTGCTCTGCACAAAAATGATGATATGGAGCACACGTTAGCTCGCTTCGATTTGATTACATATCTTATGCTACTTCCTGGTTGTATTTTGAGACTTATGGATACAGATGAGCGGTGTTACATGGAGGGCGCACCTTTCCACCAGCGGCCCTAGGAAGAGGCAGCGCAACAAAGGATCAACTGCCAAGACAGGTGCTTTGTTACATCCGTGTTTTTTATTTACACTATATAATTTTTCTCAGGTGAAAGCCCATTAGCTATTCTACGCAACTGTATTAAAAAATAAGAGAAAGATTGATAACTTCTACATATACATAGGATAATTTATTTTCTTAGTTCTTTTGTTTGTTCCTGAGTTATTCTCGTAGCATTAGTTTCTCCCCAAATGAGTTGCGTTCTGCAGCCTTTTTTTCTTCCATCAATGCATATGGCACTGAATTTGAATTTTGATTATCAAACGAACTTTGTGTGTTTCATATTTATGGTCATTACTAGAAAGGAGGATACAGTGATCTATGAGTATTTGACGTTTGTATGGTATGAATTTCCTGTGTAGCAAATCTTTCTGAGAGCCTCCTGCACATGAGTGTCAGTACTGCCTTGCCCAATTTTAGTATGTTTAATTAATTTTCGTCTTGTTGTAGAGGTGGTAAATTCAGTTTGCCTTTTCTAAGGGACCCACCTCCATTCCTTGATGGGTTGCTGAATCCTAATGGTGACATTTTATCCAGATAAGTCAATAAGATCTTGAAGCTCTATGGTTGCTTTCACATTGGGTGCTAAAATCGATACGGGTGTAAACAAGGCCATATGTTTTTAAAACTAATGGACAAAAGTTCATCATCAAATTGAATCATTGCTACCAGACGAGGGTGCAGCCCTAGTTTGTGCAGAGCTCTATATATTTTTGACACAGGAAACGGAATACGGAACCAAATGTCTATTTGGATAGAGATAGGGACTGCAATAATGATAATGGAGTTGTCAAATGATAAAGTATGTTTCCCAACTCATATCAGCATTATTTTTGGTACATACATAGAAAAAGATCCAAACCCTTTTGCGCGATTGTAGCAAGAACCAACTTTTTTTACTAATTGGACACCTGTTGTGATGTAAACAATAAAAAATAATCTTTTAATTTTAAAATACTTACTGCAGCGTTATTTTGATTGTAATTAATTTATTTTCGGTGCTCTTTCCCTTAATTTTATAAAAACAATCAACTTCACCATGGTCTCCTCAAATGAAATAAACTAATTCATTTTCCACCCTATTAATTCAGCTCTCTTTTTCAATTGGTGATCACCCGCAGCGAAGCGCGGCATGCTGGCTAGTTCGTATTATCGATCAGCACATTCTTCCGCCATCGGAGTCCCGTTCCAGCAGCACAAGTCCTCTGGATCGGCTTCGGCTTCTGAGACAGGCAACAGCAATCGCTCCTCTAACGATGCGTGGCGGTCTGGCCTCCTGCAGTTCCGCTTCTGTGCATAGAAGCCAACAGATCTGAGGTGAGCAGTCATGTTCATGTGTAGCTATCGCTTCTCCATAAATCTAAGTTTTTTCTGATTTTCTTGAGTTAGTTTCTTGATTCAATGTACGTCATGGTTTTTTATTTTCCTGATTCCTAATTAGACCTTGATTTCATTGGTAGAACCGTAGAAGTTTCCTACTTTATCCAAGACTTGCGAATTGTTGGTTTCACCAAGACTGGAAAAAACAGGTAACAAACAAACAAGAATGGTTCTCATATCATTAAATTTTATCTGTGTAATTAACCATGACTTGAAGGGTTCCGATTCACAAATGTTCTGTTAACGTGGTGGGTTTCCTCCAGATTTAATTAGGTGTACTATCCTTTGCTATATATTGCAAATCATAGCATTCCACCAAATTCACATAATTTTTGTGATTTCTTTTATTAATTTATTAACAGACTTGAAAAAAACACGTTGATTCTTATATGCTAGTAATTTTGACTGGATACAAAATAGTTTTTTTTGCTCAAAAGTAGTTCATCCCTCAATATACAAATTTAAGTGCCTTAAGTGAGATATTCACTTATAAGGCTCCTTAAATAATTAGATGATGATTTTTAGGCATTGTCCAAAAAGTTACATTTTGCCTAGAGCCACCGAAATCCCGGGACCGGCCCTAGGCGCGCCGCTGGTCGCCGTCGCCCTGCCCCGAGGCGCCTCAACTCCGCTCGCCCGGCAAGGGGCCGCCGCAGCCCCCCCCCCCCCCCCCCCCCCCCCCCCCCCCCCCTAGTCCTGAGCAGCGCTAGCTCCCGCCACACCCGTCCGTGCTTCAACCCGCACCTCTGCTTAATCCAACTTGCACCGTGCTTGTTCGTGTAAGGGAGAACGAGGAAGAGGGCATGATGGTCCTTTCCCCATTTTCGAAGCCTTTTTTTATTCTTAAAAGAAGGATCTAACTTGAAAAGAGGGGCAAACGGAGGGTTCGGATTAAAAAAGAGGTTTGATTTTGCAAACTCTGAAAAAAAAGTCCGTTTTTAGAATTGGGATTGGAAATGAGTCCGGTTTTGCAAACCCCAGAATTGGGATTGGAAATGAGTCCCCAACCCCCCCCCCCCCCCCCCCCCTTTTTTTTTTTTTTTTTGGGTTAGCGAGACGCTAATGGCGCTGGGTTCTTGAATGGAAAACTTGGGAGGTGTCTATAAGGAGAGAATTTGCATTTTACCGGGAGCCTTTTGTGCTTCAACCATCGAGATGACATCTGCATGTGCAGTTCCCGGTTTCCTGATTTTCCCCAATCAAATTCGGATGACAGAAGCAATGGTACGGGTTGCGTTAGGCAATTGTATATTTGTATATCAGAAACCTGGAAGAAACCACAAAACCAGGATTGCAGAAATATCCATCGATTCATTACGCATTGCTGCCATACAAACACATGTCTAATTGTCTACAAGTCCATCCCGCATCCCCGAAATATGTGAACAATTCCCATAAAAATTCACAGCACCCATCATTTACACACAGAGATCGAGCCCATAAGATCCATACATGGCATGAGTTACGATGGCTCTGACAATGGTAATCTGTCTTCGAAATCACTCACGCCTTTTTCGCTGATGACGGAACTTCAGAAACCCGGACGGAAGCAACGAGTTTTCTGAGACGGGCTTTGAATTTCTCAATCTTCTGCGGATCCTGGTCCGGAACGTCACCAGCCTGAGCCTCACCTTCTGGTGGAGACGAGCCTTGCTCTGAATTTCCAAGGACCGGTTCTTGCTCGACAATTCCAGCTCCTGGCTCATTGCTAGTTATTACAGCCCGTTGTGCCTCTTGGAGAGGGGCTGGTGGGTTGGATGATGAGCTGGGCCTCAAATCCGGCGTGGCCGTGAGGATGGCGTCCATCTGAGCGTTTAGGCTGGACATGCTCCTTGCGGCTGCAGGATTAGGGATTGGGGAACCTGAAGTTTCCTGAGATGTCTCTGAAGAGCTCACGAGCAGCTGGACATCCTGGTTATCATCATCATCATCTCCATCATCTGATTCATCTTCACTTGAGTCGCTCGTATCATATTCTGCAATACATTAAGAGATGTTACTGAAGATGATATAGCTACTATAACAACAGAACACAAACGTTGTTTCAATTCCTTTCTTGTATCTTTTCTGTTCTTTTTTTCTCTCACAGTTCACCATAGAACCCATACAATACAAGAAGGGAAAAAGAAACATTACTGACAGGAATTAAAAGAATTGAATATCCCAGCTTTGATCAGGCAGCAAGCAACTGGAGTTAGGAGTTCCATGTAGATCAAACTTGTATGTCTTTAATTTTCTTAAAGACGAAACTGAGAACCAGGACAGCCTGTGCAAGGATGGATGGATCTCAAATGATATACTTGAGTTTGAAGTTTGAATGCCAATTTTTTTTTTTAAATTTTTTTTTTTTGGGTGATCAAAGCCAAACACGATAAGGATGAACTCAATATACTTTGCCAATGTTGGTTACCGCGAAGGCGTCCTCAATCTGCTATTACTCTGCTATTGCCAGTAGGGGAACAAGATCACACATTACCAATGCAGGATTAAGACTACAATCATGTAATGGATAAAAGACTCTTATCATGCCAGCATGAGCCAAACAGTTAATTTACTAGAACTAGAAGAGTTTGCTGCACATCTTCTTTACTCACATGGGTCTAAAAGTGAACTACCAGGAGGTCTGAATTACTACCAGGATGTCTAAAAGTTAATTTACTAGAACTAGAAGAGTTTGCTGCACATTTTCTTTACTCATACAGTGGCACTGTTTGAATGTACAGTGGGATTTCTGCTTGTTGCGCACTTACACTACACTTAGGCAAGACAAGACAAAAAAAATTCAAGATTGTGTCTCCTTTTTGATGGCGTACTGAGGAGTGCAGGCAGGCAACTAGTTCTATCGATCTCCCTTAACAGGTAGGCTCACACGAATTCATTCAGTTCTCTTCAATCCATCATAAATGTGCAAATGGACAGTCTGGTTTGGTTCGTGAAGCAAATGGAAAGTCTGGTTTACCATTTGGATATGAAAAGAAAACATTGCTTGTGGTGAGGTTCTGATTTGCCTTCTCAGAAAGAGAAACAAACCAGCTGCTTATGTGTTGTGGCGCTTGCGTGTGAGTGTTTGCAATGGAGAACCAGTTGAGAACGCGAGAGAGGATTGGAACGAAGCGGGTAGCGAGAGCTGTTATCGTCACCGAGGCGAGATGAATTCTCAGCCACGACGACCGAAGAACAGTCTCACCCAACAGGAGACTTTATTTCTTCGATAACATTCACCTAAACCTCGGCAGCCTTTATAAAAACCGAGATTTGCCTCCTTCTCAGTCACCTGAGAAGGAGACAGCTCCTTATAACCCAGGCACCGGCTAACTGAAACTCAATCTCTAACAAAACCGATTCAGCAAAAATACTAACAAACTAAATAATTCTCCCTGGAAAGACTCCTGCGCGCTACGGCGTCCTTAGCCACTTCTGGCTTCGTCTCGTGCACGAAGCCAACCAACGCCTGTAGGTGCGCCGAACAAAAGAGTCCACGACATTATGATTCGTGAAACAGATGGAAAGTCTGGATGGATTCTAATTAACAAACTCCTAACTGAGCCATTGTTGATGAAGAAAAGAATATTCACAAGTTATACACACACAAGAGGTCCCAATATGACAAGATTGCTGCTATTTATAGTGAACAGAAAATATGGGATAAGTGTACTATACTTAGGAACTGCATCTTGCAAAATTAGTAATGGAATCAAAGTTTATTTTGGGCTGATGTCTAGGATAGAAATATCTCTTTGATCAAATGCCACAGACTATTCTTTTGTCAATAATAGACTGTTCTCTAGTACCATTATGGGAACCTTCCCCATTGGCAGGCTTCATATGCTCATCCTTGAGTGGAGTAGAATGTGATAATGATTGATCTACCAATCTTACGGACAACCCCCCCCCCCCCCCCCCCCCCCCCCCCCCCCCCCCCCCCCCCCCCCCCCTTTTCAATCGGACTGCACGGTGCTCACATCTCTTAGCAGCCAATTACCAGTTCCGCAAAATGCACACACGATAAAAGTCCCATTCAGTTGTAATGTTGTATCTTTTTAAGTATGTTGGTTACTTTCCTAGGTGAACAAGCTAATCGAAGTGGTTAACAGAAAAATTATATTTCCAACTTTTGTAGTAGCATTAAAGAAGCTATGGGAGAGAGTCATGGAGCACCGCCTGAGGAAGATGACGAGTGTGACCAAAAATCAGTTTGGTTTCATGCCCGGAAGGTCAACTATGGAGGCAATATTACTCTTAAGGCAACTAATGGAAAGATACAGGGAACAAAAGAAAGACCTGCATATGGTCTTCATTGACCTGAAAAAGGCATATGACAAAGTGCCTAGGAATGTCATGTAGTGGGCTCTGGAAAAACACAAAGTCTCAACTAAGTACATTAATCTAATCAAAGATATGTACAATAATATTGTGACAAGTGTTCGAACAAGTGGTGGGGACACATCTGACTTCCCGATTCATGTTGGGCTACACCAAGGGTCGGCTTTGAGCCCTTATCTCTTTGCTTTGGTGATGGATAAGATCACAAGAGATATACAAGGTGATATCCCTTGGTGTATGCTCTTCGCAGATGACGTGGTGCTAGTTGACGAGAGCAAGAGTGGTGTTGCTGAGAAGTTGGATGTGTGGAGGCACACTCTGGAGTCAAAAGATTTTACGCTAAGTAGGTCTAAAACAGAGTACATGAAGTGTAATTTCAGTGCTACGGGGCAAGAGGATGGAGATGTCAGCCTCGATGGCCAAGTAGTACCCAAGAAAGACACCTTTCGTTACTTGGGATCGATGCTACATAAGGATGGAGATATCGATGACGATGTCAGTCATAGAATTAAAGCTGGATGGTTGAAGTGGCGTGCTACAGGTGTCCTTTGCGACACTAAAGTGCCATAAAAGCTAAAAGGCAAATTCTACAGGACATCGATCCGACCTGCTATGCTGTATAGAGCAGAATGTTGGCCAGCTAAAAGAAAGCATATCCAGCAACTAAGTGTAGCAGAGATGCGTATGTTGCGATGGATATGTGGCCACACAAGAAGGGATCGACTCCGACATGACGACATACGTGAGAGGTTAGGGGTGGCACCAATTGAGGAGAAGATTGTTCAATATCGCTTGAGATGGTTTGGACATGTGCAACAGACCGGAGGAGGCGCCTGTACGTAGTGGGATAATACGTCGTCCCGAAAATATAAAGAGAGGCAGAGGTCGACCACCTTTGACATGGGCAGAGTCGGTAAAGAGAGACTTGAAGGACTGGAATATTGCTGAGGAGCTAGCTATGGATAGGAGAGAGTAGAAGCAAGCAATCCACGTGCCAGAACCTTGATTTCTCCTTTTTTTAATCCTTTTTTAAAAACCTTTTTTTTTGAAAAAAAACTTTTTTCACTCTTTTTTTCTTTTTTGTTCTCTCTTCTTTCTCTTTTATCCTGTTTTGCCCTTTCTCGTTTTGGTGGGTTTTGCCTCTCTTGTTGGTTCCTGCAGGTTTCATCTCTAGCCTACCCCAACTTGCTTGGGATAAAAAGGCTTTGTTGTTGTTGTAGTAGCAGCATTAAAGAAATTGGATAGTTTGTAAGGAAATTACAAATGAAACAAATCTTAGTAGAATAAACGCTTGAATCCTATGATTATGTTGCCAAAAAAGAGGAAAATCTCGAAGATCACTATTTTCTAAATGCATTAGTCATAGTAGCATATCATACCAGCAGATTTACGATGAATCACACGAGCAACATGCCAGCTTTTTCTTTTCTCCTGAAAAAATTAAAAACAAATATAAATATGGATGGATATTTTTAATTGATGACATTAGGATAACACTTTTAGTTCATTTTCTAGCCAAGAAAACCAAACGTCATTACTAAAAATAGTAGGGAGTGATAGCCAATAAATTTGGGCTCAAAACTGCTTTCCATTATAAAATCGAACAAAAGACTACACGATCATGAGTCACCTCTACCCAGCATTTCTAGCCATAAACTATAGAAATACTTAACAAAATTATTTAGATTACATCCATTAGGCAGCTACCTGTGAAAGAGGTACCGTCCAACCTCCTGAAAGGCACCAATTAAGAGTAGGCCTCAGATCGTTACGATTAGCAGCATAACATTTACCTTCACCTTCGGGAGGTTTAAGTAGCTCCACCTGTGGCAGAACGATGCGGATATGCTCTGTCAGAAGTTAAGCATGAAAATATGATGACCAAATGGAAAATTAATACTTGATGGATAACTCCAGTACTACAAGAAGAAATAAACCAAACTAGATCATGAATGGAATGTGACAATTACTTACTAGTTGCTATATCCAATTTGTTCACATTCTTCACTTAACTAGTTGAACAAGCAAAAGTGGAGTTATATGTCTTTCCAGGGTACATAGGCATACCAAGCAAATCCATAAGAACAAAAGCTAATTGTAAATTATCGAATTCTTACCTCAAACATTTCTTCACTGAATAACTTAGTAATTTTACCAGACCAAAAGCAACCTTCAGAAAACCAATCAACAAGGTCACCTATTTTCCAGGTTTCATCAACAGTTGCTATGACATCATTATCGGGCAGCTGCTCAGGAACTTGATCCTTCCAATGCCACTCAGGAAATGAAGGCCGTATCATGATTTGCACTCTCGATTGTTGTTCGGAGCATGTTGGGTTCTTTTGAAAGGGCCTAACCCATTCCTGATCTGCTAGGAAACAGCATGTGGAGTAAAAAGATAGGTCTGAATAATTGTCAACAATACACTTCAATGAATCGAGAAACTGGAGTAAAACTGAATTGTTCAAGGGAAAAAATTAAAACAATTTGCAGCCTAACTAGATAAATCATGTTTGGTGAGGGATTAGGAGAAACAGGTTAGCTACAGTTATGTCGCAGTTTATTTTTAGTTACCAACTACAAGGCAGGGGCCGAGTCCCTATGATCTTTTTTTTTAATAACATTCAAAAGCTATATTAATGTGTAAGTGCAAGCTAAATTCTAGCAAACAATGACCCTAATACATTCAGCTTGACACAAATAGCGCCTAAGAAGGCTAAAAAAAGGTATGTGCAAATAGTTCAAATAGTTCAATATCGTGCATTTGTAACTCTTCAAATATCCATGACTGGATAAACTGTTCAATAAGGAAACCCATTCATGTGACAACTAGCATCATGGATGACTGAAAATACTAGAGCATCACTCTAAGACAAATAATTGCTTGAAACAAGAGAGCACATAAAGACTTGGTTACCTTCGTCTGGGTAGTCAACATACTCCAAGCAACACTCAAACTGACCAGACACCGTGACACGCATGGCATTGATCTGAAAAAGGAGAAATAGCACAAAGCATCTTAGCTGATTCTCGTGCTCTGTTATCCAGGCCATATGCGATACGGAGGAAAGGTAACTCAAACATCAACGCTTAAAGACAATCTTTCGATTCAAACAAATTCAATGTATGCATTTATATTTTTTCAAGGTAAGCAAATAAAGTGATGAATTTGAGCCCCCGGTGACTGAATTCAAACGCAAACCATCCATAATTTTGATAGACAGGCAATATAAAAAGATACTAGCCAGGCCGGCGCACTATGCCACGCCCGAACGGAAACAGTAGCAGGGCAAACCGACTCAGCGCGTTAAACAAATAAAGTGGCACACCGCACGCAAGGCAAGGCCAATTTAGGGCCAACAAATGGATGAGACGCAAAGGCCCAGGGGAAGGCAGGAGCGGCAACGGGCCACCCGCGTAAAGGAAAGAAAGCGGGAACGCACTAGGGGCCCACGCGAGAATGCTACAGGCGCAAGACGCGAAGGCACCACGGCCCAGGCGCTCACCTGCGGGCTCAGATTGCCTACGTGGCCAAACACGGGAGTGACACGCGAGCCGTAACTAGACACGTCCTGGAACGCCCACGTCGCCCAAAACGTTGGCTGACACGGGATTCTTTCCGCTATCAGCTCAAGACTACTATATATTAGGGGCCTTACCTTGCAGCGAAACCATGCACCCCTGTAACCTTCCTGGAAGGTCTTGTACTCCGCAAAATCCCCAACCTTACATGGAAGAATCAGATCCATTTCCAGCCACCGATCTAGCAGGATTAAACACACGGGAGAAATCAAGTTCAAACAAGTGGGAATGGGAATCGAAGCACCACAGTAACCATAGTATCTAGCAATCCAGCCTAGTAAACAAGGACCAAAGTAGACTACGGGGCGATGCAATAAAGTAATCGAAGCGCACAGGAATCCAGAACCAAGAAACACATTTCCTCCGAATGCTGGTAGGTGGCGTACCAAAAGAGGCCCGGGAGTGCGGCCATCAACAACTTGTCCGGCTGACCACGAACGATCGCCGGCAACTGCTGCGTCCTTCCCTCGGCCGGCGACCTGCGTCGGCCCTCTCCGGCGGCGGCGTGTCCAGGGACCAGGGGTGCAGCACTGTGCCCGAGGGGGGAAGGATTTAGAGAGTTGACCGAATGTATTAGGGTGTCGCGTAATTAACTCTTAAACCGATGTGGGCCAGGCCTACTAGCTACAGAATGATTAGGCCGGCCCAATCCGTACACCGGCGGCCGGCCTGTTTTTTTGGCATTCTGGGCAAGAAATCAACGGAACGGCCAAATAAT
The DNA here is from genome assembly GCA_012490785.1 of Eragrostis nindensis. Classification (NCBI taxonomy): domain Eukaryota; kingdom Viridiplantae; phylum Streptophyta; class Magnoliopsida; order Poales; family Poaceae; genus Eragrostis; species Eragrostis nindensis. The sequence goes on from JAAXCT010000294.1 coordinate 567,091, forward strand.
TTGAGAAGCCCTGACCTTTATTACGATCCGCGAAGTGATCCTCTGTCTCCGGCGAAATCCGGCTCATCGATGACCACCGGGTTTAGAGGGGTACGGGGCAGCGGCGGAACGGCGGCGGATGGTGGAGACGGGGGGCGGCGGAGCCGCTGGGTTGGAGGTGGGCGGAGGGTCGGTGGGGGAGTCATGAGAAAAAGAGGTTAGCGTGGTGGCGGGCGGCGGGAGCCGCCGGAGACGAGGTACGAGGGCGGCGCGGGGGCGTCTCACCGGAGAGGAAGGAGACGACGACGTCGCAACGGGGCCTTCTGGATGGGAGGAAACGGGATCGCGGAGAGGAGAGGGGAACGGCTGGCGGGCCTCGCCGGTGCTAAAGGTGGCGCCTTTGAGGCGGTGGTTGTCGGCGGCCGCGCAGGGTGGGGAGGCAGAAGTGGTGGTATCGAAAAGGGACACGGGAGGTTGACGAAGACCTGAAATATACCGTAATAACAGAGAGATAAAGGGTGCATCTGGGCTGTTCGATCAATATCCAACGCTTCAGCAGTACCTATCCACCTTCTAATAGGGACTGTCCGCACCATGCCCGGGTATTTTATCCGGCCTGGGCACCCGAATTCTGGGCCGTTCGATCGGCCAATCCAACGGACATTGCTTTTCTTCAACCTCCCGATGATTCTGTCGCCCCTGCCCACCGCCCATCGAGCCGCCTCCCCTGCCTCGCCGGGCTAGGGTTTCGCCGGAGCTCCACGCCGGCCCGGCCGGCGCGGACCTCCGGCGAGACCCTAGCCCGACGAGGCACCACCCGCTGCCACCACCCGCCGCCGCCTCCCGCCCCCGCCATCGTCGACCTCGCCCCCGGCCGGCGCGGAGCTCCGGCGAAACCCTAGCCCGACGAGGCACCACCCGCTGCCACCACCCGCCGCCGCCTCCCGCCCCCGCCATCGTCGACCTCGCCCCCGCCCGACCCTGGCCCAACTGCCATCTACCACCTCCCGCTCCGGCGGCGCCCTCGTCGCCTCCGCCTCCGCCGTCTCGCCCGCCACCACCGCCGGCCAGCTTGCCTCCCCTGGCCCCCCCTCTTCTAAGTCCGCCGGACACCGGTGACCTCCAAACCCGGAACCCTAACCCCAATCCCGATCGCTAATCTCGTCGGAGAGGTCGCTGGAGTTGAGGAAGGTGCTCAGAGGGCCTCGCCGGAGTTGGGGAAGAAGGAACCAGAGGAATCGCTCAAGTGATAAAATTCGGGTGACAGCGCTGGAAGATCTGCCCGGGTGGATTTTAGCAATCCCCTTCTAATAGCACTTGATGTACCGAAGTGGGTAACTAAGGAGATTGACAAAATTAGGAGGAAATTCCTATGGAGAGGTCAGAAGGAATTAAAAGGGGGGCACTGCCCGGTGTTTTGGCAAAGAGTATTGCGCCCTCTTGAATACGGCAGTCTGGGGATCCATAATCTGGAGACTTTGGGCTGGGCTCTTCATATGAGGTGGTTATGGCTTCAGAAAACGGAGCCTGATCGGCCTTGGGCTTCCCTGGGAGTACATGTGCCAGCCAACGCCACAGCGATGTTCGCCGCTTCAGTCACGACTGTCATCGGCGATGGATGTTCCACTTCGTTCTGGGTAGACAAATGGATACACGGCAAATCCATAATGGAGTTGGCCCCTGCACTCATGCCCTTTGTAAGAAGAAGAGGGTGGCGCAAGCGTACAGTCAGAGACGCACTTGAAGGAAATAAATGGAGAGACGATTTTGGGGGCGGACTGCCGATTACTGCTATCTGGCAATGCCTCCAACTATGGGATGTACTGCAGCAGGTAAACCTTATACCAGGCCAGCAGGACAAATTCATTTGGATGCCCAAGGCCTCGGGGAAACTTACAACCAAGTCAGCTTATGATCGCTTTTTCTCAGGATCAATCAAATTCGAGCCATACAAGAGATTATGGAAGTCATGGGCCCCTCTGAAAGTGAAGCTGTTCTTATGGCTGGCCATCCTCAACCGGTGCTGGACGGCGGATCGCCTCGCCCGAAGATTGCAGCACCCTGATCGCTGTCCACTGTGTGATCAAGAGGAGGAAAGCATTCATCATGTGCTGGTCAATTGCGTGCTTGCCAGAGAAGTATGGTTCCTTTCTCTTGAAAAGGTGGGTCTGCAGGACTTGACGCCGGCGCCAGATGAACGCAGTTTCACCGGATAGTGGCGTCGAGCACTGAAAAGAGTGCCACGAGAGAAAAAACAGGCTTCAACTCGATGGTAATGCTAGTGTCCTGGACGGTTTGGAGGCAACGGAACCGGTGTGTTTTTTATGGTGACTCACCACGCATACTTGCGATCATCCAAGAAATCATTGACGAGGCCTCCCAATGGAAGATGGCGGGCGCTAGGAGGCTTGCCGAGCTCATGCAGTAGAGCTTGCGACTGCTGTTAGGTTGTTATTCTGTTAGCCGGCGCGAATGATTGTTTAACAATGGCTCAACCCGGTCTAAAAGGGGTTTTGTAAACTTTAATCTCCTCCTTAATAAAATTACACGCAGCTCTCCTGCGCGTTCGAGAAAAAGAAAATCCAACGCTTAGGAACCTTAGAGCTCGAGAATGACGAGGACTTCGCCCTCTCTTCGGAAGGAGACGGATAACATCCTCTACCAAATTTGTATAAAATCAATATAGACAAATATATGATGTTATCCGACGCTATTCGAGCCTAAATCTGAGTCCGAAAAGTAATAGCGGGATAGAATACAAGGCGAGTGGTATCCGTCTCGAATCCGAATATCATGTGATCTGAAGAAGTTTATAACGATTATAAACCAAATAACATGGTGTAAATCCGTGAGACTAACTTAAATAAGAGTTAAAATGATATTGATGATGTATATCAATGATTAGTATTTTTTTAGAAAAGATAATATGTATTAATATTCCAGCCTCTGTATCGATTGATACATATAGCTGTCCATTATTACAATGTGCGACCAGAAGTAAAGGTCAAAAAAGCTATAAACGTTCATTACATCTATCACATGCATCAACATTATTTCAACTAGCAGGAAGTCTTTTACTAAAGCACCATTCATTTGATGCAAAAATCTCCATCACAGTCGTCTCAAGCACATGACACCCTAAATTTATTCGGGATCTTTGTTCTTCTTTCTGCAGCAGCGCCCACAAACGAATCCAGTACGTTCCCCTGAACACCACCTGCATAGAAGTAAAAGCTCATGTGTTGTTAAAAACCTGATCATTACGACTTAACCAAATCGCCTAACATATGGCACGTGCTCCCACCAAGGCTTGATACTTAATTTTCTTTTCTATCCCTTGTAACCACCCATTAAAAAGATGATGCACACTTCTAGGAGGAGGTAGGTTGAAAGAGAAATGTATCAATCTCCATATAAACCTAGCATTTTGACAGTCAAAGAAAAGGTATTGTATTGATTCATTCATGTTACAAAAACAACACTTAGTACTTCCTTTCCATCGTCTCTTTGCTAAGTTATCCTTGGTTAAAGTTACGCCTTTAATTATGTACCATATGAACACTTTTAGCTGAGCGGCATTTTAAGCCTCCAGATAATGTGGTTATGAGGTCAACATTGGTGATATTAAAGCTCTATACATAGAACGAAGTGTAAAAGCACCTTGTTGATTTACCAACCATATAAAAACATCTTTTTGACCCGTTAATTGCGTGTATATTACTCTACCAACCAAGTGGTACCAAGCAATCAGATTATTACCCACAAGGGATCTTCTAAAAGATACATTTAAAGGCCTGGACCTCAAAACTACATTAACCGAGGCACTTTTCTTTCTAACAATATTGTAAAGATTAGGATATTGGTCTTTAAACGGTGTATCACCTAACCAAGCGTCCTCCCACAACCTTACTTGAGTTCCATCACCCACGATAAACTTGCCTAGTCTCAAGAAGTCTTGTTTAACTTTCATTAAACCAGACCAAAAATGAGAGTCTCCAGGCATGTGTTCTACCTGAGTTATTGTTTTATATCTCAAGTATTTTCTTCTAAGAATTGACTGCCATATCCTATCCTCATTAATCAGTTTAAAGAGCCACTTACTAAGAAGACATTTATTCTGCAAGTCTAGGTTTAAAATCCCAAAGCCACCTTGATCTTTTGGTGAACAAAGAATACTCCACTTCGTAAGTTTGTACTTCTTTTTATGCTCATCACTTTGCCAAAAGAATCTAGACCTGTAAAAATCTAGTCTCTTAAGTACCTCTCTTGGTACTTCAAAGACCATAGCATAAAAATAGACAAATTACTGAATACAGAGTTAATTAAAACTAATCTACCGCCCACTGAGAGTAGCTTCCCTTTCCAACAACTAAGTTTCTTTTGGAAAGCGTTCTTCTACCTCCTTCCAATCGATAAACCTAAGCTTTCCATGATGCATTGGAATTCCAAGATATCGGAATGGAAAAGAACCCATCTCACAACCAAAGATTTGTGAATATTCACTCTCCAAGTCCTTTGCCTGTGCATAACAGAACAATTCACTCTTATAGAAATTAATTTTCAAGCCAGATAATTGCTCAAATGCGCAAAGCAAGAGTTTCATATTTTTGGCTTGCTCTAAATCATTTTCCATAAAAATTATTGTATCATCTGCATATTGCAAAATAGAAAGCCCATCATCTACTAAATGTGGAACTACACCTTCGAATTGACCCTCTTCTTTTCCTCTAGCGATTAAGATGGCTAACAAATCAACAACAATATTAAATAAAATAGGTGAAAGAGGATCTCCCTGTCTAACTCCCTTCCTAGTTTGGAAGTAATTACCAATATCATCATTAACTTTAACTCCTACTGACCCCTTAGAAGTCACTTGATCAATCCAAGCACACCATTTTGATGAAAAACCTTTCATTCTCAACACTTGTTGGAGAAAAGGCCATTTCACCTTATCATATGCCTTTTCAAAATCTAGTTTAAGAATGACCCCACTTTTCTTCTTTTTGTGCAACTCACGGATGGTTTCATGCAAAATAACAACACCCTCCATGATATACCTTCCAGGAAGAAAAGCAGTCTGAGAAGGTCTAATTACTTTATGAGCTAACTGAGTAATTTTATTTGTGAGAACCTTCGTAAAAATTTTAAAACTAACATTAAGTAAACAAATAGGTCTATATTGCTGAATTTTGACCGCCTCAGCCTTTTTTGGGAGTAGCGTGATCACCCCAAAGTTGAGACTATGAAGAGGCAAGTTTCTAGAATGGAATTCACCAAAAAGCTTTAAAAGATCCGTTTTGATAATATCCCAAAAGAATTGGTAAAATTCAGCCGGAAAACCATCTGGACCTGGTGCTTTATTATGCTCCATTTGGAAAATAGCGTCTTTTATCTCAGTCTCACTAAAAGAGTCTGTCAATACTTCATTCTCTAGTTGAGACACCTGAGGAATGTCATCTCTGTTCTCTTCATCTAGAGTGAAGTTACTGTTATCAGGCGCTCCGAAAAGACTTTTGTAGTAATTGGTAATGTAGGTCTTAAGGTTCTCGTCCCCTACAATTGTTCCTTCATCTTGTTCCAACTGAAAAATCCTAGTGTTGCGGTGCTTATTATTTGCTAGGAGTTGAAAATTTAGTATTATCATCACCTTTTAGTAACCTTGTTGCTTTGGATCTTTGAAACCAATAAAGTTCCTCTTCCCTCAGCAACTTAGTTAACTCAGCTGATAGACAATGCTTATATTCTAATTCCATAGCAGACAGAAGTGTAAGCTCCGCTTTTCTATCTAAGAGATCTAATTGTTCATAAAGAAACTTCTTCCTCTTCCTAGTTACACCTATTTGATTCTTAGCCCATCCTTTGAGATATCTACAAACAGCTCTAATCTTATTTTGCCACTGCATCATAGGAGTTCTCCCACGGTTTTCATTGCACCACACATTTGCGACTAAGTCAAAAAAACCTTCCTTAGTGAGCCACCCAAGATAAAATTTGAACTGGCATTATTGCCCCTATGAGAAGCTTGACGAGTGTCTAACAAAAGTGGAGTATGGTCAGAAATTTCCCTGGTGAGAGCTTCTACCATGGAAAGAGGAAATTTCTGCTCCTAATCTGTGCTTACAAGTATTCTATCTAATTTCTCAATAGTGGGATTCTCAGCTGAACTAGCCCACGTAAATTTACGACCAGACAATTCTAACTCTCTAAGGTTCAGCGTTTCTATACAAAGCATTAAAAAGAACTGGCCATCTACTATCAAATCTATCATTACTTTTTTCTGTCGGGTTTCTAATAATATTAAAGTCTCCTCCAACTCCAATTGCTTCTCTATATATTGATTTTCATCTTTCACACTATATGATAATATTCGTGTTCGACTCCGAGTCCGAAAAAAAAAATATGAGAAAAGGGTATAGAATGTAGAAATAGTTATCCGGTAATATCCGTTCCGACTCCGAGTCCGAGTAAACAAAATATAAGATAGAATACGGATGGACACTATCCGCCCATATCATATCCGTCTTGACCCCTACCTCGGTCAAAAAGTACGAAGCTCATTCACAAATCGTGATCACTAAGCAACCATTCAATTCATGTCCATAAATTTGTAACCACGAAACAAACATAGATTTACCAATGACCAGCATACTCATGATAGTTGCTAGGAACCCAACCAAACTGAAGCGTGCGCGTGTGCGAGTGCTGTTGGATAAGGTGTTCTATTTGATCCTTTGATTGATTGTTGTAGGAGGTCCCCTATTATCCGCAACTGAAACAATTCAAAAAAAAAAGCACAGCCCACTTGAAAAGGAAACTAAACAGGGATGGCAAATAATTACCATATTATTGATGGAAGAAAATAAAACAAAAGTACCAAAAAAATTGCATCAGAAAGGAAAAAAAACATATATAAAATCTGTTCTTATATAAGTAATGTGACCCTAACGTGTTAATTTTCATAAGAGGCAATCCATACCAAAAAAAAAGCAGTACTAGATTTCAACAATGACTATCAATATGTTGCTCTTTTAAATTAGAAGAGAAATGGGGAATGTCACCTGCTACTAAATTAATTCCAACAAATATTAGACTATTAGATTATCTCTACCTCCAACGGAAGACTCAAATAGCGACATATAGTCAAGGGTCTGAAAACATCAAAAACACCTCTCTAATGGGAGACCTAGATAGAAGACCCTTTGTGGGATTCCTTCACCTCACGACGTTGAAATCGACCAGCTTCATCGACTACGCAAACGCGATCCCGCTCCTCCCGCCTGCTCCGCTGCCCTCCGCCCCTCCAACCAAGCCGCCGGCGGCGTCCGCGTGGAGCAGCTCCCGCCCCTCCTCCAGCTTCTCCTCCTTGCGGCTTCTTCTGCCCGAGGCGGCGCGGGAGGCGTGCTTGAGGAAAGCATGCGCGGCGGCAAGGCAGCCATGGCGACGCGAGAGGCGTGCATGGTGGCGAGGCGGTCGCGGTGGCGCGCGAGGCGTGCGCGGCGGCGACAAGGCGGCCACGGCGGCCACGCGAGGTGGAGAAAAGGTCTCCGGTTGAAAATTGAAGAGATTGTTACTTCCGTTGGAAACAGTCTCACACTCTCCCTCGTCAGCTGCATTGCGTCATAAGAGCGTCCCAACGGGCTTGCTAAAGCCAGCAGAAATAATACTTTATTCAAAAAACAGAAGAGAGAGAGTCTGACAGACGCTTCAACAAGCGCTAACTCTAGACACACAAACCAAGACGGCAAGGCAAAAATGCACGTATGCTGCTCTGCTATGGCCTCAAACAAGTATTAAAGAAATCTGACCTGTGGGTCTATGCTTATTTTGTTTATTGATAAGAAATGTTAAGAGTCAGCAGGTGACTTTAACCTCTGTGGACGCTCTAACTAACCTAATTTACTTTTGCGTGCAGCCAGCACGCTTGTCGCGTTGCTAAAATAACGAGCTATTGGGCTGTTCCTCACTACCAGCTTTGAGAGTTGCATTACTAGTATCTTGTTTCCAACTGGGTTGTTCCATGGCGCAACCCATCCGAATTCATGCTACCAGTCCATTACTTTGCCTTCAGCCTTCAACCACATGGGACTTCTGGCTAGTCCCAACGCCAGTTTCATTTTTCTTAAATGAAGTGCCAAATCAGCAATTCTGATCATGACGTGACATGAAATTTATTAAGAGAGAGAAGGGAGCAGTTTCATCGGATGAAGAAACCGGGTGTTTCGAAATCGAAATCCATTGACAAACGCGTTGGAGCGATGAGTATATAAAAAATTCGATCCAGTGCGTTGCCCCTCGAAAATCCCTCTTCCTCCCTACCACTCCTGCCCAAATTCATGTGCGCTCCCTTTTCTTCTCTATTGCGGCGGCGATTCGCATCTGGTCCGATGTCGGTGATGAACCTGCTGCGAACAAGGGCCGCAGGTCCAGCCAGTCCTGCAATCTAGGTCCGGTGCCGCCCTCCTCTCCTCGCCTCCCTTTATCAGCCGCACGGTGCAATGGAGCCCCGACGCTACCGCGGCATGAGTTCTTTTTGCCACCAATGGCCGTTGCTGATGAGTGCACCTGAACCTGATCCGAGTTACTCCCATCGAGGAAACGGCCAGTTCCCAAATCCACGGTAAGGGAGCTCTTCGTTTTTTTTCCTGTAATTTTCTTCTCTTGTTCGATCTACCAAAGCCATTGTAAAAGAGATCTTGTAAGTGATTGGCTTATTTGCACGTTTGGATCTCAGTGCATCGTGAATCATTAATTTGACAAATATGTCTGACGATCAGAACTGAATGGGACTGAAATGTGTCTGACGATCAATTGATGGACGTATACACGAGATCGTAGAAGCATTGGTGGAGAACTCTAAAAAATGAACCAAAATAGCGTGCACGTGTTGCTGAAAGTTCAGTGTCTGTGTATATACAGTGAGAATGGTGCTGCATTCTTCTGTGAATTTGCCGAAAGTTCAGTGTCAGTGAGAATGGTTTTGCGTATGCTAGTACATGTTTTGGAAATAAGTGGCTGGTTCATATGGCACATTTGATCACAATGCCATGCTTAAGTTAAATGCTATGGTTTGCGTATGAAATCACACAAATGAAACTTTCCATTAGAGGAAGATGTTTTGGTTTCAAAACTTTTTAGATGACGTGGCATCTTGAAAACAACAAAATGAAACATGGCATTAGGAGCAGCTTTACATGGCAGCAAAAGTGTGTGTGTGTGGGTGTTGGTGGAGGGGGGGGGGGGGGGGGGGGGGGGGGGGCTCATGCCCCCTTTTGCCTCATTAAATCTACCACGATATGTGTATATGTTCTCTTTACTATTAAAACGAAAGAATCTAGCGTAGAGTGAGAACGAGCTTAGAATACAATATTTTACCAAAATCCTCATGAAGAGATGGATAGCCCATCTTTGATCTCAAGAAACCAACTTGTTTGAAGAAATGTTCTCTTCAAAAAAAGCAAAACATTATTACAAAGACTCCTCCTAGGCTCACTGTGTTGGCAAGATCGGTGAAAGCATCTGTCGGGATGTTAGGAGTTTTGTTAGGTAACTTAATTTTATATTTTTGTGTTAAAAATTTTAGGAATTTTTGATACATTTTAGAAGTTTGTTAAATAATATCTCCCAATATAGATTCTAGTCAATTGAGTAATTATGTAATAACTGAATAAGTAATAAAATTTTCTACTGGATCGGGACGCGCAGCCATGTCGACCCTATCTTCCGCAAGCTCTCTCTCTCTCTCCATGTCTCAGGCCGGCCTTCCTCGATGAAAGACTCGGTCACGAGCCGACTAGAACGCAATCATCCTCCATGAGTCTGGTCATGGAGAGAGTGAACGACCTCATCATTTATCTTGTGAAAAGGTCCTCAATGGTTCATGTTACGTTGCGGTCCTTATATACCTCTACTAGCTAATTAAATACGGAATTTGTTAATGACGGAAAGATGTGTTCTTAGAGCATCTCCAAGAGAGCCCCTATAAACCTCCCTTTAATCAAAATATTAGGATCCAATAAAAAAAACCATCTCCAACAGGGGCTCAGAGCATCTCCAAGAGAGCCTCATAAACCTCCCTTAAATCAAAATATTGAGACCCAATCAAAAAAACCATCTCCAACAAGACCCCCAAACCACCTCAATTTTTTTATAGCCGCTAAACTCTCCTCATTTGTGGGAAGAAGTACCTTGGGGTACTATATGGCTAACTCAGTTAGAAACAACTCCTCCTCTCCCACCGCCCAACCCTAAGCCCTCACCTCGCCGCCACCGGGCCCCCCCTCCTCTCCCCTCCGGCTTGCCGGAGGCGGGTTGGAGAGGGAAGCCCCTTCCTAGTAGCCTAGTTTTATTAGTAGTAGCTTGCAGTTAGGGTTAGGGTTCCGGCGGTGTCCATGTGGAGGCCGATTGGATTTGCGTCTTCTCACGGCGGATCTGAAGGCGGAGACGCTAATGGCGGCGAGGTCATCGGTGATGCCTGGTGGAGGTTAGTTTTCTTCCTCTCTTTTGCGAAAGGAGTGAAGATCTTGGTACCCCCTTTGGTGGGTTCATGGTTCCCCTCGCCGGCGGCGATGCTGGCAGTGGTGGATGGTGTTTCCGGGTGGATAAAGTCGAGTTTCGACTGTATCTGCGCCGGATTTCTGCTTCCTTTTTCTGGTTGGCAACGAGGTCGCCGATGCTCATTCAGATCGAAGTTTCTTTCGTGGCAAATCCGTCCGGGATGTTCCTGGACGGTGGAATTTGCGGCTGGAAAATGTTTCAAGCCTCCTGCTGACGGATTGAGGGAGCATCTTGGCGAGGCCCTGGCTGCTGAGCAGCGTTCGGCTTCGATGAAGAAGATGAACAGGACCTGGAGGGATTGCTTTGTAATTTCTACTTTCTTTAGGGTCCTAGTGTGTAAAAGGGGATGTACTGATTTTCCTGCAAATTAATAAATCATTCCTTTCGCAAAAAAAAAACTCTCCTCATTTGTAGCTACAAACAGGGAAAGAATTAGGGCTCCCATATCTTCTTTTTGTTATAGAATTAATGTTTTTATAGCCTCAAATGCTGACGTGGCCCAATCAAAAGTGTTTTACTCCATTTTTAGGGGAGGACTGTTAGAGGAGAAGAGAAAAATTGTCTCTCGTAAATTTTTGATTGCTTCTAAAAATAAGTTTATGGAGCCAATTTTATAAGAGTCTCTCCGAGATAATCTTACAACCACATTTCCGTCCTATGAACCGGTTCCGTTGTCGCAGCCGAGAAAGGTTAAACAGCGTTACATCTGAAGCGTGGACCCATCCACTACTGAGACTATTACACATGATACAAACACTGTGTTATTTAATGCTGCACTTCATTTTATTTTTGCCACTTCGAGACGACGAGACCTCCACCCAACGAACACAACAGTAGCGGAAATCCGTCCATGGCGACCATTGACGATCGACCACGCCTGCCCCCTGCATCCATGCGTGACAAACTGCATGCAACTGTTAATTAGTACAACATATACAATGACAGTTTGTGTGTTGCCGGCAGGTGTACCACCCAAGGAGAGCACGTACGTCGTATCTATAACACGTACCGTTGACGTGGAGGAACTGGCCGGAGATGTAGGAGTCCCCTGCTCGCTGGCGAGGAACACGTAGCTGGGCGCGACCTCCGACGGCTTCATGATGGGCACCTCGGACCCGAACTGTTCCACCTTCTCCTTCCCGAACGACGCCGGGATCGATCAGCGGCGTCCAGATGGGCCCGGGGCCCACGCCGTTGACCCGGATCCCTTTCTCCGCCAGCTGCAGCGCCGGCCGGCGTGCGCGTGAAGGAGACGATGGTGAAGGTGTAATCGAGCAGCGTTCCAATTGTTCCCCTTGTACGCCACCATCGACGACGCTGCCGCCCTCGCGCATGTGGCGCACGGCGTGCTTGGTCACCAGGAAGTAGGAGTAGATGTTGGTGCGGAACACGCCCTCGGTGACGTCGTCGCCGATGGACGGCCGCTCGCGTACTGCTCCGATCGATCCGGCCCTCGTACGCGCCGGCGACCTCCTCCACGACGCGGCGGCAGTTGTCCTCGTCGACGGGGAGCGCCATGGGGCCGTGCGGGACTTGATGTCGCGCAGCGCCTGCAGCTAGCGTCTCGGCGGCGTCCTTGTCCTCCTGCCCCTTGACGAAGGTGAAGGCCACTGTGGCGCCTTCCAGCGCGAAGCACAGGCACACCGCGCGGCCGATGCCGGAGTCGCCGCCGGTCACCAGCGCCACCTTGCCCTGCAGCTTGTTCGCAGACTTGTAGCTCGATCTTGATGATGGACTCCGGGCACGGGTCCATGGCGTGCTCTGCTGCCCAGGCTGGGACTCCTGCTGCTGCGACGGGAACTGCATGCTGCGAAGCCATGAATCTCTGCTGGTTGTGGTTGATGGAGGCCGCGCGTCGAACGAAGCTATAGCAATCGTGCGGTGCCGGTGGTCGTACGGAGAAGGTTTGGCTTGGAGTTAGCTGCACGAGTAGCTGGGGAGAGGAGGCAGTCGAGCTGATCTACTGACGAGGAGAAGAAGGCGTGCGCAAATGCCACGACGGTAGGAATGCAAGGTGGCGTGGACGGTGTATAAGAAGGGAGCCTTTTCATCAGGACGAAAGGCGTCTCCGCTATCTTTTCTTGAATTCCTTGCCTGAGTAGCAATTTCTTGACAGGTAATAAAATGTCATGAAAAGCACACACCAGCTCGATTGGAAGTTAACAAGTGTTTTTTGTTGTTGAGAAAACCTATGTCTGTAGCCTAAAGTAATCCACGTTGCCCACTTGCCCTTATCAGTTGTGTTGCTGAGACAAGTTTTTAAGATAACATTTAGCATTAAAACAAGGTTATTTTCAAGATAAACAGAACAAGAGCTCTTTTGACATGAGTCAGAGTCTTCGTCAAAAGATGCTTTAAGAGGATATGTGGCTCCCCACCACAGTCTTCCACACGTAAACATTTTTCTCGAATACGCAGGAGAGCTGCGTGTCATTTCATTAAGGAGAAGATTGAAGAGTACATTGCCCTTTTTGGCCAGGGCTAGCCTGAAATTTGTTTACATTCGCACCGTGAACAAAGTGGACAACCTACACACACAAGCACTAGCTACTGCATGAGCTCCGCCAGCCTCCTCGCACCTGCCATCCTCCACCAAGACGCTTCGTCGGCAATGTCACGGAGGATTGCAATTGACTGCGGGCTCTCGCCGTCGAAGACGCAGCGATTCCGTTGCCTCCAAATCGCCCAGGCCACAAGCATGACTAAAGAGTTGAAGCCTCTTCTCTTGTCCCTTGGCAGGCTCCTGACCGCTCGGCGCCACCACCCTTTGAAGTTGTGATCGTCGGGGGAGGGAGCCAGAGCTTGTAACCCCACCTTGACGAGAGAGTGAAACCATACCTCCCTAGCAACTACACACTTGATCAGCACGTGTTGGATATTCTCCTCTTCTTGGTCGCACAAGGGACATCGCTCTGGGTGTGGTAAGCCTCTGCGTGCCAGCCGATCCGATGTCCAGCAGCGATTTAAGATTGCGAGCCAAAGAAAAAACTTGACCTTAAGGGGAGCCCATGATTTCCAAAGCCTTTTATGTGGTTCAAATTTGCACTACAAGAAAAACCCTCTGTAGGTACGCTTTATTAATAGGTTAGCTACGCATATTGCGTCTCTATCACGATGTAGAAACGTTTTCACAAAGCGTGTCCGAGGCGTCTTCGCACGGGCCGTGTCTGAGTTCAGTAGACACGATTTTTGAAAGCGTGCCTACATAGATCTCGATGCTCTGTAGATACGTTATTTCACGTACCTACATATATAGATATGTTTTCATAAATACAATTACAATGCGTATCTATCAAAGTAGATACGTATCATAGTTAGGGATTATTGTGTGTTAAGAAATGTAGACACGTTTTATATGAAGTGTTGTGAACGTTCACGTACCTACATATATAGATATGTTTTCATAAATACAATTACAATGCGTATCTATCAAAGTAGATACGTATCATAGTTAGGGATTATTGTGTGTTAAGAAATGTAGACACGTTTTATATGAAGTGTTGTGAACGTTGCAAAAAAGAAATAATTATGTTGCACCCTTCACCCTTCCTATCTTGTTAGGAAGACTTATTTATCAACGCTGTCCACAGGAACCGAACCTGTGACCTCTTTATCTCAAACGAACCCACTTAACCAACTCATCTCACACGCAATTATGACTAGAATTAGATATATGTTTAGTTTAACCCATTCTCACCAAATGTTTTGGCGTCTCTAACATTATCAGTAGCGTGTCAAATAGCGTTTTGTATGAAACTAAGTACGGTTCAAACGTATCTATCACTTCGATGCGTTCTAAAAAACGTCTCAATAGGTGTCTTTACGTGGGATACTAACGAGTGAAGTGTGTCTAATATCGTGTTACTTTGAGACGTTCTCAATATCGTGTCAAGAAGTGTATTTAGAGGAGTAATCACAGGTGAAAGCGTATCTAATACCGTGTCATTTCACAATAGCGTGTCAGGAAGCGTCTTTAAAGGGTTATTGATGGTCAAAAGCATGTCAAAAACATGTTTATTTGGCTAGTGATCGATGTTTAAGCGTAACTAATAATGTGTCAAATTGAAACGTTAATATCGTGTCAAAAAGCGTCATTAGGTGATGATGTATTGACGTTTACAAAAGCGCATCTACAAAACATGTCTAGAAGGCATTTTTCTTGTAGTGTTGATAGCTCCCGTGAAGAACTGCTGATAGGCTGACCTGGTTGTGAATTTACCAGATGCTTCAAGAGTCCAGATGAACACGTCTTGCTTGCCCGGGAGGAGGTTTACCTCCTGTAATACATCCCAAAGTTGGAGGCATTGCCACATTGCTAGCACAGGTAGTCCACCGCCAAACTCCTCCCTCCATTTGTTCCCTTCGAGAGCATCCTGAACCGTCCTCTTGCGCCATCCTCTTTTCCTGACAAATGGCGTAAGTGCTGGCGCCAATTCCTTGATGGATTTGCCGTGAATCCATTTGTCCAGCCAGAAGGAGGTGCACTGGCCGTCGCCGACTATGGTTGTGACTGAAGCGGCGAACATTGCCCTGGCATTTGCAGGCACCTGAACTCCTAGAGAAGTCCACGGGCGACCCGGCTCTGTCTTTTCAAACCATAGCCACCTCATACGGAGTGCCCAGCCCAGAGTTTCAAGGTTGTGGATACCCAGGCCGCCATACTCTAGTGGACGTGTGACTCTTTCCCAAGCCACCGGACAGTGGCCTCCTCGCAATTCTTTCTGGCCCCGCCATAGGAACCTTCTCCTGATCTTGTCTATCTCCTTGATTACCCATTTCGGAACGTCAAGCACAATTAGCAGGTGAATAGGTACCGCCGTGAGCACAGCACGAACAAGAATCAGACGCCCTGCTCTGCCCATCAGTGCTGATTTCCAGCCTGGGAGGAAGTCCGCTATTTTGTCAATAATGGGCTGCAAGTCAGTTTTTGTTAATTTCTTGACCGATAATGGGAGGCCGAGGTACTTGCATGGAAAGGCGGAGATTTCGCAAGGCATGGACTGCTCCACCTGCTGAATTTGTTCTTCTTGGCATTGAATGGGAATTATGCTTGATTTGGCCATGTTAGTATGTAGGCCCGAAGCGTTCCCGAAAGCCGAAAGGATGTGCTTGATGAGTGCGATGTCTCCTGCCACAGGTGATAGGAAAAGGACCACATCATCAGCATAGATCGACATTCTATGTCCAAACTGTCTAGCCGCCAACGGTTGCCACAGGCCCAGCTCATCCGCCTTGGTCACCAAGGCGTTGAGAACATCCATAACAATTATGAAGAGCATGGGAGAAAGCGGGTCTCCTTGCCTCAATCCTCGCCGATGTTGTATTACCTCCCCCGGCTGTCCGTTGAGCAAGATCCTTGTTGATGACGTTTGTAGCAAACTGCACAGCATACGAATCCATCGCTCTCCGAACCCAAGGTGCGTCAGGATTTCCAAGAGAAAAGCCCAAGAAACCGAGTCAAAGGCTTTTGTGATGTCTAGCTTTAATAGAAGACGTGGCTGCTTCAGGTGGTACAAGGTTTTAGCCATCTGTTGTACCAAAATGAAGTTGTCATGAATGCAACGCCCCCGTATAAAAGCACTTTGGTTAGCGGCGACCATTTTTCCCAAACTTGGTGCTAGACGCTCAGCCATGATTTTGGTAACAAGTTTGGCGAAACTGTGCACTAGGCTGATTGGCCGGTATTCTCCAACCCTGATTGGGATGAGGACCACGAAGGCTGAGTTGAGCATGTGCAGCTTACGGCTGTCCCCTTCATGGAGTGCCCCAACGGCTGCCATGACGTCGTTCTTGATGATGGGTCAGCACTCCTTGTAGAATCTACCGGTGAAACCATCCGGTCCCGGTGCCTTGTCTATGGGCATTTTCTTAATCACATTCCAAACTTCGTCCTCTGAAATCGGCGCTTCCAAGTGTGTGAGATCGTGTGGCGTTTGGTAGAAAGCGCCCAAGTTGTGAGATTCAGGTCGATGCTCTGCCTTGCCCAAAAGATTGTTGTAGAACTCCCACACTGCCTCTTCTTTATCATCCTGGTCTATCAGCATGCGGTCACCCACCAAGAGTTTGGCTATAAAGTTCTTTCGCTTCCTGTACCTTGCTTGAGAATGGAAGAAGCTTGTGTTCGCATCTCCCTCGCTCAACCAATCTAGACGAGCTCGGAGGCCGCTATCGTGCGCTGCAGAGAAGCAAGGGCGAGGCAATGTTGCTTCAGGCTCCTACGCAGCTGTTGACGGTTCTTATGCGATAAAATTAAATTCATTAATTCCGCAAGCGCACGGATCACCATTGTAGCATTTCACCTTGGAGTATTCCAGGGTTATCGTATTTATATTTCCGCAGGGAAGTAGAGCAAAAGGGAGCTGAATAATAGCAATGCATTGGATAATTTGGAGAATACTTGAGACGGAGGTAAGATAGGCATGATATATATGGGTGACACACACATCCTCAAATCCAGGTAAATAAAGAAATAAAACGTAGTATACATTTGGGAGAGCAACGAGATAGAGTTAAGGCTACCTGTATGTTTATCTATTATTTACTCTTTCTAGCAATCTAATCTACAAAGGTTATCTACTCTAGTTAAGCTCATACACATACAAGTCATGTCGTTTCGGGGCACACACGTGCTAGGTTAACCGATGATGCTAGTTCAATCCTAGGGAACCGTATGCTATAATTAAGACCCTGCTGAGTCCAACCCGGACGTGGTGGATTACAGAGACCGGTGCAGCTGTCACATACACTCGCGGCTACCATCCTCCGTGGGGCTGGGTGCCAAACGTGCATAGGCCAAGCTCTAAGCGCCATGCTTACAAACCGCCTAGAGGAACTACTCTTGATCAACGGAGCAGTCCTATCTAAGAATGAACAAGCACAGATTTCACACGACGTCATCTCCGACGAAGGCACTCTCTCGTACTTGCTATTCCAACAATCACGAATCACACAACAAGACTTCTACGAGAACTTACTTAACAGAATAAATAAACTAAATAGAAAAGAATTACTAAAAGAAATAAATAAAGATAAAACTAATTATATAATAAATCAAATAAAATCTCAAAAGAGTAAGGATACAAAGAACTATACCGAACTCCGAGAAGACTCCGGAAGCCCGAGAGAGCTCTCACTCTACTCTACTCTACTCTAACTCCCAAAGCTACTACTAAACTAAACTAATGAACACTTGGATGAAGTGTGATGGTGCGAGTTGCTTCGGAGGCCGAGGGGTCCAATTTAGAGCTTGTGAAGGCGGTGGGAGCACCCTGGCCGAAGCTGGAGAGGCGGTGGCGCCAAAGTCGGCCGGCCGGCCTAGGGGGGTGGCCGGCCGGCCGTCCCCTATGGCGGTTTGCCACCGTCTTAAGCGTGGGCGCTCCAGATCAGTCCCTGAAGTCAGTCTGAAGGTCGGCTCCTCGCTGTGGTCGGCAGAATTGAAGTGAGGGCCAAGTAAAGGCCCAAATAGCCCACCTTCTGCTAGTTCTTCCAGTGCTTGGTGCAGTTTCTGCTGTGCAGTCTGCTTATTTCTATTCATCATTTTAGTACTAAATGGATACAACACATAGGAGTTGGAATATTCTGTGTTGAATATCAGGGGTATCAATGATGATGCTAAATGGAATTCAATCAGAGAGAAGATCGAAGAAAGTAATTCTTCAATTGTTTGTCTATAAGAAACAAAACGTGAAGTTTTTGATATGAGCTATATACATCGCTTTGCACCTAGAAGATTTGATAAGTTTGATTACTGTCCCTCAGAGGGCACTTCTGGTGGTATCCTAGTAATATGGAACAACTCAGTTTTCACAGGAATAACAATTGACAAACAGAGTTTTGCAATTTCTATTACCTTTACATCAAGTCATAATATGGACACCTGGACACTTATATCAGTTTACGGACCTAGTCATGGTCCTAGAAGGAATGATTTTGTCACTTGGATGCTAAGCCTGGATATTGACTCAGATGATAATTATCTTTTACTAGGGGATTTTAACTTCTATAGGTCTCTGGAAAATAGGAATAGGCCAGGTGGAAACATGAATGACATTGCTACCTTCAATAACATTATCAGTCATCTTGGATTAATTGAGTTGCCCCTGAAAGGTAGATCTTATACCTGGAGCAACATGCAGAGAATTCCACTATTGGAGCAAATTGATTGGTTCTTTACAAATCCCTCATGGACCCTACAGTACCCCAATACCATGGTTCTTCCATTGGCAAGAATTATATCTGATCATGTACCATGTCAGGTGAAAATTGGCACTCATATTCCAAAGGCAAACATTTTCAGGTTTGAAAATTTTTGGACTCTTCAACCAGGTTTCTCTGAAGTTGTACAGAATTGTTGGTCTTCTCAATATCAGTCAAGGAATAGTGCCAGTCTCCTCACAGCAAAGTTTAAGCAACTGAGAAAAGAATTGAAGGAATGGAGTAAGCAGTTCTCTCAGCTAAATAGAGTTATCTCAAACTGTAATCTTATCATTGGGAGCTTTGATAAAATTGAAGAGATCAGAAATCTATCAGTTGAAGAATGGAATTTCAGGGAGTTCACTAAGACACACATGCAGAAAATGCTACGGTTTCGTCAGTTGTATTGGAAGAAAAGATTTACTGTTCGATGGGTTAAAATGGGAGATGAGAACACTGACTTTTTTCATGCCATGGCAACTGAGTCTTACAGAAGGAATGCAATACCACAAATTCAGTCTACGGATGGTAGAATGGTATCTGATCATGCAGAAAAAGCAGCACTTTTCTGGAATGCTTTTAGAAACAGAATGGGTGTATCACAACAAACGCTGATGAATTTTGATCTGGCTGAGATTATTGACTCCCATGAAAATCTAGCAGATCTTTGTGCTCCATTTACAACTGAAGAAATCGATGCAGTAGTGAAGAACATGCCGGTAGACAAGTCACCGGGCCCTGACGGTTTTAATGGCAAATTCATGAAACATTGTTGGCAATACATAAAGGAAGACTTTTACAAGCTGTGTGAAGATTTTTTCAACCATGCAATTGGCCTGGAAAGTATCAACTCTTCTTTCATCACACTAATACCAAAAAAGGACAATCCAGAGACTGTTAATGATTTCAGGCCTATATCACTTCTAAACTCTTCCTTAAAGTTGCTTACAAAATTGTTGGCTAATAGATTACAGGCAGTTATCATGCAAGTGGTGCATAAGAACCAATACGGTTTTATCAAAACTCGGACTATCCAAGATTGTCTTGCATGGAGCTTTGAATATTTACACCAATGTCATCATTCCAGGAGACAAATCATTCTTTGAAGTTGGACTTCGAAAAGGCTTTTGATACAGTTGAACATGCAGCCATAATTCAAATTTTGCAGGCCAAAGGCTTCCCAGAAAAATGGAATAATTGGGTTAAAGAAATTCTTTCTTCTGGATCCTCAGCAGTGCTACTCAATGGAGTTCCTGGGAAAAAATTTCAATGCAAGCGTGGTGTCAGGCAGGGTGATCCATTATCGCCTCTTTTATTTGTTCTAGCAGCAGATTTGTTACAAAGCATCATAAACAAGGCATATAGACAAGGGTTGTTAGGGGCTCCAATACCACAAAGTCCTGAGATTGATTTTCCTATAATACAATATGCGGATGATACATTGCTAGTAATGCAGGCAAGCTCAAGGCAGTTATTGTTCCTGAAGAGTATTTTGAACCAATTTGCAGAAGCCACTGGCCTCAAGGTAAATTATGGAAAATCATGTATGATCCCTATTAATCTTCCTGAAGGCAGAGTTGGACAACTTGCTAGTACTTTTGGATGCCAAGTAGGAACTTTACCCTTCACTTACTTGGGGTTACCGATGGGAACAACTAAACCCAGAGTCAGACATTATGAGCCCATCATGACAAGAATAGATAAAAGACTAACTGCAAGTTCAAGGTTTTTACATTATGCTGGAAGACTGCAACTTATTAAGTCTGTGCTCACCTCTCTTCCTATGTACTTCATGTGCATATTGAAATTTCCGGAGGAAGTTATTGAATATATAATCAGAGCAGAGAAAGACTGTTTATGGAGAGGTCATGATAGAGAAAAGAAAAGTGCAAATCTGGTTGCATGGGATCGAGTGATGTTACCCAAAGATAAAGGGGGCTGTGGTGTTCTTAATCTGAGATTACAAAACAAAGCACTCCTAATGAAACACCTGGATAATTTCTACAATAAAAGTGATGTCCCATGGGTCAATTTAATATGGTCAACATACTATGAAGATGAAGTTCCTCATTATGCAAACGAAGTCGGCTCTTTCTGGTGGAAGGATGTGTTCAGATTAAATACTGAATACAGAGGTATAGCAAATTGTAGGATTGGCAAGGAGATACAGTTTCTCTATGGCATGATATGATTAATGGATCAATTCTTTCACAGAAATATCCGAGACTGTATTCTTTCTCAAATGACAAGTATGGATCTCTTCATAAGGCAATGAATGCTGAATCTTTTGAAGAAATTTTCCATCTGCCACTCTCAAATGAGGCATATGAAGAGCTTCTGGATATGCAACTGGAAATCGATAATATGGACCTCTCTTACGAAGACGATGACATATGGAGTTACATTTGGGGATCTGTATCATACTCTTCCAGTAAATTCTACAAGCATCAATTTAATGGTCTGGAAAATTCTCCACTTCATCAAAAAGAACTGGAAAAGTAAATGCATGCCAAAAATTAAATTCTTTGTCTGGCAGCTATTGATTGACAGGGTAAGTACCAGAAACATGTTAAGAAGAAGAAATCATTTTCTGGAGTCTGGTTACAATTGTGTTATGTGCAATAGAGCTGTAGAAGAAACTGCAGTGCATCTATTCTTTGAATGCCCCTACAGTGTTAGTTGCTGGTTTAGTATTGGAATTCTATGGGATGAAGATCTGGAGATTCATGAGAAAATTACAAAAAGGCAAAATTGGAATTCCAGTACATGTTCTTCACAGAGATTTTTTCTACAGCAGCTTGGAATATCTGGAAACAAAGGAATGCAAAGATTTTTAACAACAAGCAGCCTAGTGTTGCTAGTTGGAAGAGAGCTTTCAAAGAAGAAGTTTTACTACACCTACACAGGATTCAGGAGTCACACCATCAAGCTATTCGGGACTGGCTGCAACTTTTTTAGCCTGCTTCTCTCTGCCTTTCTAGGCTGCACCTTTATGGTGATGTATGTATGTCTTTTTGATAGATTAGTGTCTCTTTCAGGTATGTTGTACAGTGTGAGCTCAGGTTAGTTTAGCTTAGATTAGTTTCGTGTCCCCCCTAGCCTCCTCCTCTTTCTGGCTTCTTGTAAATATGCTCTGATTATATAAAAAGGCTTGCACTGTGGGGATTTTCCCTACAGTTTTCGTCAAAAAAAAAAAAATAGCCCACCTTCTAGAATGGCGGTGGAATTCTGCTAGGCTGGCCTCTAATTATGCGTTGTGGATTATTTTTCAGCCCACTGGAGGAAGTCTGGGGTCTGCGACCACCAAGTGGGGCCGACCGCCTAGGGTGGGGCCGGCCGGCCAGGGAAATTCCCTGGCTGGGCCACCTTTTCTCCATTATTCACTCCTGCATCCAAATATCCACCAAAACCTGTGGAGTAGCGTTATTCCTAACTACTATGCATAAAATCTTGGTGTTATGCATTTATTTACCGGTAGGGTGACGGTCAAATCATGGTTTAATGACCGCCAACAACAGCCATGCCTCAGATGGGGTTAAGCCTCTCACGTCCTGGGCAATCTCAAGGCGATGGAGAACTTCACGTGCTTGTTCAAGTTGGGAGGATACGTTCCCAACTGTTTTCTGACTCCACGCTTGCAGTTGACGGCTTGTTATGAGGAACTTTTGTGCAAGCCTCTCGAGAGGGCAGCATGAGTGCACCGTTGAGTTCCAGGCCTGCTCAACGACCTCTCTGAATCCTTTCAACTGTGGCCAAAAACTTTCAAAGTGGAAGCGCCTTTTACCAGTTGAGTTGCTTCGCAGGCCAAGGACGAGCGGGCAGTGGTCGGAGATTCCCGCCGCGGTGCTCTGGAGGATATAGTCAGGGAAAATCGTTTCCCACGGTGAGTTGCAAAAGACCCTGTCTAGGTGGACGAGAGTTGGCGCCGATCGCTCGTTAGACCACGTGAAACGACGTCCGAGAAGCTCAATCTCCCGTAGCTCAAGGTCGTTTAGTAGACGTCTGAAGCGTCCCATCATGGCTCGGTCAACGTTCGCATTGTTTTTATCCTCCGATCGATAAATGAGATTGAAATCTCCCGCGACAATCCATGGCCCGGGGCAAGCTGCGCGCACATCACGTGGCTCCTGCAGGAAGAGGAGCTTGTGCACATCGAGCTGCGGCCCATATACGCCAGTGAACCACCATTGCCGACCATCGTCGTTGCGGAAAAGCACCGTTGCAGAATACGCATCCGTACGCGAGGTTAACGCGTGGCAGATGGCTTACTTTCAAACAATCAGGACCCCTCCTCATGATCCCATCGCCGGGAGCGCAACATGGTGGTCGAAGTCGGCGCCCAAGGTAGAGAGCAGAATTCGAGAGGATAAAAACTGAATCTTGGTCTCCTGCATGCAGACCACGTCAGGCCGCGACGAGCCAATGATGCTTCGCACGGTATCTCGATGTGATTTTCTATTGAGGCCTCTAACGTTCCACACTAGAATATTGGACGCATCCATTGCATAGAAATAAATACAACCGGGGGAGTCCAAGCGAGGCCACGGCATCAAGGCTCGGCTAACAGTAGCTCGGCCGAGCGAGCCTCGCACTCCTCAGGGACCGTCCACCCAAACAGCGCCGCTAGCGCCGCGACATGCGAACGCGATAGAGGGTGATCGAACAGACGTGCATACGCCTCCCTTGCCTCTTGTGTGATTTGTTCCTCCGAGGAGACAATGCCCAGTCTTTTCATGAGGACCGACTGAGCACGTTGTATGGTGTTGCTCGAGTGGCTAGCCGCCGCAATGCGCCGGCTCCGTCGAAGTGTTGTGGGGGCTGGCTGTCTTCTCCTACGGGGCCGGGGCGGCGGGGTGGCAAGCAGAGTGGCGGTGTCCTTCGTTGGGCGTCGGACAGCGTCGAGAAAGGCTTGAGCCGCACCGAGTCTCCCATCATGGCGCTCATTTGCCGGGGAATTTATATTCCCATCGGCTATGGGCTTCGCCATATGGCTTGGCCCCTGCTGGTCCATCTCCTTACTCTCTGCGAGCGGCTGTGAATCTTGCTGGGCCGGCCCAATATCGATCCGGCGATCACTAACCAGACGGGCTGGTTCTCCCGCTGCGGGCTCATTTCCTGGGCCTGCTCAGCGCTCGGCCCAACCTGCATCCCTTCGTGGTCCAAGCTACCACCTGCGCGACGTGGCGGCAAGGAGCTAGGACACCAGGGACGGCAACGCGAAGCTTCCTCCAGCATGGGGTCCGTCTTCAGCGGGGTTGCCAGAGACCTGCCAGCGTGCGGCTCGAGGAACTGTGGTGATGGGTCAAGACCCTTGCGTGAATGCATTCCAACACCAGCCTCAGTTCACCCCCAACGGCTAGCTGCGCATTTACTTCAAGTGGTTGAGCAGCTGAGGGTGGGCCCGCCGTCATCAATGCGGGAGGGGGGTCGCCGGAGGACAGCCGGAGTTCACTCAGCTAAACGAAGCAGCCAAGGACATCACGGCCAGCCCATCTACGGCACCGCCACCTTCGTGTGGGGGCGTACTGACGTCTGTCGGGGTGCTGCTCCTTCCCGTTGTGCGGCCCCGATTCCGTCGGCGCCGCTTCGGGTGTCTCGCCGGCGAGTCCTCATCAGACGAGTGATCCGTTGGTGGCGTCGGCGGAGGAGAAGCTGGTGGTGAGTCCGGTGGATATCGAACCAACATACGGCGGACTTGGATGTGGACTGTGTACTTGAGAGTACGTCGCTGCGTCTCGAATGGTCCATCAAAGTGAGATGGCTCTGGGACATCCAAAGTTCTTCTGTCTGGAATGAACTCCGGCCGCGTTGTCCAAGCGATCACCCAAAACCTGGACCGATCTTTCCGCTCGGCAGTTTCCGGGTCGACACCCTCGTTGGAGCAGAACGGACGCAGAAGGTCAGCCGCCGTGGTGTAGCTCCATACATGCATGGGGATCCCCATCAAGTCGATCTGCACCTTGTGATAGAGGGCGCCGTGCTCGGCATGCGCCACTCGGTGCCATTGCCGGATACCCAGCGTGAACGCCTGTGTATGCGCCATGCGATCACCTTGCAAGACCAGCCGAAAAGTGTCATGGTCTGGGAGCATCGGAACGAAGTCCTCTGGAGCTAAACGATGAATCTCCAGCCTGCGCACATCTATGTTGAATCTAGCTGCAATGGCGCTAGCAGCCTCTTCCGGGGTGACTGGCGGGCAAGTTCCCAGGACCGTTACAAAGACAGCCCTGTCCTCAAGCTCCGCCTCCCACTGATCAATGTCGTGTGTTCGCTCAATGTAGCACGCATCGGGTGCGTTTCGCCAACCCTCCGGCTCCAACCCGAGCAGCGGTGAGGGGGGCCTCATGGGCGACGGTGGCGGTGAGCTTTCAGAGGGGGGTATTGATCCATCTCCGCCGCCGCCAGCCTTGGCTCCACGGCGACCACGACCTCTTCCGCGACGTCTTCGGCGGTGCCTGTGCTGGGACTGGTCAGGAGCTGGTCCATCCCCGCCAAGGCAGGCTCCCGAGGATGTGGCTGGGCAGTGATAGGGCGGGCACGGCCAGTCAACGGTGCCCGCGAGTGCGCCTGGTCTGGAGCGACATGGGTCATAGCCCTCGGTCGTCGGCACTCGAAGGATCTGTGCCCCGCATCTGAGACACCTTGTTGGCTCACGGCAATCCACCTTCCGGTGCCCCCTTTCTAAGCAGTTGAAGCATCGACCAAGCATGGCCGCGGGAACGCCACGCCGCCCGTGCTGGGACGCTCCCTTTGCGCGACCACGCCTCCGCCTCACCACCTGCCAGCCATCCGCATCAGGCGCAGCATCGATGACCCTGTGGATCTCAGAGCGCAACTTGATGCGAACGGCGGCGGCGGAGGAGGGGAGGGCTGTCGAGGACGAGGGGCATCAGGAGGAGGAGACCGGCTTAGCACCTCCAGGTAGGATGCGCGAGCAGGATGTAGATCCGACGTATCCCTGGAAGGGGAGGAGGCCGGGCTGTCCCGCCACCGCAGGTGTTTGGGTCGGCCTGCGGAGGAGGGGAAGAAGGGTGGGGCTTCCGGGGAGAGGGTCGAGGAGGTGGCTCGCTGAGGCGAGGAGGTGGTCGCCGGCGCCGGAGTGGTCGCCGGCGAGGGGTTGGTTGGTGGGAAGGAGGGAGCGGAGCGGAGAGCCATTCCGTTGGTGGGAGGATACTATATCCCACACATAAACATTTGGCTGCTGTTGTTGCGTAAGATTCAACTCGTGACGGGATTTCCTTCAGCGGTTCTGCGTTTTCTCGCCACAATTTGTGGCAGACGTTTTTCACGGCCTAAGTTTGGCGCCACCGCAGCTTCGGCGTGGCTTTCTGCGTCGGTCAACCAAACATACTTTAAATCTATATCTTGTAGATAACTTGAAGAGAAAATTCCTTATTTGGTTCTGTTAAAATTACTGATTCTTTCCTTGGTTCTTTCTCAAAAAAATTTCCCTATGTGACCCAAAACTCCAATTTCATTTCTTTCTTGGCCCTTCCGTGAGTTTGAAGTGCTACGGTGTTAAGTGAGAGGTGAAATGACCTTTATACCCCTGAGGTGAATTAAAATGTAAAATTTAATTTCGAAAGTACTTATTTTGTTTCAAAATTTTTAAAAAATAATAAAACTGACCAAAGTGCAGAATTAAAATGTAAAATTCAATTTTGGCCGATTTTTTTAAGTATTTATTTGTACTGGCACCATACTGCCTCATGCAACCAGAACAGTTGAGTCAGGCTGGAATACACCCGAAAAACCATTCGTCACCGATGGAAATACGTGAGGCCGGGCCCATCCCCACAAGAATGAATGGCTCACGCGTGCATACGGTCGCGCTGGTTCCCGGTGCTTTAAGCGGTGGTGCGTGCCACGCGTGCAGACTGTCGCGCTGGTTCCCGGTGCGACGGCCTCGACGCGTGGGAGAGACAGCTGCGACGATCTCGCCACGTTCGCCTACCTTCTGGGCCACGCGCCACGCCTGGCGACCTCTTCCCTCTCGTCTTTATATGCATCCACGCCACCTCTTCTGGATCACCGTGCCATGCGCGCCCACTTTCTTCTGCTCACTGCTAGAACAAGCTCGAGAGCCCCGCTCCTCCCCAACTCCAAACCAAACTTTCTTCCAGCCGCGCGAGCGCTCTCTTCCATCGCCGCCGGTCGGCCTGATCCGAGACGTCGAAGCGCTAGCAGAGCCATGGCGTCGCAGTTCCCGCGGCAGCAGCAGGAGTCCCAGCCGGGGCAGCAGCACGCCATGGACCCGCGTCCGGAGTCCATCATCAAGAGCTACAAGTCGGCGAACAAGCTGCAGGGCAAGGTGGCGCTGGTGACCGGCGGCGACTCCGGCATCGGCCGTGCGGTCTGCCTCTGCTTCGCGCTGGAGGGCGCCACGGTGGCGTTCACCTTCGTCAAGGGGCAGGAAGACAAGGACGCCGCCGAGACGCTGCAGGCGCTGCGCGACATCAAGTCCAAGACCGGCGCCAAGCACGACCCCATGGCGATCCCGGCCGACCTGGGCTACGAGGAGAACTGCCGCCGCGTGGTCGAGGAGGTGGCGAACGCGTACGGCGGCCGGATCGACGTGCTCGTCAACAACGCGGGGGAGCAGTACGAGCGCCCCTCCATCACCGACATCACCGAGGCGGACCTGGACCGCGTGTTCCGGACCAACATCTTCTCCTACTTCCTGGTGACCAAGCACGCGGTGCCGCACATGCGGGAGGGCGGCAGCATCATCAACACGTCCTCCATCAACGCGTACAAGGGGAACAAGACGCTGCTCGACTACACCTCCACAAGGGCGCCATCGTCGCGTTCACGCGCGCCCTGGCGCTGCAGCTGGTGGAGAAGGGGATCCGCGTCAACGGCGTGGCCCCCGGGCCCATCTGGACGCCGCTCATCCCGGCGTCGTTCAAGGAGGAGAAGGTGGAGCAGTTTGGGAGCGAGGTGCCCATGAAGCGCGCCGGGATGCCGTCCGAGGTCGCGCCGAGCTACGTCTTCCTCGCCAGCGAGCAGGACTCCTCCTACATCTCCGGCCAGTTCATCCACGTCAACGGCGGCGCCGTCGTCAATGGCTAGACCGCTAGAGAAGAGAAGCTAAGTCAAATGTCCAGAAGGTCTCGAGATGCCGAAAGGAGTGAAGTGTGTGTGTATCTAGTGCTAGTAGTGTGCGTGCCTCTCCGTGTTGTGGGGGCGGCGTTCAGTACGGAACGTACGTGTACCTTAGGACGGAAGGCGTCTGAATAAACTAATGTCCATGGAACCGCTTCGTGTCTCCTCAATGCATGGTCATCGTCTTTCTTTTGTTCGGTCGCGCATTCCAGAACTGGAATCAGAAGCACAAGCATTAGAGAACAGACAGGTTGCCATCGGTTGTGCACGTGGTAGCGCGAGTGCCTGTCCGACCGTGCATATTCTACTCCGAAACAAAATAAAGCGATAAGACGGTTCTGCAGACGCAATCCATTTACTGGCCACTTAGCCCGCGGCATTTTTTTTTTAAGGTCAACGGGGGGAGGAGAACTCCCCATCTATTAATCATAACGGAACGGCCCACTGGCCCAGTACATGGCCCACTGACGGCCTAGTACATGAGTCAAATTACATTTCGAAAAGAAGGCAACAAACAGCGAATTAGTTTACATGGGGACTAAACAGACGACACCAGGAACTTGTTACTTCTTCATCATCAGGCGGCAACCGACATCGCCAAAGGCGTGCTTCCTCTCGGCAAGTTTGGAGCAGATGGGGGAGCGACGGTTCTGCAGAACGAAAAATGACCTCGTTCCTGTGTTTCCACACCTGCCAGTAGCACAGCGGCATTCTTTTTGCGAGGAAAAGAGAGAGATTCACTTGATTAAATAACGTCGGGTTACAATCTTAGGAGGGCTAATGTGCTCAGGAACACCGACAAATTAACCATGTCACCGGCATGATAAGCCAGTTTATGAGCTACCCTAATCAAATCTCTCTTAACCATCACGAGCTACGTACCCAGTTCAAATCTCTCAACCTTCACGAGACACGATACTCATCAACACCAAGCATGCATGAGGTCTTTGCGTCCCGCACAACTGCGGCAGCCGGCAGGGGACTGCTCTGTTTTTCTCTGCTTCACTAAGCGATAGTGAGCAATACAGAGTGTCTAGGATTGTTTTTGCCCTCCTGCTGCCCACTGATGAGCCAACCTTAGGCCATCACAGCAAGCAATGAGTTCCGCTTCCTTAATTAGCTCAGTCACATGCGCCATCCTGAGAAGGTGAGACCAGGATCTTGTCTTCAGCATCCCGATTACCACTACCACACCAGCAGTGCCCTGTTTAAGCCTTTTCTAAAGCCTACATCCACATTAATAATCTTCACCCAGCCCGGTGGGGGATCTTGCCAGTTACTCTTCGGCGCCCCCATCAGAAATCAAATTATTCATCTTGTGTTGATTCAGACTTCCTTTCCTTTAACATCATCGGCTTTGCCGTACTTTATATTTGGCCAGTTTTACGGTACAGTACATTTTGACATGCTGAAATGCCATTGTTGTGGAATGAGGTCGCTTTTTTTAACATACTCTATGCTGATGATCATGAACCTGGAGTGGGATAAGCAGAAGGGGAAATGGAATAAGAGTGTTTAGAGAAACTGGAGCGGTCATTTCCCCATTTTTTTCTCTTTTTTTTTGGGAGATCGAAATATTTTGGACAATTTAGCCATCATGGGCTTGCACCTTCTGTTCTTAAAAAAACATTTTGCAGAGCTATAATGGAAAAACATTGAATAATGCAATGAGATACGAATAGCTAATCCCAAATCAATATAATATTATGAATTGATTGCTATAGCTAGATTTTTATCATATGTTATACGTAGTAGGAAAAAACAATGCACCCAGGACATGTGGAGATGTTGCTCTACAACTAGTAAACACTACTTAGGTCAGCCTATCTTTTATCAACTATTCAACTCTGCTATAAGTCTGACCCGGACGTCGTACTCACGTCCAACTCTAGCCATCCTTAGGTACGTTTGGATCTCCAATAGGCATTGTGGAAAGTCCAATGGCAAAAAGAAGGAGATTCGTTAGCTCGCTATTTAGTACGAATTGGTGAAATGAAGGAATCTATAAAAATTATTCAACAGGCTGCCTTGCTAGGCCTGGTAAAGCTAGCTAATCTGAGCATAACGTCCAAAAGCAAGGAAGCTCGTTTGGTTTACACATGGTA
Source organism: Eragrostis nindensis (assembly GCA_012490785.1). Lineage (NCBI taxonomy): Eukaryota > Viridiplantae > Streptophyta > Magnoliopsida > Poales > Poaceae > Eragrostis > Eragrostis nindensis. Next base: position 597,027 of record JAAXCT010000294.1, read on the forward strand.
ACTGCATGGAAAGCCCGTGCAACCACCTGCTTGCGGTCAAGGAGAGCCGATTCAGCTCTCCAGGCTCAGCAAACATATTCTGGCCGCAGCAGACTAGGTAGCCAGGCAAAGTTAGCTTTTCTCACTGCTACCAAATGCCTCCCTTTGCTAGGCAAGGCTAGGATGGTTATTACTTAGAATCCAAACGCGCCCTAAGTACTGGCAAATTTAAGCACCCACCAGATGGAGATACATCAAAGTCGGAACTGGGTCGGACCGCTAGGTCGGCCCTATAGCAATTTCCATCTTTTATATATTGCTGTGTGGTACTGCATGTTATATGCGTTCCTTTCACTAGCCTTTCAACCCATGCATCGCACGGGCTAGAAATTAAAAGACACATGAATAAGTATATTTTTTCGCAAAAAAAGAATATATATATATTTTTTTTAAAAAAAACTAATTTTGACTTGTATTTCTCCAACAACTTAAAAAGAATCATGTTTACTTTCATATTTTTTTGTTTTGAAAGCAATTTGTACTATTCTTATTTTACTATTTTAATAATATTATTATCCATATAATTTTGTTTTATAATTTAACAATACACTAAAATATATAGAGAACACAGTTTGTCCTCATCAGTAATATATTTAAATGTTAGCAATCAGGACCAAGATGCAAACTTGACTTTCATTTATTCCATTTAATTTATAGCTTATTTCCCTATAATTTCATCTGTACATCTTGATTGCAATATATACTATATTTTCTCAAGTCCAGTTAATGATTATTCCAATAAAATTTTGGCTTTTCCCACTTTCATATATCTCAATGTTTTGTCTAACTTGTTGGCGCTGTCCGTAAAATCTTCCACTCCACAGACAGGTTGGCATATTTTACCATGAAGACGAATTATGCTAGGTTGTTGTAGGCACCGATCTTATTGCAAAATATAGAGTACTTTTGCAACTGGGTCAAAAATCTGATTCAAACAATTGAATGTTAATTTTAACATTTTCGGATGCATACAGCAGATAGGTCGGACTTCTATCTGAAGTAATTTTAGCAAAAGGAAATTAATTACTCCATCCGCTCCAAATTATAAGTCATTTTAGCCTCATCAACTTTTCTCAAATTATAAGTTATATTCTTAATTCCCAATGCACCTTTCTCTCATCCCCATACAACTCTATCTCTACCTCTCTCCTTCTTGTTTTTTGTGCACCTACCTTTTCTACTTCTTCTTAATCTCCGTGCCCAGAGCTAAAACGACTTATAAAATTTGAACGGAGGGAGTACTTATTAGAACTGGAATAATGAAACAATGAAGAATCCTTGTATTCTGTCATAAGAATTAGAACAGTATAGCAAGAAGATGATTTAGAAGCTAATTGAACTAAGTATTGGATAATATTAATTCATTGAGCAATATACAGATTGAACAAAATTTCATTGGATCAGTTATTTTTGGGAAAGGCGTATGAAGATGATGACATATTTACTTTTGGATATGTTCAAGCTTCATGGACTCTGCAACAACTATATATGAAAGGGGGTCTTACACTATCGTCAAGAGAATTGGTAAAAAAAAATGGTATGACATATACATAGTTAGACTATGTAAGCTTTTTTTTTTGCTGATGTCATGTTGAGCGTCAGTATACCCTGTGAATTATCTTTGTTTACTGGGCCCACAGTTTACGTGTAAGTTTCGAGAAAATGTGGTGGAAAGAAGAAATAAAGGAGTGAAATACCTACATCATCCTGTGGAGTCGTAGATGGTTTCCCCGGTACATGCATATGTTCTTGTACTATGATGCATCTGCAAGGAAACATGGCAGCATGTCATCAATGCCAGTGAAGATCCGCACACGATACTTCTATATGAGCAGTGTCATCAGTGGCACCTCCATATCATCGGCACCTGTTAATTGCGCTTGATCAACTGGCTGCAGCATGATTATGTTGATCCAGTTTAGTATGATATTTTTCTTAGGAAGTTTCTCTTAATTCATACGGGAGTTTTCTAAAGAGGAAGAAAGAGAGGAAGTATTCTGATTACCTTACAATTTGAAGCGGTCGGTATGTTGATAGATCATCCTGACATCCTGTTTGCTATCTCGAAGATCTTCAGGTCCAACGCACGGCCTATGTGTTGCATCGATGCGCGGCTTGCAAGTTTGTAATCCTGCTTGGATGCTGATGCTTCTACGACGACCTGATTCTTGGCTTGACGATGTTGCCTTTTTCTCATCTTGTTTCAGTTCCGCAAATTCACCTTGGTCAACAATTCTTCCCAGAAATTGACAATCGAATCTTTCTTATTCACATCCTTGCTGACCGTACGTAGATGCCCTTCATTAGATCATCATCGAAATTCACTTGAGCGATGGCAGTGTCTCCACATTCACCTGCAGCCGTGTTCTCACCCTGTACCCATCATATTCGACGGATTGTCACCAGGATGCGCAGCCAGCCGCCGTTCCTCTCTTCTCTTTCGCCACGCAGATTGTCCACCGTCTTGGAAAGTTAATTATCGTCTGATGCATGTACACGGCCTCTCCAGCATATGTGTATCGATATAATTGTTTTAATTTGGAAAGTAATCATCTCGTGTAAATACAGGAACATGGCCTCTCGTGATGGTCGATTGATGATAGGATTCCTTATGCCACAACATCAACCATTGATCTTTTTAGCTATTCCGAATTAGGGTTTTTGGCTATTTTTATAATCCCGAAATTAACTATATTTATGGACCCTGATGTCATGGTGGGTAATTTAGAATTAAGTGTTGGGGTACTTTTGACTAACTCTTTATAATAGCGGAGGTGGGTAATTAAGATCATGTTAGATCTAAAGGTCATTATTTATCTTACTTATATTTGTACGGCCGGATGTTTTGCTTTTTTGTGAGAATTTCTTGAATTTTTCTGTGATTAACGTGGAGGCCTCAAAAGGAGCCTCCAATTAGTAAATATAAGATAGGCGAGTATTTATATTTTTTAGAAAAAAATAATATGTATTAATATTCTTTGCATTCAAAGGTCATGCTAAAGAAAGAAAAAAGAAGATTAGAATTGTCTTCATACGTGGATGTCTTATCCGTACCATCAGATAGGAATGACCTGTGCCATCAGACGGCCAAAAACCTTGTTTTGACTTTGCAAGGACCGTGGCTGGCATTCCGTTTCGACTCATTTACCTGCATGTGAACAAATAAAATTAATTAGCAGCAGACATCACTCGTGCCAGGTAAAAGTGAGCGTTCAGCCTGTATAAAAGAAGCCTTGATCCCTATTCAGAAGAGCATCTCACCATTTTCCCCTTTTTTCCCTTCTCAAAAGGAAACAAATTTCACACCGCGCGAGGGAAAGGCAGACTTGGGCAAGCAAGATAAGACTATCTGCAACTGGGTATGTTCATGATCTTCTCCCCTATGTGTTTCATGTATATTGTCATGGTTTCGGTTGGTCCGAAAGATATAGTTTGTTAGTTTTTCACTCGACACTTGAGATTTCATTTTCCAATCCTTGGGATACAAGTGGGTAAAGTTATCTGTCGGAAAAGGTGCGAGGTTGTTCATATGCAGCTATGTAGTTCCTGTAAATAGTTGTATTACTTCGCTCTTGATGTTGTTTAACACGGTATGTTGTTTTTGCACAAAAAAAAAAAACACAGTGTGTTGGCTACACATGCATGTTGTTTGGAGTGTCACAGGGAGCACACAACACCATGCTCAAAATCCGTAGTGTAATCGCCACCTTAGGTAAACTTCATAGCTTCATGTGCGCTTGAAGAGAAGTCTTACATCATTGTCATATAATGCTTAGATCATCAAATTTTGTAGGATTATGTTGCAAATCAATATTCCAGTCATCCGGTGCTCAAAATTAGGCGAACACTAAAGGCATATATAAATTATTAGAGCAATTTATCGGAAAGGATATGCGTTCCTTCAGGTTGCTAGTTATTGCACTTAATATTTGACATATTAAAACAATGCTGCTATAGGTCCGACTGGAGCGTCCGACTCCAGTCCGACTTCAAATCAGGGCCTTCAAATCATAAGTCACACGTTCACCTGGCCGTGGACTAAATTAGCCAAACAGGAGTCGGATGGTTTCAGTCGGACCTATAGCATTTTCCATATTCAAAGCCGCAACAATCTTAGGCTGTACGCTGCCTCGACTGTACAAAGGAATGAAGGCGTCCTCTTTTTCTGTTCGAAACGGAACATGTATTTTATTTATTTTTGGCATGCAATTATCCCTTATTGAGAAGGAGTCCTAGCTAGCCTTTGACTGAAACAAGAATTCAAATAAGATTAGGCAGGGTGGCTGGCGATAAATCCAATTGATGTTCAGTTTTTAAGCCATTTTATATGTTGTTTGGTATGTGTTTTGCCCCGTTAATGTAGAGATCATCATGATTTTTGTTTGACAAAGTTTGAATATTTCATGGCCTCAGTAGAGAGCGAGTAAACACTACTGCATTCCTTTACATGTTCTTTGGTCGTTTTGTTCCTTTAAGCTAGAGATCCTCATTTTATAGGTCCGACTGGAGCGTCCGACTTCACTTCGACTTTTGAATCATAAGTCACACTTTCACCTGGCCGTGGATTAATTAGTCAAACAGGAGTCGGATGATTTCAGTCGGACCTAGAGCATTTTCCATATTAAAAGCCGCAGAAATCAAAGGCTGTACACTACCTTGACTGTACAAAGGAATGAAGACGTCCTCCTTTTCTGTTCGAAACGGAACATGCATTTTATTTATTTTTGGCATGCAATTATCCCTTAATTGAGAAGGAGTCCTAGCTAGCCTTTGACTGAAACAAGAATTCAAATAAGATTAGGTAGGGTGGCCGGCGATAAATCCAATCGATGTTCAGTTTTTAAGCCATTTTATATGTTGTTTGGTATGTGTTTTGCCCCTTTAATGTAGAGATCATCATGATTTTTGTTTGACAAAGTTTGAATATTTCATGGCCTCAGTAGAGAGCGAGTAAACACTACTGCATTCCTTTACATGTTCTTTGGTATGCTTTTAGTTCCTTTAAGCTAGGGATCCTCATTTTATAGGTCCAACTGGAGCGTCCGACTTCACTCCGACTTTTGAATCATAAGTTACACTTTCACGTGGCCGTGGATTAATTAGTCAAATAGGAGTCGGATGATTTCAGTTGGATCTAGAGCATTTCCATATTAAAAGCCGCAGCAATCAAAGGCTGTACACTACCTTGACTGTACAAAGGAATGAAGGCGTCCTCCTTTTCTGTTCGAAACGGAACATGCATTTTATTTATTTTTGGCATGCAATTATCCCTTAATTGAGAACGAGTCCTAGCTAGCCTTTGACTGAAACAAGAATTCAAATAAGATTAGGCAGGGTGGCCGGCGATAAATCCAATCGATATTCAGTTTTTAAGCCATTTTATATGTTGTTTGGTATGTGTTTTGCCCCGTTAATGTATGGATCATCATGATCTTTGTTTGCCAAAGTTTGAATATTTCATAGCCTCAGTAGAGAGCGAGTAAACACTACTGCATTCCTTTACATGTTCTTTGGTATGCGTTTTGTTCCTTTAAGCTAGGGATCCTCATTTTATAGGTCCGACCGGAGTGTCCGACTTTTGAATCATAAGTCACACTTTCACCTTGGCCGTGGATTAATTAGTCAAACAGGAGTCGGATGATTTCAGTCGGACCTAGAGCATTTTCCATATTAAAAGCCGCAGCAATCAAAGGCTGTACACTACCTTGACTGTACAAAGGAATGAAGACGTCCTCCTTTTCTGTTCGAAACGGACATGCATTTTATTTATGTTTGGCATGCAATTATCCCTTAATTGAGAAGGAGTCCTAGCTAGCCTTTGACTGAAACAAGAATTCAAATAAGATTAGGCAGGGTGGCCGGCGATAAATCTGTTCAGTTTTAAGCCATTTTATGTTGTTTGGTATGTGTTTTGCCCCGTTAATGTAGAGATCATCATGATTTTTGTTTGACAAAGTTTGAATATTTCATGGCCTCAGCAGAGAGCGAGTAAACACTGCTGCATTCCTTTACATGTTCTTTGGTATGCGTTTTGTTCCTTTAAGCTAGGGATCCTCATTTTATAGGTCCGACTGGAGCGTCCGACTTCACTCCGACTTTTGAATCGTAAGTCACACTTTCACCCAGTCGGACCTAGAGCATTTTCCATATTAAAAGCCACAACAATCTTGTACGCTGCCTTGACTATACAAAAGAATGAAGGCGTCCACTTTTCCCGTTCGAAACGGAACATTTTATTTATTTCTGGCATGCAGTTATCTCTTAGCATTAATTTCATAAGCCTTTTTTAATATCTTCACTCTCTTTGAAATATTGGAAAAGGTTCATTTTGCTTGTTTTGATTATAATTGAGGAGTCCTAGCTAGCCTTTGACTGAAACAAGAACGTTGGCATACGAATTCAAATAAGATTAGGCAAGGTGGCCGACGATAAATCCAATCGATGTTCAGTTTCTAAGCCATTTTATATGTTGTTTGGCATGTGTTTTGTTCCTTTAAGCTAGAGATCATCATGATTTTTTTTTGACAAAGTTTGCATATTGTAAACACTACTGCTTTCCTTTTAAAACTGCAGTTTATGGAGAAATTGAATATGTGCGTGTTGTCTTTTTGTAGTCAGAGAAACCCGAGAACAAGAGCAAGCTAGAGGAATGGATCGTCGTGCTGAAGACATGGAAAGGAACCTGACTCACCCAAGCAACCCGTTGGGCCAACCCACTCCTCCCATTCCGACTCCGGCCATCATCAACAATGGAAGAGCGCCGCAGGTAAGCCACCATGCCGCCCGTTCTCGATCAGCCCCCAATAGTAGCGGAGCAACGAGGTGGTTCAGCGGCCACCCTGGTCGTCGTCACGGCCGTCAGTGGCCGCTGCCGCCGCCGCCGGCCGTGGCACCACCACCCCAGCAGACTTTCCGTCAACCTAGCGCCGCGGTGCTGCCATTGGACGGTAAGGAGTTAGCGATGCTGGTGACAACCCTCAACAACTATGCGTCCCGGCCTTTCAATCCCATCCCCGGCGGCCCTCTTCCACAACCATACAAGCTGCAAACACATCATCAACAACAGCAGCAGCAACAGCCGCCTCATCCCATTAGGCTGAGCGACCACGACAATCGGTTGGTCACGGCGCCTCAGGCGAGGGATCATGCGCGCTTCATGAAGCAGCAGCCCACGGCCGCGGCGGCTCCTTCTTCCTTGAACATCGCCAAAGCCGCACAGCGCCCTGCCGGTGGATCGGCGCGGCCGTCGCAGTTGGCGTCCGCGCCGGACAAGCCTCTCGAGGTGTACCTCCGCGAGAACGGCGTCTCCGTCCCTGTCGTCAACGACGACGACGACGACGACGTGGCCGATGAGGGCGACGCGCTGGTGGCTGCGTTCCTGGCAGCAGACGAGCCGCCGGTGGAGGAGGAGGTCGGAGAGAACAGTCTCCTCCCGCCGGCCCCCGTGGCGAATCTTGGTTCTTCCGGGCTGAGCCGTGAGCAGCTCGGGCTTGTCCCGGCCGGTGCTGACGGCGTGGGCAGGGGTCGTCGAGCGGCGGCTGCCGCGGCGAGGAAGCGGCGCGGCAGGAAGATGGCCGAGAAAAAAGATGCCATTGCCAGGGCTCGCGCACAGAAACTAGCAGGTACTAAACATTGGGAGCATTTCAAAAGGAACATATATATGTGTGTGGGCGCGCGCGCGCACACTCGCTCACACGGTGCACACACGTACACTTGGGTCCATCATTTTGGGGTTTGATTGGTCTATAAATTTTTCAGCTGCTCGAGGAAGTCGGGAAGGCGCCCAGGGATGATATAAGGACCTGAATTCTTCGCCTGCGCTGCCGGCCGTCGCATGCTGCTTAGCTATCTACAAAACATTCTGAAGTAACTTAATTATGTTAGGCTCAGATGCACTTTTGCTTGCATGGCTCCTAACCCATGTCTAAAGCAGCTAGTACTATACATTTGTGTTTGTTCAACTTTACTTGTTTGTGTTATGTTATGAATAATCAACAGTTTGTTAATCTCCCTATAGTTTTCATTATTGTCATTGGAAAAGTAATAATGCATTTTCCTCTTTTCTATAGTAGGAGTTCCCTTTTGTTTTTTTTACAGCATACTAATGCGCACTCAGGCATGCGTGCTGAGTATTCCAAAAAGATGAAAATTTTGAGGCATATGGAGGGGCCTTTGTGGCCGGACTTATGCCTCTACTTCTGTTTTGGTTTTGAACCGATGAGCACAAGCTGGAAATAACTACTAGCTTATAGCAGCTTCCCCGCACAACCTGGTTCCACCAACCCATCTTATATTTACTAATTGGAGGCTCCTTTTGAGGCCTCCACGTTAATCGCAGAAAAATTCAAGAAATTCTCACAAAAAAGCAAAACATCCGGCCGTACAAATATAAGTAAGATAAATAATGACCTTTAGATCTAACATGATCTTAATTACCCACCTCCGCTATTATAAAGAGTTAGTCAAAAGTACCCCAACACTTAATTCTAAATACCCACCATGACATCAGGGTCCATAAATATAGTAATTTCGGGATTATAAAAATAGCCAAAAACCCTAATTCGGAATAGCTAAAAAGATCAATGGTTGATGTTGTGGCATAAGGAATCCTATCATCAATCGACCATCACGAGAGGCCATGTTCCTGTATTTACACGAGATGATTACTTTCCAAATTAAAACAATTATATCGATACACATATGCTGGAGAGGCCGTGTACATGCATCAGACGATAATTAACTTTCCAAGACGGTGGACAATCTGTGTGGCGAAAGAGAAGAGAGGAACGGCGGCTGGCTGCGCATCCTGGTGACAATCCGTCGAATATGGTGGGTACAGGGTGAGAACACGGCTGCAGGTGAATGTGGAGACACTGCCATCGCTCAAGTGAATTTCGATGATGATCTAATGAAGGGCATCTACGTACGGTCAGCAAGGATGTGAATAAGAAAGATTCGATTGTCAATTTCTGGGAAGAATTGTTGACCAAGGTGAATTTGCGGAACTGAAACAAGATGAGAAAAAGGCAACATCGTCAAGCCAAGAATCAGGTCGTCGTAGAAGCATCAGCATCCAAGCAGGATTACAAACTTGCAAGCCGCGCATCGATGCAACACATAGGCCGTGCGTTGGACCTGAAGATCTTCGAGATAGCAAACAGGATGTCAGGATGATCTATCAACATACCGACCGCTTCAAATTGTAAGGTAATCAGAATACTTCCTCTCTTTCTTCCTCTTTAGAAAACTCCCGTATGAATTAAGAGAAACTTCTAAGAAAAATATCATACTAAACTGGATCAACATAATCATGCTGCAGCCAGTTGATCAAGACGCAATTAACAGGTGCCGATGATATGGAGGTGCCACTGATGACACTGCTCATATAGAAGTATCGTGTGCGGATCTTCACTGGCATTGATGACATGCTGCCATGTTTCCTTGCAGATGCATCATAGTACAAGAACATATGCATGTACCGGGGAAACCATCTACGACTCCACAGGATGATGTAGGTATTTCACTCCTTTATTTCTTCTTTCCACCACATTTTCTCGAAACTTACACGTAAACTGTGGGCCCAGTAAACAAAAGATAATTCACAGGGTATACTGACGCTCAACATGACATCAGCAAAAAAAAAAAGCTTACATAGTCTAACTATGTATATGTCATACCGTTTTTTTTTTACCAATTCTCTTGACGATAGTGTAAGACCCCCTTTCATATATAGTTGTTGCAGAGTCCATGAAGCTTGAACATATCCAAAAGTAAATTATGTCATCATCTTCATACGCCTTTCCCAAAAATAACTGATCCAATGAAATTTTGTTCAATCTGTATATTGCTCAATGAATTAATATTATCCAATACTTAGTTCAATTAGCTTCTAAATCATCTTCTTGCTATACTGTTCTAATTCTTATGACAGAATACAAGGATTCTTCATTGTTTCATTATTCCAGTTCTAATAAGTACTCCCTCCGTTCAAATTTTATAAGTCGTTTTAGCTCTGGGCACGGAGATTAAGAAGAAGTAGAAAAGGTAGGTGCACAAAAAACAAGAAGGAGAGAGGTAGAGATAGAGTTGTATGGGGATGAGAGAAAGGTGCATTGGGAATTAAGAATATAACGTATAATTTGAGAAAAGTTGATGAGGCTAAAATGACTTATAATTTGGAGCGGATGGAGTAATTAATTTCCTTTTGCTAAAATTACTTCAGATAGAAGTCCGACCTATCTGCTGTATGCATCCGAAAATGTTAAAATTAACATTCAATTGTTTGAATCAGATTTTTGACCCAGTTGCAAAAGTACTCTATATTTTGCAATAAGATCGGTGCCTACAACAACCTAGCATAATTCGTCTTCATGGTAAAATATGCCAACCTGTCTGTGGAGTGGAAGATTTTACGGACAGCGCCAACAAGTTAGACAAAACATTGAGATATATGAAAGTGGGAAAAGCCAAATTTTATTGGAATAATCATTAACTGGACTTGAGAAAAATATAGTATATATTGCAATCAAGATGTACAGATGAAATTATAGGGAAATAAGCTACAAATTAAATGGAATAAATGAAAGTCAAGTTTGCATCTTGGTCCTGATTGCTAACATTTAAATATATTACTGATGAGGACAAACTGTGTTCTCTATATATTTTAGTGTATTGTTAAATTATAAAACAAAATTATATGGATAATAATATTATTAAAATAGTAAAATAAGAATAGTACAAATTGCTTTCAAAACAAAAAAATATGAAAGTAAATATGATTCTTTTTAAGTTGTTGGAGAAATACAAGTCAAAATTAGTTTTTTTAAAAAAAATATATATATATATTCTTTTTTTGCGAAAAAATATACTTATTCATGGTCTTTTAATTTCTAGCCCGTGCGATGCATGGGTTGAAAGGCTAGTATACAAAATTACTCGCAATGCCATTCCTCAGGAAAAAAACTATTCGTCTCGACCCTCTCTCGTCCCCGACTCGTCTAGCTTGCCTCCATCCGCTCCCCCCATGCTCACCAGTGCTGCCGCCAGGAAATGAATCCGCTGCGGTGACCATCACCGCGGGAGGGGGAAATGGAGGGAGGAGGCGCAGGTTGATGGATACGTCGATTCTGGAGGCGAGGCTCGCCTTTGCGTTAGAGAACGGATGGCGTCGAGGGAGATTAACATCGTGGCGCTCGGCGAAGGGTGGAGACGGCGGTGCGGGCCATGGCGCAATCGCTACTACATGAGTTTTATTTCCAAAAAGAAGAGGTTTGCAACAGCAGTGGCACCATTCTTGCATGTTTTATTAGACAAATGACTCGCCGTCCATGGCTCTATGTAATCACGGAATCCATAAACAACAACATGTCATCAAGATAAACGACGGGCACCGAAGCGAGAGGAGAAGAGATTGGTATCTGATGGACGAGAGGCAAACCGTTTCGAAGTCTCGCTCAGGGCTCTGGTGACGCCTGGCCGGCAGGCAGCGGGGTGACCAGCAGCATCATCTGGACCTCCGCCGCGAACCGGTCCATGGCCACGGCGATCCCGCCACCGCCATTGTTCCTGACGGAGACAAGCGAGCTCACCCCAAAGAACGCGCCTTCCGCGATGCCGCCGTACACCGGCTCGCCCCAACCCAAGTCCAGACGGTGGAACCCGGCGTGCCGATGGTCCGTCACCAGAAACGTGTTCGCCCGCGCCACGTACGGCTGCCCGAGCGTGGACCGCACGCACTCGGCGGTCACGGCGGCCTTCGCCGCCTGTACCAGCTTCACCGCGTCGCCCAGCGAGCCGCCGGTCAGCAGCGCGCCCGCGGTGGTCAGCACCACCGATGAAGCCAACGCCGCGTTGCCGTAGTAGCCGGCGGGCAGCGCCAGCTCCGGCAGGCGCCTGAAGTTGACCATGATCTCCAGCCGGACCTCGTCGTCCGGCGGGAGCGCCAGCGCCGCCGTGCGGGCGCGCCAGAGCGCCGCCGTCAGCGCCTCGAACGACGTGGCCGTGTCACGGAGGTTCGGCGGCAGGCCGTTCTTGATCGCCGTGACGTCGGCCGGGACGAAGGTGAAGGTCCGCGTGACCATCTCGCCGGGCGGCGGCGGCGCCATGGGCACCGCGTCGGGCTCGCAGTGAGGGAGCATCGGCTCTGCTGGAAGCCTACGAGCTTCAAGGAGCTCGCGCGACCACGCCGGCGCGACTGTTGGCGAGGGAAGGCCACAGGCGAGCTCGGGGACCGCGGACATGAACTGGGCCAAGCCGATGGTGTCGCAGAGGCTGTGGCAGACGCGGAACGCGAAGACGAAGCCGCCGCAGAGCAGCCGGGTCACCTGTTTGTTGCTCATGAAAATGTTACAGCACTGCAATGATTAGCCGAAGCATGTAGGAGTGTACCATAGCTGATTGGTTATGTGTTTGCATTTACCTGGATCAGCAGCAAGGGGCAGTTGAGCACGCCGCTGGATCCGTCGACGTCGAACATCAGCTGATCCAAGCACGGGAACGGCGAACTCAGCCCGGCCGCCTCCAGCTCGGCCAGCCGCATGTCGGCGTCGGCCTCCACGAACAGCACGCCCTCGCCGGCGCAGTCCACCACCAGCTTCCGCCCCTCCACCTGCCGCAGCCGCCCGGCGAGCGGGTAGTACGGCACCAGCGCCTCGCCCAGCGCGCGCCGGATGACGACCACCGGGTCACGATCGTCGGCGCGCACACATTTGTCGCCGCGGTAGAAGAAGACGAACGGCACGTGCCCGCGCAGAACCTCTTCCTTATCCAGGTCGGAGAGGCGTTTCGTCTCGCGGGGCGTCGGCGTCGCCGGCCCAACCAACACCGGCTCCCTCCGGCGCACGGCGAAGGTGAGTGTCGTCGTCATTGCCGGGGTCGTCTCTGCACGCTCCTCTGCTTCGCACTATGTGTGCTGCTCAGTGATGGTTAGATGATCCAATGCTGGTCTCGTTTGTAGTTGGATTGGTCGAACAAATAAGATGGTTGGATCCAAAGCATGTCCAAATCTTTTTTTTTTTTTTTTACACGAACGTGCTTCAGCACATCTGCATATGTTTCAAGAGAAAGAAAAGATTGCCAACTTGACAACTTGACGTTGGTTTCGAGCCAAATTAACGACCAAGCCCAAGCCCACCGTTTGATCATCAGCATTACAGAGTTTTGCAGGTTCAAAAATGCCATGCACGTTCCCAGAACCAGAAACCACCTTCATGTGATGAGAGGACTAAAAATAATCATTTTAATAGCCTGGATCATTTAGTCCAGTCTCAATAAACCTTTCATTAACATAAAATAAGGCGACATATCAATAGAATTGGCGACATGGTACATCAATTAAGATGAAAGAGAAAAAAATGCCTTTCACAGGTATGAAACCCATTTGGCAAGGTTCCATAAATATGAAAACCATTAAATCCCCCATTGAGTGCAAAAACTTCCATCAAGGAGTTCATCCTGTCGTTTTTGACCAATCTTAATGCAAAAATTCTGTGTTATGCCTTGTAAATGAAATCGCGAGATGAAATTATGCTTGAGAGATCATTTCATTTATCAAATAAAAACTCTACATCTGACATGACACTCTCACTCTTGAAAAGTGTGAATGAAAATATGCACTAAGAGTGGCCTACCAAAATATGATTGGGTGTTCAATGACGAAGACCCAACCGTTTTGAACTGTCATACTACTACTTTCATCAAGGGAGTTCATCCTGTTGTTAAACGGAGAAAAGAAGAAATATTTCCCGGGGCTAAAACAATGGCTTGTCTCTCACACCATGAAAATGTAACTCGTGATGTACCTAGTACCGATTTGATATTATACTTATGGATACCTTTTTATATAACCATGGTCAAACTCTAAATTACTTTGACTCAGACCAGTTCTTAAGCCTATATCGATCAGAGCGCATCTTGCCTCGACGAGTACTAGTATATCGAAAGAGCAATATGCAAAGTACACTATTCCGTTAGTCCCTGCCATGGGGCTGTCGGCGAAACCCGACAAATGCAACGTAATTTTTTGAAAACCAAGCAAGCATCTCATCAGCAGTTTCGTCAAAAAGAAATACTAGATTGATCCAACTTTATAACTTAGAAGGACAAGATCGGCGTACATTTCCAAATGCAGACACTTAAACACACTCGCTTTTTCCTAGTCGAAAAACTTGTGCCTTGAGCGGCTGAGCACATCCTGTCCTGTGCACCTCACGTCGGAAGCAAACGAGAGCGCCCTGGCGCCAGACATGACGACGCTCACCTTCGCCGTGCGCCGGAAGGAGAACCGGTGCTCGTCCGTCCGGCGGCGGCGACGCCCTGCGAGACGAAGCACCTCTCCGACATCGACGACCAAGAGTTCCTTCGCGGGCAGTCGCCAGGTGTCTTCTTCGACCGCGGCTACAAAGGGGCTCGCGCCGACGACCCGGCGAGCGTCATCCGGTGCGCTCTTGAAGAGGCGCTGGTGCCGTACTACCCGCTCGCCAGGTGGCTTCGGGAGGTGGAGGCGCGCAAGCTGGTGGTGGACTGCACCGGCGAGGGCGTGTTGTTCGTGGAGGCCGACGCCGACGTGCGGCTGGCCGATCGAGCTGGAGGCGGCCGGGCTGCTGCCGCCGTTCCCGTGCATGGATCAGCTGCTGTTCGACGTGGAAGGATCCAGCGACTTGCTCAACCGCCCATTGCTGCTGATCCAGGTATACCATTTCGTGCACGTAAATGGTAGTTAACTTATCAGGTAATACTTGCATGAATGTCCTAATAAGCATATGCACTGTTGTACACCATATGAAAGATCACCAGGTGACCCGGCTGCTCTGCGGCGGCTCCGTGTTCGCGCTCCGCATGAAACACGCCCTCTGCGACGGCATAGGCATCGCGCAGTTCATGTCCGCGGTCGCCGAGCTCGCCCGCGGTCTCCCTGCGCCGACCATCCCACCCGCTTGGTCGCGCGAGCTCCTGAACTGAACGCGCGCAGCCCACCGAAGCCACCATCGTTTTTTTGGAAACGGGGCTCGCGCCCCCCACTTCAGTAAAAAGCGGGTAACAGAGTTTTACATACCGAACACACACACCACCTACAAAAAAAAAAAACTCAAAAACAGCAGACGAACATGCTCGTCAGTTTTTACAGAAACATCATCCGGGAGAGATCAGGCTCTCCCCCCATCGCAGAATGCAAGTCTACAAAAGGTCACCAAGCTGCAAAATCACGAATTACGAGAGCCAAGACCAAAAGTCGGTAGAACTTCAGATGTTCCTATCCTCCTTGTCGCTGGCGCCCAACCTTGTGATGACTTGAAAGCTTCATTTGCCACCCTTCGCAGCAGCCTGCTTCCTTCTGCCACCATCTTTCTTTTGCTCTCTGTCTGCAATATTGTCCAATTATCAAGTAAAGAACAAATCCTAAATATTATTTCAGTAGGGTCAGTAATTTGATGATCGTTGAACACCGCATTGTTCCTCACTTTCCATATTGTCCACAGTGTGGCTGCACACCCCAGAATCACTAGATCCTTGTATTTGGTCTGAAACCTCAACAACCAATTACTCATCAAGTCATCCAGTGAACTAGGGATGGCCCCTGCATCCAATGCACACACAATTACCTGCCATGCATACCTGGCTACAGGGCAGTCAAAAAACAAATGTTGAATTGACTCCTGCACACCACAAAACATGCATAAGCAATCTCCTTTCCACCCTCTTCGCAACAAATTATCTTTTGTGAGTATGCTATTCTGAAGCAATAGCCACAAGAAGACCTTGATGCTCAGAGGGATTTTAACCTTCCACAAGAACTTCTGTGGAAAGGCTACACTATTCATCTTCAATTGTAGATATAACGACCTCACAGTAAAACCTCCTGCATTGAGTTTCCACTTCACCACATCTACCTCTCCTGATAAAGACACTTCTTCACATCTGCTCTTCAATTGTTGCCATAACATTTCCGTTTGCCCCCAAAGAGTTCTTCTGAATCTGATTGAACCCCATCCATCTTCTAGTACCTTGCTGACTTTAATGTTCTTGTCAAAGGTCAAATTATATAACCTCGGGAACTGCACTGACAAAGGTTCATTGTTGATCCACTCATCATGCCAGAAACTAGTTGACTCACCATCTTTAATTTCTCTCTTGCAATACATTTGATAGATCTGATTCACATCCATTAACCCCCTCCAAAACTGTGAATCCCCTTTTTTCTTCCTGATCTGTGATAAAGGTACTCCATTTACATACTTCTTATTCAAGATAGCTTGCCACAATCCTGAGGTTGTTTCCAATCTCCAGAGCCATTTGCATAACAAACAAGTATTCATTGTTTGAAGATCCAAGAGCCCCAAACCTCCCTGGTCCTTGGGCATTGTCACAGCTTGCCAGTTAACAAGGTGGTATTTTCTTACTCCCTGACTTTCCTGCCACAAGAGCCTAGCTCTGAAAAAATCCATCCTTTTTACTACACCCTTAGGTGCTCTGTATAAGGAGATCATGTACAATGGGACATTTGTCAAACTGCAATTGGCTAAGGTTAATCTCCCTCCAATTCTGAGGAATCTTCCTTGCCATACACTATTTTTCTTTTCCATCTTGTCTTCAGTAGGTTTCCATTGTGCATTGCTCAATTTTTTTTTTATCCACAGGAACTCCCAGATATTTCATAGGCAGCTCTTTCACTGGACATGTAAAAATGTCACAGTAATCAGAACTCCTATCTTTAGCTTTTCCAAAACAATAAATGTCACTTTTGTGAAAATTAATTTTCAACCCTGACATTTGCTCAAAGAGGCATAGGATGTATTTGAGATTTCTAGCAGATTCTATGTCATCTTGCAACAGGAAAATGGTATCATCGGCATATTGCTGCATTGTAATGCCCCCATTAACCAAATGCGGCACCAAGCCTTTGATTAGCCCTTTTGCCTGAGCAGTTTTAACCATATACGCTAGACCATCAGCTACAATGTCAAATAGCAGAGGAGATAAAGGATCCCCTTGCCTGACTCCTTTGTGAGTACAGAAATAGGGGCCTATCTCATCATTCATTTTAATTGCCACTTTTCCTCCTCTTACTACTTTCATTACCCAGTCACTCCATTGATCCCCAAAGCCTTTCATTTGTAAAAGTTGATAAAGAAAAGACCAACGTACTTTGTCGTATGCTTTCTCAAAGTCAACTTTAAAAATGATCCCATCTTGTTTCTTTCTCTTAACCTCATGAATAACCTCATGTAGCACAACTACGCCTTCGAGAATGTATCTGTCCTTTATAAAACCAGATTGAGTCTCACTAATGACTCTAGTGATTATATTCCCCAGCCTATTTGTTAGTGCTTTTGTAAGTATTTTATAACTTACATTCAGCAAACATATAGGTCTGAAGTTTTTGATCTCACTAGCATTATCCCCTTTTGGTAGCAAAGTGATAATCCCATAGTTTAATCTTTCAATGGGCAAGATGCCTTTATGAAAATCATCAAATAGGGCTTTTAGATCCTCTTTCAGAACTTCCCAGAAATGTTGATAAAATTCTGAAGGGAACCCATCCGAGCCAGGAGCACTATTGTGTTTCATTGAAAAAAACCACCTCTCTAATTTCATCCATAGAGAAAGGCTTGGTCAATTCATCTTTCTGTTCTTCACTTAACTTTGGCATGTCTGAAGCATCCAGTTTGATGGAAGTTTCAGGGATTTGCCCAAACAAACTTTTATAAAATTCTGTTGCATGTCTCATCAATTTCTCATCTCCTTCGATGACCTGGTCATCATGATTCAGAGAATGAATTCTTGTTTTCCTTCTCTTGCCCTTTGCTTTCAATTGGAAATATCTAGTGTTTTCATCTCCCTCCAAAATGTCTCTCTCTTTTGCTCTCTGTCTGAACTTGATTTCTTCTTCCCTCATTAGCATCCTTAATTGATTTTCACATTCAAGCTTTCTCTGTCTTCCTTGGCCGATAAACCCCTAGACTCACTCTGCACATCAATCTTATTAACCTCCTCCATTAACTCCTTCTTCAGTTTCTTGTATTTGCCTTCCACACTTCTGTTCCATCCCTTGAGATATTTCCTAAGTCTTCTCATCTTATATTGCCATTTATCCAAATTTGACTTTCCTTTAGCTGGTAAAGACCAATTATCAGAGACTTTTTTCCTGAAATCTGGTCTTTCCAGCCAACAGAGCTCAAATTTGAACTGCATTTCCCTTTTACCACTTGATGACCAATGATGAATGCTCGTGAGTATGACATGTAGATGCAAGTACTGTGACAATATGGATTTCTAGTAAAGACCAATGATGAATGCTCGTGAGTATGACATGTAGATGCAAGTACTGTGACAATATGGATTTCTAGTACTCCCTCCGTCTCGCAAAGCGTGTCACTTTAACAATCATGCTTACATATTTGGAACTTTAAGTTCCCAATTTACCACTTGTAGTTTATTGAATGAGACAGTGAGTAATCCAGAATTCTACCTAAGCCTGATACATGTGAACAACAAATCAGGCTACTAAAAACAATCCATCCACTCGCTATCTCAAAGGACAAATTTTTTAATTCGACTCAATCACCTGAGGCATGTGCCACGTTCTGGGGATGTTGAGCCTAGAAGCATATCCAATTCAGTCTTCACATACACACCAAACTGATGAAACTATTGAAGAAACACTAAAGTTTCCCAAGTGAGGTCCAATTTTCGTCACCACATGCATGTATTTTGTCCATCTGTCGATCTAGACTAGTACTACTACTCCTAGTCCTACCTGCTTGCAACACATGAAATTCGTTGTTGTCTACATCATCGATCGATCGATCGTTCGTTATGCAAATTAACGCATACCTGGATAAGCAGCAAGGGGCAGTTGACCACACCACTCGAGCCTTCAACGTCGAACAGCAGCTCATCCATGCACGGGAATGGCGGCCTCAGCCCAGCGGCTTCCAGCTCCTCCAGCCGTACGTCGGCGTCAGCCTCCACGAACAGCACGCCCTCGCCGGTGCACTCCACCACCAGCTTCTTCCCTCCCTCCGCCTCTCTCATCCGCCCGGCGAGCGGGTAGTATGGCACCAGCGCCTCGCCGAGCGCACACCGGATGACGCTCGCCGGGTCGCGACCGCCGGCACGTGGATCGCCACCGCGGTAGAAGAAGACGAACGTCACGTGCATGCGGGTGTCCACTAGGTCGTCGATGTCGGAGAGGCGTTTGGTCTCGCGTGGCGTTGGTGCCGCCGGCCCAACCAGCAACGGCTCCTTCCGGTGCACGGCGAAGGTCGTCATGGATGGGCCTAGCTTGTGGGCAAGGATGATAGAAATGTGCTCCTTTGCTTCTAGGATCGTAAACGTCGTCAATGGATGGGCCTGACCTGTGTGGATAAGTGCTTTTTATGTACTGCTCTGTAGGGTTAGGTGGTCCGGTACATACACAACTACCCTCTCGTTCAAAATAAGCCTCATTTTAGCCTCGGACATGAGAATTAAGGAGAGATGAAAAAGTAGAGATCACGTTGAAAACGACGAGAAGTGAAGGAGGAGATAGTGATAAAGA
The DNA here is from genome assembly GCA_012490785.1 of Eragrostis nindensis. NCBI lineage: Eukaryota > Viridiplantae > Streptophyta > Magnoliopsida > Poales > Poaceae > Eragrostis > Eragrostis nindensis. The sequence goes on from JAAXCT010000294.1 coordinate 616,603, forward strand.
GAAACTTGCATCGGAAAGTGAGAATGATATACTATTGAATGGTGTTAGAACGACACTTAAAATTGAAAAGGAAACTGAATGGTGCTGGACCATCCAATTTCCTTTTCAAAATAAGCATCATTCTCAGTAACTTTTGAAAAGGAATTTTGAAAAGGAAATTGAATGGTGCTAGAACGACACTTAAAATTGAAAAGAGAGTAGTATATCATCACGCGAAATATAAAGTTACTGTGAGAGAGGGAGAGAGAGAGAGAGAGATAACTTTCAATAATTGCAGGTTTGCAACTATATATTCATTTCGACTGGTAGCTTATCAACTTTTATATTCAGGTTTCTCTTTTTTTCATGCAAATTACACAAGTTTGTAATTACACCATAAAATATATTCGACGCTATATAAAACAAACACCAGCCATCTATTTTTTTTGGTTGAAATTCTTTTTCATTTTTAGGTGCATCTGGTGCGTGTAACCCTCTACGAGCATCACAGATATTCTTCACCATCTCTTGCCATAGCACCACACCGATTGTATAAATGTCCTTTGACTTCGAGCAACCTATGTGTTGACTTCAAAAACCGGTACGGGGATTGTACTGTTCTGCATTAAAAGAGATTAGTTCTCTTGTGGAATTAGGCAGGACTGGTTGAAACAACTGGTGCGCGCGGAAGCTTAAATGACACAATTTCCTCGAAAAAAAAAAGAAACAATTTAAGATGACTGACAGGAGTTTGGCTGCTGGCGTTCCAAAGTGTATTAAGAACATCAAATCACTCATGTTATCTTGTCAAAGCATTGGAGCTTTGATACCACACCGATCGCAGCGTCGCTAGAGAGTCAATCCCATGCACGAGTTTTATATAAATGTCTTTTGACTTCAAGCAACATATGTAGCGACCCGCGTTTTCGTGATCATCAAAAATCACTAAAAATTTGAACTTTTAAAAAATTTTGTCAATTAAATTAATTTGCTAGCTTAGTTAGTAGCAAAACCAAAAGCTTTTGAATTTTAAAACATGCATAAACAGCACCATGAGCATTTTTGAGTTTTCCTTGTTTGTTTGAGTGCTAGTTTTAAATCTCTTCTTTTGAATGAATTCGAAATTCATTCAAAATTCAATCCCAGCAAAAGATCAAGTCTATTTCTCTTATCGGGCCGCGCTTCTTCTTTTTCTCCCGGCCGGCCCACTCCCTCATCTCTCCTTTCTCTCTTTTCTCTTCCGCGTGGGCCGCAACGCCCCGGCCCAGTTCCACCCGAGCCAGCCCACGCGCCCTTTCTCTTTTTCTTTTTCGCTCGAGTCGCCGACAGGTGGGGCCCACGTCCCCATCGTCCACCTCGCGCCGCCGGCAGAAATCGCGCCGCCGCCCATTCCTCCCTGCCGGACCTCGTCGTCCTGTCGTTTCGCGCCACAGGAACTACCACGAGGAGCACGTGAGTCTTGCGCGCTGCGCCACCGCCTCTTCGATGCGTCGCATCGCACAGGAGCCGCCCACTCTCCCTTTTTGACGAACCCCCCGGAGTTCCGGCGAGCCCCATACTGTGACGTCACCCCAGCACAGCTACCGCCTCTCCTCGTCTCGTCGCTGGCACTGCAGCCATCCCTCACGCGCGTCATCGAGCCCGCACCGCCTTCGCCAGTCGCGTCGCGCAATTACCCCGGCGAGCGAAATATCGCCGGGAACCGCCTCCGCGCACTGCTGCGAACCGCCATTGGCGGCTATATAGCTAGGGGCAGACCCTCTCCTTCCTTCTCTCGTGTCATTCTCCACCCAAATCCACTCCCGAGCTCTCTCTCTCATTTTTCCCCCTTCTCTCTCCCAACTCCGGTGAACTCTCCGCCGAGCTTTTCCTTCTTCTCCGGTGAGTCTCGACACTCGTTTCTCGTCGAGTTCATCAGCTCTTCGCCTGCTTAACACACTAGTGCTATCCTTTGGCACAGCCGTGATTCGCAGGTTGAGATCGTCGGAACCCAAGCCCCGCCGTCCGCCATCTCCGTCGCCGGCACCCCTCGACTCCTTCCCTCACTCGTTTGAGAGCACGGTGAGCACCCCCTTCTCTCTCTCTCCCTTTTGCGCCACCTCTCGTCGTCCCTCTCCGCGCGCGCACCCACTTTCACCAGGGCACCGCCACCCGCCGGCCCTCACCTCGCCGCCGGTGACCACCCCGGCCACGCCAGGCCATGCCGAGGCGCGCGCCACGCTCCTCGCGTGCCCGCGCACCTGCGCGCCCACACACGCACGCTCTCGAACGCACGCACGGCTTTATCCCTTTTCACTCCGGCGCGCCACCGCCCTCCGGCGAGCCCGCGCCGCCGCCTCGAGCCTTCCCTCTCGTCGACATCCCCACCAGACGGTTCGCCTTCGCGCGTAGGACATGCCCGACTAGCTCTTGTCGCGCCTCTCCGCCTGTAGCCGTCGCCGGCGAGTTCTCCGGCGCCGCGCCGCCGCGCGCGCACTGTGCGCCGCCGCGTGCCCTTTGCCGCGCCGCCGTCCGACGTGGCAGCCACGTCGGATCGGTGGGCCCGGTGGTGGCCGGGTCGCCGCCCACATGGCAGACCCGGCGCACCGTGGACCGCACGTTCGGAATCCAACCGGTCCATCGTGCGGTGGACTCAGTCCACGCAACAGTAGCACGCGGACCACGCTGGGCCCTTTGGCCCACCAGTCAGTGAGACAATCTCGCTGGAAAATGCTACGCGCACCCGGTTTTGCACACAGAAATCTATTTCGAGCACATTTCCAATAACAGAAAAATTCCAGAAAATTCCTAAAAATACTTTATCACCTCCTAAGCATTGTACAACCCTTGGTTACTTCAAATTAATTGGGATTAGGGCTATACCTAATTACTTAGCCTAATCCTGATCAATTTCCTTTCTTTACTTCAAAAATCGATATCTTCATCGTTTTAACTCCAATTTTGGCGAAACTTGCGCCAAAATTCATCTAAAACCCTATTCTATCCATTGCCACCAAAACCAACTCCCTCTGGTTTTATTGGATTTATTTGAATATATTGCTCTGTTAATTTGTTTGTGAGCGGTAGATTATTCTTTTGTGAATCGTTAGATAATCAAGAAGAGGAAGCAGAGGATCCTGATTATGAGGATTTAGAGGAAGAAGAGCTTGGTGAAGGCAAGTCTAACTTCCATTGATCATATTGATCCTATGTTTGCAAATATCCTAAATAGAGCTGTTTATAAATAAATTGCATGGAATTTAAATGAATTTAAATGCTAGAAAGGTCCTATGCAATATTTGATTGCCTGCCTTGACTTGATTATATCCAGTACCTTTGTTAACCCTAGGAATCAACATCATTAATTTAATTAATGAATTGTTGATATGCTCGCTGCTTAGGACTTTCACCATGTGTTAAATTAATATTGCTCACATGTTTTTCGTGTAAAATGCGTGTGTCTTGGTGGTGTGAGTGAATGTGAAATTGGGTGGTATAATAATAAGTGCAACCCTAGTGAGGGATGGTTTTGGCGGGATCAGGCGAGGTAGTCCTCAGTGGGGAGGCTATCTCTGGGACGCCCATCCACTTGTGGATCGGCTATTGAAGATGCCTGGTTCGGTCGTATAAGGACCGGTTCTTGTGCCGCCTTTGCTTAGCACCCCTCGCGCAGCCACAAGCCGTGAATGGGCACGGGATTGGAACCACACCCTATTAGTACTCACCCGGTACCCCCCGGAGGCAGGAGATTGCAACGGAGTCCCAGGAGAAGACTCGTTCGTTGGTGGGTGTTCGAGATCCGGCATTTATGACTGGCCATATTATTTATGATTGAGAAGCCCCTGGTGATGTCCGTGGGGGATGCCGTGGTGGTACCAAATAGGTATGGAACCTTTAGTGGGACAGTCCAAACTATGACGATAGGGAGGACTGGACCACCTTGTGGGGAAATTTGTGCACCCTTGGCCAAGGTTAAGAAACTTTCCGGAAAGCCGTGTTCCACGGTATTGGACAATGCGAAAGCATCGGCCACACTATGATTAGTTTTTCCGCGTGAGTTTCCTTGGTGTGCTTTTGGAAAACGCCGGTTTGGAGCCGTGTGCTGGTTGTCGGCCAGTGGTAAAATTTGAGGAACTGGCGGGATGGATTGCATCTCCCCCAGGGCCGCCCAACCCCACTAATCTCTACAGATATTTGATTAGAATTGCGAAACGCTTTGTTTTCAAAACAACCTTGCATAAACCTGACTTTCTCGCCTCGTCAATAAAACTCAGCCTATCCATTGAAAATCCCTTGCATAATCTTACCCCTCGTGTTAGGCTTGCTGAGTACCTTAAGTGCTCACCCTTGCTTAAACTATTCAGAGGATGAGCCCGACTATGACTTTCAAGCTGATGGTGAAGAAGAGTAAAGTCCGGCCTTCACTCAAGTGGTGCCTGTAGGAGTGGAGCCCTGTCGTCTTCCGCTAGATTAAGTGTTAGCTCTGGCTGCTGCGTCAGCCTTGAGCGTGATGCCTGTGTGTGTTGAGGCTGCTCGCCTCATTTGTACGAAGACCTTTGTATATTAAAGGCTTGTAATGACTCTCGGTAATATAAATAAAGTATCCGCTGTGAAGCATTCTGTGAAAGTGTCGTATCAGCTACTGATCCAGAGACTGATACGGTAAACACTAAGTACTTCAGAAATGGGGTACGACAGAGTGGTATCAGAGCGATGCTTGACCGTAGGCCAAACCGTAGGATCGTTTCGAGTGAGATGAGTGCGATATTTTGTAAAATTTTACTTATAAAATCTTACTAACCGTATTTCTATTTACAAAATTATTTTCACCGGTACTTACCCGTCTTTCAACATTTTGTTGAACAGATGGAGGCCCTTCGTCAGGAGTTTGCCCAGCTGGAGGCGCAGCGCGCCCAGACCGCCCACGTTCTCGAGCAGACTGCCGAGATGTGGGGCGAGGACCGTCGTCGCCTTGCAGAGACCCAGGCCCAGTTAGAGCAGGCACAGACTCAGCTTGCCCTCGCACAGGCTGAGAGAGAGCGTCTGCAGTGGACTCTGGACGCCACCCGTCGCCTTTGGGAGGAGGACAAGATGTACCTGATACGTGAGCTTAACCGCCACTACAGGTACTGCCACCAGGAGCACGGAGGACCCCGCCGCCGTTTTACAGCGAAGATCGGAGGACCGCGTGGACACCAGCACTACGCCTGTCCGACCGACACGGAGGACTACTCCACTACCCTTGCAGACTCAGACACGACCGTGGACTCCCCTGAGGTTGAGCAGGCAGACGACTCCGAGGAGCTTGCCAGGTGGGCAGCCGAGCTTGAGGCCGCCCTTGAGGCCGTTGGAGACTCCGAGGAGGAGCCTATGGAGGACGAGCCTTTTGTGGACGTTTCGTCAGGGAGTGAGTCGGTGGCGGAGAACGTCATCGATCTCACTGGCACTGACGACGAGGTGGACATGGACGAGATAGTAGTGATCGACTCGCCTGCACAGGAGGCACCAGCAGGACCTCGCTTTGTTACAGACGTGGACCTCGACGAGTACTACAGGCTGATCAGCACCGGCACCGCCGACCTTGCCCAGGACCCGTTCGACCTCTACGCCGAGTGGCGCCAGGACCGTGGCTTCGACGCCTGAGCAGCAGAGTTGGCGCCGTGGAGTTGCTTTTGCTAGCTTGTAGTGGCAGCTGTAGCATAAGGTCGTAGTGTCTAGTAGTGTCAGGTGTGCCAGTAGTGTGAATAGGTGGTTGCGAGTCAGAGTCGCCCTGTGGTCGAGTCTAGTGTCGAGTCGTAGATCGTCGAGTCCTTGTATATAAATAAAAGGACTTGGGTATGTATGATCGAACCTTGTCATTGTGAATAAGCTTGCTGTAATGATGTAATGGTGCTGGTTTTATCTTGTTTGTGTGCTTGCAAGATCTTTGGAATTTCTTTTCCATTTATCTTGTCTGTTTTGTCCCATAGTTTCATAGCTTCACCTCGTAGTTTCGTTAATCGCCTGAGTGTCTATCTCATCTTTTGCTAAATCCTTCAGATGCCTCCCAAAAGATCTGCCAGAATTCAGCAGCGCCAACGCCGAGAGCGTGACGCTCAAGATAATGACCAGGACGACGCCTACAATGCCGGGCGTGGACGTGGTAGAGGTAGAACCAATAATCAGCGTGGCAGAGGTAGAGGAGGAGGTAGAGGTGGAGGCAGACATGACAATGAACAAGATCACCAAGAAGAGGAAGTAAGTCAAAATCACCAGGAAGTGCAAGATGAGGTTGGAGAAAACAATGATCAGCACAGAGGTGGAGGACAACAGAACCGCGGTAGAGGTGGTAGAGGAGGTGGAAGAGGAGGAAGAATACCTGCAGCACCTGTCACCAACCTAGTGGCTGTGATGGACAACCAGACCCGCCTGATGGAAATTATTGCACAGGGACTTATGGACAGAACTCCAGGCCCGCAAAGCAAAATGTTAGAATTCATGAGGCTCAGGCCCCCGACCTTCGAGGGTACTGAGGAAGATCCTCTGGCTGCGTGATATCACCAAGAAATTGCACTTGGTGAATGCTGATGACAGAGAGAAGGTTCTTCTGGCATCTCACCACCTCAAGGAAGCAGCAGGTGAATGGTGGGATAACTACCGTGAGGGTACAGAGAATGCAGATGCTATTACCTGGGAGGAATTCCAGGAGGAGTTCAGGAGGTATCACATCCCAGAAGGTGTGATTGAGATGAAGGCTGATGAATTCCGCTCTCTGAAGCAGGGAGCGATGACAGTAAATCAATATATCAGGAAATTCATGAAATTGGCTCGATATGCTCCTGATGATGTTAATACTGATAAGAAGAAGCAGGATCGATTCAGAAAAGGACTTAATCCTGGATTGAAAGTGCAGCTGGTTACTCATATTTATCCTGATTTCAACACTCTCATGAATCGAGCACTTTTATTGGAGGATGCTCGTTCTCACATTGAGCATGATAGAAAGCGCAAATTCAATGCGCAGAACTTTAAGCAGCAAGAGAGGAATCAGAAGCCGAGGTATAATAATAATTTCAGAAGTCAAAATATCAGCCTACCATGCAGTATAGGACCTCAGCGTCCAATCAACCAAGCTCAGCACCGACATATCGCAACCAAAATTCTGGTAGTCAGCAGAAGAGCAGTTCCAGTGTTGTTCAACCCAACAACAATGATAAAAGGACTTGCTTTCATTGCCGTGAGCCTGGTCACATGATTGCTAAATGCCCCTATTTGAGCCAGAATAATGCTCCTACTCAGCAGCATCAACCAAACAGTGCCAGAACTGCAGTTTCCGGAAATGGTCGTGGTGGACAGCAACCCTCTGGACAGCAGCGGAGGAATAATCAATCCTTTGGCCGAGGAAAGGTCAACCATATTAATGCAGATGAAGTTGAGGACATGTTGGCGGTTCTTATGCGATAAAATTAAATTCATTAATTCCGCAAGCGCACGGATCACCATTGTAGCATTTCACCTTGGAGTATTCCAGGGTTATCGTATTTATATTTCCGCAGGGAAGTAGAGCAAAAGGGAGCTGAATAGTAGCTATGCATTGGACAATTTGGAGAAAGAAATAATGTATCAACTATACTTGAGACGGGGGTAAGATGGCATGATATATATGGGTGGCACACACATCCTCAAATCCAAGGTAAATAAAAGAAAACTGTAGTATACATTTGGGAGAGCAACGAGATAGAGTTAAGGCTACCTGTATGCTTATCTATTATTTACTCTTTCTAGTAATCTAGTCTACAAAGGTTATCTACTCTAGCTAAGCTCATACACATACAAGTCATGTCGTTTCGGGGCACACACGTGCTAGGTTAACCGATGATGCTAGTTCAAACCTAGGGAACCGTATGCTGTAATTAAGACCCTGCTGAGTCCAACCCGGACGTGGTGGATTACAGAGACCGGTGCAGCTGTCACATACACTCGCGGCTACCATCCTCCGTGGGGCTGGGTGCCAAACGTGCATAGGCAAAGATCTAAGCGCCACGCTTACAACCCGCCTAGAGGAACTACTCTTGATCAACGGAGCAGTCCTATCTAAGAATAAACAAGCACAATTTCACACGACGTCATCTCGACGACGGCACTCTCTCGTACTTGCGTACTCCAACAATCACGAATCCCACAACAAGACTTCTACGAGCACTTACTTAACGAATAAATAAACTAAATAGAAAAAATTACTAAAAGAAATAAATAAAGATAAAACTAAATATAATTATATTGAATAAAATAATATCTCAAGAGTAAGGATACAAAGAACTATACCGAACTCCGAGAAGACTCCGGAAGCCCGAGAGAGCTCTCACTCTACTCTACTCTACTCTACTCTAACTCCCAAAGCTACTACTAAACTAATGAACACTTGGATGAAGTGTGATGGTGCGAGTTGCTTCGGAGGCCGAGGGGTCCATTTTATAGATCTCCAAGGCGGTGGAAGCACTGCTGCCGACTTTGGAGAGTCGGCGCCGCCAAAGCCGGCCGGCCGGCCTAGGGGGGTGGCCGGCCGGCCGTCCCCTGTGGCGGTTTGCCACCGACTTCTGCCTCAACGCTCCAGATCACTCCCTGAAGGCGGTCTGAAGGTCGGCTAGTTGCTGGGGTCGGCAGAATTGAAGTGAGGGCCAAGTAAAGGCCCAAAAAGCCCACCTTCTAGAATGGCGGTGGAATTCTGCTGGGCTGGCCTTGAATTATATGTTATGGATTATTTTCCAGCCCACTGGAGGAAGTTTGGGGCCTGCGGCCACCAGGTGGGGCCGGCCGGCCTAGGGTGGGGCCGGCCGGCCAGGGAAATTCCCTGACTGGGCCCACTTTTCTCAATTATTCACTCCTGCATCCAAATATCCACCAAAACTTGTGGAGTAGCATTAATCCTATCTACTATGTACAAAATCTTGGTGTTATGCTTTTATTTACCGGTAGGGTGGCGGTCAAAACACGGTTTAACGACCGCCAACAACCTCCCCAAACTTAAACTTTGCTCGTCCCGAGCAAACTCAACTCAGGGTACCGGCGGATCAGGAGTTACAAAGAAGCGCCCCATGGGTAATAAAGATGCAACAACGTACTCCCTAAACAGTGGTAAGTTTACAAGAGCACAAACTATTCATGAGTGTTGCAAAAATCGTGGGGCTTATATGATACACCTTGTCATGCAGCATTGAAGAATGGAACAACACTTTTGGACAAGTAAACAATTCTAGCAGGTATGCATCCAGAGTTTTTATGTGCTGCAAGGTAAGGTGTAAAAATTCTCCTTCGTTTTGGGTGGCACTTCTCTTACCACTCCGATGCGAGTCTTATTCCTACAAGCTTCACTCATCCTACCTTCTACCAAATGAGGCTTTGTATGTGGAGCTTGGTAAGGAATGCACAAATGTCATGCATATATTGTAAAGCTAAAGAATGAGTCTCAATCAACATAGCAACTCCATAAATTTTGGTCATAAGAGATGATGTGATGAAGGGGGAGAAAACGAACTCACACTTGTGGAAGGGGATTTTGAAAACTTTGGTCCTTTATTTTGCTCAAGATGTTTATGATAAGAACCATATAGCCATTGACTTTAGTCGTACAACCATGGAGTTTTTTTTTTTTTTTGACTACTCCATGGTGCAAAGGGCTATAACTTTTGCATGGTTCAAAGGAAACATTTTGAAATATTCTTGAGCTTTTTGGATGGACCAAAAGTTTTGCAAACTCTGAAAAATATTTGGTTGATTTATCCAAACATTCCCCTTTTTATTTGGTGGAGAGAAATTTTCGAGAACACACGCGAAGGATTTATGACCAAAATTAGGAGCGCTTAGTTTCAAGAGTACATCAAACCTTAACAAAACTCAATACATAAACAAATGGCTATGAGTGGGGCTGTTTCGAATATTATGATATGGCTCTGGTAGGTAAATAAATCCTCACACTAAGAGAAGTGTGCCAAAACAGAAGGGTTTTAGGTACTCGCAGCAATTCATGAAAAACATCTCTGGATGAAACCATACTAAGAAATTGCAACAAGTCCTAATCATGCTATATCACAATCCACAATGCTCAGACTTGGTGTAACAAATGCAACCCACGGAAATAAGCAAGACATCATGATGTGATCATGCTCAAATAAAAATAATACGTATGTCAGGAGTAGAGGTTGCATGTATGCGACACATGGGGAGCTAATTTGTAACTCGATCATCATTTCCCTTAAGTGTAGGATAACACCAAGATTCTAGCATTTATTCGAAACAGGGAGTTTATTTATTTATTAAGAAAGTTAAGAAATACTTACCTGGGGCCCCCCTCAAGCTTGAGTCTTTGCAAGACTCGAGCTAGCGTTGGCTCCTTCTTGGGGGCCCTCCCCAAGCTTGAGTCTTTGCAAGACTTAAGCTTGATTCAGGCTCTTCCTCCTCCTTCTTCACCTGCAAAAAAGGGTGAAGATGATACAAGTGGCTAGCTCCTAATGAGCATCACCGGGAATCCTATTATTTTTGTTGTTTTTAGTTTTTTTCTACTTTTTTTTTGTTTTTATAGTTTATGAAAAGAAAAACAAGTGCTAGGCCTAGCTAGGATAACGATTGGGATGGCCTCCCCAATCGGAGGGCTCTCATTTTTACGTCTTTGAGCTAGACGTTCTCCATATCTTCAATTTGTTTGGACCTCGCTCGCTGGAGAATCTGGCGAGGTGGAGGTTCCTTCTTTCTTCCGCCACACTTTGGTTGTCTTCTTTGTGCTTGTGGCGGCGACCTTTTCTTTGTTAGGCGCCTTTGTTGTACTCTCATCGGTCGATACCGTAGCTGCCTTCTTCTTTCTTGAGCGCCTCGCTCTCCTCTTCTTAGGCGATTGTGACTCGTCTACTCCTTGTGGTGGAGGAGCAAGAGGGGCTTGAGGTGTGTTTGGCGGCTGAGGCATTCTCCTTGGAGTCCTCCAATAATTTGCTGGCCTTCTTGCATTCTCTCTTGCCAGATAGTTTCTCATGTATGCAATGAGCTTGTCTGGCTGTGGCATGGGTGGAGTAATCTCAATCTTCTCCACTCTCCGTGGGTCCTTTCCATATATGACCCTCACTTGCTTGCATTCTTCAACCTTAGGCTTGAAGCTGAACGTCTCTTCCCTGCCGTTGAAGTCCAAGTGAATCTCTCCTGCTCCCACGTCGATGTTGGCGTTGGTGGTGCTCAAGAAGGGCCTCCCAAGGATGAGAGGGGTCATGACATCCACTTCCATGTCAAGTACAACGAAATCGACGGGGACGAAGAGATTTCTGATTTGTACGGGGACTTCTTCGACAATCCCCAAGGGCAGGCGTAGTGACCCGTCTGCAAGCTGGAGCTTCATGGTCGTGGGGGATAATGGGTGGTTTAACCCATCGTACATCGCCTTCGGCATGATGCTCACACTTGCTCCTAAGTCACACAGTGCCCGAGCGAAACACCGGTCGTTGACCAAACACGGAATGGTTGGCCATCCGGGATCTTTTCTGATCACGTCCTTGGGAAGTGCGGTATCCAAGTCGCTCTCTTCACACCTGATGGTTATTGCATTTACACTCTCCTTGGGGTTAACCTCTGGTTGCCCAGGAAGTTTACCCGCACGAGGAGTCTGCACAGCTGAAGCTATTTGCGCAATTTGCGTTTCTAGCATTTTGTTGTGGCTTAGCTGATTCTGCAGAGCAGTGCTGAACGACTCTAGCTTAACATCTATGCTCTCTAAAGCCTTGTCGGTAGTAATAAACTTCTTACTAATACTGTCATTGATCTTGACCTGGCCGAGAACTAGATCCTTGATAGAGGGCTCAAAACGGGAGAGATTACCACTGTTACCTCCCTGATTTTTGTTGAAGGAGAGGTCGGGCCTGGAATTCCAGCCGTAGTTGTTCTGGGAGCGGTACCCATTGCCATTGTTGAGGAAATTGCATTCCTCTCTCGTATTCGGGCAATTGCTGCCCATATGCCCTGTGTTGCCGCACTCTTCACAAGTCATGCGGGAGTCCGCAACTTGCAGGTCCTGCGGAGATTCCACCTTGCGGAGTAGCTGATCGAGCTTGATGGCGAGCATGTCCATCGTCTCCACTTGGTGTACTCCACGGGTCTTGGTGCTCGCCGCTTGGCGTTCACCATGAGTCTGGTTGGCCGCCACCTTCTCTATCAACTTCTTAGCGTTCTTCACGCTAAGAGAGAAGAAGGAGCCGCCTGCTGCGGCGTCGAGGTGCTCTCGAGCGGACGGCCTCAAACCGTGGTAGAAACTCTGTATAAGGAGCCATTCCTCCATGCCATGGTGTGGGCATGAGAGAACGTACTCCTGCAACCTGTCCCAGGCTTCCGCGGTCGACTCATCTGCGAGCTGTTGGAAGCCCGATATCTTGTTCCGCAGGGCAGTCGTCTTGCCCGGCGGGAAGAACTTGGCGAGGAAGGCATTAGAGCATGCCGTCCACGTGTCGAGGGACTCTTGGTTCGCGTAGAACCACTGGAGAGCCTTCCCCAACAGAGAGAATGAGAAAAGCTGTAGTCGGATGGCGTCCTGAGGTGCATCCTTTATGACGAAAGTGTTGCACGTCATCAGGAACCTTTGGAGGTGAGCATTTGCATCCTCCGACGGCTTCCCACAGAAAGGACTAGCCAAGATCATGTTGATCAAGGCTGGCTTGAGCTCATAGTCCTTGTTGGTGATGCGCGGGTTGGGTCCCACGCGGATGTTCTCCGTAGTAGGCGCGGAGAAGTCATTGATCGTCTTCTCAACAATGGGGTCGGCCATGTTGCTCGATGGGGAGGCCCTGACAATCGGTGGAGGAGACGATTCAAGAGCCAAAGCGTTCTTGCGGATCTGTTTGGTGAGTTTCGCTCGAACCTTCCTCAAGAACTGCTCTGGATCTGAGTGGAAGTTTTCTGGTAGGTCGAAACCAGTCATGCACAGTCCTGTTTCAAATTTTCACAACAAAGAAAGACAGGACAAGGGTAAGCCCGCAAAAGTAAGTGATAATTACTCTTTTCACAAACTGCAATGCATTTATTCAGTTCCTAGCTGCTACTTCCCCGGCAACGGCGCCAGAAATGCTTGTTGGCGGTTCTTATGCGATAAAATTAAATTCATTAATTCCGCAAGCGCACGGATCACCATTGTAGCATTTCACCTTGGAGTATTCTAGGGTTATCGTATTTATATTTCCGCAGGGAAGTAGAGCAAAAGGGAGCTGAATAGTAGCTATGCATTGGACAATTTGGAGAAAGAAATAATGTATCAACTATACTTGAGACGGGGGTAAGATAGGCATGATATATATGGGTGGCACACACATCCTCAAATCCAAGGTAAATAAAAGAAAACTGTAGTATACATTTGGGAGAGCAACGAGATAGAGTTAAGGCTACCTGTATGCTTATCTATTATTTACTCTTTCTAGTAATCTAGTCTACAAAGGTTATCTACTCTAGCTAAGCTCATACACATACAAGTCATGTCGTTTCGGGGCACACACGTGCTAGGTTAACCGATGATGCTAGTTCAAACCTAGGGAACCGTATGCTGTAATTAAGACCCTGCTGAGTCCAACCCGGACGTGGTGGATTACAGAGACCGGTGCAGCTGTCACATACACTCGCGGCTACCATCCTCCGTGGGGCTGGGTGCCAAACGTGCATAGGCAAAGATCTAAGCGCCACGCTTACAACCCGCCTAGAGGAACTACTCTTGATCAACGGAGCAGTCCTATCTAAGAATAAACAAGCACAGATTTCACACGACGTCATCTCGACGACGGCACTCTCTCGTACTTGCGTACTCCAACAATCACGAATCCCACAACAAGACTTCTACGAGCACTTACTTAACGAATAAATAAACTAAATAGAAAAGAATTACTAAAAGAAATAAATAAAGATAAAACTAAATATAATTATATTGAATAAAATAATATCTCAAGAGTAAGGATACAAAGAACTATACCGAACTCCGAGAAGACTCCGGAAGCCCGAGAGAGCTCTCACTCTACTCTACTCTACTCTAACTCCCAAAGCTACTACTAAACTAATGAACACTTGGATGAAGTGTGATGGTGCGAGTTGCTTCGGAGGCCGAGGGGTCCATTTTATAGGTCTCCAAGGCGGTGGAAGCACTGCTGCCGACTTTGGAGAGTCGGCGCCGCCAAAGCCGGCCGGCCGGCCTAGGGGGGTGGCCGGCCGGCCGTCCCCTGTGGCGGTTTGCCACCGACTTCTGCCTCAACGCTCCAGATCACTCCCTGAAGGCGGTCTGAAGGTCGGCTAGTTGCTGGGGTCGGCAGAATTGAAGTGAGGGCCAAGTAAAGGCCCAAAAAGCCCACCTTCTAGAATGGCGGTGGAATTCTGCTGGGCTGGCCTTGAATTATATGTTATGGATTATTTTCCAGCCCACTGGAGGAAGTTTGGGGCCTGCGGCCACCAGGTGGGGCCGGCCGGCCTAGGGTGGGGCCGGCCGGCCAGGGAAATTCCCTGACTGGGCCCACTTTTCTCCATTATTCACTCCTGCATCCAAATATCCACCAAAACTTGTGGAGTAGCATTAATCCTATCTACTATGCACAAAATCTTGGTGTTATGCTTTTATTTACCGGTAGGATGGCGGTCAAAACACGGTTTAACGACCGCCAACAGGACACTCCTGATGTTGTTCTTGGTGAGTATCTTGTCAACTCCACTCTTGCAACCGTTCTGTTTGATTCTGGAGCTTCGCATTCGTTTGTTTCTTCAAAGTTTGTTGCTGCAAATGGTTTGCCAACTGTCATGCTAAAACAACCCCTGATAATCCGGACTCCCGGGGCCGAAACCAAAAGTTATTTGGGATGCCCACGGGTTAAGATCCTTTTAAGTGGGGTAGAGTTCCTAGCGAACTTTGTAGTCCTAGAATCCCAAGGGATAGATGTTATCCTCGGAATGGACTGGTTGAGTAAGCACCAAGGCATTATAGCCTGTGACACCAGGAAAGTTACCCTGGTAAACCACAAAGGAATTAAAGTGGTATGTGAACCAAAAAGGTCAAAGGTTGCACCAATGGTTCATAGTATGGAAGCAAAACCGTTGGAGGAAGTGCCAGTGGTCTGTGAATATCCTGATGTGTTTCCAGAAGAGTTGCCAGGCATGCCACCTGACAGAGACATAGAATTCATCATTGACCTCATCCCCGGTACATCTCCGATAGCAAAGAGACCATATAGAATGGCAGCAAATGAGCTAGCAGAATTGAAGGCACAAATAGCAGAGTTACAGGAAAAAGGATTTATCAGGCCAAGTTCATCACCATGGGGATCACCTGTTCTTTTTGTTAAAAAGAAAGATGGCAGTCTCAGAATGTGCATAGACTACCGCTCCTTGAATGAAGTCACTATTAAGAATAAATATCCACTGCCCAGGATCGATGATTTATTTGATCAGCTGAAAGGAGCCAAATATTTCTCCAAAATTGATTTGAGATCTGGGTATTATCAGTTAAAAATCAGAGAATGTGATATTCTCAAGACAGCTTTTGTCACCAGATATGGCCAGTATGAGTTCACAGTGATGCCCAGTGTTTTCCTAAACGGCCTGAACGGCCGTTTAAACAGCGTCTAAACGCTAGACGGGTGGCCACCGTCTATGCCGTTTAGGCCGTTTAAACCCGTTTAACCCGTTTACAGCCCGTTTAAACAGCCGTTTAAACCCCATTAAACCCTAAACGATGGTCGACCGACTATCTACCGTTTACCGTCTAGGAAAACACTGGTGATGCCATTTGGATTGACAAATGCACCTGCATACTTCATGAATCTGATGAATAAGGTGTTTATGGAGGAGTTAGATCGGTTTGTTGTTGTCTTCATTGACGACATACTTATCTACTCCAAAAGTGCAGAAGAACATGAGCAGCATTTGAGGATTGTGTTAGAAAAATTGAGAGCTCATGAGCTGTATGCTAAGTACAGTAAATGTGAGTTTTGGCTAAATAAAGTGGCTTTTCTAGGTCACATTCTGACAGAAGAAGGAGTATCAGTGGATCCAGCCAAAGTTGAGGCAGTCCTTAATTGGCAGCAACCAACTGGTCTAGCTGGTTATTACCGCAGATTTATCGAAGGTTTTTCAAAAATAGCAAGACCAATGACAGCTTTGACACAGAAGGGAAAAGAATTTAAGTGGACAGGAGCCTGTGAGAAAAGTTTTCAGGAGTTAAAGAAAAGATTAACCACCGCCCCAGTGTTAACTTTGCCAGACATACACCGAAGATTTTGTCGTATATTGCGACGCATCTCGCCAAGGATTGGGATGTGTGCTTATGCAAGATGGCAGAGTTGTTGCATATGCATCGAGGCAGTTGAAAACACATGAGCAGAATTATCCCACTCATGATTTGGAGCTAGCAGCAGTTGTACATGCCCTCAAAATTTGGAGGCATTATCTGATTGGCAATAAATGTGAAATATATACGGATCACAAGAGTTTGAAATATATTTTCACACAATCAGATTTAAACCTCAGACAGAGAAGATGGTTGGAACTAATAAAGGATTATGACCTAGAAATTCACTATCATCCTGGAAAGGCAAATATGGTAGCAGACGCACTGAGTCGCAAATCTGAGAACAACGGGATTAAAATGCGGAGACGAAGCCCCAAACTTGCGGAAGAATTCAAACAATTAAATCTTCACTTTGCTAAGCCAGGCCGTCTGAATACCTTATGTGTGGAACCAAACCTGGAAAAGCAAATTAGAACAGCTCAGGAGTCAGATGAAGAAATAGATGAGCTAAAGAAAATGACAGGGTTGGATAAAGCCCCTGGATTTCGAGTGGATAATCAGGGCACCTTATGGTACAAGGATAGAATTTGTGTACCAAAGACTGGGGGATATCAGAAGCTGATTATGGATGAAGCTCATAATTCAGCATATTCTATTCATCCTGGATGCACCAAGATGTATGTGGATCTAAAACAGAAATATTGGTGGTCAGAGATGAAGAGAGACATAGCAGAATTCGTTGCTCGTTGTGACATCTGCAGCAGGGTAAAGGCAGAACATAAGAGACCTGCTGGATTGTTGCAATCCCTCCATGTTCCAGTATGGAAATGGGATGAGATTAGTATGGATTTCATCGTGGGATTGCCTCGTACTCAGAAAGGAAATGACTCGATATGGGTCATTGTAGACCGTTTAACTAAGGTTGCACACTTCATAGCTGTGAAGACAACCTATAGAGGAGACAAGTATGCACAGTTGTACATAGATAATGTACTCAAGTTACATGGAGTTCCAAGCAGAATAGTATCAGATCGAGGTACGCAGTTCACCTCGAGATTTTGGAAAAGCCTGCAGGAAATGTTGAAAACTAAGTTGGATTACAGCTCTGCCTACCATCCACAGACCGATGGACAGACCGAAAGAGTAAATCAAACCCTAGAGGATATGCTGAGAGCTTGTGTGTTAGCCTATGGAAAAGATTGGGACAAAAGTTTATCCTTTGCTGAGTTCTCATACAACAACAGTTGTCAAGCCAGCCTGCAAATGTCACCATTTGAAGCCTTGTATGGCAGAAAATGCAGAACCCCTCTGATGTGGTCAGAAGTTGGAGAGTGATCTTTCTTTGGACCAGCCATCATCAGAGATGCAGAAGAGAAAGTAGCTCTAGTCAGGGAAAATTTAAAGGCGGCCCAAAGCAGACAGAAAAGTTATGCTGATACCCGACGCAGGGATTTGAGTTTTGAAGTTGGAGATTATGTGTATCTCAAGGTGTCACCAATCCGAGGAACCAGGAGATTCCAGATAAAAGGAAAGTTGGCACCGAGGTACATTGGACCTTTCAAGGTACTTAAGAAGATAGGAGCCGTGGCATATCGCCTTGAGCTTCCTGAAGAAATGTCAGATGTGCACAATGTTTTCCATGTGTCACAATTAAAGAAATGTCTGAGAAAACCAGAAGAAATAGCCCCTCCAGAAGTGATGGACTTACAGCCTGATCTTAGGTATCAGGAAAGACAGATAAAGATCTTAGATGTTGCAACTCGGTTAACGAGACGGAATGCAATAAAGTTTTGTCGAGTTCAGTGGAGTAATCACACCGAGGCAGAGGCAACATGGGAAAGAGAAGATGATCTCAAGCGAGAGTTCCCTTACCTTTTCGAGGAAGAGCCGGAATCTCGGGGACGAGATTCTCTTTAAGTGGGGTAGGTTGTAGCGACCCGCGTTTTCGTGATCATCAAAAATCACTAAAAATTTGAACTTTTAAAAAAATTTGTCAATTAAAATTAATTTGCTAGCTTAGTTAGTAGCAAAACCAAAAGCTTTTGAATTTTAAAACATGCATAAACAGCACCATGAGCATTTTTGAGTTTTCCTTGTTTGTTTGAGTGCTAGTTTTAAATCTCTTCTTTTGAATGAATTCGAAATTCATTCAAAATTCAATCCCAGCAAAAGATCAAGTCTATTTCTCTTATCGGGCCGCGCTTCTTCTTTTTCTCCCGGCCGGCCCACTCCCTCATCTCTCCTTTCTCTCTTTTCTCTTCCGCGTGGGCCGCAACGGCCCGGCCCAGTTCCACCCGAGCCAGCCCACGCGCCCTTTCTCTTTTTCTTTTTCGCTCGAGTCGCCGACAGGTGGGGCCCACGTCCCCATCGTCCACCTCGCGCCGCCGGCGGAAATCGCGCCGCCGCCCATTCCTCCCTGCCAGACCTCGTCGTCCCGTCGTTTCGCGCCACAGGAACTACCACGAGGAGCACGTGAGTCTTGCGCGCTGCGCCACCGCCTCTTCGATGCGTCGCATCGCACAGGAGCCGCCCACTCTCCCTTTTTGACGAACCCCCCGGAGCTCCGGCGAGGCCCATACTGCGACGTCACCCCAGCGTAGCTACCGCCTCTCCTCGTCTCGTCGCTGGCACTGCAGCCATCCCTCACGCGCGTCATCGAGCCCGCATCGCCTTCGCCAGTCGCGTCGCGCAATTACCCCGGCGAGCGAAATATCGCCGGGAACCGCCTCCGCGCACTGCTGTGAACCGCCATTGGCGGCTATATAGCTAGGGGCAGACCCTCTCCTTCCTTCTCTCATGTCATTCTCCACCCAAATCCACTCCCGAGCTCTCTCTCTCATTTTTCCCCCTTCTCTCTCCCAACTCCGGTGAACTCTCCGCCGAGCTTTTCCTTCTTCTCCGGTGAGTCTCGACACTCGTTTCTCGTCGAGTTCATCAGCTCTTCGCCTGCTTAACACACTAGTGCTATCCTTTGGCACAGCCGTGATTCGCAGGTTGAGATCGTCGGAACCCTAGCCCCGCCGTCCGCCATCTCCGTCGCCGGCACCCCTCGACTCCTTCCCTCACTCATTTGAGAGCACGGTGAGCACCCCCTTCTCTCTCTCTCCCTTTTGCGCCACCTCTCGTCGTCCCTCTCCGCGCGCGCACCCACTTTCACCAGGGCACCGCCACCCGCCGGCCCTCACCTCGCCGGCCACGCCAGGCCATGCCGAGGCGCGCGCCACGCTCCTCGCGTGCCCGCGCACCTGCACGCCCACACACGCACGCTCTCGAACGCACGCACGGCTTTATCCCTTTTCACTCCGGCGCGCCACCGCCCTCCGGCGAGCCCGCGCCGCCGCCTCGAGCCGTCCCTCTCGTCGACATCCCCACCGGACGGTTCGCCTTCGCGCGTAGGACATGCCCGACTAGCTCTTGTCGCGCCTCTCCGCCTGTAGCCGTCGCCGGCGAGTTCTCCGGCGCCGCGCCGCCGCGCGCCCTTTTCCGCGCCGCCGTCCGACGTGGCAGCCACGTCGGATCGGTGGGCCCGGTGGTGACCGGGTCGCCGCCCACATGGCAGACCCGGCGCACCGTGGACCGCGCGTTCGGAATCCAACCGGTCCATCGTGCGGTGGACTCAGTCCACGCAACGGTAGCGCGCGGACCCCGCTGGGCCCTTTGGCCCACCAGTCAGTGAGACAATCTCGCTGGAAAATGCTACGCGCACCCGGTTTTGCACACAGAAATCTATTTCGAGCACATTTCCAATAACAGAAAAATTCCAGAAAATTCCTAAAAATACTTTATCACCTCCTAATCATTGTACAACCCTTGGTTACTTCAAATTAATTGGGATTAGGGCTATACCTAATTACTTAGCCTAATCCTGATCAATTTCCTTTCTTTTACTTCAAAAATCGATATCTTCATCGTTTTAACTCCAATTTTGGCGAAACTTGCGCCAAAATTCATCTAAAACCCTATTCTATCCATTGCCACCAAAACCAACTCCCCTCTGGTTTTATTTGGATTTTATTTGAATATATTGCTCTGTTAATTTGTTTGTGAGCGGTAGATTTATTCTTTTGTGAATCGTTAGATAATCAAGAAGAGGAAGCAGAGGATCCTGATTATGAGGATTTAGAGGAAGAAGAGCTTGGTGAAGGCAAGTCTAACTTCCATTGATCATATTGATCCTATGTTTGCAAATATCCTAAATAGAGCTGTTTATAAATAAATTGCATGGAATTTAAATGAATTTAAATGCTAGAAAGGTCCTATGCAATATTTGATTGCCTGCCTTGACTTGATTATATCCAGTACCTTTGTTAACCCTAGGAATCAACATCATTAATTTAATTAATGAATTGTTGATATGCTCGCTGCTTAGGACTTTCACCATGTGTTAAATTAATATTGCTCACATGTTTTTCGTGTAAAATGCGTGTGTCTTGGTGGTGTGAGTGAATGTGAAATTGGGTGGTATAATAATAAGTGCAACCCTAGTGAGGGATGGTTTTGGCGGGATCAGGCGAGGTAGTCCTCAGTGGGGAGGCTATCTCTGGGACGCCCATCCACTTGTGGATCGGCTATTGAAGATGCCTGGTTCGGTCGTATAAGGACCGGTTCTTATGCCGCCTTTGCTTAGCACCCCTCGCGCAGCCACAAGCCGTGAATGAGCACGGGATTGGAACCACACCCTATTAGTACTCACCCGGTACCCCCCGAGGCAGGAGATTGCAACGGAGTCCCAGGTGAAGACTCGTTCGTTGGTGGGTGTTCGAGATCCGGCATTTATGACTGGCCATATTATTTATGATTGAGAAGCCCCTGGTGATGTCCGTGGGGGATGCCGTGGTGGTACCAAATAGGTATGGAACCTTTAGTGGGACAGTCCAAACTATGACGATAGGGAGGACTGGACCACCTTGTGGGGAAATTTGTGCACCCTTGGCCAAGGTTAAGAAACTTTCCGGAAAGCCGTGTTCCACGGTATTGGACAACGCGAAAGCATCGGCCACACTATGATTAGTTTTTCCGCGTGAGTTTTCTTGGTGTGCTTTTGGAAAACGCCGGTTTGGAGCCGTGTGCTGGTTGTCGGCCAGTGGTAAAATTTGAGGAACTGGCGGGATGGATTGCATCTCCCCCAGGGCCGCCCAACCCCACTAATCTCTACAGATATTTGATTAGAATTGCGAAACGCTTTGTTTTCAAAACAACCTTGCATAAACCTGGCTTTCTCGCCTCGTCAATAAAACTCAGCCTATCCATTGAAAATCCCTTGCATAATCTTACCCCTCGTGTTAGGCTTGCTGAGTACCTTAAGTGCTCACCCTTGCTTAAACTATTCAGAGGATGAGCCCGACTATGACTTTCAAGCTGATGGTGAAGAAGAGTAAAGTCCGGCCTTCACTCAAGTGGTGCCTGTAGGAGTGGAGCCCTGTCGTCTTCCGCTAGATTAAGTGTTAGCTCTGGCTGCTGCGTCAGCCTTGAGCGTGATGCCTGTGTGTGTTGAGGCTGCTCGCCTCATTTGTACAAAGACCTTTGTATATTAAAGGCTTGTAATGACTCTCGGTAATATAAATAAAGTATCCGCTGTGAAGCATTCTGTGAAAATGTCGTATCAGCTACTGATCCAGGGACTGATACGGTAAACACTAAGTACTTCAGAAATGGGGTACGACAACATATATCTTGACTTCAAAAAATGGAACTGAGAACCGGCCTGTGGCCGGATGGTGAAGCGCTGCAGTTGCAGCCCACCCGCCGGCGTTCGAGCCTCAGTGCCGGCGCGGGTGTCTCACGCGCGGGGGATTTAGTCCCCTGTTGCCCAGGGGAGGTGGCCTGAACGTGTGGTTCCTCGCGTCACCTCCCAGGCCGGCGACACGCTGGCGCAGGTGGGCCCCTCAGTGGCCCATCCTCTGAAAAAAAAATGGAACGGAGATCGTACTAATAAGCATGAAAAGGAGACGTTTGGATGGTAACAATCCAATCGAATCGTATGAATCCAAAACAATCCAATAATCATGGCAGGCGGAGTCGCGGAGAGATTTCAACATGGGCTTGTGGCGGATTTCGGATTTAAAAAATTACCGGTCAAGGGCGATATAACGAAAATCGCCGAAAATCAAAAAATCGACCGGTTTCGGTCTGAAATTTTTCAAAATTTGAATGAAATTTGGCCAAATTTTCCGAAACCGGCCGAAACCGGCCGGTAAAACCAAATACCGGAGGGAACCGGTATAACCGAAATTCGGCGAAAATCGTGAAATTTCGGCCGAATTTTTTTTTTCACTGACGGCCAAGCAACCACCGCGTCCGCCACAAGCCCATGCTGAAATCTCTCCGTGACTCCGCCTGCCATGATTATTGGATTGATTTGGATTCATACGACTCGATTGGATTGTTGGTGGTGTTTGGATTGGATTAGGACGTTTCTTTAGTTGGACTTCAATTGGATCCTCTATACCGTATTTGGATGTCAATTCACTCTGAGGTATCGCCGTATCGGTGCTGCTAGGTGAGGCAATGCGTGCGAGTGCTTAGGGAGGCGCTTGGGTGCATCACCACGGTGCCTTGGGGCCTGTTGGCATGTCCATGGAGGAGATGAACACGCCGCCATGGTTAGGAACGTGGCTGGGCGGGGGAGCTTGGGAGACATGCGCTGGGTGTTCTATGGAATGCCGCCGTGAGACTAGCAGGAGGTGGAAGAGAGTGAAAATGGAGAGAGAGTTGGGATGACATGAGTTCGGACATGTGGGGCTGTTGTGCCGTGTCGGACAAAACTGCTCTCAATACCGCCTATAGAGTAGAATTGCACCGCATACTGAGTTGAGGGAGTCAGGTACCCGGTTTTGTAATTGAAGGCATAAGTTGTAACGCTTAATTATGAGAGTTGAGGGAGGCAACACTACACCATGGTTAACTTTTGCCGACAATGAAGAGTTGGGAAAACTAACTCAATCCCGTCAAAGTAACTGTGGGCAAATGTGTTCGACTTCACCAACAATTCAACTGTCGGCAATGCATATGTGAGCCTACCCACAATATGTCGGCATTGATTCGTCCAGCATGTGAACTGTTGGGATAGCTATAGGCACTTGTTATATGTCGGCACATCGTGAGAGTGGCATACTGAGGGTCCGCGAAGCAGGGGACCGAACCCGAAATTTTTATTCATTCACATTAATCCCGCCTCGCGTCCGCCAGCCTCTCCATATCTCCTCTCTGTCTTCTCTTCCTATCTCCACATGGCCACCGTCCCCCTCTCCGGTGCGGCCCTCCCCAGTGCCGCCGCACTCTTCCCCCACCAGATCTTCAACTGAGCTCCCCATCCACTAGATCTACGTGTGCTACAACTCCCACAGGTTTGGCGTCGATGTGGGAGGGTGCGCCTTCCTTCCTCTCTCGTCTCAGCAAGGCGGGTGGAGATCCGCAAATAGGATTTTTTTTCCTAAAATAAATAGTAAATAGTGATTTTTTTGTTAGAATGCATGATATAATATAATTTATACTAATAACCTGCTAATACATATGTTAACCACACATCTGGCTGCATGCCACAAGCCAGTCTCGTGAGAAAGGCATGCGGGGGGACTGATTATACATTAGTAGGAAAATCAGCCCTCCAATTGTTCTTAAAACAAGGTCCCCAAATTTACCTTTGGCCATTTTCCCCTAAATAGGGAACTGTTGGAGAGGTTAATTTTTCTTTGCAATGTGTCAATGTTTCAGAATAATTGGAAACCAAAAATAGGGAACTATTGGAGAAGATTAATTTTTCTGCTCCCAATATATGTTTGGATACTCCCTAAATCATCCTTTCGGGAGTGATTTTTTCCAAAATTGTTGGAGATGCTCTTAGAGCATCTCCAAGAGAGCCTCAAAAACCTTTCTTAAATCAAAATATTAGGATCCAATAAAAAAAAAACCATCTTTAGTTTTTCATAGTCCCTAAACTCCCCCATTGTAGCTACAAACAGGGAAAGAATTGGGGCTCCCATCTCTTCCTTTTGCTATGGAATTAATGTTTTTTGGCCTCAAATTCTGACGTGGCCCAATTAAAAGTGTTTTAATCCATTTTTAGGGAGGACTGTTGGAGGAGGAGAGAAAGTTGCCCCTCATAATTTTTTGGTTGCTTCAAAAACCTGAAATTTCTGTGAAGGTCCACTTATATATGTTCCCTATCCATTTGTTTTTATTTACTTTTGTTATATCATTTTTGTTAGAAACTTTTTTTTAGACCATCTGTACAAAAATTCGTAAAACCGTTTAGCAAAGAACACACGGGCAGATAGAATGTAGCATGTATTTTTATTGTAATGTATTTTGTCTATTGATATAACAAAAATGATAGTACTCTTTACTATATATACTACGTGGTATATGTAGGGGTAACACATAATAATCACTTCGATTTTTCACTTATTTACTTGCAGAACCTAGTTTTTTTTTTTTTTTGCGATTACACAGTACAACTCAAACGCTCACAATGCACGCACATTACCTCGAGATACGCAAACCTTATCCTTATGAGCATCTTCGAAAACTGAGCCGGCAAATCCTCGAGATTAACGAAGTCACCACTGGCGCCTCATTATCGACGGCCACGTCGCCTCCCACAAGGAGTGAAATCGAGGAGCGGACTCCTGTAACCACTAGACCACATGCCCCTTCCGCGGAACCTAGCTGTCTGAACGCAACTTATATATGATAAAACGGTGAAACGATCAAGTACAACAAGCTCATGTTACTAGTAAATGAGAGAGAGAGAGAGAGAGAGACGGCCTCGGGACTCCGGGCACTGGCACAAAGCAGTCAGCCGACGAGGATCGCATGCCAGTCTGCTAGACATGGCAGCATTAACAATTCAACAACAACTCGACCTCCGACGCAAACCGGTCCATGGCCGCCCGCGGCAGGACGATCGGCACGGCCACGGCGTCCTCACCGTCGCCGTTTTTTACAGCGACGAGGAAGCTCGCCACGAACAGCGCGTCCGCGGGGCCGCCGTACACGGGCGCGCCCCACCCAAAGTCCACGCGGTAGAACCCGGCGTGGCGGTTGTCCGACACGAGAAACAGGTTCGCCAGCGCCACGCACGGCCGGCCACGGAGCACCAGCAGGTCGAGCGTAGACCGCACGTACTCGGCGGTCACGGCGGCCTTCGCCTTCCGCACCAGCTCCACGGCGTCGCCCGGCGAGGCGGCGAGCAGCGCGCCGGTGGTGGTCACCACCGCCGGCGGCACGCACGCGTTGCCGTAGTAGCCGGCGGGCAGCGCCAGCTCCGGCAGGCTCCTGAAGTTGACGATGATCGCTAGCCGGACCTCCTGGTTGGGCGGGAGCTCCAGCGCCGCCGTGCGCGCGCGCCAGAGCGCGGCCGTCAGCGCCTCGAACGACGTGGCCGTGTCCCGGAGTTTCGGCGGGAGGCCTTTCTTGATTGCGGAGACGTCAGCCGGGCCGAAGGTGAAGGTCCGCATGACCATGTCGCCGGGAGGTGGCGGCGGCATCGGCACGGCGTCGAACTCGCGGTGAGGGAACGCCGGCTGCTTTGGAGGCGTACGCGCCTCCAGGAGGCCGCGGGACCACGCCGGCGCGACTGTTGGCGCTGGATTAAGGCCACGGGCGAGCTCGGCGACCGCGAACATGAACTGGGCCAAACCGATGGCGTCGCAGATGGTGTGGTTGAGCCGGAGCGCGAACACGAAGCCGCCGCAGAGCAGCCGGGTCACCTGGTGATCATGGTGTCCAAACAGGGCTGCATGATTAGCACATGCACCAAAAGTATAGCTGATTAGTTTAGTTAACCACCGTTTTGTACTCACGGTTATTACCTGGATAAGCAGCAAGGGGCAGTGGAGCACGCCGCTGGAGCCTTCAACGTCGAACAGCAGCTGGTCCATGCACGGGAACGGCGCCCTCAGCCCGGCCGCCTCCAGCTCGGCCAGCCGCACGTCGGCGTCGGCCTCCACGAACAACACGCCCTCGCCGGTGCAGTCCACCACCAGCTTGCGCCCCTCCACCTCCCGCAGCCGCCCGGCGAGCGGGTAGTACGGCACCAGCGCCTCGCCAAGCGCGTGGCGGATGACGGCCACCGGGTCACGATCGTCGGCGCGCACACCTTTGCCGCCGCGGTAGAAGAAGACGAACGGCACGTGCCCGCGCAGAACCTCCTGGTCGTCGATGTCGGAGAGGCGTTTGGTCTCGCGGGGCGTCGGAGCCGCCGGGCCAACCAGCACCGGCTCCCTCCGGCGCACGGCGAAGGTGAGCGGCGTCGGCATTGCAGGGGTCGTCTCCGCACGCTCCTCTGCTTCGGGCATGCGGAGCAGGATGCTTTAGTAGAGACACTGAATGTCTCTCGAGCCACGATTTTTGACTTGGAAAAGACTACACAGTTTGAAGTGTCAGCGATTCGAATTTTCCAAGCATGCGTGCTACGCACTCAGACAGAGATGATAAGATGCAACGCGCGGGTCTTCCTCGTCGTTTTAAGCAGACTCGAATCGATCTGGTCAAAGAAAGATGCTTGGTTGGTAGCCATCGATCCATGCCTGAGGTTTTATGCTGCATTGTCACCAGGCGCAGAAAAATTCAGCGTCCATTGCCAATGGACAGCGACGGTCAGGCAAACAATGGTACTAGAAGAATTTAGCTTTCTTATTAACCTTAACTAGTCTGTTGGATCGCAAGCTTGTCCCCTGCATGTGAAGCTTTCCAGATAGTATACTAATTGAGGTAAGATGCGAGCGCATTTTTTGATCTTCATGATGCTTGCTGTGACCGTTTTGGCATCCCTTGTTGGTGATCTCAACTGATGCTGCATTTGTCGCATTTAGCCGGCCCAGCTGATCTGTTGCCTGCCAACTGACAGCTGCTAATAATTCAGCCTGTTCGCTTTGCTGCGCTGCATCTGCGGGTGCGGAAGAAATAACTAGAAACACTGTAGTGACTGCTGGAAACACTGTAGCAACTGCTGAAAAAATAACTGAAACACTGTAGCTGCTGCGCTGCAGCTGCTGCTAAGCAGCAAAGCGAACAGGCTTAAGTAGAGTAAAGTTGCATGTACCTTCCACCTGGAGCGTAGTCTACTGAACCCCTGCAATGCCTTTTTTTTTCCTGCAAAAAAAAAGCCTGAAGAAATATGTGCTGCTCCCAAAGATGACGTTGAAGAAAAATAAATTGACGCAGACTGCAGCAAAAATGGCCTTATGGCATGTACAAAGGTGAGACCACTGCTGTCTCTTGGGCACTATTTTTCATACCAAAAGACAGTCAACAACTTCAGTCATACAAAGGAGAGACCACTTACTGTCTCTTAGCATTGTTTTGTAATAAATGCAAACTGCATTGCTAGACCAATTACGCGGCTCCATTAAGTCTCTTTGCTCTTGGGAACGATGCAAGAGTCAGTTGCTTCACGAAGAGCCCGGTGCCTCGTCTCTCCACCGAAGGAAGGTGCTTTCTGCAAAAAAACCTTGCCACGTAGGCTCAAGAGCCCCTAAATTAATTGCCTTTGTACATGCCCTTATGAGATTTGTTCATGCGTTACTTCCGTTTCGCTCGCGTCTCCTTCTCCGCTACAGTGCTGAGCAGGCGAACGCGAGGCGACACCGTTTCCGGCGGCGGCTCCGCCCGATTTCCCCTTCCTCCGGCGACCCCGCGGGGTTTCGGAGGGCCGGGAAATCGGTGGGGCTGCCGTCCGGCCACTCTCTAGCTACTGTATAGTTTAGTAGTCTAGTTTCCCAACCCCGAGCTAGGGTTAGGGTTGGCGGAGTCGGCGTCTTCCATGGCGACGGCGGCCGTCTTTTGCTTCTCCCTCGACGGATCTGGTGATGTCGTCGTCGTAGGCGGCGGCTTCTTCTCCGGTGAGGTCCCGTGGAGTTTCTTTGCCTTTCTTCCTCTTGCGATGGGGGGGATGGGATTTTGTTCCCCTCGCCGGTGATGCTGGCGATGGTGGATGCTGATGCCGGGTGGTTGCCGTTTTGTGTTGGCGGCGAAGCCTCGGATCTTTGGCTGTTCCGGTCGGCGTCGGTGGCGGCGACCGTGGACTTCTTTTCCTCTTCCTCCTTCGAAGTGGTGGCGGCCGATGTTCTTTCAGCTCTTGCAGATGCGTGCTGGGGTGTCCGGGCGCTGAATCTTGCGGCAATTCCAAGCGTGGAGTCACCGACGATGGAGGGAGGTGGACAAGTTCGCCGGCGGCGTGTTCGCCGGAATGTTGGGATGCCTCTGGAAGTTAGAAAAGGACTTTGTTGTAATTTTCTTTCTTTTCAGGGGTGTTTCTGTAAAAGGTGGGCTGTACTGTGCTCTGTTTTAATATAAATCCCCCCGTTCGCAAAAAAAAAAGATTTGTTCATGCGTCATAAAACGGGTCATGCTGTATACGAAACGTCAAAGTTCAGACAGGGCCGGCTTTGAGATTTCGCCATTTCGGTGGCCCAGGCTGAAACCAAAATAGGGAATCTGGCTGCTGGCCTGCAACTTGGAGACCACATGTGCTTGTGCCCCGCTAAAACCATATGAGTTTTCGGGAATGGAAATTTCACGGTTGCCCCTGGTTCAAGACTAGAATTCTCCATTCTTTTTTTTAAAAAAAAGAAGAGGACGACGACCACAATTCTCTATAGCACATAATAGTGCCATTGGAACGGCCAAATGAGATGAGTGTCGTCTGCCACTCGAATGGGCTCCCATTTTCCTGCTGCTGAGCAAATAAAAATAATAGAAATTGATCTGTTCAGAATCTGGAGGCACTTGAAAAAATAATCTTGCAATGGCTAAACTTACAATCAAATAAAACCAATGTAAAGGTGACGGCTACAGAGGTATATGAGAGGGTGGAGGACGATTAGAATGTGGAGGTATATGGCTACTATCGTGTCCAAGTGTTGATAGATTCTAGATGTCAACTTGTTTCGACAATTCCTGACGACTCTGGACGAATTTGGTCTTGAGACTGGTGTCATTGGAAAAATGATTTTCTTAGCAGTCCTAACCGTTTCAGTCAGACTGCTCATAGACTCCAAAATGGATTCAAAGTTAATTTGAGCCCCTTTGCCAACCCTCCACGCCCCAAGCATCTCTCCAGCTACCTTTTGGTCATCTCCATGGTTCCTTATTAGATATCAATTTATATTCTTAGACATTGGAAACGAACTTGCCGATAAATTTAACTGTCGTGCTCTAGCTCTTCTGATTGAACCTTACGTGTGTCTAGAGAAAGAGTGTTAGGTTGCATCAAATGAGTAATATCGACGAGGTCATTACTGCTTAGTGTATCAAATAGCGTTCATAGCGGCCGCAATAGCGCCCGCTATAGCGGTAGCGGTGTCTAGATGCTATCGCTATGAGGTAGCGCTCAGCAAATAGCACCTTGTAACTTGGCGTCCGCTATTTCACTTTTTAAGCCGCTATAGCGTTTAAAAAACTACTATAGATGTGATAGCAATTTATTGTCAGATAAATTTTCAAAATACTATTTTTAAATAAAGAATAATTGAATTGATTTTATTTGTACATGTTATGCTTCTAAATTTGAAACAACAATTGCCTAGTCAAGTGTATCTATTTTTGGTGATGATAAAAAGTAATAATATACTCACTATTACACATGCTTTTTGGTGTTCTCTGAGTGATCGCTATTGGAACTTAGCGTCCGCTATAGCACCCGCTATCTGCTATCCGCTACGCCGGTGCCTATCCGCTACAAACCCGCTATCTGCTATTTGTTACCTTGAGTGCTTCCTCAATTTGGTAAACAATTTTTGCCGTTGCTTTATCCATCCACGTAGGCACCAGCAGCAGAGCTTGGCAGCATATGCTTATTATATATTTTCATTTGATCCCTTCCCCAGCACCTAAATAAATCGCACACATGCATAAGATGGAGCCAGGGAAGCTATATGCAAATGGCACTCGAGCACAAACCGACACCCGAAGGCCAAAGCATAGCGGCAATATGGCTCAATGGCCCGTGCGCGACCATACACGGTGACGTGACGATCTCACTGTCGCGGCAGCACACGAGAGCGGATCGAATCGCTTTTGCGTGTTTAGAATAGCCGTGTTTGATGAGAGCGCGCCCATTGGACGTAGGTCACCTGTCGGGATAGTTCCGTGTAGCTCGGTCTGCATTATAAGTCATTTACGGTAGGTGGCCGGCGTGACGGGGATTGCGGGCACGATTTTTGTTGTTCACCTGTCGGGGTGGTTCCGTGTAGCTCGGGCTGCATTAAGTCTTGGAGGCCCACCCCTAATTCTTTCTCGTTTCTCTTTCCCAATCCCAATCATCATTTTCCAATTACCAAACGGCCTCTTAGAGCAACTCCAGCAGTTCCCCTTTCCTCTCCCCTATCCTAAAAAAACTATCATTTGATGCATTGGAAGGCAAAAAACCTGCTCCAGCAGTTCCCCTATCCCATCCCCTCTTTTACTCCATGCATCAAATCCTCCCCTCCATCCCCTCTATTTGATGCATCTCCCACCCATCCCCTACTCCAATTACCGGTGGGCCCGAGGCGGTTTTCCCCTTCCGCCACCCCTTCCTCTCGCCTGCGTGCCCTTTCCGCTCACATTGCCGGCGCCGCCACCCGCCGGAGTGCCGCCGCCCGCCGTTCCCAAGCCCCGCCGTGGCCCTGCCTCGGCCCGCCGCCTACCAGGCGCATCTCCCCGTCTGCCCCCACGGCTCCTCTCCCCGCGGCTTCTCCTGCGTGGCCTTGCGTGCCCCTCCGCGAGGTCCCTGCTCTCCGGCTTTCGCGGCTTCTCCGGCATCCCATGGCGGCCCAGCGTGCGGGGCTTCACGCGGCGGCGAGGATGGCAGCGTGCAGGGCTTCACACGTCCCCGTCGGCCCTGGCTCCTCCCCCGCCTGCCCCTGTGGCGTTCCAGCACCCCGCCGCCACTCGCACGCCGCCATGGCGGCCTCCCGCTGCAGCTCCGCGAGCGTCCGAACGGGGATGGCGACGGCACGGCTCCTTCAGTGCGCAAGGCTCGGCGGGACGGACGCGCGGCGCGGGCGGCGAGCCGCTCGGCAGGGCGCGCGTGTGCCGCGGCGCGGGCGGGCGGCGCGCGGCCCGTGGCGTGGTGGCTCGGCGGCGCGGGGCGTGGCCCATGGCGTGGTGGCTCGGCGGCGTACGGGGCATGGCGCGGCGGCGTTGCGAGGCGGCCCGTGATGGCCGGAGGAGGGAGTGGCGGGCTGCATGACTGCCGGTGGATCGGGAAGACAGTGCACCCAAAGTGTTCGATGAAACGGCTTCAAAAAAAAAAAAAAAAAAAAAAAAGTGTTCGATGAAACGACTCAGGAGTGGGGAAGAAGAGATGCTGACGTGGCACATGAGAAGGGGATGAGGTTTAGGGGAACCGCTGGAGCTGCCATGCATCAAATTTTAAAAACGGATTTGATGCATCCCCTAAAGGAGGATTTGATGCATGAGTTTTAGGGGAACTGCTGGAGTTGCTCTAAGGGAGAGGTCTTCACCCTCCACGACACTGTACTCCACCGCTTTTGCGCTAATCTGTCTTATCTCCAGCGAGATGTCCGCCGCTGTTCACTCCCGCGCTAATCTGGCGGCCGTGACGCCTCCATAGTCTCCGGCCAAGCTCCGGTAGCGCCACCCTTAACCGTCGCCACGCTTAACTTGTCTATTTCCGCTCCCCCACTTTCGAGCATGTCCGATCATTGTCTGACCAACCATCTTTGTTTGACCGACCCAACTCAAAACCTGACCAGGGATGCATCACTTAGAGCATGTATAATGAAGGTGCTTACAGGGGTGCCTAATGCAAAAACTGGTTTATTTTTAGCACTAGGTGCTTATATGAGAGAAAGAATGCTTAAGTTAGCACCTGATGTTTAAAGTGCTAATCAAGGTGGTTAGACCTTTTTAAGCACCTATTTGCATTGTAGGAGTGTTTTTTTAACAGGTGCTTAGTAATTTTTTTCTTTAAGCACTTCTTCTAAGCTTCTTGCATTGTACATGCCCTTAGTAGCAAGACATAGTTATGTGCCTAGAAGCCGACCCCGGCAATGTCGACGCTGCTCACCTTCGCCGTGCGCCGGATGGAGCCGGTGCTTGTTGGTCCGGCGATAGAGAGCAAACGCCTCTCCGACATCGACGACCAGGAACTCGTTCGCGTGCACCTGCCGTTCGTCTCCATCTACCGCGGCAAAAGGGCGCGCGCCGACAACGCTGCAGCCAACCCAGCGAGCCTCTTCCGCCGCGCACTGGGCGGGGCACTGGTGCCGTACTACCCGCTCGTCGGGCGGCTGCGGGAGGTGGAAGAGCGCAAGCTGGTAGTGGACTGCACCGGCGAGGGCATGCTGTTTGTGGAGGCCGACGCCGACATGCGGCTGGCAGAGCTGGAAGCCGACGCGACGCCGACGTTACAGCTTCTCCATTAAAGAAAGCTAAACTCAGCAACCATTGTTCTTGTTGGCCTGCTCGTCGCTACATATCAGTAATTGGCGCTGAAATTTGCGGTGGCAGGAAATTGGCAATAGGCAATTTTCATTGCTACTCTGTGACGCCAACGTGAAGTTGGCAGTATTCTCTTTTTCTTATCTAAGGACATATTTGACAAGGCTTCAGATTATTAAAAAAATCTTTTCCACTATTGACGTTGAGGCAAAAGAGCAAATGTTTGGCAGAGCAAATGCATAATCCAGAGCAGAAGCTGCTTTTTTTTTTAGGCAAAAGAGCAGAAGCTGCTGGATGAGCCCTGCCAAAAGGGCTCTAAATGAAACATGTGCTCAAGCATGTTCGCGGAAAAAAGGCGTAAAAAAAAAGGACATGGATTGGATCTAACCATGACTGTATGACCAACCCAACTCCAAACGAGATCAGCATTGGATCCATCCATCACTTAGTAGCACAAGTACTTACGCTCGACCGAGTTGGACAATTGAGTCATATACAACAAGTTAGCTTAAACTAGTATTGAGGGTAAGAGAAATTTCTTCAATCTATTTATACTATTTTAGAAACATGTCACTATAAAAATAATAATAATAAACTATGTTTAAACTAGTACAATAATATAAAAATACTTTGAATAGTCTTGAAAATCTAGCCGCGCAACGAACAGGCATACTAATACTCCCTCTGTTTTTAATTATATGACGCCGTTGACTTTTTTCGTTACGTTTGACTTCGTCTTATTTAAAATATTTGTGTAAATAGCTAAATATATAGGTTAATCTTAAAGTGCTGATGATGAATCCAATAATATTCATTTCACATTCAAAAAGTAATTATTTAAATCTATATTGTTAGTCAAAGTTGAACGAAAAAATGAACGACGTCATATATTAAAAAGAGTATTGTCGGTGTACTGGGAACCAGGGTCCCCACTCCCCCGGTCAAAAGGCCGGCCCAAGTCCATCCTGAGCCGAGGAAGACAGCCGCGCGCCAGGTGGGCCGAAGCGGCCCAGCAAGTTGGCACGGGGCGCTGGGCTCCTGAGCGGCCCGCAGCCGCAAGCCGTAGGGCATCGCCACGTGGCTACGCCCTGCTGCCCCCGCGACCCGCCGCGGGACGCGGATAAGGGCGGGGTCCCGCGAGCCTGTGGGAGCCTGGCACGTGGCGACGGTGGTTCGTGGCGCCTTGATAGCGCCGCGGCTCGACGAGACGTCCCGGGATTTCGTGCGGCTACAGTACGCGCGGATCCGGGGCGCGGGGATTCCCCGCAGAGGGGTCCCACCTGCCAGCGACTGCCCGCGCGGCCGCGCGGGCGGGTCGCTGGACTTCAATGCGCGTGCGCGTCACGCAGGGCCGCGACCGATGGACGTGACCCGTCCAGTCGTAGCCCTGTAGCGCACTGTTCGACTGGCAGGGGGGCGTGGGCTGACGAGCGCCGCCTGCCGTCGTACGGGGCATCGCGTGGACCGAGGGGCCGTCCGGTGCATCCGCCCCCTTTCCGCGCCCCACCGCTCCGGCTGCCGCGCGCGTGCTGTACGAACGACGGGACAGGACGACGGGAGTCAATCGAACAATGAAGGCAGGACGAGTGAAGCCCGCTGACACTGGAAAAGACGCCCGGCATCTCGGGCGAAGAAGGGCTGCCAACCGGCGCCCTCTTAACGGCCCATGAACGGGTCTGGCCTCTCCTTGCACTATAAAAGGGAGTGCCTTGTACATGAAACCAACACACAACACTTGAGCAATACCAGACAAGCAGGACGTAGGGTTTTACACCTCTGGTGGCCCGAACCTGGGTAAACTGCTTGTGTTCTTCCCCTCTCTCTGGTACGCGATTCCAACACTTAGAACCGTTCGCTCCCCTCCGAATCTCAAAGGGAGGCCGTGCTAGGCCCCCATTTGCCGTGGTTTCCACACCTCGACATTTGGCGCGCCAGGTAGGGGAGCGTCGTAGTTCCTGAGTTTCTTCTTCGCGTTCGACCTTCCTCGCCATGGCTGGGCGAGTCAGTCGCAGGTCCTCGAGCAGCGAGGACGTGCATCCTCGGCGCCGCTCCGTCTCGGAGTCGGTGGACGAGGAGATCATGGCGGACCAGCCGCCTACGGCGAAGGCGGCCAAGGGCTCGCGTCCTCCCCGACCTGCTCGGCTGAGCGGGGCGGAGGGCGCGCGGCCCCAGCGCCGCACTCGCTCGCAGACGGGTTCCCAGCGGCCGTCCGGCGGACGGACCGCTTCACCCGAGCATGAGCAACGCCGCGCTCCCGCGCGGCGCCTCTCCTTCGACAGCCTGACCCCACCGGCAGCACTAGACCGGGCGAGGGACCTGCTGCGCAACCCACCGCCGGAGCTGGCGGAGGGCTCGCCAGCTGGGCCCTGGCTCCGGGACGTCGCCAAAATGGTGGACACGGCGCGGCGCCAGGCGAGAACCAGGTCGGGTCCGTCGCGCTCGCGCGCAAACTCCTCTTCGGAGGGCCCCACGTACGTGCCTACCGAACGCACGCACACGGGCACGGAGGACTACTCCTTCTCCGTGACGACTCCCCGTCGTGGCCCGGACGACCTCCGGCGGAAGCTGGGGGGACGCCGCCGCGACGGGGAAGACGCTCGCATCAGCATCGAGCGCTCCCGGGAGCGGCGCCACGAAAGGCATCGCGCGCAGTCTTCCCACTCGACGCGCGCGCCGTCGTCCGGCTCGTCCGCCTCACCGCCTCCGGACAGGAGACGGCGCGCGGAGAGCGAAGGTCGTCGCGTCGCGTACTCTGGTGGATGCGCGGCCCTCTCCAAGAGGCTGCGCGCCGTGACGTGGCCCAACAAGTTCCGCCCCGACATACCGGAGCGGTACGACGGGACGGCGCCTCCCTCCGAGTTCCTGCAGATCTACTCCACGGCGGTGCGAGCGGCCGGGGGCTCGGAGGACGTGATGGCCAACTACTTCCACCTCGCGCTCAAGGACTCGGCGCGGTCTTGGTTCATGAACCTGCCGCCCGAGTCGGTCAAGTCGTGGAAGGGGTTGTGCCGCGACTTCATCGTCAATTTTCAGGGCACCGCCAAGCGCCCTGGCACGCAGATTGACCTGGACAAGGTCATTCAGCGGAAGGACGAGCCGCTGCGCAAGTTCGTGCAGCGTTTCAGCCACGTCCGCAACACCATCCCCAACATTGACCCGGCACGGGTCATATCGGCGTTCGCCCACGGCGTGCGCGACAAGGACGTGTTGGGCGAGCTCGGGGTCCACGAGCCCCAAACCGTCGTGGAGCTTTTCGGGTTGGTTGACCGGTGCGCGCGCCGGCAGGAAGCGCAGGCCTGGCACGACTCCGACCCGGAGAAGGAGGACGAGGACGACGACCGTCCTCTGTCCCGGAAACAGAAGAAGAAGCTCGCCAAGAAGCGGAAGGCGGGCGAAGTCCTGGCCACCGCGCCGACGGGTGCCAAGGGGGGCAAACCCCCCGCGGCCCCGAAAGCGGCGAAAGGCGGCGAGAAGTCTCCCCCCACGGGGAAGTTCTGCGCGTTCCACGACTCCACGTGGCACGACCAAACGGAGTGCAAGTATATCCTTGCCAACGCGGAGAAGCGCAAGAAGCGCAGAGAGGAGCGCGCGGGGAACGAGAAGGGGTCCCAGGAGGACGAGGAAGCTCTCCTCTTCCAGGACCACGAGGACACCGTCGCGGTCATCTGCGGCGGCTCCGCGCCCATCACCTCCAAGCGGCAGGTGAAACTCCTACGCCGCGAAGTGTGCGCGCTGAGCACGGGGACGGCTCCCGCCCGCCCTGTCAAGTGGTCGGAGGTCCCGATTACTTTCGACCGAAGCGACTTGGTCGGCCCCGACAACTCGGACGGCCGGCTCCCGCTCATCGTCGCGCCGACGGTGTGCAACAAGAGGATCGCTCGCACGCTGGTCGATGGCGGCGCGAGCATTAACCTCATCACCCCGCAGGTGTACGAGATGCTCCAGGGCAGCAAAACTGACCTGGAGCCCTCAAGGCCCTTCCACGGGGTCCTTCCGGGACGCGCCCAACCCCTCGGGCGGGTTACGCTCCCGGTCACGTTTGGCACCAAGGACAATTTCCGCACGGAGAAGGTGGTCTTCGACGTAGCGGACATCGACCTCCCCTACAACGCCATCATCGGGCGCCCGGCCCTCAGCAAGTTCATGGCGTGCGACCACTACGCCTACCTCACCATGAAGATGCCGGGGCCCAAGGGCGTGATCACCGTCCGTGCCGACTACAAGAGTGCCATCGCGTGCACCGAGCTGATCCTGGCCGCCGAGAAGGCGGCGGAGGCGGATCCAGAACTCGGTGGCATCCCGGAGGTGGTCAAGCCCGCCCCCAAGCGCTCCAAGATGACGGCCGGTGAGCCGGTGAAGACCAAACAGGTCGCCGTCAACGCGGACGGCT
The DNA here is from genome assembly GCA_012490785.1 of Eragrostis nindensis. NCBI lineage: Eukaryota > Viridiplantae > Streptophyta > Magnoliopsida > Poales > Poaceae > Eragrostis > Eragrostis nindensis. Next base: position 653,601 of record JAAXCT010000294.1, read on the forward strand.
CCAAGACCGTCACCATCGGGGCCGAGCTCGACCCCAAATAGGAACTCGCGCTCGTCGCCTTCCTTCGGGAGAACGCGGACGTCTTCGCTTGGGAGCCGTCCGATATGCCCGGCATACCAAGGGAGGTGATCGAGCACGAGTTAAAGGTCAACCCGGCCGCCCGGCCGGTGAAGCAAAAAGCTCGGCGACAAGCCCCGGAACGAGAGATGTTCATCCGGGAAGAAATCCGCCGGCTCCTCGAGGCCGGCTTCATACGAGAAGTCCTACACCCCACCTGGTTGGCAAACCCGGTGGTCGTCCCCAAGAGCAACGGCAAGCTCCGCATGTGCGTCGACTACACCGACCTCAACAAGGCATGCCCCAAGGATCCGTTCCCGCTGCCACGCATAGACACAGTAGTTGACTCAACCGCAGGTTGTGACCTACTCTGTATGTTAGATGCGAATTCTGGGTATCACCAGATTCCCATGGCTAGGGGAGATGAAGAAAAAACCGCATTCATGACCCCGGCGGGGTGTTATTGTTATGTGACCATGCCTTTTGGTTTGAAAAACGCGGGCCCTACGTTCCAACGAGCAATGCGCAAAACACTTGATGAGCAACTCGGGAAGAACGTAGAGGCCTACGTCGACGACATCGTGATCAAGTCGCAGAAGAGCGAGACCCTGCTGTCCGACCTGAAGCAGACGTTCGACAACTTACGCGACAAGCGGGTCAAGCTCAACCCGGCGAAGTGTGTGTTCGGTGTCCCTGCGGGAAAGCTCCTCGGTTTCCTGGTTTCGCACCGGGGGATAGAAGCCAACCCGAAAAAATTCAGGCCATCGAGAACATGCGCCCGCCCACCCGCCTCAAGGATGTCCAGAAGTTGACAGGCTGCATGGCCGCGCTTGGCCGCTTCATCGCAAGGCTTGGCGAGCGCGCCCTACCCATGTTCAAGCTGATGAAGCGGAAGGACCGCTTCCAATGGACTCCCGAGGCCGAGGCCGCATTTCAAGAACTCAAGGCCTACCTCTCCTCAGCACCCGTCTTGGTCGCACCCCAGGACAAGGAGCCGCTCCTGCTCTACATCGCGGCAACACCGGCCGTGGTCAGTGCCGCGCTCGTCGCCGAACGCGAAGAGTTCATGCTCGACGAATCCCGGCGGAAGAAAAAGCGCGTCGGCGCCGCGCCGAACCAAGGCGACGGCTCGGGGGCTGCGCCCACGCCCGTCCTCGACGCTCCGGCTCCGACGTCGACAAACGACATGGCTCGCCCGGGGGCTGCAGCACCGCTTTCGGACGAAAGCTCGGGGGCTGCGCCCACGGCCGACCCGGGGGCTCCGGCTCCGACGTCGACAAACGACATGGCTCGCCCGGGGGCTGCAGCACCGCTTTCGGACGAAAGCTCGGGGGCTGCGCCCACGGCCGACCCGGGGGCTCCGGCTCCGACGTCGACAAACGACATGGCTCGCCCGGGGGCTGCAGCACCGCCTTCGCACGGTGGCTCGGGGGCTACGCCCACGGCCGACCCGGGGGCTCCGGCTCCGACGTCGACGGACAACGCAGCTCTCGCGCCCGACATCGGTACGGGCGACGCCGAAATGAAGAAGCGCGTGGTGCAACGCCCTGTCTACTTCGTCAGCGAGGTCCTGCGCGACGCCAAGACGCGCTACCCACAAGTGCAGAAGCTCCTCTACGCGGTCCTCATAGCGTCAAGGAAGCTGCGGCACTATTTCCAAAACCATCCAATCCGGGTGGTCACCAGTTTCCCGCTGGAGACGGTGTTACGCAACCGCGAGGCCACTGGGCGAATCGTCAAGTGGGCGGTGGAGATGTCCGAGTTCGAGCTCGAGTTCACAACCTCCAGCGCAATCAAGAGCAAGGCCCTCGCGGAATTCGTGGCAGAATGGACGCCCGGTCCTGTAGTTGAGCGAGAAGAGCTCACCGCGCGTCCAGCCAAAGACGAACCTTGTGAAGGCGACGACATTTGGACCGTATACTTCGACGGGTCCCTCACCTTACAAGGCGCCGGTGCAGGAGTGTTGCTGGTGGCTCCCACCAAAGAGGAGCTGCGCTACGCCATCCAGCTACACTTCAAGGCCACCAACAACATGGCGGAGTACGAGGGGTTGATCGCGGGGATGCGGATCGCCGCGGAACTCGGCGTCAAGAAACTCCTCGCCAAGGGCGACTCACAGCTCGTCGTCAACCAAGTCTCCAAGGAGTACCAATGCTCGGACCCCCAAATGGCGGCGTACCTAGCGGAGGTCCGACGGCTAGAAAAGAACTTCTTCGGCTTCGAAACACGCCACATCATGCGAGGCGACAACACCGAAGCCGACGCCTTGTCGCGGATCGCCTCCTCCCGACAAGACCCACCGTCCGGGACCTTCGTGGAGCAACTCGCTCAACCCTCAGCATTGGTCCCGGACATGGCGGACGGCGCTGATCACAACAGCGCCACTACGGCAGAGCGTCGGTCGACGCGGGCCCGCCGCCAACCGACGAGCCTCACGTGCTCGCCATGGACGACCCGGGTACCCCATGGATGGAAGAGCTGTGGGGTACCTCCGCGGTGAAGTCCTACCCGAGGACGACGAGCCCGCCGAACGCCTCGCCCGGCAAGCTAGGCGCTACGCCCTCGTAGACGGGCAGCTGTACCGCCGGGCGGCGAACGGAATCCTCCTCAAGTGTATCCCGACGGAGCAGGGCAAGGAAGTCCTCCGCGCCATCCATGAGGGCGAGTGCGGGAGTCACATGGCCTCCCGCACGCTGGCCGGGAAAGCCTTCCGCCTAGGCTACTACTGGCCGACAGCCCTCACGGACGCTATCGAGTTAGTGCAACGCTGCAAAGCGTGCCAGTTCCACGCGAAGCAGACGCACCTACCCTCGCAAGCACTCCACACCATTCCCCTCTCATGGCCGTTCGCGGTCTGGGGCTTGGACATCGTGGGACCGTTTCCCGCGGCTGTGGGAGGCCATAAGTTCCTCTACGTCGCCGTGGACAAATTCACCAAGTGGGCTGAAGCAGAAGCAGTCGTCCACATCGACAAGAACTCCGCGGTCAAGTTCATGCGCGGCATTGTGTCACGTTTTGGCGTACCGAACAGACTGATCACCGACAACGGCACCCAATTCACAAGCCACGCTTTCGAGGCGTATTGTGAGGAAGTCGGCATCAAAGTCTGCTACGCCTCCGCGGCACATCCACAAAGCAATGGTCAAGCTGAGCGCGCTAACGCTGAAATCTTACGCGGCCTCAAGACCAAAGCGTTCGACCCCCTGAAAAAACGAGGGTCGAAGTGGACCGCTGAACTACCCGGAGTGTTATGGTCTCTCCGGACCACGGTGAACCGCGCCACCGGTGAAACACCCTTCTTCCTGGTGTACGGCGCCGAAGCAGTCCTACCGGCCGAAGTGGCATTCGCGGCTCCGCGAGTTGCCTTGTATGACGAAGCAACCCAAGATGAGCATCGCATGGACGACATCAACTTCTTGGAAGAATGCAGGCAGCGCGCTAACATCCGGAATGCCCGGTACCTCCAAGGCCTACGTCGATACCACCAATCCCGTGTCCGCCCCCGATCCCTCGAACTGGGCGACCTAGTTCTACGCCGCGCGCTCGACCGCAAAGGCAAGAACAAGCTGTCCCCGATGTGGGAAGGTCCCTTCTTGGTGACTAGGGTGACGCGGGGTGGCGCGGTGCGATTGGCTACGGAAGACGGCCGCCCGGAGCAAAGCGCCTGGAACATCCAGCACCTGCGCAAGTTTTACCCTTAGCGGCGTGCATGTCTCACTCGGCGGCTCACAACCAGAGACGCCATGCCTCTCTACTAGTGAGCCCGGGGGCATCGCACTTGTATCCACCATGTATCGTTATTTCTACGATTTTCGGCTAGCAATAAAGTCTTGTTTTCTCCTACTTTGCATCTTTTGTTCCCTGTTCATAACCTTTTCTCGCTGATGACCCGCGCTTTTCGGACAACACGGCAAGGACATCACCCATGTCAACAATCTCGTGTCAGGGTCGACCGGCTCAGCCAACAATCCTGCAAACACTTGGGAGGGCAACCCCCGACCAAAAACGCGGATGCTAAAGGCCCAAGCTATCACCCAAACACAGATTGAAAGCATGGTGATGCTCGAACCAAGGCCGAAAGCAGAACCGATCATCACGGGATAGGCAAAGACACAGGGAGCAAGGAAGAAAACCACGAAACTTAACTTACAAACTTAAAAAACTTAAGTTGTCACCACCCCCTACTTGCCGGGGCACAAGTTCTGATGTTACAGGAACAGACGGAAGCAAAGCATTACAAGGGGCGCCTCCCCTATGACGGGCTCGCAGGCCCCTCGCCCTGGTCCGGGACATACACCCTCACCAGCTCCTCGACCACGGGTTGCACGCGATCCTGGTGGCGCGACGCCTCGGCAGGCTCGGGACCGGCCAGAAGCAGATCGGTCGGGAAGTCGGGGACGCGCTCCAGGACGACGGTGACAAGGTCGGAGGCGACGGCCCGAATGGCGGCCTCTCCCTGCTGCGCAAGCCGCCCGCGGACATCATCACCAAGCCTCTCGAAGAATTGCGCGAGCGGCATCAGCGCAAGGATGATCTGGCCGAGGGAGGGCTCCTGGTTGCCGGTTTGGAGCCGAGCCATGTTGGCCCTCTCCAGGCCGTCGTTGATGCGGCGGAAGATGTCGTGCGCCATGGTCGAGAGCCGCCGGCGCTCCGAGTTCCACTCAGGGTCGGCAACGGCCCCTGGAGGAGCGGCTTCACTGGGAGCGGCGCCGGAGTCGCGTAGCTTCTGGTTCAGGTCTTGGACCTTCGCCGTGAGGTCACGAATCTTGATCTGCGCGTCGTAGAGCGCCCCCGCCCTCGCCTCGAGATCGCGAATCCGCTCCAGCTGCCTCCTCTCCTGCGCCGCCCAGCCTTCGGCGCGATCCTCCAAGTCCTTGATGCGGTCGGCCGACTGGCGGATGAGCTCGTCGCGCTGATCGATCGAGCCCTGCATCTCCTCCCGCACCTCCGCGCGGATCCTGACGGCTTGCGCGCCGGCCAACCCGCGGGCTTCCTCCAACGTCGCCTGCGCGCGGTCCTCCCTGGTCTTCATCGACTCCTCGTGGGCTCGGACGGCGGCAGCATGGGCGTGCTCGCGGGTTCCCAGGTCCCGCGCCTGGGCGGTCAGTCGCTCCTCCTCGCGCTGCAGCTCTTCGCGCCGGGCGTCGAGGCCGGCCTCGGCGATGTCCAGCCCCTGCTCGCGCCGCGCGATGGCTTGCTCGCGCGCTACCAGCGCCCCCTCACGCGAGTCCAGGTCGGCGGATCGGGCGTTCAATTGCTGCTCGCGCTCCCGGACGCGGTCCTCGTGGCGCTGAACCTTGTCCTCGCGGAGCTTCACGAACTGCTCGCGGTTGTCGAGGCGAGTCGACCGCCGGTTATTCTCCCGAAGCAGCTCCTCAGTGGCGGCACGATCGCGGGACAGCTCGTCCATGCGCTCCCGGTGCTGAAACTGGGCCGCCCGCACGGCACGGCGAAGGTCCTCCTCGGCGGCGGCGACGGCGGCCTCGCGCTCGGCCAGCTTCTTGCCCTCGTTCTCGGCGGCGTCGCGGAGGGACTCCGCCATGCGCAGCGCCTCGGCCACAACGCGGGTCATGGGCGGCACCGGTGTGCCCCCACCAGCAACCACCTCCTCGACGACGGCCGCTGCGGAGGTCGCGGCGAGCCCAGAGCCACGAGCGGCGCGCGCCACGCGCGATGGGCGCGGGCCGCCGCCAGGAGCAGACGACGGCGGTGTCGGGTTCGGCGGCCGCGCCTCGGTAGAGGGCGCCGCTGGGCCCGAGGCGCCACCTGACGACGGCAGCCCGCGGAGGCCGCTGACGGGAGCTGGGCTCGGGCGCGCCGGGGCAGACGACCGCGCTCCTGAGTCCGGGACCCCCGGCCTTGAACCTGATGCAGGCGGCGAGGCGGGACGAAGCGGCGACGGTGCCCTCTCCTCCTCACGCCGTGCCGTAGGCGAAGCGGCACGACGTTCCTCCGGCTCCGACGACCTGGGGGCACCAGAACGCGCCTCGGGCTGAGGCTCCACCTCGGCGCGAGAGGATGGCTCCACACGAGGGGCGCCCGCGGCCGCAGGCAATGGTGTCGCCGCCCCCGACCCGTCTCCGGCCCCCGCCTGGCCGTCGCCCTCGGAACGGGGCGCGCCGTCGGCAGTCGCAGGGGTCGGGCGCGGTCCCCTGACACAGACGCAGGAAAAATTCAAGCCCAATGCACACCAGATCTAGGGCAAAGGAAAGACCCGGGACAAGCATGCAACGCTTACCGTCGAAGGCGCTTGTACTGCGGCCGGACCCCGACGTCCGGCACCTGCAGCACGACGGCAGGAGGCGTCGGGCTCCGGTCTCTCTTCGAGCACCCGGTGTCGCCGGCGTCCCCACGGGCGGCGACCGGCCCGGTGGTGGTCGAGGACGGCGGGCTCGGCGCGGCAGGCTTCTTCCCCTTGTCGCCGGCGGCTGGAGCGGGCCCTTGTGGCTCCGGGCGCGCCGTCGAACCTTGCGGAGGGCCGGCGGCGTCACGAACCCGGAAGGCTTGCTGCGGCGCCGCAGTCTCGATCAGCCCGGCGTGATTGATGTTAGGCATTGCCGCCAAAATGTCACGACGCCGGGGGTCCAGATGCAGTGGCTGCGCGTCGTCCGGATACCTCAAGGTATCCGGGGGATTGGTGTCCGTCAGCGCATTGTACGCTGCCCTCTCCTCCGACGGCGTCAGATCGGAGTTGGATCCCCGGCGGGTCCGACCGACGAAGTTGAAATCAGAGTACCTCCACGTCAGTTGGGGCCGATCCCGCAGCGGGGCGATCCGCCTCCGCAGGAAGTCGTGGATCACGATCCCCCCGTGGAGGCCGGCGGCGGCGAGGATGGCGATGCGGTTGGTCACCGGCTGGAGCCATGAAGGAAGGCGAGGGCAACCCTCCCAATACTCCGACGTCTCGGTCGGCGCGGATCGCGGGAAGGAGAGACGACGGAAAGGTGCGCCGCTGCGAAGGTAGAACCAATCGCTGCGCCACCGGTCGAACCGCGCCCTGGGCGCGAAGTCGATGTACGACTCGGACTCGCCCTCGGTACGGCGGCTGAAGCGGACGCTTCCCACGGGGTCGTCCCTCCCCATCGAGCGAAGCCGGTAGTAGCGCCGGAAAAGCTCGACGCACGGGCGCACCCCCACGAAAGATTCGCAGAGATGCGCGAACACGGACAGGATCAGGACCGAGTTGGGCGTGAGGTGCGCCAGCTTGATCTTGTACTGCAGCAGCACCTCCATCAAGAAGAGAGAGAACGGTGGGATCGCCCCGGCCAGAACGAAGGAGAGGAAGGAGACGATCTCCCCTCCGTCGTGGTCCGGGTTGACGTCGGCGGTCGCCGCGCGCACCACGATGCGATCTTGCCCTTGGGGGTCCGGCAGGTGCAGCCGCACCAACTCCAGGTCCCCCTCCTGCAAGAAGTTCGACACCGGCAGAGCCGGCTCCTCCGGCGCTGCGGCCGCAGGCGGAGGAACCGGGTGCGCCGAGGTCGAGCGGTGGCGGCGACGAGCTTTCTTGTCTCCGGCCATCGGCGGGAAGAGCAACAGAAGCAAGAACTCACAAAACCCTGGAACGCAAGGGAGCAAGAAGACGGAGAGCGCGAGAAGTGCAACCGCGGCGGAAGAGTGTGGAAGTGGAGAAGTCGGAACGCCGCGCCAGTCCTTTTATCAGGACGAGGCAGGCGAAACGACGCCCCATAGACGACAGAAGTCTGTGAGGGCCCCGCCACTATCTTCGCGAGCGAGCGCCGCGCAACTGTCAGGGCCGCGGCGTTTCGCCTCCCAAGGGAAGAACGGCGCGCGCACGGGAACCTACCCAACGAGGCTGACTAATGGGCCCCGATCGACCCCAGCGTCCCGCTTGGCGTCCACCGGGGTGGGGGCTCCTGTCGGTGTACTGGGAACCAGGGTCCCCACTCCCCCGGTCAAAAGGCCGGCCCAAGTCCATCCTGGGCCGAGGAAGACAGCCGCGCGCCAGGTGGGCCGAAGCGGCCCAGCAAGTTGGCACGGGGCGCTGGGCTCCTGAGCGGCTCGCAGCCGCGAGCCGTAGGGCATCGCCACGTGGCTACGCCCTGCTGCCCCCGCGACCCGCCGCGGGACGCGGATAAGGGCGGGGTCCCGCGAGCCTGTGGGAGCCTGGCACGTGGCGACGGTGGTTCGTGGCGCCTTGATAGCGCCGCGGCTCGACGAGACGCCCCGGGATTTCGTGCGGCTACAGTACGCGCGGATCCGGGGCGCGGGGATTCCTCGCAGAGGGGTCCCACCTGCCAGCGACTGCCCGCGCGGCCGCGCGGGCGGGTCGCTGGACTTCAATGCGCGTGCGCGTCACGCAGGGCCGCGACCGATGGACGTGACCCGTCCAGTCGTAGCCCTGTAGCGCACTGTTCGGCTGGCAGGGGGGCGTGGGCTGACGAGCGCCGCCTGCCGCCGTACGGGGCATCGCATGGACCGAGGGGCCGTCCGGTGCATCCGCCCCCTTTCCGCGCCCCACCGCTCCGGCTGCCGCGCGCGTGCTGTACGAACGACGGGACAGGACGACGGGAGTCAATCGAACAATGAAGGCAGGACGAGTGAAGCCCGCTGACACTGGAAAAGACGCCCGGCATCTCGGGCGAAGAAGGGCTGCCAACCGGCGCCCTCTTAACGGCCCATGAACGGGTCTGGCCTCTCCTTGCACTATAAAAGGGAGTGCCTTGTACATGAAACCAACACACAACACTTGAGCAATACCAGACAAGCAGGACGTAGGGTTTTACACCTCTGGTGGCCCGAACCTGGGTAAACTGCTTGTGTTCTTCCTCTCTCTCTCTGATACGCGATTCCAACACTTAGAACCGTTCGCTCCCCTCCGAATCTCAAAGGGAGGCCGTGCTAGGCCCCCATTTGCCGTGGTTTCCACACCTCGACAAGTATGTTTTAAGATCTATTAGCGACTTGTTTGGACCTGGAGGCAGACTGGCTGCCTTGTAGCTTTTCAACGACTCGGTAGCAGCTTGCGAACTTTTCTTATTTTTCTGTATTGTTCTCCTACTTTAATGAAAGAGCAAGCATCTGTCATATTCTCATAAAAAACATAGATAATATCAGCACATAAATATCTAACACGTTCGCGTAAAAAAGAACGGACATGCATGGGACCTAACCATCATATTTTGAAGCAGAGCATCTTTGTTTGACCAACCCAATTCATCACTTTTCGTTTGTTTTTCTTTATTATTTTGGGGATGGATCCATACATCATTTATAGTAGCACAACTACTTTTGACTTTTTGGCAGTTTCTAAGCAAACGCAAGAGCTGTTTGAAAAGCTGTGTCAAACGGCCCCCTTACGGACCGAGTTGTGGACTGCACCGGCGAGGGCGTGCTGTTCGTGGAGGCCGACGCCGACGTGCGGCTGGCCGAGCTGGAGGCGGCCGGGCTAAGGCCGCCGTTCCCGTGCTTCGATCAGCTCCTGTTCGATGTCGAAGGCTCTAGCGGCGTGCTCAACAGCCCCTTAGCTGCTCATCCAGGTAAACTAATCAGCTAGAGCCTAGAGTTGCGTGCATTGGTGGCTAAGCATTCAGCTCTGTATCATGATTCATTGAACTCCAGGTGACCCGGCTGCTCTGCGGCGGTTTCGTATTGGCGCTCCGGCTCAACCACACCATCTGCGACGCCATCGGCTTGGCCCAGTTCATGTCCGCGGTCGCCGAGCTCGCCCGTGGCCTTCCAGCGCCAACAGTTGCGCCGGCGTGGTCCCGCGATCTCCTGGAGGCGCGTACACCTCCAAAGCACCAGGCGTTCCCTCACCGCGAGTTGACGCCGTGCCGCCGCCGCCGCCACTCCCGGCGACATGGTCACGCGGACCTTCACCTTCGGCCGGGCCGACGTCACCGCGATCAAGAAGAACCTCTGCGACACGCCCACCACGTCGTTCGAGGCGCTGACGGCGGCGCTCTGGCGCGCGCGCACGGCGGCGCTGGAGCTCCCGCCGGACCAGGAGGTCCGGCTGGAGATCATCGTCAACTTCAGGCGCCTGCCGGAGCTGGCGCTGCCCGCCGGCTACTACGGCAACGCGTGGCTGCCTCCGGCGGCGGTGACCACCGCGGGCGCGCTGCTGGCCGGATCCCTAGGCGACGCGGCGGAGCTGGTGCGGGCGGCGAAGGCCGCCGTGACCGCCGAGTACGTGCGGTCAAAGCTCGGGCAGCCACACGTGGCGCAGGCGAACACCTTTGTGGTGACGGACCATCGGCACGCCGGGCTCCACCGCGTGGACTTTGGGTGGGGCGAGCCGGTGTACGGCGGCATCGCCAACGGCGCTGTCTTTGGGGTGAGCTCGCTTGTCTCCGTCAAGAACGGTGACGGCGAGGACGCCATGGGCTTTTTCATCGTGCTGCCGCGACCAGCCATGGACCGGTTCGCATCGGAGGTCGAGACGTTGGTGACCACGCTGCCTGCCGGCCAGGCATCGGCTTAATTAGCCAAGTTCATATCCACGGTCGCCGAGCTACGCCGTGGTCTGCCCACACAAAGATGTTGGCAAACAAGTTCTCAAACGAATTGCAGCAGAACACGGAACCGCAACCTCGTTTACGGTGGGGAAGGACTAAACTTTGTCCCAGTGGTCAGGCGGAGGTCATTGTAGTTCTTCCTGAAGCTCGGTAGGGGAGGGTAGGGCTTGCTGATGGCGGGACAATGTTGTACTTGTACTAGTGAAATGGTCCTAGGGAAAGGGAAATGGAGGAGTGAGAGGGGGGGCTGGGTATGGTTTGGGCGATATAAGGGATGTTCGTTTCTTTAGGCCTAAAAGTCACATCAAAATTAATTTTGCTATTTAAGCGTATTAAATAAGTCTAATTACAAAACTTAGATGTGCGCTAATTTACGAAACGAATCTAATGAGCCTAATTAATCTATGTTTTGCTACAGTGACACTACAGTAACCACTGTCTAATCACGTCTTACTTACCCTCATTAGATTCGTCTCGCGAATTAGTACAAGGTTCTGTAGTTAGTTTTTTAATTAGACATTATTTAATACTCCTAAATGACAAGATTCTAGCAGGCCTAAAATTAGGCCTAGAGAAACAAACACCCGATAATTGGTTTCACGCAGTTGCTTTTGACTTTAGATCCTGAAAGAGCATCTACATAAATGTGCGCACAGATCCGTTGCAATGCATTCTTCAGGCTTTGATTCTACCCAAATGTGCACACAGATCCTTACAATGAATAGTGCCATATACTCTTCGGGCTTTGACTTTATTCGATCCCGAAAGAGCATCCACAGTTTATAGTACGTACCTCAGCGCAGCAAGACGGGTTTAGGAAGTTTGATCGCTTCAAAACTACACAAATGTGCACGCTTGTGTGTCAACAACCATTTTGAAACTAGAAAGATATGCGAAACTTAATTACAAACGGCATAGCAGAGATCAAGTAGACTCTGCTCTAGGACAAGATTTTTATTTTATTTTTTTTTTTATTTTTTGCGAAAGGGCTCTAGGACAAGCTTGTTTGAACCTTTCAGCAAATTTGTGCACATCTTACCGAAAATTTGTGCACATCTCGAGAGCTCCACATGTAAAGGACAAGCTTGCCATCCAACAGACTACACGTTGCAGTATTGACGGAAGCTAAACTCGGCAATCATTGTTCTTGTTCGCCTGCTCGTCACTGTTCATCGGCCATTGGTACCGAAATTTGCCGCGCCGGGTAATTGGCAATAGGCAATTTTCATTGCTACTCTGTAACGCCAATGTTGAAGTTGTAACATTTGCTCAAGCACGTTCGCGTAAAAAAAATAAATTATAAATTAGGACATGCATTGGATCTAACCATCACTGTTTCACCAAGCATTTTTGTTTGACGAATCCAGCTGTACAAACTAAACCAGGTCAGCATTGGACCTAATTAACCATCAATGAGTAGTAGCGCACACATTTCGAAAGGCTCGAGAGACAGTCACCGCCCAAAGCATACTGCACCGCACATTCTGGTAGCAGAGGATCGTGCAAAGCCCGACGCCGGCAACGATGACGACGACGCTCACCTTCGCCGTGCGCCGGAGGGAGCCAGTGGTTGGTTGGCCGGCGAGGCCGACGCCCCGTGACACGAAACGCCTCTCCAACATCGATAACCGGGCGGCTGCGTGAGGCGGAGGAAAGGAAGCTGGTGTTGGAGTGCACCGGCGAGGGCGTCTTGTTCGTGGAGGCCGACGCCGACGTGCGGCTGGCCGAGCTGGAGGCGGCCGGGCTGAGGACGCCGTTCCCGTGCATGGACCAGCTGCTGTTCGACGTCGACGGGTCCAGCGGCGTGCTCCACTGCCCCCTTGCTGCATTTCCAGGTAATAAATCAACGTGAACACATGACATGATCCATCAGCTGCTTTACTTGAGCAACAAACAGGTGACCCGGCTGCTCTGCGGCGGCTTCGTCTTGGCGCTCCGCACCAGCCACACCATCTGCGACACCATCGGCATCGTGCAGTTCGTTTCCGCGGTCGCCGAGCTCGCCCACGGCCTTCCCTCCTGATCGTGGGCCCGTGTGGTCCCGCGAGCTCCTGGAGGCTCCTCGTCGGCCTCCTCCAGCAGAGCCCGACGCGGCGCGGCGCCCATGGCGCCGCCGCCCGGCGACATGGTCACGCGGACCTTCACCTTCGGCCCAGCCGATGTCACGGCGATCAAGAACGGCCTCCCGCCGAGCCTCCGGGATATGGCCACGTCGTTCGAGGCGGTGACGGCGGCCATCTGGCTCGCGCGCACCGCGGCGCTCGAGCTCCCGCCGGACGACGAGGTCCGGCTGGAGATCATCGCCAACATCAGGAGCCTGCCGGAGCTGGCGCTCCCCGCCGGCTACTACGGCAACGCGGCGTTTCCCGTGGCGGCGGTGACCACCGCGGGGGCACTGCTGGCCGGCTCGCTGGGCGACGCGGTGGCGCTGGTGCGGGCGGCGAAGGCCGCGCTGACCGCCGAGTACGTCCGGTCAGAGCTCGGGCTGCCGTACGTGGCGCGGGCGAACACCTTTCTGGTCACGGACCATCGCCACGCGGGGTTCCACCGCGTCGACGTGGGGTGGGGCCAGCCGGTGTACGGCGGGCGCGCGGACGCGCTGCTCGAGGTGACCACGCTTGTCTCCCTCAAGAACGGCGCCGGGGAGGACGCCATAGGCTTGTTTATCGTGCTGCCGCGGCCGGCCATGGACCGGTTCGTGGCGGAGGTCCAGATGTTGCTCGACCCATGATTGTGGTGCTTTGCTGCGCGACAGAGCGAGGCCAACCTAGCGCATCCAAGTGCGTCGTCTAATTGCCTTTCCCGCGGACACACTGTTCGTCTCATGATAATGCATCAGTGCGTGAACCTGGCTTCTTTCTTGTACGCCTCAAATGCTTAAAAGAAAGCTTTGTGTATTTGACATTTCGTGCAAGCATTACGGCAGAGTCATCATAGGCCAAACGAACCTGCAGTTTTCTTCAACTGTCAGTCAGGCAACTTGAACGAACAGTTTCGGCAACAACTCTGCTCATTCTCCAAATTAAGCTGTAGCAATATAAACGATGGCCACGGAGTGCAGGTGAACCCCGCACGACAGGCGTCAGGTGTCAAGTGCGTTCGTCGCAATGCAAGTTCGTTCCTTCAGATTAATCCATCTGTCCGGTTCAGTTCCGATCGAGCAGCTCGGCGGCGGATTCGACCGCAGACCCTCACTCAGCTCCTGGCGGATCGACCTCTCGCACGCCCTTTGACCTCCATGGCTGGAAAAATCCATGTCGCCTGTGGCGGCGGCGGACGCCATGGCCGGCCATGAGGGATCGATCGAGCGAGGAGGGCTGGGAGATTCACGAAGCAGGTACCGATTCAGAAAACTTTTATCCTAATGGAGGGGCTTTCTGCAAATATATGGATCGCGATTATTAATCGCGATCCATTCAGGGGAGTTTTCGTATATATTTAGATCGCGATTATTAATCGCGGTCCAGTTTAGGGGGTTTTTCTGAACAACTACCAGGGGCTCATTTCAAATCCATTGACCGCAGTCCACGCCGGTGCGGGTTACCCGTAGCCATCGGATCTACTTTTTGCGATCCAGATTGGGTTGTAGCCCTATCAACAACCCATGTTCAAGGTTGCCCTCCGCCGCCGCTCCGGCCGCCGGAGGAGGTTTTGCTGCTGGCCAGGGTTTCCGCCGGCCCTGTTAGCCCGGAATCCGGATGGAAAACTCCTTCAGCTCGTCTAGATTTCACCGACTTCGGCGGAGGACGCCAGCGACGAGAGGCCGCGCTGGACGGAAGCCACCGCTGGCCGAGTGTTCGAGCGGCTTGTCCCTTCCCGCAGCGCCAATCATCGCAGTGTGCTGTCCAGCTGCCGAGAACAGAGCAATGGTGAATTTTTCAACGGAGGCAAGGTAGAAGCCGAGCGGAGCATATTTCCATATTTTAAAAAGATTACATGCAGGCCTTGAATAATCATAAGAGCTATACTATTAGTACTCTGAAATGAAAAGGCTGTCTGTTGAACTTTTCCCTGCCCGCTGAGTTCTGACAACACTGACATCAGTATCACTAAGCAGTGCTTCTAAACATGGACATCAGTGTCACGCTTTTGCACATGGAAATCCAAAGGTTTCACATTTCTTTTGCAGTTAGGCATCGTGTCAGTGTAGTTAAATGTTGAATGCGACAGACTCTGTAGTCTCATCTGAAGAAATCTCAACATGTGCTTCCTGAGGATCCATGGCTGTCATGTGCAGAAGGATTTGTGGACTGCAGCTGATGGTCATGCTGATGCATTCGAACATTCAAGGGACCAAATACCGTGGCAAATTTTCTCACGTATTTAGTAGACCTTAAATTCGTTATCTCTTAGCTAACACTTACAGAACTGCTCGTGAAATTGCTCGTGTAGTTTTGCGAGTTGTACTGATGACACCATCATTAAGTTGCTATAAGCAAACTATTTCCCTCAGAGACTCTGAATATCATTTTGCTTCTTTCACGATGCAGTCTCCTTTGTCTCAAAATTGTTGAGCAGATCATAAGATGTTCTTTCTGTGCATGCATTATGGGTATTGCCCGCAAGTGTATGTCTTAATTAGTGAAACCAGATCTCTTAGCTGCTGTGAGTCTATGATGATCTTTTACAATCAAATTTAATGTCCATGAGGAAGCCTGGTGCTGAGCATCAGGCGTCTGCGTTACAAGTGTAGAACAGATATTCCTATAACAAACAACTCATTTTGTTTACCAATGTCACAAAATATCTATGGAAAAACATCTAGCTTTAGCTTCTCTTCCTGGTTTGGAGGCAAAATCTTAATCAGCGCCCGTCTCAAATTTGGGTTGAAGGAGCGGACCTGCTGCATGACATGCTTGTCAAACTACAAAGATACTTTTCATTGGAACGATATCCAAGTGCCACATCTTGTGTTGTAGCATTGCAATTCGTTTCATCAACATCAATCCAGGCACTCGATTCAACAACAGTAGCGGGATGAAGTTGTCACAGTCTAGTCTGTAAACATCAGGTCTAGACCATTTGATTCCTGAGGATGACTGCTTCCGTTTTCCTCAAGTATATCGCAGGCGTTTTCTTTTCGCATTTTCCGCTCTTCAACCACAGCTTCGATTGAGTCTGAAGAGTAAAGGCCCCTTGAATGCCCTGTGGTCTCTCAGCTACAATGAATTTGTTGCCTTCACGACTTCGTTCAAGGAAAGCCAGCCCAGACTGCAGGAAGCCATTCAATAAATTAGTCGACCAGAACAGCCCTT